>JASDDO010000029.1:310669313-311871003 GCA_030015575.1 Agapanthus africanus
CTAATTTTATTTAGGAGGAATTAAATTCCTGTGAATTTGGGAGAATTGAATTCTCTTATAGGGTTAAACCCTAGTGTTGTCTGTCTTGGAGGAATTGAATTCCTATAACTTTAGGAGAATTAAATTCTCATATAGGGTTAAACCCTAGTTTTATCTTGAAGGAATTAAATTCCTGTGAATTTGGGAGAATTAAATTCTCTAAATTCAATTCTCTCTCTAAGTTTTAGATCTTCATGGCAGAATCTCCCCGATGAGAATTAAATTCTCAACCTGTGCGGAGATTTGCTTTTGTAGATCTTCAACCAGAGGAAGAATTAAGTTCTTTTGCAGAAGAGTTAAACTCTTAGATAGAGAATTAAATTCTCTTTTTTGCTTTATGAAGTTTTGATCCCTTTCCCCTTTCTCACCTAGGGTTTCTTTCTTGAGAATTAAATTCTCCTTTTTTTCTCTGCTATTTGCCTTTAGAAAATTTCAAGATCCAAAAATTCTCCCTTTTCTCCTCTCCTTAGCTCCTATTTATAGGAGAAGGAAAAGAATCAATTTGTTTAGTAAATCTTTCATTGAAAGATTTTTTTTTGTAACTAATATGGTCTTTTAGATCACTCACTGAATTTTATTCACCATTGGATTTTTAATCCAAAAGATATTCTGTTTGTTATTTTTGGTGAAATTTAGGGAGATCTTTCCTTGTATAAAGTCTTTCCATAAATTGGTGATTTTTAATCCAACGGTGCTCCACTTTACAGAGCATAGTTCTCTTTTGTTTGGAAAGATTTAAAGAAATACTTTCTCAGTTAGGATCTTTGATTTCCCTTATTTAGAATTTAATTTTATTAATTTATAAGGCTTTCAAAACCTATCACGTGTTGGCACGTGACCCTCCTTTATTCAGAATTAAATTCTGTCTTCTAACTGGACTAAAGAACCATAAAGTGTCAGCCCGTGACCCTTGGTCACGTGTGGGCACGTGATTCCCCATTGGGGTCTTGCCTTAGCCGTTTGTTTACACTTTTGTTTGATTTTGAAGTTTAATTCTATAAAGTGGAGGTCATAAGAAACTATCACGTGTCAACACGTGACCCTTGGTCACGTGTGAGCACGTGATACCTCATTGAGGTAATTCCTGATTTTTAATCAGGGAACAAATGCCCCCACAGTGTTGCTCTCACGTGTCTGCATGTGAGTGCAACTCTATCACCTTTGTGACTGTTGGATCTGTCTAGAGAATATAGGAGATGAAACGTTTCCCATCACATCCTATAAATGCCAGTGTCCCTTCAGAAGCGCCTCCACTTTGCTCATCTTCATCCTTGCTTACTTTTTCCCTTTGAGAATTTAATTCTCTTTTCTCAGAGCTTAGTTCTCTGTTTCGAAAATTTCCAGAGTTTAACTCTGTTGAAAGATTCCTTCTTCTCAGGTAATGATCTTGAACGAATGAAGAACTTTTGCAGAAACCTTTATTGGATTTTAAATCCATACCAAAGGTTTTCCCTTTAACAAGAACCCATTTTTTTAAGTTCTTTTAAAAAGAAAACCATTCAATCCTTTAAATAACAGACCTCGCTGGGGTTTCTCTGGTCTTCAGGGGTCAATGGTGGTGTTTGTCTTTTCCGTGGAATTTAATTCCTTCTCAAAGAGCTTTGGCTCTGAAAATGTTTCTGGGAATTTAATTCCCCTTTTTCAAAAGGAATTTAATTCCTATGAAGAACTTAGTTCTTCCCAGAGAACTTCTTGGGGTTTTCTTGCCCTAAGTTGTTTCTTTGCAACAAAAGAAGGGATTTGCACTAAGGTTTTTTCTGGGAATTTAATTCCCTTGTTTTGCTTGATTTTTGCAGAGTCCAAGATGGATTTGTTTTTGGGGAATGTGTAGGGTCATTTGAAATCCATTGTTTATTTATTGAGAATTTTCCTTTTGTTCTCATATTAATTGCTTTGCCTCATCATTAGTAAGCCGCAATCTTGATTTTGTGGGACCCATGTGTTTTGTAACCATTGGTCCTATAAAATGAGTCCTCTGTTGCTTTCTTCCACTGTCTTTTCATATATGCCTTTATAAACATATGTATATACACGTGTTGTCTTCGTTTAACAGCTTCCCCTTATTTTATTTCAGGCACAATGACTTCCGTTCCGTACTTCCCTTTCACTCGCTCGGAGGCCGCTTTTCCTCAGTCGCCATCTGACGAGAAAGTGATGGCGATGATTAGGGCTCATGACCCGAATCGCACCAATTTGCTTTTATGGAGGACCTGGTATGGTCAAATCATCCGTGGTCGCCGCAGTTTTCTTTGTGAGATACCGATGGAGCCTACCCGTCTGTTTCTGCCAATGGATCCTCCACGGACTGCCTTAGCTGTGGAGATGCCGAATTGGACCCTTATGGGATGGCTTGAGCCTTCAACAACTGGTATTCCGAACCATCCGGTGCCGGCTATAGATATTTTGGGGCGCTGCATTTGCCAGGGCGAAGCCCAGCCATGGGGACAGATTTACAAGATAGTGCTTCCCCTCGACATCCCACGGGCTACCTTCTCTGGGCTCGTTACATCTTATCCGCCCATCGCGCGCAACTGTAGAGGGCTGGACATTATCAGGCGATATATGCATCCCTTTTCCACTACCAATCTCCCCATGTCTGGTGGGTTAAGGCCTTCTTGAACCAATGGAATCTTCCCACAAACACCTTCCTTCTAGGGGACCGCGAAGTTTCAATTTCTCTGGACGAATTTCGCGAGATCTCAGGGTTTCCGGTCAGAGGGACACTTTATGAAGAATTGCTATCTCCCGATGAGTATGTCTTCGAAACCGAGCCTGCAATGCTTGACGGCCTGTCTACCGAGAAAACTGTCCACCACAAGCGCCCGAGTTTGATCAAGACCCTGAGTATTTTTGACAAACTGTTCACGGAGTTAGAAGAGCAGGGCGTCACTTTTAAAAGTTTTATCGCTTGTTTCCTTGGCGAGGATGTCCTATCAAAGACGGCTCCGAAGTTTGCAAACATTAACGACCCCTTTGGGTTTGGTTTAAACAGGCGGCCGACTAAAGAAGAGGACTTGCCGCAGTATTACATTCCCATCATGTCGGCGGTATCTTTCGAGTCGATTGGAGCTCCTGGTATGGATGAGGAGACTTTCTTCGTGGGCTTCATTAGCGTTTGGCTCAACTGGTTCGTCATTCCCATGCATCGTCGTTTCATGAGAGCCTCGGTTATTTACCCTGCTCATCGCATTGCTGAGGGAACACGGCTAGCTGTGGGCATTCCAGCGCTAGCGCATCTATATCATGGGTTAGGCGCCGCGGCTAATACCTCAACTCCGGGTGTGGATGTGGTAAATTTCTCTCTCCATTACTTCACATCTTGGATTGAGATGCACGTGTTGGGGGCCTTTGTTGTGCACCAAAGACCCAAATTTTATGACGCCTACACTTTTCCGAGACTCATGCGGCTGGTGGACGCTTCTCCTCCTGACTCGACTCAGTCTGGGGCTATTCGTGTGTTGATCGCTCCTTATACTAATACGGACGGAATGGTATTCATCGATCGAGCCCTATCTTCTCCCTCAGGACCGGTTCAACAGCTCCACGACTTGTCAAAAGAGGGGGTACCTTCTCTGAAGCCAAGGGAAGCCATGCACCTGTACGTGATCAGACCAGGTTATCTGGTATTTCGTCAGAACAGTGCTGCCCTCTTTATGCGGTACAACCCACACCGCTTTGCCCGGCAGCTTGGATATGATCAGGGTGTCCCCTTCGAGGCATTTACAGTAGCGCCTAGCCCATCGCCTGAAGCTGTTCGTGATGCCGCTCATCACTTTATGCGACTGAACACCGGTTCTTGCTTCATGATCCCTGAAGATGATCATATTCCTCAATGTGTGGGGTCTTTCACGGGCTGGTACCTCCACCGGGTCAGTCCAATTATTGCTGAGGAGAAGAGGGTGCTTCTTGGATACAGCGCTCTCATCCGATTCGAGCCACGGGAGTTCCGCTGCAAACGCGTGCAACAGTTTGTCCTCCCTTAAGGGATACCAGTGTCGTAATTATTCCAGGGGCGGCGGAAGTGGACTTAACTCCCACAGCTGGTATGCCACTGCGTACTCGGGCTCAATCAAGGCCTAATAGGGCGCCGGTAGCAGTATCATCATCCGCGGCGTCGATAATGGCCGTATCGTCCTCGGTAGCACCGCCAAGCGAGGACATTGAAGGTGAAGTGGGTCAGCGTCGTAGCAAGGCTCCACGGGGGAGGAAACGATCGTCTTCGGCGCCGGTTCTGGGTCCAAGAGGCGGAGGAAGACGGCCATCAATCTGCTCGACTCTTTAATAGAGTCTGAGCCTATTCTTCAGGATGAACCGTTGGCTATGCAAGAATCGGATGGTGGCCTACTTTTCCCGAGTTCATCTGCCGAGGAAACCGCACAGTTGGCTGAGGCTATAAGACATTCGCAAGATGAATCGGAGAACGTAAGGATTCCGAAGAAGCCCTACCCTGCCGTCATCTTTTACGAAGACCCTCCGTAGATACGGCGACGATTCATAGGCCCTTTGGAAGAATGGGGCGAAAGGGCCCTTAAACAGGCCGTTTCGGCCGACGCTGAGGACGTGCTTTCACTGTGGACCGGTGGCTACGAATCTACCCTTGGACCTCGGGAAGCACATCTCCTCAGGAAGGAGCGTCGGCTCGAACAAGCCATATTGGAGGATCCCTTGTGCATCGGTATGTTCATATGTCTCTTTTGTAATATTTTGTATTGCTTGCATACATATATATGTATCCTGATCCTCGTGCAAAACTTTGCAGGGACTTCGGCGGCGGCGGAGGCTCTGAGACGCGATTTGATTATAGATCCTGCTGATATCCCTAGTGAAACACCGATCAGTGTGGAGGGGGTCGATGCAATCGTCGCTCTTGTAACGGAGTCTTCCTCGGTGGTTTCCACTCCCTAAGCGCTTGCTTCCTCGGAGGAGGCATCTTTGTCGGTCGCCGCTCCAATGGATCTTTCTGGGGGCGGCTCGGAGACTAGGGTACAGGTAGTCGAGGCTACCGTCCTTTCGTTGGAGCCTACAGTGGCAGCCGCTGCTCCTCACTCAGAAGCCGCTACACTAGTTCACGTCCCCGATGATGTGCCTGAGGTCACGGAGGAGGCCGCTGAAGCTGCTATCCCGCTAACTCAGAATGGGAGGAGCGTCGAAGGTAGCCTTCTATATTTTAAATTAGTAATCTTTCCTTTATCTGAACCCTTCTGTCTTTTCAGAATTGTGCGGATTGGCGGCATCTATTGCTGATCTGTCTCCCAGGCAGTCTTTTCAGCGTCTGTTAGAGATGGCTGCTCCGCAAGCGATATCTCCTCAGCGCATCGTCCTCTCGTCTGGGCAAGGTTAGTGTTGTTTACCCTCTTTTTACTGCATTATCACTACTTCATAAAATGGCACCGGCGTCTTTTACAGTTCTGGAGGCCGACGACGAGGTTGAGGTTCTTGATGGGCCTGGAGAGCCTCCAGATCCCTCTTGCATGACTGTGGGTAAGTAAAGTCTTAATGTCGTTCCATTAGTTCTCTGCTTACAGGTTTCGCCGACTGTTTATAAATCTGAACAGCCCTGCCAGTTCTCACCGTGCTGGAGTCACGCATCGCCATGCCACCCAGCCCTTATGCTCAGCGTACCTCGGAACGGATGGCCAAGCTAAGCCCCGCCTCTCTGTCATCCATAATCGAGGATTTTCGCGATAGCAATCTAATCACGGCCGAAGCGTTTGCTGCAGAAGCTAACGGCTCTCTTCCCTTTCTTGCCACCTATCATAGTGAAACAGTGGTTCAAGTCTGGGTTGAGTTTTGTCGGCAGGTGGAGGCTTGCTTGCATGTGCTTAAATGTACACGCCTTTCTTCAGAGGTTGTGGCTGCAAAGGCGAGCTTAAGGGGTCTAATTGAGAGGTGTGCGGCGAATATGATATCATGTGAGAAGAGGCTCGACCGCAAGTTTTCAAAGAGGGAGCTGGCTTCTAAAGCGCCAAGGGAGATTCAAGCCAACCTTACGGCTAAAGCCTCCAAAGCATACGAACTTTGGCGAGTGCTCCAAGAGGCTATCAAAGAGGTGGTAGCCATTGATAAGGCCGCCGAATTCACTCGTGAAATGGTTGAGGCCCATAAGGCTACTGAAAAAGAGCTTGAAGGCCGGCTTGCCTCATACCAGGCCCAACAGGCTCAGGCGAAGGCCCGTCTTTTGACGATACTGAATCATGAAGGCGAGGCTCAGCGAAAAAGGGATGAACTGGCCGATCTACTAAATCGCCTGCCAACTTGAAGAATTGTATATACATTTTTTATTCTTCCTTTGTACATACTCCTGAATAAGAGTATTTTTTTTGTTCTTTCACGAATTGTACTTTGTCTTCGTTTTGATTCATGAATAAATGACATAGTTTTCTTCTCGATGGTGTGTCCCTTTTATTAAATGTATTCTGTAGATAGTCTATCTCGATTTCTTTGCAGGACAACGATGGCTTAGGATTCAGGGTTAAGATCTGCCTCCTAAGACATTTCAACTTTATGAGCCGTGAGGGTCTCATAAAGAGTTTTCTCCCTACCGGCGGTCGAGAGGATCCCGTAGGTGTAATTTCTCCTTAAGAATCGTGAGGATTCCTAAGTGTGTTTTCCCTTGCAAGTCGTAAGGATCTCACAAGAGAATTTGCTCCCTTATAAGTCGTGAGGACCCACAAGTGATGGGTAAGGTTACCCTTATCCGCATTTCACGGAATCAAGAGTTGCTCTGGATGCTTCCCACGGGGTCATAGCCGTGTTCTGCGAGGACCAGGCTCTACTCTGGATGTTTCCCACGAGGTCATGATTGACTTAAGCCGCGTTCCACGTAACCAGGAATTTTTCTCTGGATGCTTCCTACGGGGTCATTGTCGTGTTCTGCGAGGACCAGGCTCCACTCTGGATGCTTCACACAGGGTCATTGCCGTGCTCTGTGAGGACCAGGATCCGCTCTGGACGTTTCCCACTGGGTCAGGATTGACGTAAGCCGCGTTCCACGTAACCAGGAATTTTGCTCTGGATGCTTCCCATGGGGTCATTGCCGTGTTCTGCAAGGACCAGGCTCCGCTCTGGATGCTTCACACGGGGTCATTGCCGTGCTCTGCGAGGACCAGGATCCATTCTGGCCGTTTTCCACGGGGTCAGGATTGACTTAAGCCGCGTTCCACGTAACCAAAAATTTGCTCTGGATGCTTCCCACGGGGTCATTGCCGTGTTCTGCGAGGACCGGGTTCCGCTCTGGATGCTTCTCACGGGGTCATTGCCGTGCTCTGAGAGGACCAGGATCCGCTCTGGACGCTTCCCATGGGGTCAGGATTGACATAAGCCGCGTTCCACGTAACCAGGAATTTTCTCTGGATGCTTCCCATGGGGTTATTGCCGTATTCTGCGAGAACCAGGCTCCGCTCTAAATGCTTCACACGGGGTCATTGTCGTGCTCTGCGAGGACCAGGATCCGCTCTGGACGCTTCCCACAGGGTCAGGATTGACATAAGCCGCGTTCCACGTAACCAGGAATTTGCTCTGGATGCTTCCCAAGTGGTCATTGTCGTGTTCTGCGAGGACCAGGCTCCGCTCTGGATGCTTTACACGGGGTCATTGCCGTGCTCTGCGAGGATCAGGATCCGCTCTGGACGTTTCGTACGGGGTCAGGATTGACATAAGCCGCGTTCCACGTAACCAAGAATTTGCTCTGGATGCTTCCTACGGGGTCATTGCCATGTTCTGCGAGGACCAGGCTCTGCTCTGGAAGCTTCACATGGGGTCATTGCAGTGCTCTGCGAGGACCAGAATCCGCTCTGGACGCTTCCCACGGGGTCAGGATTGACATAAGCCGCGTTCCATGTAACCAGAAATTTGCTCTGTATGCTTCCAACGGGGTCATTGCCATGTTCTGCGAGGACTAGGCTCCGCTCTAGATGCTTCACGCGGGGTCATTGCCGTGCTCTGTGAGGACCAGGATCCGCTCTGGACATTTCCTACGGGATCAGGATTGACATAAGCCGCGTTCCATGTAACCAGGAATTTGCTATGGATGCTTCCCACGGGGTCATTGCCGTATTCTGCGAGGACCAGACTCTGCTCTGGATGCTTCACACGTGGTCATTACCAAGCTTTGCGAGGACCAGGATCCGCTCTGGACGCTTCCCACGAGGTCAGGATTGATATAAGCCGCATTCCACGTAACCAGGAATTTGCTCTGGATGCTTCCCACGAGGTCATTCCGTGTTCTGCGAGGACCAGGCTCCGCTCTGGATGCTTCACACGAGGTCATTGCCGTACTCTGCGAGGACCAGGATCCGCTCTGGACGTTTCCTACGGGGTCAGGATTGTCATAAGCCGCGTTCCACGTAACCAAGAATTTGCTCTGGATGCTTCCCACGGGGTCATTGCCGTGTTCTGCGAGGACCAGGCTCTGCTCTGGATGCTTCATACGGGGTCATTTCCGTGCTCTGCGAGGACCTGGAAGGGTTGACTTTATCCCCATTTCACGGAGTCGGGGTTTGACTCTCGGTCATCTGTGCACCGCCGAGTCATGGAACTGGGAGTTGCCACGGTTCCGCTTTGTTTGACGTTGTGTTTGTCGTAATAAGACGGATGTTGAGATGATCTCCAGCCTATCTGCGAACCGTTAAGATTTGGCTTCTTCTTCTGATGAAGCCTAAGGAGGAAAGGTGTGATTCCTTCTTTGTTTGCGCCCCTGGATTGTATACAGGGATTGACATGATATCACCTGTAGGGCAAAAGTTTCATTTTCTTTTATTTCTTTCCGCGATGCTCTATCATTTCAGCTTTTATATCGCGAAGGTCGCGATTGCCCAATCATTTCGGTTATTTTTTCGTGGTGCCCAATCATTTCGGCTATTTGTTCTATTTACTCGCTGCTTTTTATTGCGAGTTACCCAACCATTTCGGCTATTTTGCATGCATACATTTTTTACTTGTTGATTTTGTTGCAAGTTGCCCCATCATTTCGGCTATTTCATATGCATTTTTGGCTCGTTGATTTTTTATCGCGAGTGTGGAACCTGGAATCTGGTGCCAATCTCAACATCAGCATCGCTGCAACTGGAATATTGCCAGGAGCGAATCATCATTTGCCATGAAAGGACTTGGAATTTGATATCGATTTAGGCATCAGCATCGCTACAACTGGGATATTGCCAGGAGCGAATCATCATTTTCCTCTGTCGGTGTAGAATAAAGGTGGCTTAGTAGACAGGGTTAGGATTCTGTTGACTAAGGATTTTGACTTCATGAGCCGTAAGGGTCTCATAAAGGTATTTCTCCCTGCGCGTCGTGAGGATCTCGTAGGTGCGTTTTCTCCTCAGGAATCGTGAGGACCCCTAAGTATATTGGCTTCTCGTAAGTCGTAAGAATCTTACAAGAGTATTTTCTCCTTCTAAGTCGAGAAGACTTACAAGGGCTTTTCACCGTGTAGACATATTCCTAGTCACGGATGGGACTTTGTTAGGGAAATGTTTATTCGCGCCCATAGATTGTATACAAGAGTCAGTATTGAGCCGTTTGTAGGGCGGTATTGGAGGTTGTGGTGATTGCTTAAGAATAGGTTCAGATCCCTGTAGCTTAAGACTTTTGAATCTTGTGAGCCATGAGGGTCCCATAAGAGGGTTCTCCTTACGAGTCATGAGAATCTCGCAAGTGTAATTTCTCCTTAGGAATCGTGAGGATCCCTAAGTGTGTTGCTCCCTTGTGAGTCGTAAGGATCTCACGCAGGTGGTTTCTCCTCACAAGGTCGAGAGGACCTTGCAAATGTCTTTTAATGAGGTTGTGCCTTTTCGAATTTTCACAAAAACTCGCCGGTAGCCCTGCTATTTTTACTTACGGAGCCCTTTAGGGTTTTCATCCATGCCAATTTTGCTTATGGACATACCGTTTTCTTTTTCTTTTTTTTTTATTCTTTTATTCTTCTTCTTTTTTTTGTATCAGCCTTGGAATGCTGCAATCCACCGTCGTTTATCAACGTCTCGGTCAACAGCTAGTCTTAGGATATAGTGGTCCATTGTTAGTTTAAGGACGTTTCGGTCCGTTGTTAGTTTAAGGACGTTTCGGTCCATCGTTAGTTTAAGGACGTTTCGGTCTGTGGTTAGTTTAAGGACGTTTCGGTCCATTGTTAGTTTTAAGAATGTTTCGGTCTGTTGTTCGGCTACTACTTATAGAGCTTGGGCTTAGGAAGATAGCGAGCGGACATAGGCGCTGTCATCTATCGTTGACCTAGGCCGTGACTTGTCAGGCGCAGTATTTCTTCAGGAAGCGACCGTTTATTGGCAAGGTCTTTCACCATGCATGTCCATGAGTAGATAGGCTCCATCCTGGTAGACTTTGTCTATGATATACGGGCCTTCATAGTTTGGCTCGAATTTCCCCGCTTGGCACGGTTGGGGATCATAGGTCTTTTGACC
The DNA here is from genome assembly GCA_030015575.1 of Agapanthus africanus. Classification (NCBI taxonomy): domain Eukaryota; kingdom Viridiplantae; phylum Streptophyta; class Magnoliopsida; order Asparagales; family Amaryllidaceae; genus Agapanthus; species Agapanthus africanus. The sequence goes on from JASDDO010000029.1 coordinate 310,679,771, forward strand.
ACTAGCACGAGTTCGCCTTGGCGGAATGTTCTCCGTCTAGTCAATCTTTCATATGAGCGTGTCATCTTCGCTTTGTAAGTCTCTAGATTTTGTTGCGCCATGAGCCGGGTTTCATCAAGGGCGTCGAGCTCCTCAAGCCGGAGGTGAGCATTCTCTTCGTCCGTTAGCTCGTAATGAACTGCTATTCGTAAAGAGGGTAACTCTATCTCGAGGGGGAGTACCGCTTCTGTGCCGAATACCAATGCATATTGTTTGTAGCCATTTTGAACGTAGTTCGATACACCCAGAGAGTTTCATGCAGTCTCTCATGCCAGTCCTTCTTATTTCGAGACACCATCTTTTTCACGATCTTCGTCAAGGTCTTGTTGAAAGCCTCAGCTAGACCGTTAGCTCGGGAGTTATAGACTGAGGAGTATCTCTAGTCTATGTTGTGCTGTTGTGCGAAGCGGCTGATCTTGTGGCTTCTGTAAGCTGGCCCGTTATCGGAGATGATCCGTCTCGGAGTTCCAAACTGATAAATGACGTGCATCTTGAAGAAATGGAGGATATTCTCCATCTTCACTTCCCTCAGCGGTACTGTTTTTGCCCATTTGGAGAAGTAATCAGTTGTCGCCAAAATGAATCGATGTCCTATGGATGATGCTGGTTCGATGGGGCCGATTATGTCAGTTCCCCACATTTCAAACGGCCAGCTAGCCACCGTCGGATGTAGTGGATTTGGATGCTGGTGGATGAAGTCCCCATGGATCTGGTACGAGTGGCATTGCTTCGCATACTCGAAGCAGTCCTGGATCATCGTGGGCCAATAGTAGCCCATCCTTTTGATTTTCAGCTTCATCTTCGGGCCGGCTTGGTGAGAACCGCAGAGTCCGTCGTCAGTTTCTTGGACGACTCTTTTTGCTTCTTCAGGTCCCAGGCATCTTAACCACAGAGAATCAAATGACCTCTTGTACAGAGTATCATTGACGAAGGCGAAAGATAGGGCTCGCTTCATGAGCTGATGTTTTGAGGACGCATCTTCGGGTGTTCGACGGGATTTAAAGTAATCTATAAAGACTTCCCTCCAATCCATAACTTTTTCCTGGTCTTTTATTTGCACGGCCGTTTGCTTGGTTGTCCCCTTTTCTTCGGACAACTCTGGAGATATTTCTGCTGGTGCAAGAACCCGACGGTTTTGTATCACGATTCTTACGTCATCGAGGTTTTCGTCGGCCAATTCTTTAGCAAGCTTGGCCAATGCATCCGCTTTGCTATTTTCTGCACACGGTATGCTTTCCAGGGTGTAGGAAGGGATTTGAGTCAGTAGTTGTGGTACTCTCTCGCCGTACTTCACCAACTCTGGTTTGCACATTTGGTAGTCACCCTTTATTTGACTAACGACCAGCTGGGAGTCTCCATATATGAAGAGGTTTTCAATTCCCATGTCGATAGCGATCTCAAGACCTACTATCAAAGCTTCATATTCGGCTTCATTGTTTGTCCTCGACTCTGTTAAGGAGAAGGCAAAGCGCATTATCCCTCCTTATGGAGTCACGAAGATGAGGCCTACCCCTGATTTGATTATGGGGTTGCTTTGTTTGCGCTTCTTCATGGAAGATGCTCCATCGAAATAAAGTTCCCACCGGGTATCACTACCGTCGATCGTGTCAAACGCATGTTCGTCTGGCAGTTCACAATTCAAAGGAGAATCGGCTGGTATCGGGTGCTCAGCGAGGAAGTCGGCGATGGCCTGACCTTTCACTGCCTTGAGAGGCCAATAAGTTATCGAGAACTCCATAAAGAGCAAGGCCCACTTAGCGAGTCATCCTGTTAATATGGCTTTTGACATCAAATATTTGAGGGGATCCACCATTGATATGAGATGGACCTCATGTGCCAACGCATAGTGCCTGAGCTTCGTTATCGCGAAGATCAATGCCAGGCAGTGCTTTTCAATGGGAGAATAATTGCTTTCTGCCCCCAGTAGAACTCGACTCAAATAGTAGAGGGCTCTCTCCTTCCTTTGATCGTTCTCTTGTGCCCATAATGCGCCTAAGGAACCTTCAAGGGCGGTTGTATACAGAATGAGAGGTTTTCCTTTAACGGGAGCGGCCAGTACTGGTGGATTCTGCAGGTATTGCTTGATTTCGTCCAGTGCGTTTTGGCATTTGCGATCCCAGACGAAAGGGGTTCCTTTTTTCATCAAGTGACTGTAAGGACGACACTTGCCTGAGAGATTGGCTATAAATAGCCGGATATACGCGAGCTTCCCTTGGAGAGACTGCAATTGCTTGAGAGTCATTAGCGGGGGCATTTCCATAATTGCCTTGATCTTTGACGGATCTATCTCGATGCCTCGGTGTCAGACAATGAATCCTTGGAATTTACCCGAGGAAACTCTGAACGCGCATTTGAGAGGGTTCATCTTCAAGTTGTATTGTCGAAGGCGTTGAAATACGATCTTCAGATGCTCTAATTGTTCCTCGTATGATTTGGTTTTAACCATGAGGTCATCGATATAACATTCGACGATTTCATGTATGAGGTCATCGAAAATCTTCGTCATGGCCCTCTGATAGGTGGCACCGGCGTTTTTTAGACCTAAGGGCATCACCTTGTAGCAGAATATGCCCAAAGCGATCCAAAAAGCAGTATGCTTCTGGTCCTCGGGATGCATTTTTATCTGATTATATCCTGACAATCCATCCATGAAGGAGAAGACTTCGTGGGTGGACGTGTTATCTATCATTAGCTCAGTGACTGGTACTAGAAAGTCATCCTTTGGACAGGCTTTGTTAAGATCCCGAAAGTCCATGCATATCCGCACTGTCCCATTTTTCTTCATCGCCGGGACGATGTTGGCGATCCAGTCAGGATACTGAACCTTTTGGATGAAGCCAGAGTCGATTAGCGTCTTGACCTCGGCGTTGATGCTCATCTCAAGCTCGAGCCGCATTCTTCTCGGTGCCTGTTTGATCGGCTTGGCGTCCGGAGATATTGCTAATTTGTGCACAGCAATGTCTGGATCTAATCCTGGCATCTCGGAATAGTTCCATGCGAAGCAATCTTTATGCTGCATGAGCACGTCTTTTAGTGTAGCCACCTTTTCTTCAGACAGTAGCTCACTGAAGAATGTCGGTCGCGGGTCACTTGCCATCCCCAAATCAATTTTCTTGAGGTTATCTGCAGTAGTATGTATTCCATCTTCCAGTTCTTTTGGCGCCGGTAGAAACTCTGAGATCACCTCGCCATCGTCGTTTTCGAAGCACCAGGGGAGGTCATCCATATTCTCGGGCCCTTCTTCTGACAGCGTTATCACATGGCAGGTACGAGATCGCTTGCAAGACTGATATTGATCTGGTTCCATTCTTGCTACATACGTGGCTTTCGGTTCATGTCTCTGCGGTGGGATTACCCTCCAACTGCTGGTTAGAGCGAACTTGCCGAGCTGATATTGGTCATCGACCCAGTTCTTAAAGGTGAAGCAGTCTTCGAGAGGATGTCCTATTGCTCGGTGGTAGGATCAATAATCTAGGTGATTAACTTCGCATGCTTGATCGGGGTGCTTGGGCTTCGGAAGTGTAATCATTTGATGTTTTATGGCAAGATCAAGTATCTTCCATGTTTTTTTCTGAGGAAAAGAGTATGCTCGACCCATCTTCTTTATAAGAGACGAATCCGGATTGCTCGATTCCCGATCGCGTGGCTTCTTGGTCTCGCTTTGTCGCTCTCGAACGCTTTTCCCGCTCTTTGATTTATTTTTGCCTCTGCGTCGGGCCTTTTGTATGACGGGGGTATAAGGAAGAGCATTGCCATTCTCCGCGGCCTGTTGAAGGAGGCGTTGTGTCCTGGCTTTTTCGTAAATGGCCATCTCGCGGTTATGGTCATCCCAGATCTTTTGACCCGCTTCCCTTACTAGCTTGTCCATTCGTTCTTCAAATGACGGACTTGGCATTTTGATGGCGGGGCCTTGTTTTGGTTCAGGGTCAGCGTTTTCTAACAGGGCATCTCCTTCTTCATCGAAGTCATGTATGACGTAGCTGCCATGGACTCGCTCTTGTTTTCTGGATTGAACATATCCAAACCCGACCGTTTCCATTCTCCCATTCGGCAACTTTCGCTGAGTTCCGGGGACGTCCCAAATCTTATTGTAGAATCGAGCTTGTCGAGTAGTCTGTCTGAAGGGTACCCCTTGACGCTTCAGTAGCCTTTTCAGGCCTTCCGTGTAATATCTAGGCAGACGGATGGGCTGGAGCCTGTCGAGCGTAGGATCGGCGCCGTGCCAGGTTTCTTTATCCACTTTAGTTTCCCCAGATCGATAAAATAGGATCGCCTCTTCACCTTTTCGCCTGGGAGGGACGTAAAATGTTTGCAGTTCTTGCACACCATAAGCTTCAAGTGCATCGAGATCTGTGTAATGTTCTTATGGAACCATGGTAATTTGCAAACTCTGATTGTCGCCAGCGAAGGCTTGTATTGACGGCCGAGCGGAAAATATAGCGTTAACCTCATCTTCCGAGTCGCTGCCGAAGATCAACATAGGGGTGGACGGTCCCGGGTTGTTGCGTTGTGGCGGCCCTAAATAAACTATCTCTTCTTCCTCCTCGGTATCACTTCCGAAGACCGGAATAGTGGTGATAGCTTTATTCTTCGGTTTATGACATCTTTCCGTGTCCTCAAAATCTGTTAAGAAGTATTTTGCATCTTCGTACTTTCGGACTTCATTCACGGAGAATGGGTTCAACTCCCCCGTCACAGTGTACTCGAGATCATCTTTGAAATACTTCATACACTGGTGTTGTGTAGAAGGGATGATGTTGTACTCGTGTAACCAAGGCCGGCTGAGCAAAGCATTGTAGCAAGTCTTGGCGTCAATGACGTGAAATTTAATATTCGTGACAAGTAGCCCGTAGCGCAGCGTCAGTATCACAGACCTGAGAGTTCGTGATGACTGGGAGTCGAAACCGAAGATGGTGATTTTATCACGAGCAAGGTGCTGAACGCTCATACAGATTTCTTTTAACACTCTCACATTGAGGAGATTGACGGAAGACCCATTGTCAACCAGGATTTTGCCTATCTTGATATCGTGACAGTATCCGGAGACATAAAGGGGGCGGTTCTGCTCACACGTCCCGAGGAGGAGATCTTCATCACCGAAGGTGATATCGGCTGTGCGCACTTCTTCCAGCTCGTCCTTCATCTTTTCTTCGGCGAGAAAAACTTGGAATTGCTCTGGCTCTTGTAGTGCCTTGATCAAAGAATCCCTTGCTTCTTTTGATAGCAGAAGGGCGTCGAGAATGCTTAGCTGCGAAGGTAACTTTCTCAGGTGTGCCAGAACGTTGTAGTCTACCTTGCTCTTCTTCGGCTGGCCCTTGGCTATCAGCTTTTCTACGGCTTGGCCATCAAGGATGATATCCTCAGGGACCTTTTCTTTCCCCTTATCTTTTCTATTTGACCCACTGTTCGAGGGCCCGAGATTCTTTTCGGGTAGCGTGCGATTGCGCAGCTGAATATTTTCACAGGTCTTCGGTTCTTCCTCTTTTCCTGAGGTGGATTCTTTGAAGAGAGGGCCAAGAGTCATTTCTTCATCAGAGTTGCTCCCGAAGGTGAGAACTTGCGATCCTCCGGTGTTAACCATGCGACAGTTGCTGGTAGTTCTTCTAAGCTCCTCGGTCGTACTTCTTCGCTCCCGACGAGTTTTGCGTTTCATCCTTTTAAAACGTTGCCGGTGAGCAACATATTCCTGCTACCATCTTTTAAAGGCGTTGCACTCTTTGGTGGGGTACGCAATCTTTTGATGATATAAGCAGTAGCTAGGATGCATTTCTGCTTCACCAAGAATGTTTCCTTCGGAGGGTGGCAGCTTCATTCCTATTGATATGGCTTTGGCGAACCTCTTCCTCGTCTTGAACCTGCTTTTATTCGCGGCGGATGTACTTTGATTTGGCGGGAGCGTCTCAACCCTTTCGTCCAGTCGCCGGCGCTTGGCTTTTTCAAATATGGCCATCTTACGCTCTTGAGCAGCTTTTCTTTTAAGAAGCGCTTCATTCAGGAACGCGTCAATCATTTCGTCTGATGGCCTTAGAAGTTCCGGCTCAGGGCCTGTCCCTAGTCTCTCTGTGTAAGGAGTTTCTTCATCATTTATCGACGAGTGAGAGATCACATGGCAACTTGCTACGTAATCTTCAGATTCATCCGACGAGTCTTCTCCATCATCTCGGTCTTCAAGGACGTGGCTGAGGAACTCCTGGAGTGTGATTGGAGTTCACACCTTCTGGTTATACTCTTCCAGCGTATCAATCTGTTTTTGCAGGTCCGTGTGCATGTCGCCAGGCTTCACGGGCTTTTTGGTCTTCTTCTTCTTTTTCGCAGACTTCAACGGCTGGATGTGAGCGCTTTAGCTATCACCACCAATATTTGGAGTTGGGCGCGACTTCAGCATCCCCTCGATGATCTCATGTTCCAGTGGATTTGTCCACCTGATCGCCGGGCATTTTTGGAGATCTTTCAGCATTCTTTTCGTCTTAGCTGAAAGAGCGACCTCCCATGGAGCTTCTTCAACAAAAGAGCACGATGCCCCCGGTGTGTCCGTTTTCTTAGGAGTGTGTGATTGTGGTGGGCTTACTTTCCACTTCTCAGAAAGCTCAAACTTGCCTTGTTGGTATTGGTCCTCGATCCATCCCTTAAAGATGAAGCAATCTTCAATCGGGTGGCTTACCGTTTGGTGGTAAGGGCAATAATTGGGACTATTAGTCTCGCCGGGTTGTAGTGGTCACTTAGGATTTGGCAGATTGATGAGCCTGTTGCGCATCGCCAGTTCGAATAGCCTCTTCATTTTATCCCGAGGGAACGAGCAAGGACGCTTCATTTTCTCATTATAGTAGCGCCGTCTCTCTTCCAGTTGATCCGTTAGTTTCGAGGCACTGGGCTGCTGTTGAGTATTCGCAACGAATGTCGTCTTCCCTTTACCCTTTTCGTTCCGCGGCTCCGGCTTCGGAGGAGACAGTCTATGACCCATCTGGTCCATTTGGGCCAGTTTGTCGATCAAGGCTTGGAACGTGGTCGGCTTGAAGAACATCATGAATTGGGAAATAGTTGCATGAGGGTCCAAAGTGCCCACGAACATACCCACCGCCGGCGCTTCTTCGATGCGCTGCTCACATTTTGACCATAAATTTCGCCGCCGTATTGCGTATTGTACCCAAGTTTCGCCTGGCTTTACCCTGGCATTAATTAATGCGGTAATCGGGGTACGCTTGCTTGCGCTCGCGAATCTTTGCGTAAACAGCAACTCCATTTCCGCAAATGCCTTGACAGAGTTGTTCAGAAGTTCAGAATACCATTCGAACGCCGTCTCTGACAAGCTGCCGACAAAATGGCGAAGGAGCAGTTTATCATCACCTCCGGTGTTACCACATAGAGCCCTGAACTGAGCGACATGCTGGTGCGGATTTCCCGTTCCTTTATATACATGAAATTTCGGGATGGTATATCCTGGCGGGTACTTTATCTGGTCATACCAGCCTAGATATGATCACCCAGTTTTAACGACTTGGCCGGACGCTTCATTCGTCTGGTGAGCTCGTATTTGCTGAGCAATGTAGTCGTTCAGAGCGGCCTTGGAAATGGTTTCCTCTTTGGCTGCTGAAAGAGCCGGAGGAGGGTTTGATGTCTCCCCTCTGTCGTCTTCAATGATGATCGGAGGGTCTTCAGCTGGAGGTTCCGTTTGTAACATCATCCCGATCATGTCTTAGAAGAGAAGCGCCATTCGTTTTATATTAGCCGCTTGTTCTGCTGCTTCTCTGTCCTTCTTTTTGAGAACTCTGCAGAGGAAATCAGCATCGGTTTCTTGTTCATGACGCTGCTCTGATGACACCTCCGGGCTTTCTTTTGGCCCGGTGAGTGTGGCCATTTGCGTCAGCATTTCTTGAAGCTTCTATTGCTGCTCCTGGGCTTTTGTCACAGATCGGGTGAGCGGTCGGTGACCCGTCGAAGCGCGGCTTTCCTCTTTTCCGGAATCCATATAAACAGTATGCACCATTATGCCCCCAGACTTAGGGCGTTTGGGCTCAGCGTCTTTACGATTTGCCGCAGTCACAGGGGCTTTCTCTGGCCTCCTTCTCTTTTGAGCAGTTGACGTTGAGGGAGCCATTGCAGCGAGCACCCAGGTAGTTGTTGTTCTTTGCGGCTTGACAGGACAGTTCTCTTCCTGCTGAACCTTCAGTTTTTTCTGCCGGCGAGAGTAATCTTGATCAATTACTGAGTTCTGAACCCGTCGCCAGACTTTGTAAATTTTGGAGGACAGCCGCTGAAGGGACTGCTCCGGCTTCGTTTTTGTAATATTCTCAACGGGTGGAGGAGATCTTTTCAGTACGGCGGTAGGAGAGTTCCTACGCACCTTGTTCAGCAATTCAAAGTTGTTCCCGGTTGGAACAGCAGCATTAACTTTCACCGTTGGGGCTGGTGGAGTTAGCCCAGAGGGGGAGTTGCCCCCAGCTTTCCTTACTCGGCGCCAGTGGCGACGTCGAGCGTGTCGAGCCGTTGGGATTGTTTCAGCTTGAGGGGTGACTTCGTCATGCCCCCTGTTCAGGTGAGGCGCTGCTGGTACCAGCCTCTTGAAGACCGACGTTCGTTGAGCAGCAATGTCTAATCTGTCAAAGACAGACTTTTGAGCAGGAACGGGAGCCGGAGTGGGAGCCGGAACAGTCAGTCTTGTGAATACCGGCCCTTTGGCAGGAGAAACCGTCTTGACGAGTTTGAGAGCGGGGATGGCTATCCTTTACGGAATAGCCTTTTCTTGAATTGCATGCTTCATCATGGGCCCACAAGAACTTTGGCCCAATCTGGCGAAGACCGAGGCGATGGAGCTGGACGACCCGTTGAGAGGGGCCGCAGTAGTTGTAAGCCGATCAAAGACCGACTTCTTGGGAGCTTCTTGTATTGTTATAGGGGCGCTGAAGCTCGTTGGCGGGAGCATGGTCTTGAAAAACAATCCAGTGGTGGCCTGAGTGACCTGATCCACCGGCATCGTGAATAAGGAGGCCGCTTGGGGCCCGTAAGCTATGCCTCCAGATGAGGCGGAACGTGAGTTGTAGTTGCAGCTGGAACACTTCGTGCAAGTGGACGCTATTGATCCTTCATTTTCTGCACCAAGCCAAATGCCAAATCTTAGTACCTCGAACCCAAGGGCAACCATTAGCAAACCGCGATTCGTTCGCGAACACGACACACGAAGTGTGGAGTGGAAAGAGGAAAAGGTCCCACCGGGTGTGCCAGAATCTGTTCCCCGCTGAAAAACCGGAGACGCGACCGCGCGGGTCCGTCTTGCCTGAATTTGCGGGCAGATGCTAATTGGTGCTATCCGTCCACCTCTTCGAAGATGCCAAGTTGATTTATGGCACCATGTATCAAAGGTTTAAACGGATGCGGCCGATGTAACAGACTTCGTCAGATTCCCCCTCATTGAGAGGGTTTTTATTGTGGGGACGCTCTTCCCTGCAGGCGCAAGCCCCTGCAGTTAATTACGCTACCGCATCGCGGTAACAACTTTCTCCTTCTCCAGATGGTCACTTCGTGTCGTGGGTGTTTGTTTTATTTTTGGTTGCACGTGGATTGTATACGGAGACTAATTTATGTTGTCTCCCGTAGGGCGTGGATTAGTCCAAATCCGTATCTTCTTATATTTGGGTTTGGGGGTTGGGTCTAAGGATACGTTAGTCTTATTTGAGACTAAGATCAACTTAAACATTTGTTAAGGATACGTTAGTCTCGTTTAAGACTAAGATCAACTTAAACGTTTGTTAAGGATACGTTAGTCTCATTTTAGATTAAGATCAACTTAACGGGATCATTTAGATCCAACAAGAGAGCATTTGGGCCCTATTGTTTAGTTTAAGGAAATTGCGGTCGATTACTTTAAGGACATTACGGTCCATTGTTAGTTTAAAGACATCGCGGTCGAGGTTAAGGACATCATAGTCCATGAGTTTAAGGACCCCACAGTCCAATATTAGTTTAAAGACATCACGGTCGAGGTTAAGGACATCATAGTCCATGAGTTTAAGGACCCCACAGTCTAATGTTAGTTTAAAGACATCACGGTCGAGGTTAAGGATATCATAGTCCGTGAGTTTAAAGACCTCACAGTCAAATGTTAGTTTAAAGACATCATGGTCGAGGTTAAGGACATCATAGTCCATGAGTTTAAAGACCCCACAGTCCGTAGTTTAGAGAAGTCATAGTCTGTGAAATGTGTGGTTGTCGGGACCCGTCACCTCTCTGAAGACGTTGAAGGATTACAACGACAAATATCAAAGGAGTGAAGAGATGTACCCTTGAACCAAAGTTGATTGGGGATCTTTAGTCCAATTTGGATCTAAGATCAATTAATTAGATTATGAGCACATTGGCTCAGTTAAATCTGATGAGGACTTATGGCCAACTTGGGCTAAGTCCAATTAGATTTGAATTGTTGGCCCTTTATTGGACCATTGGACATTTGTCTTGGTTCAGCCCCTCAATGCTAAACAAGAGTTTGAGCGCTCTGAGTTTTACTCAACTTTGAGATTTAGTTAAAGGGGAGATTTTTGCCTCTGGAAACTTAGCCAATTTGGCTAAAAATAGTGTTAAACACTAGAGGACAACAATGTTAAACATTGGAAAAGAAATGCTCAAAGTAGTGTTAAACACTAGAGGACAACAGTGTTAAAACACTGGAAATAAAATTCTCAAATTACTGTTAAACACTAGAGAGGAAGGGGTCACGTGGGGACACGTGAGGGCACCCAAAGATGGGGTCAGATCTCCTTTACTTTGTTCTGCAAATAAGTGTTAAACACTTTTGATCTTCTGGCCATCACGTGTTGGCACGTGATGGATATTTATGGATTGGTTATTATTAAAGCATTTATTTAGGGTCACGTGGTAACACGTGAGAGCACCCAAAGCCAGCATTGCCTTTGCTTTTGTTTTCTTTATTTTGGAAGTCACGTGGGAGCATGTGAGGCATTGCCTCAGGGCTAATTCCTTCTTATTTTGGGGGATTTGTTTAGGGGTCACGTGGGGGCACGTGACCTAGCTTTATTACTGCGGATTGGGGTCACGTGTCATCACGTGACCAGTGTTCTTTTCGTGCATGGAGATCTTTCAAGTCTCTTTATTTTAAGAATTAAATTCTTTGTAGGGTTAAACCCTAATTTAATTTTTAAAGGAATTAAATTCCTATGGATGTGGAAGAATTGAATTCTTTTGTACGGTGAAACCCTAATTTCATTTAGGAGGAATTAAATTACTGTGAGTTTGGGAGAATTGAATTCTCTTATAAGGTTAAACCCTAGTTTTGTCTGTCTTGGAGGAATATAATTCCTATAACTTTAGGAGAATTAAATTCTCATATAGGGTTAAACCCTAGTTTTATCTTGAAGGAATTAAATTCCTGTGAATTTGGGAGAATTAAATTCTCTAAACTCAATTCTCTCTCTAAGTTTTGGATCTGCATGGCAGAATCTCCCCGATGAAAATTAAATTCTCAACCTGTGGAGAGATTTGCTTCTGCAGATCTTCAACTAGAGGAAGAACTAAGTTCTTTTGCAGAAGAGTTGAACTCTTAGATTGAGAATTAAATTCTATTTTTTGCTTTATGAAGTTTTGATCCTTTTCCCCTTTCTCACCTAGGGTTTCTTTCTTTTGAATTAAATTCTCCTTTCTTTTTACTCTGTTATTTGCATTTAGAAAATTTCAAGATCCCAAAATTCTTCCTTTTCTCCTCTCCTTGGCTCCTATTTATAGGAGAAGGAAAAGAATCAATTTATTTAGTAAATCTTTCATTGAAAGATTTTTTTTTGTAACTAATATGATCTTTTAGATCACTCAGTGAATTTTATTCACCATTGGATTTTTAATCCAAAAGATATTCTGTTTGTTATTTTTGGTGAAATTTAGGGAGATCTTTCTTTGTATAAAGTCTTTCCATAAATTGGTGATTTTTAATCACCATTGGATTTTTAATCCAACGGTGCTCCACTTTACAGAGCATAGTTCTCTTTTGTTTAGAAAGATTTAAAGAAATACTTTCTCAGTTAGGATCTTTGATTTCCCTTATTTAGAATTTAATTTTATTAATTTATAAAGCTTTCAAAGCCTATCACGTGTTGGCACGTGACCCTCCTTTATTCAGAATTAAATTCTGTCTTCTAACTGGGCTAAAGAACCATCACGTGTCAGCACGTGACCCTTGGTCACGTGTGGGCATGTGACCCTTGGTCACGTATGGGCACGTGACCTTTGGTCATGCGTGGGAATGTGATTCCCCATTGGGGTCTTGCCTTAGCCATTTGTTTACACTTTTGTTTGATTTTGGAGTTTAATTCTATAAATTGGAGGTCATAAGAAACTATCACGTGTCAACACGTGACCCTTGGTCACGTGTGAGCACGTGATACCTCATTGAGGTAATTCCTGATTTTTAATCAGGGAACAATCGTGATAAACCAAGAATGCTTTCTTCCTGAGTTTTCGTAGAACAGAAATTTTTTGAATGCTTTGATATAATCCCAGTAGTTGCATTCATAACGCATATCTCTGATTTTGAAAGCTCTAGCTCTATTGGGATGCAGAGCCGATTCTTAGGGTTGATAAACCCTTTTGATAATGGCTTTAGAGAAATTTATAATATCCCCTCCTTCTTTCCCATTTGGGTAATAATGCTTGACTTCTATTGAACTGGAAACCGTTAGCAGAGCTTCCTATACTTTCCGGGTTTTTCCCGTTTGAGAAGCATACGAGCTGGTCTTAATATATTTTTCTTTTAGAGACAATGGATCATGCATTTAGGGAATATCGTCCCTTTCTAAATAAATAATTTTTTCTGAGATATTTTTCTAAAAGTAATCATCTTCAAATCCACCTTCAACGGCTCTTTTGAATGATGATGCTTTTCCAGAATTATTTTCTAAACTGGAGGATTCTTCGAGATTAATGTAGCTCTGTTGAGTGTTATTAACACTTATTTTCGCCGTTTTATTAGGCGTTCTCCATTTTATTTGAGCGTACGACGCTTCTGATTCGATTTAGAATCTTATTGGCTTTGGCTTTTGCAATTTCAGCCAATTTGCATAGGGGGAGTTGGAGGAATTATTATTCATTCCCCTTCCATGGCCTCTGCCTGGGCCTCGGCCCCTCGACGGACTCTGCATGAGTCTCCGATAAGAATTCTCTGGTCAAGAAATTAGGAAGACAATTGTTAGTGTGTTTAATATATTCAATATCAAAATCAAAAATTGCTAACTCAGCCTGCTATCTAGCAAAAATTTGCTTTGATGCCAAATTCTTAACATCTTTCTGTATAACAGTTTTAGCAACATTGCAATCAATTAAAAGTAGGAATTTCTGATTTAATAAATCATCTTGAAATTTATATATGCATTTAATGATAGAAAGAATTTCTTTCTTGATAGTTGAATAATGCAACCGAGCTGGATTCCATTTTTCAGAAGTAAATCTAATAAAAATAAATTTATAGAGATATTTTATTTGGACTCTCTTCTATTGAGAGTAAACCTTCATAAAAGGTGATTCTTCATCCAGAGAAGAAACGTCTGATCAAGAAAGATGAATATTTGAATCTGAAGAAACTTTGAAAAAAAATTCGAACCAATTCTCCATTAATTTAGTATTAAATCAGAATTGGTATATAAGGGTCATTTTAATCATTAATAACTATTTGGTTATACCCAATTTAATTGCTCTTGTAGATAGTGGTGCAGATTTAAACTGTATCAAAGAAGGAATTATTCCTGTCAAGTACTACGAGAGAACTACTCAAATTTTGAGTACAGCAAATAATAGTACTCTGACAACACAATATAAGGTGTCAAACGTTAATATATATAACGAAGACATTTGTCTTCCTTCTCCTTTTATTATAATCAAGGAGATAACACAACATATTATACTAGGGATACCGTTTCTTAGTAAAATAATGCCTATTGAGAAAATAGATTATCAAGGCATTTATACCAATTATAAGGGAAAAGGTGTTATTTTTATAACCGATCCTATGGTAAAAATCCTTAATGAGATAAAAGACATTTACCTAGAAGAGAAACAACAAAATTTTATCAAGGAAGAAATATTTTCGATACAGATAAATAAACAGTTAAGTTCTATTCCAGTTAAGGTAAGAATTGAAAAGCCTTGAAAAGGAGTTTATAAATCAAACTTATAGTAATCTTCCCAATGCATTTTAAGCCCGGAAAAAACATATTGTTTCTTTTCCATATATAGAAGAGTTCGATGATAATAATATTTCTATTAAGGCAAGACCATGCTAAATGAATCAAGAATATCTTGAACTTTGTAAAAGGGAGATTAAGAGTCTTCTAGACAAAAAACTTATAAGAAAATCTTCCTCTCCATGGAGCTGTACCGTATTTTATGTTAACAATGCCGCTGAAAAAGAAAGAGAAATTCCTCGTCTTGTGATAAATTATAAGCCACTTAATAAAGTGCTTAAATGGATATGATATCCTCTTCCTAATAAAAGGGATTTCCTAAATAGAATTAGCAAGGCTAAGATCTTTTCAAAATTTGATCTTAAATCAAGGTATTGGCAAATTCAGATTAATGAATCTGATAAATATAAAACAGTCTTTACCGTACCCTTTGGGCATTTCGAATGGAATGTTATGCCGTTCGGATTAAAAAATTCATCTTTAGAGTTTCAAAATATTATGAACTCTATATTTAACCCTTATACAGAATTTATACTTTCTTATATTGACGATGTTTTAATATATTTTGATACTATAGATCATCATTTTAAACATCTTAATATTTTTAAATATCTTATTATAAAAAACGGGTTAGTTATATCTGCCCTAAAGATAAGACTTTTTCAGACTGTTATAAGGTTTTTGGGTCATAACATTGATAATGGTACCATTATACCTATTGAGACGAGTATTGAATTTGCTTCCAAATTTCCAGATAATATCTTGGACATAAAGCAACTACAAAGGTTTCTAGGTGTAGGGTTCCTAGTCATCCTAATAAAGTCACACAAGGCATCAACCATGCCATTTTACAAAAATATGGTGCCGAGAAACCCTAGTAAACGGATCGTTGCTAGAAATCTAGGCGAAAAAGAAAACTAGTTAACAAATTAACTAAAGGTTAGATGCTACAACCTTTGTAGATCCGGATTTCCACCTCCTTAGCTCCACGTGGTCATGCCCTCGCTGTCCATCATGAATCCTCGACTCATTCGTCGGCTTCATCGGAAAACGGACGAGTAAGGTCGTCGGCTTCGTGTCAAAGACGATCTACGTCGAGGTTGCACTAGTTCAAGCTCCGACTTCACCAAGTAGTAAAACTTGTGAAGAAAACACCCAAAACCACTTGGCAAGAGGTAGAGGATGAAGAAATAGGAGGTGGGTTCACTTTAGATTTGGATTTCTCTCACTAAAACTCAAGTTGCCATTGATGTAGCAAGCTTGAAGAAGAAGAAGAAGATGAGCTAGTTATGATAAGTTCCTTTTTAAAAATGAAAAGAAAAGGAATACTTATCATAATTCCAACTAGGGTTAAGTGTAGAGAATAGACCATGGTTAATGGATGGGTTAGGGTTAAGCATGATGACAAGAATGGTTAAGAAGTCAAAGCTTCATGAAGCTTCAACTAAAAGACAAAGAAAGCCACCATTCTTATCATAATTATTTCCAAATAAATAAATAAACAAATAAATAGATAAATGGATATGCAAAACCCTAATTATCATATTAATCATGGTTTAATCCTATACACTTAACTAAATGCTCAAGTATCATCAAACATGATACATATATGTGCACAAAAGTATATCACATATACAACTTGCACATCAAGTGAGAAAATCCGTATAAAGTGAACCAATACTAGTTAATGCAAAGTAATATATCAAATATATAATTATACATTAAATCATTAAATCAACATTTGATTCAATGATCCGGTCATGTCGCACATAACCGACTAGTATTCAATGTGTCGATTTATCGAATCAATGATTCGACAACTAGGTGATATCGAATATAACCAATCGAAACATTTATCGCGAGAATGAAATGCGGTATCACATACACGCATTATTCTCGGTCCTTCACATATCTCATATGCGCTCCTATTTCGTTTCGCTTGAGCCAGGAAACCTCTGTGTAGGACTCTAAAGACTCGTCAATACGCCGGTAGCAGATGATGATCATATCAAGCATCCACAAGCCGCAAGCGGTCTGCTAAACGTAACGGCCACCCGGGTATTGAGCGATCAGAAGATCGACGAGCTAGCCCGCTCACACTCCTACGAATCCGACCAGTAACACTTACCGTACAGTCCGGTCTCTTCGTCTGATACGTCGCATATCAAGTCTAGGGGTGGTAGACGTCAGACCCCAATACTCGATAAGTCGTGCCGATGTGAGGCTCATAACGGGTCGAGAAACTACTGGTAACACTTACCAGCAAATCTCTGATCAGCCCTGGCCAGGGACTTCCCTGTTACGGCCAATCGAGCACAGCACAACATCAACCCCCAATACCGGGAGAGACGAAACCCCTCCTATCGCTCATTGCCTCCATGTGACTCGGGACTGTACCCAAAGACCACCGTTTTGCACGCCCTCATGGACGTGGTAAGGTGGAGATCAAAGCACAGTGGGAATCACACAAGACTCTATGACTATCTCGGGTCTACAGACTAACCTGTACAAGTGTCACCTGAGAACTGCCATCTGACGTGAGGTATAATACCATCTGGGAGTTCTCGGCGAGTCCGTCCAGTGTACCCAGTCTCCACTGAGCACCCGTATACCATCTCTGATGTCAAACACCAATGGATGTGGGATCATCCATCGCCCATCTCATGGGTCGAGAAGCGTATACGCTAGTCTACTCTGGTATATCGATGCCCCGTCTCGATACACCCACGACTAGGGACCTTGAAGGATGTACTTATGGACTACCATATCCCCACTAGTATGATCTGCATCACAGTCCAGGTAGTCAAGTACATATCCTAAGGGCTTTACCAACATGTAACTATAAGACAGTATAAAGAGACTAGTGTACATGTTAAGATAAAGAGTAACCAGATAGCATACTATCATATCGAGCAAGAAAGTCATCTCTATATATGTCCAAGCATCCAATATAATATACATCATCTGTACAATACTGGCCTCTAGGGCATACATACAACTAACAATCTCCCACTTGCACTAGGGCCAGCTGCTGTAGTATCTCATACCGAGCATCCCGACGAGTCTCTCAAACTGTGTCTGGGGAATGGCCTTCGTGAGTGGATCCGCCGTGTTGTTCTTCGTGTCAACTCTCCTGACCTCGATCTCCCGGCGATCAACTATCTCCCGGATCAGGTGATACCGCCTCAGAATGTGCCTGGACCGCTGATGGGACCTGGGTTCCTTGGCCAAAGCCACCGCTCCATTGTTATCGCAATACAAAGGTATTGGATGCTCAATGGATGGAACCACTCCAAGTTTAGTAATGAACTTCTTGACCCAGACAGCCTCTTTGGCAGCATCGTTGGCAGCGATGTATTCAGCCTCCATCGTCGAGTCTGCCACGGTTTCCTGCTTGGAACTCTTCCAGCTAACCGCCCCTCCGTAAAGGGTAAAGACAAAGCCCGACTGCGACTTAGAGTCGTCCTTATCACTCTGGAAGCTCGAATCGGTAAAGGACTCCACTTGGAGCTCTCCGTTACCATACACCAAGAACATATCTCTAGTCCTTCGTAAGTACTTGAGAATGCTCTTCACAGCTGTCCAGTGACTCTCTCCAGGATCAGCTTGATACCTGCTCACTACACTTAGTGAGTATGCCACATCGGGTCTGGTACATAGCATCGCATACATGATAGAGCCTACTGCCGAAGCATAGGGTATCCCTTGCATGCGAGCTCTCTCCAAATCAGTCTTGGGAGACATCTCTTTGGAGAGAGTGACTCTAGAGATCGTGGGTAAGTTCCCACGCTTGGACTCTTCCATACTAAACCTCTTTAGTATGGTGTCAATGTACCTGGATTGGGACAATCCTAAAATCCTTTTGGATCTATCTCTATAGATCCTAATCCCCAATATGCAGGAGGCATCACCAAGATCTTTCATTGAGAATCTTTGTGATAAGAAGAGCTTGACCGATTGCAGCATAGGAATATCATTTCCTATCAAGAGTATGTCGTCCACGTATAATACGAGGAAGACAACCATACTCTCTGCCACCTTCTTGTAGATACAAGGTTCATCTGGATTTTTGACGAAATCAAACTCTTTGATGACGACGTCAAAGCAGATGTTCCAACTCCGCGATGCTTGCTTTAATCCATAAATGGATTTAAGCAGCTTGCACATCTTCCCGCTGCTCCCACTGTCTACGAAGCCCTCTGGCTGAGTCATGTACACGCACTCTTCTAAATCACCGTTTAGAAAGGCGGTCTTAACATCCATTTGCCAGATTTCGTAATCATGGTAAGCAGCGATGGCAAGCATGATCCGGATGGATTTAAGCATAGCCACTGGAGAAAAGGTCTCGTCATAGTCTACACCTGGTCTTTGACGAAAACCCTTTGCTATAAGTCTAGCTTTGAAAGTCTCCACTTTCCCATCTACACCAAGTTTCTTCTTGAAGATCCACTTGCTCCCAATGGGTTTTACCCCTTCAGGAGCAACGTCCAAAGTCCATACTTTGTTGGTGTACATGGATTCCATCTCAGACCGCATAGCATCCAGCCATTTCACTGAGTCCCCACTCGTGATGGCCTGCTCGAAGCTAGTTGGGTCATCATCCTCCATGATTCAATCCTCGCTTCCACCATCCATGAGAAAACCGTAGTATCTCTCAGGTTGGCGAGGAACCCTACTAGATCGGCGGAGAGGCTGAGGTTCATTGGGAGCTACTGAATCCTCTGGTTCCACTAAATCTTCAGTTGTAGTTTGTGTTGCTGGGACCTCTTCCAGCTCTACCTCATCGCCACTAATTTCTTTTGTAAGAAATTCCTTATCTAAAAAGGTGGCATGTTGAGCAACAAACACCTTTTGTTGTTCACTGTGGTAGAATAGATATCCATACGAATTGCTTGGATATCCTACAAACTTACAAAAAACTGATCGTGCCTCGAGTTTGTCCGGGTTTTGCTTTTTAACATAAGCCGGACAACCCCATATCTTAACTCTTTTAAGAGATGGTCTCTTTCCATTCCATATCTCATATGGAGTGGTAGGCACAGATTTAGTTGGAACTCTATTCAATAGGTATGTTGCTGTTTCCAGCGCATAACCCCAGAAGGAAATAGGTAACTCAGCTGTGCTCATCATAGAGCGCACCATATCTAATAGGGTGCGATTCCTCCGTTCAGATACACCGTTGTGCTGTGGTGTATATGGAGGAGTCAGCTGAGAGAGAATCCCATTCTCTTTTAGGAAGTCCAGGAATTCATTGCTCAAGTATTCACCTCCTCGATCAGATCGTAGGATTTTAATACTTTTTCCGGTTTGGTTCTCAACTTCTTGTTTATATTCCCTAAATTTCTCAAAAGCTTCTGATTTGTGTTTCATCAGGAACACATACCCGAACCTAGAGAGATCGTCAGTGAATGTAATGAAGTATGAAGAACCATCCCTGGCATGTGTAGACATGGGACCGCATACATCACTATGTATCAGTCCCAAGAGTTCGGTAACTCTTTCTCCGTGTCCCGTAAACGGAGTTTTGGTCATCTTGCCTTTGAGACATGACTGGCAAGTGTCATAAGATGAAAATTCAAACGGATTTAATTATCCATCTTTATGCAACTTAGCTAGTCGTGTCGCATTGATGTGGCCCAGTCTACAATGCCACAAGAAGGATTCGTTGAGTTCAGAACTCTTCCTCTTGTGTGCGTTTGTTATGCTCAGAACTGTTGATTGATTTAGAACATAAATGCCATTGCATAGCGTGCCTGATCCAACCAACTTTTGGTTACGGAAAATGTTCATAACATTGTCCTGTAATACAAAATTATATCCCTCTTTACTTAATAAAGAAACCGATATAATGTTGCATATCAGGTTCGGCATGTAATAGCATTCGTTCAGAACCAATGTATTACCAGTTGGTAATACAAGGTGATATTCCCCGACAGTCTTGGCTGCAATAATTGCACCATTTCCTACTCTTATGTCTTTATCACCTTCTCCAAGTTCTCTACCTCTCTTAAGCCCATGTAACTGATTACATATATGGGATCCTGACCCGGTATCCAATACCCAGGACGTAGAGCAAATGGAGAAACAGTTCTCAGTAACGAACACACCCGAAGAAAATGTATCAACATGTACTTTCTTCAATCGGGTGGCATGGGAATCCTGGTATTCCCCTATATCCTGTTCATTCCTATAACTCTTATAGGAAAGAACGGAACCAACGTTCCCCAGCACAGTATAACATGCGGGTTCGGTCAATACATCCATATTATTATCTTCATTAGGGCATGAAATGGTTGCTACCTGGAGAGAGAGAGAAGAAAACACTTTAGCGTATGCTCGTGCAAGATCAGATTGGTTATTATCTTATCTAATCAGGATGGCTCCCACTGCTTTTTATCAAATCTTCCTTCAAACCCTAAAAGGAAAGACTAGCCGGGATTAATTACACACTACAAGTTCGCCAATCTTTCAGCCAGGCCAGTGTCGGTACTTTGAGGGAGGTCCCCCGTGCTTTCGCACGAACCTAATTAATGTAAACCTCGTTTTCCCAGAGGCGTAACCCCGTTGACACCTTTCTAGACACCTACTTGATCAGCTAATTGCAATGTGTAAAACTCTTCCAGGAGTAACTCTTACTCGCAGCGGGTATCGGGATCCAACTATCTCATAGAAGGTATGCAATCTCATTGCAAATTTCAACACTTGAAATTCCCGATAATGCTTTTGCCCCTAGCAACTTATGACCTTGGCTAAGGTCAACAAATTATAAGCGCTAGTCAAGTTCAACCCGTCATTTCCTGATTGAATCAAACCCACCCGTACGACCCTTGGCTAAGGTCAACAAAGTCGCACGACTACCCTAACTCAATCACATCTCATGTTTTAGCAGATAAATACTAATTAGCTACCGTACACCACGCCTTGGCTAAGGTCAACAAACGCAGCACGAATACTAACTAGTCTCTATCTGAAATGACGGAGGGCTACGCAGGTTTTTCTGAAAACCTATTGCGTAATGAACTTGATATCGTTGTAGAATCAAATGAAGTTTTTGAAATGGAGTAATTTTGAGGCTTTTCTAGTTTTGCTAAAGGAGTCACTCCCGGTGAAGGGATCTCGGTCCTTTCCTCGTCGAATGAGGTGCGGGATATATCATATATATCGCTGTGCAAAGCAAAAACCCAAAAGCAGTCAAAAGCAAACCGAGTGTGTAGCATCTGCCAGTTATTGCTAAAGGAGTCACTCCCGGTGAAGGGATCTCGGTCCTTTCCTCATCGAATAAAGTGCAGGGTATATCATATATACTGCTGTGCAAAGCAAGAACTGTAGCTACCTATTTTGTTTAAAATCTGATTCTACAACATCTTAGGTTTCTTTTCTTTCATTAATCACATTAATGAAGTCCCATCATTTAAAATACCTAAACATCACAGATAGATATGACGTACACTTATGCCATCCGCATTCGCCTCGATGTCCCCTCTTGCACCGTTAGGTTAGGTAACTAACGACAGAGCAGGGCAGGGCTAGCGCGGGTGTAAAACATAAGTAACGTCTATATAATATATCATATATATCATATACTATATCCATCACAGAGTCACAACACAGATATCGCAGCAGAATGAACATATGAAATATTGGATATACTAGGACGTCCGTGTTTTCAATACGAGCCAGTATAAAACACGGATTCCACGGTCGTGATGAATAGCCAATCCCACATCCCTAGACCCCTACGAGAGCGGCAAGCAACCCTGCCAATTCTAGGGTTAGGAGACCCGGACTCGACTCCTCGAGTTGGTCTCCCACTGGACCCCAGAACCCGGTTACTTGTGCTCCCCTCCTTGGGTCTATCCTAATGCGGAAAAGAAAATAATATACAAAGGGTGACAACTTCCGCTACCTGGAAGTGCCCCAAATAAAAGAATATTACATACAAGTTTTTACATGAATGAAAATGAAAAACACTCATCTCACATAAAAAAACCCCGGCTATTCAAACACGACAATCCAATATAACATATCCAGCAACTCATAACATCACATGTCATCAACGTAAGTAAATATGCGCATCCCAATTGTCGTTGACATATAGCAACGAAACCGGCGATTCACATATTACACTTACGGTCACAGAAAAGAAAGTGTAAAACTACAACAGTTGGAATCCGCAACCTCTTTAGACATCACATGCCTAACAGTTACAAACCCCGCATTTTAGTCTCATTATCGAAAACTCTTTTCAATATCGTATGGGACTAAACTGCTAGATTTATAACATTCATCCAGTTATCCCATAACTGTTTGTGAATTCCAATTATTGTATCCAATTCCGGATAAATAGAATATATTAAACTTTCCGATCGAACATTCGAACACCCAAGTTTTCCCGACACCGATCAACACATGAAAAAGGTTCAAAAACATTCACTTCATGCCTCAGTACCAACGGTCCAGCCGTAGAAGGGTCAAGCCAACGCCTCACATGTGGCACGCCGTACTGCCCCAAACCCGAAGGTTCAAAGGCAGTTCAAGACGGTCACATAATCGAGTTAAGGTTTGTTGTCTTCTAGAGGGACCATCGCGTTACTTGCACTACTTCGAACGTCTTTTAACCACAGAAAAATCCAACACTTGGAATTTTTCCGGCAGGGGAAAAGTTGGGTATTTGTATCCGGTCAAACATTTTAACATATTCTACAGTTATCTGGAAATCCACTTAGACAAAAATTTGATAACCCGATTGAATAAACGAATCCCCAAAGCAACCCCAAAATACTCTTCTGTGGAGTCACAATAAAAATACCCAGAAAATATAATATACAAATATATGAATTACTGTGAATTAAAAATTAAACAAGGGAACAGTACGGCCGCGGAACCGCCGCGCATGCGTAGCTCGTGCCGCGGTTCCGCGGTGTAAAAGTCGAATCAGGACCTCGTATTTCACAGTATTTCATATAACACCCTGCATGATTTTCTGCATATTTTTAATTGACAAAAATCCAAAATTTCGGAAAATTTCCAGAGTGCACCTTGGAAATTAGGGTTTCGGGACAATCGGGTTTCAAACGTCGTCTAGACTTCGCCTAAGGCTCTAGCTAGGCTCTGATACCACTGTAGGGTTCGTAGGCATCCTAATAAAGTCTCACAAGGCATCAACCATGCCATTTTACAAAAATATGGTGCCGAGAAACCCTAGTAAACGGATCGTTGCTAGAAATCTAGGCGAAAAAGAAAACTAGTTAACAAATTAACTAAAGGTTAGATGCTACAACCTTTGTAGATCCGGATTTCCACCTCCTTAGCTCCACGTGGTCATGCCCTCGCTTTCCATCATGAATCCTCGACTCATTCATCGGCTTCATCGGAAAACGGACGAGCAAGGTCGTCGGCTTCGTGTCAAAGACGATCTACGTCGAGGTTGCACTAGTTCAAGCTCCGACTTCACCAAGTAGTAAAACTTGTGAAGAAAACACCCAAAACTACTTGGCAAGAGGTAGAGGATGAAGAAATAGGAGGTGGGTTCACTTTAGATTTGGATTTCTCTCACTAAAACTCAAGTTGCCATTGATGTAGCAAGCTTGAAGAAGAAGAAGAAGATGAGCTAGTTATGATAAGTTCCTTTTTAAAAATGAAAAGAAAAGGAATACTTATCATAATTCCAACTAGGGTTAAGTGTAGAGAATAGACCATGGTTAATGGATGGGTTAGGGTTAAGCATGATGACAAGAATGGTTAAGAAGTCAAAGCTTCATGAAGCTTCAACTAAAAGACAAAGAAAGCCACCATTCTTATCATAATTATTTCCAAATAAATAAATAAACAAATAAATAGATAAATGGATATGCAAAACCCTAATTATCATATTAATCATGGTTTAATCCTATACACTTAACTAAATGCTCAAGTATCATCAAACATGATACATATATGTGCACAAAAGTATATCACATATACAACTTGCACATCAAGTGAGAAAATCCGTATAAAGTGAACCAATACTAGTTAATGCAAAGTAATATATCAAATATATAATTATACATTAAATCATTAAATCAACATTTGATTCAATGATCCGGTCATGTCGCACATAACCGACTAGTATTCAATGTATCGATTTATCGAATCAATGATTCGACAACTAGGTGATATCGAATATAACCAATCGAAACATTTATCGCGAGAATGAAATGCGGTATCACATACACGCATTATTCTCGGTCCTTCACATATCTCATATGCGCTCCTATTTCGTTTCGCTTGAGCCAGGAAACCTCTGTGTAGGACTCTAAAGACTCGTCAATACGCCGGTAGCAGATGATGATCATATCAAGCATCCACAAGCCGCAAGCGGTCTGCTAAACGTAACGGCCACCCGGGTATTGAGCGATCAGAAGATCGACGAGCTAGCCCGCTCACACTCCTGCGAATCCGACCAGTAACACTTACCGTACAGTCCGGTCTCTTCGTCTGATACGTCGCATATCAAGTCTAGGGGTGGTAGACGTCAGACCCCAATACTCGATAAGTCGTGCCGATGTGAGGCTCATAACGGGTTGAGAAACTACTGGTAACACTTACCAGCAAATCTTTGATCAGCCCTGGCCAGGGACTTCCCTGTTACGGCCAATCGAGCACAGCACAACATCAACCCCCAATACCGGGAGAGACGAAACCCCTCCTATCGCTCATTGCCTCCATGTGACTCGGGACTGTACCCAAAGACCACCGTTTTGCACGCCCTCATGGACGTGGTAAGGTGGAGATCAAAGCACAGTGGGAATCACACAAGACTCTATGACGATCTCGGGTCTACAGACTAACCTGTACAAGTGTCACCTCAGAACTGCCATCTGACGTGAGGTATAATACCATCTGGGAGTTCTCGGCGAGTCCGTCCAGTGTACCCAGTCTCCACTGAGCACCCGTATACCATCTCTGATGTCAAACACCAATGGATGTGGGATCATCCATCGCCCATCTCATGGGTCGAGAAGCGTATACGCTAGTCTACTCTGGTATATCGATGCCCCATCTCGATACACCCACGACTAGGGACCTTGAAGGATGTACTTATGGACTACCATGTCCCCACTAGTATGATCTGCATCACAGTCCAGGTAGTCAAGTACATATCCTAAGGGCTTTACCAACATGTAACTATAAGACAGTATAAAGAGACTAGTGTACATGTTAAGATAAAGAGTAACCAGATAGCATACTATCATATCGAGCAAGAAAGTCATCTCTATATATGTCCAAGCATCCAATATAATATACATCATCTGTACAATACTGGCCTCTAGGGCATACATACAACTAACACTAGGTACTTTAAATTATGTGCCAGATTATTATAAAAATTTGGCCCTTGATGCAGCCATTTTATATAATAGGCTCAGAGATATTACTCTCAACATCACAATCATCTTCTAATATTTCAGAAGGTTCACCCTCAAGGGTATTAAGTCTAGCATCACTAAACTTATTTTCTAAAGTTGTTATAATATCTGAAGATATGTTTTTATCTTTAGATAATTTAAACCCTAGAATATCAGTAGATGACTTAATAGGGACATAGCTAATATTATTAGGTTGCTTAACTATTGTAGGGGTCTCTATAATGGCAAGTGCCTATAGTTTATTAATCAGGCTTTCTAAAGTAGATTCTATCATGGTTAATTGCTGACTAATAACTTGGATATAAATATTCATAAAATTATTTTGCTTAAAAAACTTTTGAAGTTCTTTAAGCGTAGTCTCCATTCTTTCATCGACTAAAAGCTTTATAAAAATTGTTGCCTCTAAATTAGAGGTAGATACACCAGACAACCTAAGAGGTTCAGCTGGAGGATATATGGATCTAATAGTCTTACCACTTGTAGTACATCATTGTTTATAATGTTCCTCAAGAATATTAATCTTGTTATCTTGTTCTTTAAGAAAGTATTCTAAAAAACAATTAAAAAAATATATAAGACATTGGATTTCCTCAAGATATTTATAAAACTGATCTTTATAAAAATATTGTTGCTCCTTAGAAAAGTATTTAGCAAAGCAGTTCCTAAAGGCAGTGTGTTCCTTTTTCATAAATTCCTTATTAAGGAATATTCTAAGTGAACTATTGGGTGTAAAATCCATAAAAACTTATATGTGAAAGCACATCTCAGATGAGGTAGGAGAGGTTTTATCATTCTTCTCATATATAGGATGAGAGATATTCATCGCAGAAATATTAATAGCTTTAACTTCTCTATCAGTCTTATAATTGGAGTTAGGTTTAGAAAATGATTTTCTACCATTATAAATGAAAGAAGTGGTACTGTCCATATTAGGATTACCGAATATCCTTGTAATAATATCCGAGCCAAATTTAATTTCAATACTTCCGTCGATCGTCTGTATTATCTGATCAACTTCAGTATCAATGATTGGTTCAGGCAGAACCGCAGAGGTCAAAATGCATGATTCAGGGAAATCTATTTCTTCCCATTTTATAACTCTGTTGGTGGCGATACTAGAAGATAATTGTCACGCCCCGCTTCCCAGTGTACGGAGAAGGGGACGCGACGAGGTCCGCTACGTATTTACTCAGAAACAAATACGCTAAGCGTAACTAAGCAATATAAAAAAAATATACACAAGAGACAAGGTATAATAAAAACAGCAACTTTATTATTAACATTCTTTTGTACAATGCATGAAAAGGAAATACAACTGAAATAAATTAAAGCAATGCCTAAACAATGGCATGACAGGAAATTAAAGGTACTGAAAAGAAAATATACAATGTCTAGAGCTCAGGGTCTTCGCTGTACTGATCCAAGTCTTCTGCAGATGGCTCGATCTCTGTCGGGTCCAAACCACCTGACGACATTCAAAGAAGAAAGAAATTGAATGTCGTCAGCGAACAGATCACTCGGTAAGTCCCAAAGATAAGGGAGAAGTAGAACAGAAGAAAGAGAGAGAGTAGCTTTTAATGTTGTATTATATTGTTGTAATGTTGTATTAATGCTATTGTTTGTACCTTGGTACAGAAGAATGCCGGTGTATACGAGAGGGGTCTCAGTATGCTAGAGACCAGGGCAAATGGAAGTATAAGGAACCGTCAGGCCACGGTACAACAGCAACGGAATATAGGTTAGGTGTCTTAATCTGACCACCTCATGCCACCTTTAACACCTTCCGTACCAATCTACCCCTTAAACCCCGCGATGTCTTGTTTGTATTGTTATCTTGTAAATTGTATTAGTTGTATGAGTGATTGATTGACTGACCGAAACCATGATATCAGGAAACGTTTGTAACCGTAGAGTCATGTAAATGGAATAACTGAGAATCATATAAAAGGAATATATCCATGGTTCGGTTCAGTCAAGTTGTATAAATTGATAATTGGATTCATGGATTCATGTGTTCATATTGAATTGAAATCTTGTAAATTATAGATTGACTTTAATCATATTCAAGTCAGATTAATCAGACTCAAAACCGAGTCAGACAATCAGAAATTTGAATCGAAGTCTTATAATTGCTAGGGTCCTTAAGGTAATTTATAAAACTTGAGGGGGTTTTATATAAAAACACTTTTATATACTTTTCAAAATACACCTCAAGTATTTATTATTCGTCTTTAAAATTGTAATGAGGGTGGATTTTATATTGTGATATTTCTAGTGAAAATATCCTAGTTTTTATAAATAAAGGTATTTATCTGTAATATTGATTTATTTGAAGTTCATAGTATTTTTGTGTAAAATTTATTCTTGTGATTTTTAGAAAAAAGGTGAAATACTTATATCATAATAAAATAGGTATTTTAAGGATAAATATACATATATTTATACAAAAGTAATTTTAATAAATATTTTATATTTCAAAAAATCTCATTTTCTTAAGATGTCGTATTTTAAAGCTTTCGAGACCGAATGCTCCTTACGGAGGTCTGAATCTCGTACTACTAAGCCCGAGGATGTGCGATAATCTGCACCATCCCGAACGGGTTTCCCAAAGTGGGTTGTAGCGGCGCTTTGCAAAGATTGTAAAATACTAATCCTTTAAAAAACGGTTTTATAAAGTAAAAGGTATTTATTTGTAAAAATGTCAATTTTCCATATTTTAGATTCTAGGTTTTCCTAAATCAACTAGTCTATTTCTAAATGGTCTAAACGACAAGTCGTTAGATACCTCAAATCGCCTCTTTACTGCCAATTGTGGCCAGGTAAGTACAAGTGAGGAAAGGAGGGATCCGCTCACGAATCACCGTGAGACGGGCCTTTTAAAGTTACCTTTCTCACTTGCCTAGCCTAGACACCACAAAGTCAGGTTTAGATAAACGATCGATGTCCACAACTTATCGTGTTTTCCTAATAAGAGATATTTATTTAAAAGTGTATCAAAGCGAAAACTTTTAGAAATGGTTTTATTAAGAATATGGTATTTAAATGAAAGTATTGTTTTATCGTATTCTAAGTTTTTGATGATATCGTTTAGAGTTGTATTTGCGTGTGTGTGGAGGTAGGCCATTACCTCGTGTTCTACTTTAAATGTATAGCAAGGTTAAGGGGGTTAAATGTGAAATCGAAACATTGTGATATTTAAGTGAAAAATACGATAAATTGAAAGGCTATCATTTCATGTGATGAAACTTGTTCAAATTATTTGTTAAATGTTTAATAGACAACAATAAGATATTTTAAGTATGATTGAATTGGTGAGAAGTGAAATTTTATAGAAAACCGAATCGGAAATCGGATTTGTTCCGATTCCGTCGGGTTTTATAATTTCGTATTTTAGAGAATAAGAAAGAGGGATAGAATGGGACTTACATGCACAAGCCAGTATTGTCACCGGGCTTGTCTATCCGCGGATAGCCTCGCGTTACTAGCGAGACCTTCTTGAAGACTTCTTCATGTTCTTCTTCTTGGACTCTAGGTGAAGAGAGAGAAGTGAGAGATAGAAAAATGTGAGGAAGGAAAAGATAGAGGAGGACAATAAAGATGGTGTAATGGTGAATTATGTATAATAATATATGCATTCAACATGAGAGTTAAAAGAGAAATGAAAGATCACCATTCATTTTGGAAATGAAAGGTCTCATTTGTAAGTTATAAGAAGAATAAAAAATGATAAAAAATAATTGAAAGAATGGGGATTTGAACATGTGACTTATGGAATAACAATGCAAAGACTTAACCAATGAGCTACAAGGTTGTTCATGCACATATTTAATTAGAATTAAATATATGTTGTTGCTTAAAAAGAAAGTGGGCTTTTCAGATGGGCTGTAAATAATAAGAATAAAGTATTTGGGTTAAATATTTATGAAAGGAAAAATAAGAATGAGAAGTTAAAAAAACTTAAATATAAGAAAAAGAAATTGTATCTAGAAAAATATACATAATAGATTGAGGAATAAAATAATAATAAATTTAGGAGAAAACGGAAAATACCAAGTACAAATAAATACGGTATATTATTGAAGAGGGATAATACAAATGTATAAAGATTTTGGGGTCGTTACAATAATAAATTTATCTCAATTAAAGTAGTTTTAGTACTTTCGGCTAACCTTAAGTGCCATGGTCGTTAGGACTTTAAAATGGATTATGTAGACTATAGAGACAGTCTCTGAACCATGTGTCTTTAAATTTAGAGTAACTGCCTCAAGAATATTAGGGTGGGTTAAAGATAGGGTTAAATTAGGGTAAACATCAAAGTAGACCGGTCTATGACACAGACTAGTCTGCATAATCTCCATAATAGAAGGTATCCAATCGATACATCTCGCATCTCTAAGGGAAGTTTGAATAAAAGCATTCAAAACTTGTAAGGTAAGAGGATTAAAACCCATTTGAATAAGTCCTATGTGAAGATACTTATAATACTTTTCAAATCTAAACACATCCTTTTCAGAAAGGAGTTGAAAAGTTTTTTCTGTGCTATCCACAGAGGAGTTTTTTTCCATACTCTTAATCGAAAGTCTGAATGAGAAATCAAAAGTCCCGATATTATAAATATCCTTAGGGGTAACACTAGGAATAGTCCACTTGTTTAGTTGTTCCTTATCTGAGAGATACTCTATCAAATTAGAGTTTTTAACATGTTTACTCTTTTTACGAGCTAACTTAGTAGCTATAGCAGAGGATGATGAAGAAGACATAATGTTTTCTGCACAGAGTTTGAATAAAATTCTTTATAAGAGATGAAACTTTTCTACTACATGTAAGATTTAAAGATATTTAGTTGAGTTATACTCAGAAAATATTAAACTAGGTTTTTATCCATACGACTGTCAACGTTTTATGGGTTACCATATGAACACCAATCACCGGCTAAAATGGACTACCCTACGCGACTTCAGTGTCATTCCATGATGAACTACCTAATAAAATAATCCATAAGTAAATATTTATTCTCTTATCCCTTTTGGTCTTCAGAAGAAAAGATTACTCTGTGAAGGGCTACACTCTTCAATCCCGCTAATGTCCTTCCCGAAGGGTGTTAAGGGAGCTATAATTAGCTACATCCAACCTCAAGGTTATAAAAGAATAAATCTCCAGAGAACAACTAAGCTTTACATGGCTTAGAAAAATTTCATAACTAATAAACTATATACTCATAACTCTGGAAAGAAAATTAAATTAGCCGATCATTGGCTCGAATACCATAATCCTCTCATAGTGGGAGGGTGAGCTGTCCCTGCCCGACATCTTTTATCAAAGATTACCTTTATTAAAGGGAGAGTTGATATGCAACTTTGTTTTTGTCCACTGATTTATGAAGTGTAGGTCCCATCACCAAAACCGTGTGCTGGAAAACCAAGTGCTGGTTTGGTGCAATCGCTTTTGTTTGGTGAGGGAATTTTTTCCTTTTCTGGGCCTAAGGGTTATTATTTTATTATTCCCTTTCCTTTATTTCTTGGTCCAATGGTGAGCCAATTAATTCGTCTTCCAGCTGATCTGCTGTTTTCAAGTCCTCATCTGGGTCTTGGGGTTGGCCTGCTGAGGCGTCAATGTTGTCAATATCTTTCATTTCCACTAATCTTATGGATTTTACTGATGTCAGAGAAATTGTGTCTGAATTATCAAATGTCTGTTCAAATTGCCTTTTCATGTGTTCAAGACATTTCTTCATCAGTTCTTCTTCAGAGATATTATGATACTTTCTCTGGAATGAAGTTTTTAATTTCTGTAAAGGATTTTCTGTGGCCAGTTCTTCATTAATTCTTTGATCAAGAATGTTGTTATTATTTTTTAGGGTTGCCTTGATCTCGACAATTTTTTGTTATCCTTTGATTCCTGTCCACCATTTTATCAGAAATCTCCTTGATTGAACTGGAATATTACCCTCATTAAAGTACTTGAAGATGTGAATAATTCGCACTAGAAGGCCAAATTTATAAATGGCTTACTTAATTTATTTGCTAAAAAGCATCGTAAAAATTTACGAAATCTGCATGATGGGGTTATACCCTATAACATGTACACGTATGGTCGTTTAATAAACACCTGTGTACAAGAAGGATTGACTTTATATAATGATATAAAATTAAAAAATCAATTAACAAAATATAAAAGACATTGGTTTTCCTCAAGATGTTTATAAAACTGATTTTTATAAAAATATTGTTGCTCTTTTGAAATGGATTTAGAAAACCAGTTCCTAAATGCATTAGGTGTGCTTCGTTTTCATAAATTCCTTATTAAGGAATGTTCTGAGTGAACTATTGGATGTAAGATCCATAAGAAATTATATGTGAAAGCTCATCTCAGATGAGATAGGAGAGATTTTATCATTCTTCTCATAAATAGGATGATAGATATTCATCCCAGAAAATAATAATAATAATAATATTCATCAAAATTTAGTCTGTTTCTTTCTTCCTCTCTTCAACTCTTGTACCTTCGAGTTTGTAATATTTCTAAGTTTAATAAATGACTTGTTTGATATAAGACGTCGGCATCAAGGGTAAGAATCAAGTAAGTTCCTGCTTATATTATATTGTATTAGATATTATTGTTTATAATCGTTTTTTATTAGATATTTTGTAGTATTAATAATATTAATAATATAACATTTATAAAATAATAATAGTAATAGTAATAGTAATAATATTATTAATAATAAGCCATTAATACCTTTTCTTATATTCTTGGACCTATTACTATATTATTATTAATGGCTTATTATTATTACTACTATTACTATATTATTAATATTACTATTATTATTATTTTATAAATGTTATATTATTAATATTATTATACTACAACAACTATTATATTATTATTATTATTGTCATTAGTATATTATTAATATACTTACTATTATTGTTGTTGTTGTTGTTGTTACTATTACTTTTATTATATATATACGGAAAAATCATTTATTATTATTATACTACTACAACTATTATTATATTATTATTATTATTATCATTAGTATATTATTAATATTATTACTATTACTGTTCTTCTTCTTATTATTTTATAAATGTAAAAACATAGCCAAGAATATATGGAAAGGTATTAATGAAAAAAACCATATATATATGTGGGGGGGGGGGGCAAAAGTCTCAAATCTTTATTATTATTATTCATTATATGTAGTACTATTATTACTTTTACTGTTGTTATTATTATTTTATAAATTTTAAAATATGGCCAAGATTATAAGTTGGGGTATTAAAGGAAAATCTCTCTCTCTCTCTCTCTCTCTCTCTCTATATATATATATATATATATATATATATATATATATATTAAAATATGGCAAAGAATATAAGGAAAGGTATTAATTGCAATTATTATATCATCATCATCATCATTAATTATATTATTACTATTACTGTTATTGTTGTTATTATTATTTTATAAATGTTATAATATAACCAAGAAAATAAGAAGATGTATTAATGGCAAAAACCTATAAAGTAATAGTAATAATAATAAAAATAATAATAAGCCATTAATACCTTTTCTTATATTCTTGTTCCTATTACTATATTATTACTAATGGCTTATTATTATTATTATTACTATTATTATTATTATTTTATAAAAGTTATTATACTACTACAACTATTATTATTATAATATTATTACTATCACTAGTATATTATTAATATAATTTTTATTAGATATTTTGTAGTATTAATAATATTAATAATATAACATTTATAAAATAATAATAGTAATAGTAATAGTAATAATATTATTAATAATAATCCATTAATACCTTTTCTTATATTCTTGGACCTATTACTATATTATTATTAATGGCTTATTATTATTACTACTATTACTATATTATTAATATTACTATTATTATTATTTTATAAATGTTATATTATTAATATTATTATACTACAACAACTATTATATTATTATTATTATTGTCATTAGTATATTATTAATATACTTACTATTATTGTTGTTGTTGTTGTTGTTACTATTACTTTTATTATATATATAAGGAAAAATCATTTATTATTATTATACTACTACAACTATTATTATATTATTATTATTATTATCATTAGTATATTATTAATATTATTACTATTACTGTTCTTCTTCTTATTATTTTATAAATGTAAAAACATAGCCAAGAATATATGGAAAGGTATTAATGAAAAAACCATATATATATGTGGGGGGGGAGGCAAAAGTCTCAAATCTTTATTATTATTATTCATTATATGTAGTAATATTATTACTTTTACTGTTATAATTATTTTATAAATTTTAAAATATGGCCAAGATTATAAGTTGGGGTATTAAAGGAAAATATCTCTCTCTCTCTCTCTCTCTCTCTATATATATATATATATATATATATATATATATATATATATATTAAAATATGGAAAAGAATATAAGGAAAGGTATTAATTGCAATTATTATATCATCATCATCATTAATTATATTATTACTATTACTGTTATTGTTGTTATTATTATTTTATAAATGTTATAATATAACCAAGAAAATAAGAAGATGTATTAATGGCAAAAACCTATAAAGTAATAGTAATAATAATAAAAATAATAATAAGCCATTAATACCTTTTCTTATATTCTTGTTCCTATTACTATATTATTACTAATGGCTTATTATTATTATTATTACTATTATTATTATTATTTTATAAAAGTTATTATACTACTACAACTATTATTATTATAATATTATTACTATCACTAGTATATTATTAATATAATTACTATTACTGTTGTTGTTGTTGTTACTATTACTTTTATTATATATATATATATATATATATATATATATAATGCCTGCATCAACTGCCAGATTTTTATAATAATCTGCCACATAATTTAAATCACCTAAAAACCATAGTAGTTGCTTTGTGTTTAGGATATTATCCGGAATTTTCGAAGAAAATTCTAAACTTCTTTCAATAGGTATAATGGTACCATTATCAATATTATGGCCCAAAAATCTTATAGTAGATTTCTGGATAATATCCTAGACACAAAGCAACTACAAAGATTTTTAGGAGCTTTAAATTATATGGCAGATTATTATAAAAATCTGGCAGCTGATGCCATTTTAGATGCAGCTATTTAATTTACATTCATTTGTTGAATTTTACTAGTGACCCTTTTACTTGTTTTTCTATCATTTTACTATTTTCTTTATATTTGTAGTATTGTTGCTAATATTTTGAGATAATCATAATTTAATGTTTGATTTATTTGATAGTTACTAAATTTAATTTTCATTTGTGTTGTTAGTTTGCACTACACTTTTTTGTTGATTTACTTATTTATTTGATTAATGTTAATTAATACAATTGTTACTTAATGCTAACTGGTTTATTAATGGTTTATTAATGGTATCAGAGCCATGATTAACTAAACATTTTCTTCTTCAAGATGGAGATCCATTAACCTATAAAGTAAGATTTGTTTTAAGCCAAGCAATCAGGTATAATTCTTTGATGACAGACTAAGTCACTTACTTAGAAAATATCTTTCTGAATAATTAATTATGGAACGACATCAAAGTCGCGTAGGGAATCCCATATTATTCTAGAGATTGGCGTCTTGGTAGCTCGTAAATCGTTGACAGTCATGTAATTAAAAATTCAGCCAGATATCTTCAAAGTAGAAATCAGAGAAGAATATACAGTATTGCATGTAATAGAAGAACATCTTATTTTACTAAGTTAATGTCATCGAAATCTTGAATTAGATCTTTATGTCTACCTCTTCAACAGCTATTTCTGCTAAGATTGCTCGTAATAAGAGCAAACATGTGAAAAACTCTAATTTGGTAGAGTATCCCTCAGATGAGGAGCAGCTGAACAAATGGACTATTCCAAACATTCCAGCTAAAGAAATATACAATATTAGGACGTTTGATCTCTCGTCCAGACTTTCCTTCAAAAGCATGGAAAAAACTCTTTCTGTGGATAGCACAGAGCAAACCATTCAACTCCTTTCAGAAAAGGATGTTTATAGGTTTGAGAAAAATTATATGTATCTTCATATAGGTCTTATTCAAGTGGCTTTTAATCCTCTTACCCTCCAAGGCCTAAATGCCTCTATTTTAACATCACTTAAAGATGCAAGATGTCTTGACTGGATCCCTTCACTAATGGGAATCATGCAAACAAGTCTTTCCCATGGACCAGTCTACTTCGATATTTACCCTAATTTAACCTTATCTTTAACTGACCCAAATATCCTTGAGGCAGTTACCTTAAACCTTAAAACACATGGTTATAATTTCATGAAGGGATCGGAGACTATATCGATAATCTACAGAATTCATTACAAGGTCTTAACTATTATGGCACCAAAGGTTAAGGCAAAAACTGAAAGTGGTAAAACCACTGTAATTGAGACTAATTTATTGTCTTCCGGTATTGCTACTAACAGGATTATAAAATGAGAAGAAATAGACTTTCCTGAATCTTGGGTTATAACTTCATTTGTGCCACCCGCACCTATTATTGATACAGACATTGATCAGATAATACAAATTGACGATGGAAATATTGAGGTGAAATTTGGCTCAAACAATATAGCCAGAATATCAGGGAAGCCTTATATGGATAGTAGTACCACTTCTTCCGTTTTAAGAAGGTCTTTTTCAAGACCAAGTTCCACTTATAGAGAGGTTAGAGGGATAAATATTTCACAAGAAAATATATCCCATCCTATATATGAGAAGGAATATAAAACTTCTCACACCTCATCAGAGACGAGTTTCCATATATAAGCTTTTATGGATTTGACACCTGATAGTTCTTTAAGGAAATTCCTTAATAAAGAATTTATGAAGAAAAAGCATATTGTAGCTTTTAGAGAATGGTTTGCAAAAACATTCTCAAATGATCAAATGTATTATTACAAAGATAAATATTATAAACATCTTGAATAAAATCAATGTCTAAGATATTTTGTAGACTGGTTTCTTGATTACTTTCTTACAGAACAAGAGAGTAAGATTAATGTTCTAGAAGAACATTATAAACAATGGTCCACCATAAGTGGAAAAACCGTGAGGTCTATATACCCATCTACTGAACCACTAAGATTATCTGGAGTTTCTACCTCAAATTTAGAGGCAACAGCTTTTATAAAGCCACTAGTAGATGATAAAATGGAAAATATTCTAAAAGAACTACAAAAAGTCTTTAAGCAAAACAATTTTAGTAACATCTCCATATCCAAGTTATCGGTCAACAATTGACTAGAGTAGAATCTACTCTTGAAAGCTTGGTTAATAAACTACAAGCTCTTGCTATAATAGAAGCTCCAACTATAAAAATAACGAATGAAAAAAAAGTTATATACCAATTAAACCATCTTTAGATATTTCGGGATATAAATTATCTAAAGACAAAAATATATCTTCAGATATTATAAATGCTCTGGAGAAAAAGTTCAATAGTGCTAGACTAAATATTCTAGAAAGAGAACCTTCTGAAATATCAGAAGAAAACTCTGATATAAATGAGATATCAGATGATCAGATTAAAATGTTTGAAAATGATGCATTTAGCAAAGATGAGATAAATGCTATAAAATATTCTAAGAGAATTTTGGATAAACATTATTATAAAAGACCAACTCCGTTAGATGTCCTATATAAAGAAAATGAAGCTGTCATAAGAAATTCATTTTCAGGACGAGCCATTTATGAATGGAACATTGATGGATTAGCAGATAAGCAAATCCATGATACCTTACATCGTATTATGATGTACGCAACAGTCTCAAAACAATAAGGAAATTCAGATGTTGATATTGCAAGGTTTATTTCTTGTGGATTCACAAGAGCCTTAAAAGGATGGTGGGATCATTGTTTATCACCCACGCAGAAAATTGAAATTTTTAGCGCGGCAAAGATGGAGAAAATTCTCCTGTATCTGACGTTGTTTATACATTAATCCTTACTATCCTCGATCATTTTACTGGAGATGTAAGTGATCAAACTGAGAAAATAAGAACTTTATTACAGAATCTAAGATGTCCTACATTAATACATTTGAGATGGAATAAATATACTTTTCTCAGCAGCGTTATGCAGTTAGAAGATGCGAATAACTCTCATTGGAAAGCTAAATTTATTGATGGT
Organism: Agapanthus africanus; assembly: GCA_030015575.1. Lineage (NCBI taxonomy): Eukaryota > Viridiplantae > Streptophyta > Magnoliopsida > Asparagales > Amaryllidaceae > Agapanthus > Agapanthus africanus. The sequence continues at coordinate 310,717,606 of JASDDO010000029.1, forward strand.
TTACCAAATCTGTTCGCTGAAATAGTTCGAACAAATTTTCGAATGCAGTATGATGGGGTCATACCCGATAACACATGTTCCCCTCCGAAAGACGCGGCGGAGACACGGTGGGCATCTTGCCTGAAGTTCGGGGCAGATACTATTTGGTTTTATCCGTCGATCTCTCCGAAGATGCCAAGTTGATTTATGGCACCGTATATCGAAGGCTTAAACGGATGCGGCCGATGTAGCAGACTTCATCAGGTTCCCCCTCGTCTGAGGAGTTTTTGATTGTGGGGACGCTCTTCCCTGCAGGCGCAAGCCCCTGCAGTTATTTACGCTACCGCATCGCGGTAACAACTTTCTCCTTCTCCAGATGGTCACTTTATGTCGTGGGTGTTTGTTTTGTTTGTGGTTGCCCGTGGATTATATACGGAGACTAATTTATGGTTGTCGCCCGTAGGACGTGGATTAGTCCAAATCCGTATTTTCTTAGATTTGGGTTTGGGGTTTTGGTTTAAGGATACGTTAGCCATATTTGAGGCGAAGATCAACTTAAACGTTTGTTAAGGATATGTTAGTCTAATTTGAGACTAAGATCAGCTTAACAGGATCATTTAGATCTGACAAAAGAGCATTTGGGGACTCTATTGTTCTAGTTTAGGGATATAGTGGTCCATTGCCAGTTTAGGGACATGGTGGTCCATGGAATGTATGGCCGTCGGGACCCGTCACCTCTCTGACGACGTTGAAGGATTACAACGACAGATATCAGAGGAGTTCAGAGATGTACCCTTGAACCAAAGTTGGTTGGGAGATCTATAGTCCAATTTGGGACTAAAGTTTGTTTGAAGGTATGTGAGCATATGGGTTCGATTGAACATTTTTATTGTTCTGGCCGTTGAGCCTTTATTTGGGCTCAGCCCTTTTATAATGCATAGCATTGGGCTCTGTAGTTAAATGCATAGCATTTCAATTGGTCTGTTTAGACTTTACTTGGGCTCTGCCCTTTCTTAATAATGCACAGCATTTAATGGTCTGACAGTGCGCCACGTGGCTTATCAGGCGCTTTGCGCCAATTTAAGAGCGCAAGGCGCTAGCGCATGTGGAGATAACACGTGTTACGCTCTGGTGAGCGCAAGTCTGTTAGCGCAGTGCGCTGCGCCAGTGTGCTGCGCTATTGCGCTGTTGACACGTGGCGCGCTCTGGTGCAGTGCGCCAATTAAAGAGCGCGGCGCTCTGTTTTTTGGAGCGCAAGGCGCAGATTGACACGTGGCGCTCTCTGGTGACTTGGGCCAGTCCAAGGAGCGCAACAGCGCAAACTAAAAGTGCATGGCACTGTTTTATAGCGCAGAGCGCATCTTGATCAAATTTAGATCAAAGAAAAGAATCTTTTTAGTTCTTAAGAGGTTCCACCTCAAGTTTTCAAGAGCCAATGGTTCATCAAAAGGTTGTGCCTTTATGTAGATCAAAAGATCTAATAATGAAGTAAATTACTTCTTTTATCTTTTATGATTGGATCTTTTTTTTGATCGTTTTCTTTTTTGAAGATCTTGATCTTGTTCTTAGATCTTTGATCTTTTTAGAAGAAATTCTTCTTTTTTCAAAGGTTTACCTTTTTTTCTCTTTGAGTTTTTCTCAAAGTTTTTAGAGGAGCTCTCTATTTTCTATCTGTGTGTATCTGTGAGACTTGGAGTCTAGGGGCCTTTATATAGGGCCAATTAGTTTGTTAGGTTAATTACAGAGATCTTTCTCTGATTGATCTGGGGATATTTCCCCACCATTGGATCTTTGATCCTAGCGCTTCTGTTTTACAGAAAATAATTTTCTTGTTTTAATAAGATTAAAAAGATCTTTCTAGAGTTTTAATTCTGATTAAATAATTCATTATTTAAGTTTTAGTGCTGGCACAGTTGGCGCAAGTGTACCTGCGCTTGACACGTGTCGCGCAGCGCAGAGCGCAGCGCAACTGTGCTAGCACACCTGTGCTGACACGTGTCGCGCAGCGCAGAGCGCAGCGCATCTGCGCTGACACGTGTCGCGCAGCGCACAGCGCAGCGCAGCTACGCGAGCGCACCACTGTTTGACACGTAGCGCGCAGCGCAGAGCGCAAATTATCTGAAGCGTTGCTTTCTTTATTATTTGAATTTTTAAAACAGAGCCTTCCTTTGATTGGGAGAAACAGAAGCGTTGCTTCATTTCCCGTCTTGGAATTTGAACAGAGTTTTGCTCCGAAAGGGAGATTTTCTCCTTTATTATTATTTATTTATTTATTTTTATTTTTTTATTATTATTTTTTTAATTTTTTTATTATTATTTTACACGGAGCGGGTTTTGATCCAACATTTTGGCGGGAACAAATGCCCCCCACTATTTTGCCCATGTAAGTATGTACGTGGACGAAGTAGTGCAAAGTTATGCATGGTCACAGAATTGAGGGCTTAGGAGACAAGTTTAGGGTCCTTGTAGCCTAAGGCATTCCAACTTTACAAGCCGTGAGGGTCTCATAAAGACTTTTCTCCCTACGAGTCGAGAGGATCCCGCAGGTGTATTTTCTCCTTAGGGATCGTGAGGACTCCTAAGTGTGTGTTTTCTCTTGAAAGTCGTAAGGATCTCACAAGAGAATTTTCCCTCTTACGAGTCAAGAGGACCCATAAGTGGTTGTTTCCCTCCTTGTCGAGATTCGACTTTGGAGAGTGTGACCCGTGAATAGTATGCAAGGATCCATTTCGGACCGATTTGCAGGGCCCCAGTGCTTAGGAAACAGGTTTTTTAATCCCCGTTGCCTAAGGCTTTTCCTCACGAGTCGAGACGAATCATGCATTTCTCACAAGAATATCCTAACGTCACAGTTAACCTCTGCTCTTTACGACAGAGGTCCGTTTGGGTCTGTGGTACTAGGGTTTTGTCCGTCGTACCGTCGCGTTGGCTGATGTATCCCTCGATAGGCAATCTTGCTGTTCGAGTAGCCTTGCGACTGTCGTGTCTCTGATCCTTTCGGAGGCTGGACAAGACGTCTTCAAGCAATCCTCCTAGGCAGTTTGACCGTCGGAAGAGCAAGCGTTAGGAATTTTTCCATGCCACTTTTTACTTGAGGTTAGGCTCATTTTGGGGAGCCCCGATGAGTCATATCCACTCCGTGCTGGTGTGGGATGATCTCTGATAGTCTTTCAGGTTTTATATGAGTTGCCGTCAAGACCCTGAAGTTAGGAATTTGGCCTTCGATTCGTTTGCTGGCATTGCGTCTGCTGTATCAAGACGAATGACGCGGTTGTCTCTAGGTTGTTGGTGAACCGTCGAGGTTTGGAACTGGGGATTTTGCCGTGGCTCCGTTGTTTGATTGTCGCGTCTGGATCCTGCTGGAGTAAGAACGCTGGGGTGACATCTCGTCCGTTGTATCGAGACAAATGTCGAGGTGGTGACCACTCCGCGCTGGTGTGAGATGATCTCCAATGGTCTTTCCGGTTTTATATGAGTTACCGTCAAAACCCTGAAGCTAGGAATTTGGCCTTTTCTTCATTTGATTTGGCGTGTCTGAATCCTGTTGGAAAAAGAACGCTGGGGTGACATCTCGCCTGCTGTATCGAGACGAACGTCGAGGAGGTGACTACACTATGCGGGATGATCTTCGGTAGTCTTTCAGGTTTTATATGAGTTACTGTTCCCCTCCGAACGGCGGCGCACAAGACTGCGATGTCCGTGCCTGAGGTTCGGGGCAGATGCTATTTGGTTTTATCCGTCTACTTCTCCGAAGATGCCAAGTTGATTTATGGCACCGTGTATCGAAGGTTTAGACGGAAGCGGCCGATGTAGCAGACTTCGTCAGATTCCCCCTCAGGGTGAGGGGTTTTTGATTGTGGGGACGCTCTTCCCTGCAGGCGCAAGCCCCTGCAGTTAATTACGCTACCGCATCGTGGTAACAACTTTCTCCTTCTCCAGAATTTCACTTCGTGTCGTGTGTGTTTGTTTTGTTTGTGGTTGCCCGTGGATTGTATACGGAGACTGAGTAATGCCGTCGCCCGTAGGACGTGGATTAGTCCAAATCCGTATTTACTTAGATTTGGGTTTGGTGTTTTTTGGTTTAAGGATACATTAGTCGCGTTGCGGCTAAGATCAACTTAAACGTTCGTCAAGGATACGTTAGTCCTGTTTTGGACTAAGCTCGACTTGACGTAGTGATTGATTTAATTATCTGGCCGTTGGGACTCGTCACCTCTCTGACGTCGTTGAGGGATTACAACGATAGGCGTCAGAGGAGTTCAGAAATGTACCCTTGAACCAAAGTTGATTTGGAGTTTTATTGTTTATTTAAATATCTAAGGACACATTAACCGTATTTGGGGCTAAGATCAACTTAGACGGGACCGTTTAGATCCGGCAAAAGAGCATTCGGGCTCTATTGCGCCAGTTTAAGGACGTGGTGGTCCATTATTAGTTTAGGGACGTTTCGGTCCGTCGCCAGTTTAAGGACGTAGTGGTCCATCATTAGTTTAAGGACGTTTCGGTCCATCGCCAGTTTAAGGACGTAGTGGTCCATCATTAGTTTAGGGACGTCTCGGTCCAATATTAGTTTAGGGACGTCTCGGTCCAATATTAGTTTAAGGACGTTTCGGTCCACGAGTTTAAGGACCCCGCAGTCCATATGGGTGTGTGGTCGTTGGGACCCGTCACCTCTTTGACGTCGTTGAGGAATTACAACGATAGATGTCAAAGGAGTTCGGAGATGTACCCTCGAACCGGACGTAAATTGATTTAGGAGAGCCATTTTGCTCAGTCAATTTAATTTAAAGACTTACGGCCAAAATTGGGCTAAGTCCAGTTGAAAATGTTCAACACCATCATTTATTTTTTTTATTAGACCTGTGCTAGGGCTTTGCCCATACTTAAATAATGCATTGCATTACTTCAGGCCATTTATGCCCATTTTGATTGGGATGCAGATCATTTATTTTGGTCCATTGGACCTTTCAATTGGGCTCTGCCCTTCCAAATAATGCACAGCATTTTATTTATTAGGCTTGTTAAGCCTTTTAATTGGGCTTGGCCCTTCAGGAAGTGAAATGCATTGCATTTGTCAGGCGCTTTGCGCCAATCACTGAGCGCAAGCTCATATGGTGATGACACGTGTCATGCTCTGGGGAGCGCAAGCGCAACAGTGCAGCGCGCTGCGCTGTTGCGCTGCGCTGTTGCGCTGGTGACACGTGGCGTGCTCTCAGCGAGTTGCGCCAATTCAAGAGAGCAAAGCTCTATCTTAAGGGCGCTTAGTGCAAGTGGTTTTATAGCCGACACGTGGCGCTCTCTTAAGAGCGCAACGGCGCAGTTTGGAAGTGCAAAGCACTGTTTAATTTCTTGATCTGAATTAGATCAAAGAAAAATAAATTTTTCTTTATTTGAAGAACCAGAGGTTCATAAAAGTGCAAAGCACTATTTAATTTCTTGATCTGAAATAGATCAAAGAAAAATAAATTTTTCTTTATTTGAAGAACCAGAGGTTCATAAAAGTGCAAAGCACTATTATTATTTTTTTTTATTGTTTTTAAAGAACCAGGGGTTCACAAGAAGTGCAAAGCACTGTTTATTATGTAGAGATCATTGATCTTGTTTTTAGATCAATGATCTATTAGAAGGAATTTCTTCTAACTCATGAAGGTTCTTTATCTTTTTCTTGAAATCTTCTCAGAATTCTCTCTGTTTAAAGTTCTTGAGTTTTTAAGAAAAATTTTCATGCCTTTGAATTGAGGCTTAGGGTCCTTTTTATAGTGCTCACAAATTAGTTAAATTTGTTAAAGAGATCACTCTCTGAGTGATCTGGGGAATTTTCCCTACCGTTGGATCTTTAATCCAAGGGCTTCTGCTTTGCAGAAGAAAATCTTCTTGTTTTAACAAGAACAGAAAAGATTTCTTAAAATCTTAATTTAGTTTGGCGCAGATGCCCCAGCGCGTGACACGTGTCGCGCAGCGCAGAGCGCAGCGCAACTGCGCTAGCGCATCTGCGCTGACACGTGTCGCGCAGCGCAGAGCGCAGCGCAACTGAAGCGTTGCTTCAGACAAATAGAGCTCTGCTCTGATTGGGTGCGCCTTCTTGGGCGTTGCGCTGACGTATTAGCGCCAGACACGCGGCGCGTTGCGCCCGAGACTTGAAGCGTTGCTTCAAATTTTGAATTTTGAATTCAAACAGAGCTTTGCTCTGATTGGGCGAAACAAATGCCCCCCCACCGTTGCACTCACGTGGCGCACACGTGAGTGCAACGGTGGCAACCCCCCCTGACCGTTGGATCAAGGGGGAATCTCAAGAGGCGCAAGCGCCTTATAAATAGGGCCTCTGGCCCTTAAAAAATTCTCCACCATTTTCTAGGTTTAGATTTTCAGAGCTCTGCTCTTGCTTAAGAATTTCAGAGCTTTGCTCTTGCTTTCAGAACTCTAGAGCTTTGCTCTCATTTCCCAAAGTTTTTAGAAAACTTTAGGTAATATTTAATTTAAAATTAAGTTAAATTAATTTAAGTCAATTTTAACCAACAGAGCTTTGCTCTCATAGATCTTTTGATCTGAAGAAATTCCCTTTGGGGTTTCATCAACAGAGCTTTGCTCTCACAAATCCATAGATCTACAGAGATCTTGTTCATGGGTTCTAACCCATGAACAGAGCTTTGCTCTTGAATCAAATGTAGATCTTTTAGATCTGAAAAAAATGAAGAATTTTTCTATAAGCTTTCATGGATCTTTTTTTCAGGATTCCAGAAATTTTAATTTTAAATTTCTTTTCAAAAACTTTCTTTTTGATGGAATATTATAGAGCTAAGCTCTTTCTTAAGGAATTTTAATTCTTTTGAGACCAGAATTTGACAAGTGTCATTCTGTGACAGAGCTTTGCTCTGAAAGAGGAGATTTTCTCCTTGTCTCTAGGGATTCTTTCCCCCCCCTTTTTTATTATGGGAATGTTACCCCCAAGGACCAACTGACAATCTCATCCAATGATGAGTTTGTCCTCTTAATTGACGTATTGTCATTTAGATTTTGTGGGTCCCTCTTTGGTCCCCTACTCACTGCACTGTGGTGCGGTGTAATTAATTAATTTTGATTTTAATTTAATTAATGCATTTTCTTCTTTCAATGCCAAACGTTGGGATTACAACACTAACGGCTACATTGCTCTTTTGCAGCGATCATGTCTGAAGACACTTCATTCCCGTTCGTCCGCTCGGAGGAGGGATTTCCAGAGGCGCCTTTGGACCGTGAGGTCCTGGCCATGATCAAGGCATATGACCCGGAGTACAAGAAACTCCACCTTTGGGGGTCTTGGTATAACCAGATTATTATGGGTCGACGCAGCTTCACTTGCGCGGTGCCGTCAGAACCTATCACGGCAATTCATTATGCTAACCCACCTCCAGTGCGGTATGCCGTGGAGATGATAGACTGGACTGCGAACAGCTTTCTTCATCCCGCTATGGATGCGGTTCCGGTTCAGCGTCCTATGGTTTTAGATATCCTAGGACGCCGTATCTGTCAGGGAGAAGCACGACCCTGGGGGCAATCATATAACCTTGGTTTGATTCCCCGCCACCCAATTGGCTATCTGCCGTGGGCCCGGTACATCCTGTCAACGAGGAAGTCGCAGTTGATAAGACTAGGACTGTACACCGCGGTCTACGTCTCTCTTTTCCAATATCCTACGCTCCCCACTTGGTGGTTCAAGGCTTTCTTGGAGCAATGGAATATTCCCACCCACACTTTCCTTGCCATGGATCGGGAAGTGTCCATTTCTTTGGAGGAATTCGCGGAGGTATCCGGCCTACCAGTCATGGGGGAACACTATGAAGAGCTGCTCCCGACAGATGAGTACGTCTTTGGTGCTAAGCCGATGGTAAGGGGGATTACGTCGGAAAATGCCGTTCAACACCAATTCCCAAGCCTGATCAAGGTGTTGAACATCTACGAGTCCCTTTTCATCGAACACGGGAGCCGAGGAGTTAATTTTGAGGACTTCATTGCTCGCTTCCTCCGTCCGAGCGTCATTTCGCCAGGAGCCGTCAAATCTGCTATTCTGGATGATCCTTTTGGTCTAGGTTTGGCTAACCTGCCGACGAAGGAGATAGACCAAAAGGCTTTCTTCCTTCCAGATTTCCCTACCATATCTTTCGCGGAAATTGCAGTCCCTGGGATGGATGAGGAGGCCTTTTTCTTAGGATTTCTCGGGCTATGGCTGAGTTGGTTCGCGATCCCAATGCATTCTCATCGCATGCGGCCCTCTGTCTTTTACCCATCCCACCGCATGGTCATTGGGGTAAAGGTGGCCGTGGGGATTGCCGGCCTGGCGCACCTATATCATGGCCTCAGCCGAGCAGCGGATGCCAACGAGCCCGGGGTACTGCACGTGGTCTTCCCGATGCACTACTTTGCATCGTGGCTCGAGCTACACACGGCGGGTGTCTTTGGTATGCACAAAAGGCCTTCATTCTTTGACAAGTGCGGTTTCCCTCGCATTTTACATCTGATTGGCTCATCAATCGTGACCCCTTCACCACGGGACGCCAGGGGTTTACTGCTTCGCCCTCACACCGTTGGAGTCGGGATGTCCTTTATTGATAAGGTATTAACCATTGGGAAGGCGTCCACCACTGCGGTGCGACCATTACAGGACTCCTTCAAGGATGGAGCTTCAGTGTTGACGGCCCGGGAGATCCTCCATTTGTATTCTATTAGACCGGGTTTCCTAGTCTTCAGGCAGGGCGGTGCAGCAGTCTTTATGAGATATAACCCGCATCGTTTTGCCCGACAACTGGGTTACGATCAAGGGGTACCCTTAGAAGCTTTCTTACTGGAACCTGCTGTAAATGAAGAAGGGATGGAGAACGCGTTACACCACTTCATGCGCCTGAACACGGGTTCTCGTTTTTTCATTAGCACGCCGGTCTGTGCTCCACGACTCCTTAATATATATAAAGACTGGTACAATCATGCGACGGGGGCTGTTATAAAGGAAGAGAGGCGAGTGTTGATCGACCGTAAAGAAGTACCCCCCGGTACCAATCGTAACGCTCCCTTGGCGCCAAGGATCCTGGTGGTCCCTCCTCTAAAAGATGCTGGGGGCAGACCATCACGTGCGCAAAGTCCTCCACGTGAGCTGCCGCTCCCTGATATCACAGACGCACCCCCCGCACCCTGTGCTCCAGTGGAGGCAGTGGTTGTACCCTCGCCAGAGTCTGGCGTGGGTGCGGACATCGGGACTCGTCGTCCCAAAGCGGCTGCTAAGCGGAGGTCGATCCCCCGCGAGCCTAGGGTCGGGGGTCAAAAGAAGAAGAAGAAGTCGCTCTTCGCTGCGGATGTCGTGTTCGGCCAGGAACCCCATGCCCCTCATGCTGAAGGTCTGCTCGAATATGGGACTAACGCCGGGTTGGTGATGCCGCCGCCGGACGATACAAACTTGGAGGCTGCTCTTAGAGCTTCGGCATGGTTGGTGAGGCGTGACGCGTGGCTGGCTAAGCTTGCGCAATCAGGTAACTACTAGTCGCCTTTTCTTTATTGCAATATATCCTCTTCATTATTTTTGACTAACGCTTTTCTTTCTTTTCTTTCAACAGGCATCACTGATGAAGAAGCCATTGCTGCTTCTCTGAGGACTTTTCAGGAGGAGGAACGTCTCAGGGCATCTATGGGCCTTAGTAAGTTTCAACTCATCAAGTTTTTCATTTTCCTTGTGTTATGGTCGATCTAACCCTTCCCTTTTAATTACAGGAACCTCAATGCCGTTCCCTCCAAGTGACGCAGATGTTCTACCAGCGGTCGACGTTCCTGCTTCCTCTGGGCCACCGCAGGAGGCTCATCTTGAAGAGCCGATGAGAGATGCCTTAAAGGCTCTGGAGGCATCCCTTAATGAAGATGATGATGCCTTGAAGGAGGCGTCACAGAGGTCCCTCATAACCGCTCGGGAGGAGAGAAAGCGGTTGAGGCATGAGGCGAAGGCGCGCAGGGCTGCCTTGGCTATGGGAGCGGGCCCCAGCACCGCCCCTCGAGCTGATACTCCCTCTGAAGAGGCCCCTGTCGCCCTATCCACTGCCCGCAGGGAGGTGGCGCGAGCAGTTCGGAGCGCAAACGGTAAATCTGCTTCAGGTAATATTTCTCTCAGAGTTCCTATTATAAGGGTTTTTAATGTCATTGGTCCTTATATTCCTCATCTTGCAGGGCCGAGTCCGATCAAGGGGGATGCGGAAACCGTTGATCCCAAAGAAATAGAGGAAGCGGTACTTGCTGAACTCGAGCCGACGGTGGGCAACGTCGTTATGGCTTTGGAGCCTGAGGTGGAGGTTGAGGGGACTGCCGCCGAGAAGGTCATTGATGCCGAACCTGAAGCGGTGGCAGATGATATGATCATTATAACTGAGTCCAGGGTGGTGGCGGCTGAGGCGCTTGAGGTCGGCGGTCCCTTGATGACGATAGACGATACAACCACAGCTACTGAACCTGAGAGAGTAATGGGTGAGGTAGCCATGATTCCCGAGGACGAGCCAACCGCTCCCTCTCTGGAATCTGGCAATACTCCAATCATAGCCCTTCCCGTCTATGGCCCTCCGCCGTCCCCAGGTCTTGCTAGCACGACGACGGTCCCCATCGAGTCGGGTGACGAGGCCACGGGTGGTGGTCTCATGTCGGTAGAGGAGGGAGCCGCCTCCGTTTCAGCCGGGAGCTCCTCAGGTAAACCCTAAGTGGCTGCTTTTCTTTATTTTACAACCTTTTCTAACAAGTTCACCTTTTCGTAATGCAGGTGCGGCTAGCGCCGATGCCTTACTGCTCGAGGGAGCGCCTTCGACGACTGCTTTGGCGGTGGTCACCTCTCAAACTTCTCTCATACCCTCGAAGATGTTGGAAGGTATATGTTTACGATTTATTAATCTCGTTTTCCAGACATATAATTCGTGTACTAAAGTCACACTGTTGTGTTTTCAGGAGTGCTTTTTGATCATGTATATCAGATGTTGCTCCCACACTTTTCCTTCCCATCTGAGCTTGCTTCTTCCTCTGGTGGTGTTGGTGAGTATGATTTCCGTTGTCACCCTTCCCCTCTTTTTTCTTATTGATGGAATTGTCTCTAACCTATTTTCCTCATCTCAACTGCAGTGCTACAGATTGAAGGAGGGGATAAAAGATCAACTGCGCCACCAGCCCTTCCGACCTTGCCACCTGTCTCAACTGGTACAATGACCATCATATTGGTAACTTTCCTCTCTTTATTTTCTGTACTGTTATCTGATCGCATCCTGTTTCTTTCAGCTGTCGTTCTGGCTTCGGCGTCCTTCGAACCTCGTATCGCAATGCCGGCAGGTCCTTATCTGAGGAGTCTGTCTTCAAAAGGCGCCACGAATAGTCTGCGCTTGTTGAGTGACTATGTCGAGGAACTCGACGTTGAAACTCCTACATCTGCCGCAGACTTCGCTATGGTGGTTAACCCGATGCTAGCAATACTCGTGAACTTTCATGATGAGGGCATCATTGCATCCTGGGTTAACCATTGTAAGGAGATCGAGGGTCGCCTATATCAGTTGGAGTCGCTGCGTCCCGCTCCCGAGACCGTGGCTGCCAGTAATCAGAGGACAGCGTGGATTGAGCAGAGCGCTCCTTACTTCCACCATCTCGAACAAGAAGTCATTTCAAGGCGTAAGGAGCGTGGTGAGACTTCGAGCAAGTCTGCTCAACTGCATGCTCAGGTGGAGGCCAATGCCGCACGGCTGAAGGTTATCTTTGAGGGCCTCCTGCAATGCCTCTCCGAAAGGTTATCATTGAGGCAAAAACTTGACGTTGTCGAGCGAGCTACAGCCAGCCAGGAAGCAGCCCAGAAGGCGGCAGAGGAGCAACTTTCATCCTTCTTGCAGCAGCGGGCTCAGGTGGAGGCGGAGGTGGCCGCAACTGTCACTCGAGAGGAAGCGCTGAAGGAAGTGCGAGAGCGGCTTGTGAACTTACTAAAGACACTTCCTCCTCAGTAGCTATTCATTTTTGTATCGTTCGTACTTATAGATAAAAGAATGTACATGCATATATATTTTTTTTTTTTTTATCCTTTGACATAATGTATCCTGTATTCGATCAAGTTTATGAATAAAAGATACACCCCTTTTTTTTTAAAATGTGTCATTTCCTGGTCTTTTCCTTCTTTTATTATCAGCATATCACCTCAGCGAACATGGTTGACAGATAGTAGGGCACGCATCTTGACTTTCCTAAGAATCAGCGATGGCTTAGGCCGCAGGTTCAGATCTGCTGCCTAAGACTTTTCAACTCCATAAGCCGTGAGGGTCTCATAGAGAATTTTCTCCCTACGGATCGAGAGGATCTCGTAGGTGGGTTTTCTCCTTAGGAATCGTGAGGATTCCTAAGTGTGGTTTTCTCTTATAAGTCGTAAGGATCCTACAAGAGAGTTTTTCCCTCTTACGGGTCGAGAGGACTCGTAAGTGGTTGTTTCCCTCCTCGTCGAAATTCGACTTCGGAGAGTGAGACCCGTGAATAGTATGCAAGAGACCAGTTTGGATTGACTTGCAGGGCCCCATTGCTCAAAAAGCAAGACTTCCTTGCTGTCTGAGACTTCTTCTTACAAATTGAGACGAATCGGGGATCTGTCTGCAGTTGTAGCGGAACAGTTGACATGGGTTAAGAAGCTCTCATCACGGAGTGTTTGTATCCGTGAGTCGAGGAGTTTGCTGGGATTATTTGTTTCCCAAGCGCCAAGGATTATTTGTTTCCTTGGGGTTTGAAACGAGTCGAGGATTCCTACGGAGGCTCTGGTAGCTCCGCGGGTCGACGCGGATCAGGAAGCTCTCGTCAAGGAGTGTTTGTATCCGTGAGTCGAGGAGTTTGCTGGGATTATTTGTTTCCCAAGCGCCAAGGATTATTTGTTTCCTTGGGGTTTGAAACGAGTCGAAGGTTCCTACGGAGGCACTGGTGGCTCTGCGGGTCGACGCGGATCAGAAGGCTCTCGTCAAGGAGTGTTTGTATCCGTGAGTTGAGGAGTTTGCTGGGATTATTTGTTTCCCAAGCGCCAAGGATTATTTGTTTCCTTGGGGTTTGAAACGAGTCGAGGGTTCCTACGGAGGCACTGGTGGCTCTGCGGGTCGACGCGGATCAGAAGGCTCTCGTCAAGGAGTGTTTGTATCCGTGAGTTGAGGAGTTTGATGGGATTATTTGTTTCCCAAGCGCCAAGGATTATTTGTTTCCTTGGGGTTTGAAATGAGTCGAGGGTTCCTACGGAGGCACTGGTGGCTCTGCGGGTCGACGCGGATCAGAAGGCTCTCGTCAAGGAGTGTTTGTATCCGTGAGTTGAGGAGTTTGCTGGGATTATTTGTTTCCCAAGCGCCAAGGATTATTTGTTTCCTTGGGGTTTGAAACGAGTCGAGGGTTCCTACGGAGGCACTGGTGGCTCTGCGGGTCGACGCGGATCAGAAGGCTCTCGTCAAGGAGTGTTTGTATCCGTGAGTCGAGGAATTTGTTATTGAAGTCACTGGCTTCTTCGGTTGAAATGAACCGGTGAGGTTTGGGGTTCGTCGTCCGACGGAATCCGCTGGGAAAGTATGGTTCATTCTTCGTTTACGCCCTTGGATTGTATAAAGGGATCGATGCGATCTTAACTGTAGGGCCAAAGTTTTATCATTTCTTCTTTTATTTTATTTTATTTCCGCGATGCTCTATCATTTCAGCTTTTATATCGCGAAGGTCGCGATTGCCCAATCATTTCGGCTATTTTTCGCGGTGCCCAATCATTTCGGCTATATATATTTTTTATTTTTTACTCGTTACTTTTTATTACGAGTTGCTCAATCATTTCGGCTATTTTGCATGTATACATTTTTACTTGCTGCTTTTTTTATTGCAAGTCGTCCCATCATTTCGGCTATTTCGTATGCATGTGCGGCCTACTGGCTTTTTGCTGTAAACCTGAAATTGGACACCGATTTCGGCATCAGCACCGCTACAACTGGGATATTACCAGGAGCGAATCATCATTTGCCTCTGCCGTTGTCGAACAAAGGAGGCTTAGCGACCAGGGTTAGGGTCCTGTCGGCTAAGACTTTTGACTTCATGAGCCGTAAGGGTCTCGTGAAGGTATTTCTCCCTACAAGTCGTGAGGATCTTGTAGGTGTATTTTCTCCTTAGGAATCGTGAGGGTTCCTAAGTGTTTTGTTCCTCTGTAAGTCGTAAGGATCCTACAGGAGGGTTTTCTCCTCATAAATCGAGGGGATTTATAAGGGTTGTTCACCATGCAAACGTATCCCTAGTTTCAGATGGGACTTAGGCTAGGGATATGTTTATTCGCGCCCGTGGATTGTATACAAAGGTCAATATTGAACCACTTGTAGGGCAATATTGGAAGTTTGTGGGGGTTTGCTTAAGCACAGGTTTAGGTCTCTGTGACTTAAGACTTTCAAATCCTATGAGCCGTGAAGGTCCCATAAGAGAGTTCTCCTTACGAGTCGTGAGGATCTCGCAAGTGTGTTTTCTCCTTAGGAATCGTGGGGATCCCTAAGTGTGTTGCTCCTTTGTGAGTCGTAAGGATCTCACGCAGGTGGTTTCTCCTTATAAGGTCGAGAGGACCCTATAAGTGTCTTTTAACGAGGTTGCGCCCTTTCGGGTTTTCACAAACACTCGCCGGTAGCCCTCTCACGGAGCCCTTTCAGGTTTTCATCCGTGCCCTTTTTGCTTATGGACATACCGTTTTTTTTTTTTTTTACCCTTTGTTATTGAGATCCTTTCACCCTTTGTTATTGAGATCCTGACTTTTCAACTCCCCATATTAATAATAATTACGATATTTATAACAAGTATATATGGTTTTACCAAATCCCACTCCATATATCATATGGTGTTAGCAACATACTCATTGGTAATACCTTGTATTGCTGAACCAAGCCACCAGAGTTCGAATCCCATACCCCACATACTTTTGTGCACTTGATTGTATCATGTTTGATAATACATGGAAATCTTTCTTCTTCTTTTTTTTTTTTTTTTTTTACGAGGTCACGCCCTTCCAGGTTTTCACGAACACTCGCCGGTAGCCCTGCTGTTTTTACTCACGGAGCCCTTTCGGGTTTTCATCCGTGCCCTTTTTGCTTATGGACATACCGTTTTTTTTTATCTCGTCAGCCTAAGGATGCTGCGGTAGTAGTTTAAAGACGTTTCGGTCTGTTATTAGTTTAAGGACATTTCGGTCCATCATTAAGGAAGGCCATTTACTGCTTATAGAGTTTGGGCTTAAGAAGATAGCGAGCGAACATAGTTGTCGTCATCTACCGTTGACCTAGGCCATAGCTCATTAAGCGTAGTATTTCTTTAGGAAACGACCGTTTATTGGCCTAAAAGGCCTTTCACCGTGCATGTCCATGAGTAGATAGGCCCCACCCTGGTAGACCTTATCAATGATGTATGGGTCCTCATAGTTTGGCTCAAACTTTCCCTGCTTGGCGCGATTGGGGATCATAGGCCTTTTGACCACTAGCACGAGTTCGCCTTGACGAAATGTCCTCGGTCGGGTCAATCTTTCGTATGAGCGCGTCATCTTTGCTTTATAAGCTTCCAGATTTTGTTGTGCTAGAAGCCGGATTTCATCAAGGGCGTCAAGCTCTTCAAACCGAAGGTGAGCATTTTCTTCGTCTGTCAGCTCGTAGTGGACTGCCACTCGTAGAGAGGGTAGCTCTATCTCGAGGGGGAGTACTGCTTCTGTACCGAACACCAACGCGTATGGCGTTGTGTTCGTGGCCGTCTTGAATGTAGTTCGATACACCCAAAGAGCCTCTTGCAATCTTTCGTGCCAATCTCTCTTATTTCGTGACACTGTTTTCTTTATAATTTTCGTCAAGGTCTTGTTGAAGGCCTCGGCGAGACCGTTAGCTCGTGGATTATAAACTGAGGAATATCTCCAGTCTATGTTATGCTGCTGTGCGAAGCGGCTGATTTTATGACTTCGGTACGCTGGCCCGTTATCGGAGATGATCCGCCTCGGAGTTCCAAACCGATATATGCCGTGCGTTTTGAAGAAATGAAGGATATTCTCCGTCTTCACTTCTCTCAATGGTACTGCTTCTGCCCACTTAGAGAAGTAGTCAGTCGTCGCTAGGATGAAACGATGTCCTTTAGACGATGCTGGCTCGATAGGGCCGACTATATCAGTCCCCCACATTTCGAATGGCCAGCTGGCTACCGTTGGATGCAGCGGATTTGGGTGCTGATGGATGAAGTCCCCATGAATTTGGCATGAGTGACATTGCCTCGCATATTCGAGACAATCTTGAATCATCGTGGGCCAGTAGTAGCCCATCCGTTTGATCTTTAACTTCATCTTTGGGCCCGCTTGATGAGAACCGCAGATTCCGTCATGAACTTCCTGAACGACTCTTTCCGCTTCGTCTGGTCCTAAGCATCTCAGCCACAGAGAATCAAATGACCTCTTGTATAGAGTATCATTGACGAAGGCGAAAGACAGAGCTCGTTTTGTGAGCTGATGTCTTGCGGACGCATCTTCAGGCATTTGGTGGGACTTGAAGTAGTCTATAAAGACTTCCCTCCAATCCTCAACCTTCTCGTGGTCTTTTATTTGTAGGGTCGTCTGCTTAGTCGCTCCCTTTTCTTTAGATGATTCTGGAGGTATTTCTGCCGGGGCGAGTACTCGACGGCTTTGTACCACGATTCTAACGTCATCGAGGTTCTCATCAGCCAATTCTTTAGCAAGTTTGGCCAGTGCGTCCGCTTTGCTGTTTTCCGCTCGCGGTATGCTTTCCAAAGTGTAGGAGGGAATTTGGGTTAGCAGTTGCTGCACTTTTTCACCGTATTTTACCAATTCCGGTTTGCATGTTTGGTAATTGCCGTTCACTTGACTGACGACCAGTTGGGAGTCCCTATATATGAGGAGGCTTTCAATTCCCATATCAATGGCGATCTCGAGGCCTGCTATCAAAGCTTCATATTCAGCGTCATTATTCGTTCTCGTCTCTGTTAAGGAGAAGGCGAAGCGCATTATTCCTCCTTGTGGAGTCACGAAGATGAGTCCTACCCCCGATTTGATCATTGGCGTACTTTATTTGTGCTTTTTCATGGAAGACGCCCCATCGAAATAAAGCTCCCAACGGGTATCACCACCGTCGATTGCGTCAAACGCATGTTTGTCTGGCAAATCGTAATTCAGAGGAGAATCGGCAGGTATCGGGTGCTCAGCAAGGAAGTCGGCGATGGCCTGGCCTTTTACTGCCCTGAGAGGTTGATATGTTATCGAAAATTCCATCAAGAGCAGGGCCCATTTAGCGAGTCGCCCTGTCAATATGGCTTTTGACATTAGATATTTGAGAGGGTCCACTTTTGAAATAAGACGGACTTCGTGCGCCAACGCATAGTGCCTAAGCTTTGTTATTGCGAAGATCAACGCCAGGCAGTGTTTTTCAATGGGAGAGTAGTTGCTCTCTGCCCCCAGCAGAACTCGACTTAAGTAGTAGAGTGCTCTTTCTTTCCCTTGATCATTCTCTTGTGCCCATAATGCGCCTAAGGAACCTTCGAGGGCGGTTGTATAAAGAATGAGAGGCTTCCCCTTAACCGGAGCAGCCAACACCGGCGGGTTCTGCACGTATTGCTTGATCTCATTCAGTGCGCCTTGGCATTTTTGATCCCAAACGAATGGGGTTCCCTTCTTCATCAGGTGACTATAAGGACGGCACTTTCCTGAAAGGTTGGCTATAAATCGCCGTATGTATGCGAGTTTCCCTTGGAGAGACCGCAGCTGTTTGAGAGTCCTCGGCGGAGGCATTTCCATGATCGCTTTAATCTTTGACGGATCTATTTCAATACCTCGGTGTCGAACAACGAATCCCAGGAATTTGCCCGAGGAAACCCCGAACGCACATTTAAGAGAATTCATCTTCAAGTTGTATTGCCGAAGGCGTTGAAATACAGTCTTCAGATGCTCGAGATGTTCCTCGTATGATTTGCTTTTAACCACGAGATCGTCGATATAGCATTCGACGATTTCGTGTATAAGGTCGTCAAAGATCTTCGTCATGGCCCTCTGATAAGTAGCACCGGCGTTCTTCAAACCGAAAGGCATCACTTTATAACAAAATATACCAAGAGGAGTCCTGAAGGCTGTGTGCTTCTGGTCTTCTGGATGCATTTTTATCTGGTTATACCCCGATGAGCCGTCCATGAAGGAGAAAACTTCATGAGTGGATGTATTGTCTATCATCAGTTCAGTGACTGGCACTGGGAAATCATCCTTCGGGCAAGCTTTATTAAGATCCCGGAAGTCTACGCATATGCACACTGTCCCATTTTTCTTCATCACTGGGACGATGTTGGCGATCCATTCAGGGTACTGAACTTCCTGGATGAAGCCAGAGTCGATTAACTTTTTGACTTCGGTATTTATGCTCATCTCAAGCTCGAGCCGCATTCTTCTCGGCGCCTGTTTGACTGGTTTGACGTTTGGAGATATTGCTAGTCTATGTACAGCGACTTCTGGATCTAGTCCTGGCATCTCGGAATAGTTCCATGCGAAGCAATCTTTATGCTGCACAAGGACGTCTTTTAACGCAGCCACCCTCTCTTCAGACAGCAGCTCGCTGACGAATGTCGGTCGCGGATCATTTACCGTCCCCAACTCGATTTTCCTGAGGTTATCTGCAGTAGTAGTATTCCATCCTCTAGTTCTTTTGGAGCTGGGGGAAATTCTGAGATTACCTCATCGCTGCTGTTTTCAAAGCACCGAGGAAGGCTGTTCATGTCCTCGGACTCTTCTTTTAATATTGTTATCACGTGGCAAGTGCGAATTTTCTGCCAATCCCAATGCGGAGTTGGTTCTATCCTGGTGTTTTCGGGTTCGTGCTTTTGCGACGGTGCTACCCTCCAGTTGTCAGACAACGCGAATTTGCCAAGCTGATATTGGTCCTCAACCCAATTCTTAAAGGTGAAACAATCTTCAAGCGGATGCCCTACTACTCGATGGTAAGAGCAATAATTTGGGTTGGAGACTTCGCCTGCTTGTTCAGGGTGTTTAGACTCTAGCAGTGTAAGCATTTGATGTTTTAGAGCAAGATCAAGTATTTTCCTTGTTTTGCTCCGAGGAAACGAGTATGCTCGACCCATTTTCTTCATGAGGGCTAAGTCAATAACGCTCGACTCTCTGATGCGTGGCTTCTTATCTCTGCTTTGTGGTTGTCGAGCGCCTTTCTTGCCTTTCGACTTGTTTTTGCTTTCGCGTCGAGCCTTTTTTGCAGCAGGTTGACAAGGAGCGGCATTTTCATCCCTCACCGCCTGTTGAAGGAGGCGCTGTGTCTTGGCTTTCTCATAGATTGCCATTTCACGATCGTGATCATTTCGGGCTTTTTGACTCGCATCCCTTATAAGTTTGCTCATCTGGTCTTCAAACGACGGACTGGGCGGTTTTGTATCAGGAACTTTTGCTGGCTCAGGATTAGCGTCCTCCCATTGAGCGTCCGCCTCTTCATTGAAGTCATACATGACATAACAGCTGTTTACTAGCTCCCGTTTCTTTGACCGGATGTACCCAAGCCTTTTTGTTTCTATTCTCCCGTTAGGCAGTTTGCATTGAGTCCCGAGAACGTTCCAGACCTTGTCATAGAATTTGGCCTTTCTAACGGTTTGTTCGAAAGGTATTCCCTGGCGTTTCAGCAGTTTCCTCAAACCTTTGGTATAATATCTGGGAAGACGGATGGGCTGAAGCCTGTCGAGCGTGGGATCCGCGCCAAGCCAAATTTCTTTTTCCACCTTGTTTTCTTCAGAACGGTAGAATAGGATTGCCTTCTCGCCTTTTCGTCCGAGAGGAATATAGAATGTGTGCAATTCTTCTACGCTGTTGGCGTTGAGTGCATCCAGTTCTTTGTAATGTTCAAGCGGCACCATGGTTATCTGCAGACTTCGCTCTTCATCAGCAGAAGCTCGTATTGACAGTCGAGCAGGGAATACAGCGTGAACTTCATCCTCTGAATCACTGCCGAAGATTAACGAAGGAACGGATGGTCCTGGCCTAGTGGATTGGGATGGACCTGAATAAATTATATCCTCCTCCTCCTCGGTGTCACTGCCAAAGACAGGGATGGTGGCGTTAGTTTTGTTCTCCGGTTTGTGACACCTTTCCGTGTCTTCGAAACTCGGTAAGAAGTACTTGGCATCTTCATACTTGCGAACTTCGTTCATGGAAAACGGATTCAACTCTCCCGCCACAGTGTACTCAAGGCCATCCCTAGAATACTTCATGCACTGATGCTGTGTAGAAGGGATGATATTGTACTCGTGTAGCCATGGTCGGCCGAGCAGAGCATTGTAGCACGTCTTGGCGTCTATAACATGGAATTTGATGTCTGTGACGAGCAACCCGAAGCGTAGCGTCAATATCACAGATCCAAGAGTCTTTGAGGATTGAGAGTCGAAACCAGAGATGGTGATTTTGTCTCGGGCGAGGTGTTGGACACTCATGCAAATCTCCTTTAACACTCGCACATTGAGTAAATTAACAGACGATCCGTTATCGACCAAGATTTTACCTATCTTTATGTCATGGCAGTATCCTGAGACATAAAGGGGGCGATTGTGTTCATACGTCCCGAGGAGAAGGTCTTCATCACCAAAAGCAACGTCGGCTGTGTGCACCTCTTCCAATTCATCCTTCATCTTTTGTCCGGCTAGGAAGGCTTGGAACTGGTCCGGATCTTGTAGGGCCTTAATCAAAGAATCCCTCGCCTCTTTTGATAGTAATAGGGCATCGAGAATGCTGAGTTGTGAGGGTAGCTTTCTCAGATGCGCCAAGACATTGTAATCCACTTTACTCCTCTTTGGCGGGTTCTTGGCGGTTAACTCTTCCGCGACTTGGTCATCCAAAGCGATGTCTTCAGAGACCTTCTCTTTCCCTTTGTTTTTCTTGTTTAAGGGTCCGAGATTCTTTTCAGGTAGCGTCCGATTGCGTAGCTGTATATTTTCGCAAGCCTTCGGTTCTTCTTCTTTTCCCGAAATGGATTCTTTGAAGAGGGGGCCAAGCTCTAGCTCCTCATCGGAATCGCTCCCAAATGTAGGCACTTATGACCCGGCGGTGTTAATCATGTGACAATTGTTGGCAGTTCTTTCAAGCTCTTTGGTCGTGTTTCTTTGCTCCCGACGAATTTTACGCTTTTCCCGTTTAAAGCGTTGTCGATTAGTGACGTATCCTTGCCACCACTTATCGAAAGCTTTGCAATCTTGGGTGGAATGCGAGACCTTCTGATGATATAAGCAATAAGAGGGGTGCATCTCCACCACGCCAGTAACTTTTTCTTCAGAGGGTGGTAGATTCATGCCCATCGATATGGCCTTAGAAAACTTCTTTTTTATCTTGAATTGGCTTTTGTCAGCGGTGGAGGCATTTTGCTCCAGCGGGATCATTTCAGCTCCTTCCTCAAGTCGCTGGCGCTTGGCCCTTTCGAATATAGCGGTCTCGCGTTCTCGATCATCTTTGCTTTTCAACCGAGCTTCATTAAGAAACGCGCTAATCATTTCAACTGATAACCCTGGGGCTCTTGATTCGGCATTTGCCCCCAGCGTTTCAGTGCCAGAAGTCCCTTCATCGTTCGTGGTCGAATGGGAGATCATATGACAGCTCGCCACATATTCCTCGGATTCATCCGATGAACTTTCTCCCTCATCTTCTTTCTGGAAGACGTGATCAAGGAAATCTTGGAGCGTAATGGGAGTCCGCGCCTTTTGGTTGTACTCATCCAGTGCGTCGATTTGCTTTTGTAAGTCCGTGCGCTTGTCGCCAGGCTTCACGGGCTTCTTAGATTTCTTCTTCTTCTTTTTCGAAGATTTTGACGGCTGACTATGAGTGCTTGAACTACCACCATCGGTCTTCGGAGTCGGTCGTGGCTTCAACATCCCCTCAATAACCTGCGGTTCCAAGGGGTTCTTCCACTTGACCGCTGGACAGGTCTGAAGATCATTTAGCATTCTCCTCGTTTTGGCTGATAATACAACCTCCCAGGGAGTTTCTTCAATAACGGAGCATGTTGCCCCCGGCGTATTCGTCCCCTTAGAGGTGTGGGGCTGCGGAGGATTCACCTTCCATTTGTCAGATAGCGCAAATTTGCCCTGACGGTACTGGTTCTCAAGCCAATTCTTGAAAACGTAGCAATCCTCAATCGGATGGCCTAGCACTCGATGATAAGGGCAGTAATTGGGCTCGTTAGCGTCGTTCGGTTGCAACGAACGTTTTGGATCTGGCAGATTTATGAGTCTGTTGCGCAGCGCCAGCTCGAATAGCCTCCTCGTTTTATCACGGGGGAAAGAGTAAGGGCGTCCCATCCTGTCCTCAAGGGGTACGTATAGGTGCGTATTGTTTGGACGAGCAACCGGCTTCGAGTCGCTCGGTTGTTGTTGGGCATTAGCGACAATGATCGCTTTTCCCTTTCCTTTATCGTTTCGGGAGTCCGGCTTCGGGAGAGGGGGTTTATGGCCCATCTGGTCCATCTGCGCTAATTTGTCGATCAAAGCCTGGAAGGAAGTCGGCTTGAAGAACATCATAAACTGTGAAATGGTTGCTTGTGGATCGAGGGTTCCAACAAACATTCCCACCGCAGGGGCTTCTTCTATGCGCTGTTCACACTTCGACCATAGATTACGCCACCGTATAGCATACTGAACCCATGTCTCGCCGGGTTTTACCCTGGCGTTAATCAGCGCCGTCATCGGGGTACGCTCACTGGCACTTGCAAAACGTTGGGTGAAGAGCAGCTCCATCTCCGCAAAGGTTTTAATAGAGTCGTTGGGAAGCTAAGAATACCATTCGAACGCCGTATCTGATAGGCTTCCAACGAACTGGCGAAGCAAAAGCTTGTCGTCGCCGCCAGTGTTACCGCAAAGCGCCCTGAACTGGGCAACATGTTGATGGGGATTGCCGGTCCTTTTGTAGACATGAAACTTGGGAATTGTGTAACCCGGCGGGTACTTGATTTGGTCATACCAGGCCGGATATGGCCGCCCCGTTTTTACGACATGGCCGGCTGCCTCGGCCGCATGATGAACCCTTATTTGCTGGGCTATGTATTCGTCCAGATCAGTTTTAGAGATTGTATCCTTTTTAGCTGTTGATAGAACGGGCTGAGGGTTTGATGTCTCTCCCCTATCATCCCCAAGGACAATCGGGGGTTCTTCAGTCGGGGGATCTTGTTGTATCATCATCCCTATCATGTCCTGGAAGAGGAGACCCATCCGCTGTATGTTGGCCGCTTGTTCAGCAGCCTCTTTGTCCCTCTTTTCCAGTACTCGGCGAAGGAACTCGGCGTCGGTCTCTTCTTCTTGGCGTTCATCTAAGGACGTCCCAGGATTCTCTTTTGGCTCCGTGAGTGCAGC
This sequence comes from Agapanthus africanus, assembly GCA_030015575.1. Taxonomy (NCBI): domain Eukaryota; kingdom Viridiplantae; phylum Streptophyta; class Magnoliopsida; order Asparagales; family Amaryllidaceae; genus Agapanthus; species Agapanthus africanus. The sequence continues at coordinate 310,740,946 of JASDDO010000029.1, forward strand.
CATTGTAGTCATCATCTCCTGGAGCTTCTGTTGTTGCTCCTGAGCCTTAGTCACTGACCGTGTAAGTGGTCTATGACCCGTGGATGTACGGCTGTCTTCTTTTCCCGATGCCATGTAAACCGTATGAACAATTATGCCCCCTGACTTGGGGCGTTTAGGTTCACCGCTTCTAAACTTTGCCGCTGACACGGGAACTTTCTCTGGCCTCCTTCTTTTGTGGGCCATCGAGGTTAAAGGAGCCGTTGGCGTGGGCATCCTAGCAACTATCATCCCCTGCTGTTTAATGGGGCAGTTTTTGTTATTTTCCACCTTCGCCTTTTTCTGGTGACGCAAGTGGTCTGGATCGATCACGGAGTCTTGAACCCTCCGCCATACTTTATAAACTTTTGAGGATAGCCGTTGAGGGGGCTGTTCCTGCTTTGTCTCCGGAGCTTTCTCCATAAGCGGAGGAGATCTTTTCAGTGCAGCAATTGGAGAGTTCTTTCTCACCTTCCTCAGCAATTCAAAGCTGTTCCCAGTTGGAACAGCAGCGTTGACCTCCACCACTGGTGCAGGTGGGGTTAGCCCTGAGGGAGAGTTGCCCCCTGCTTTTCTCACTCGTCGCCAATGGCGACGTCGCGCACGACGAGCCGTTGGGACTGGCTCGGAAATCGAGATGGTTTCTTGTTGCCCCCTGTTTGAGTGTGGGGTAACTGCCGATGTCAGCCTATCGAAGACTGATGCCTTTTGACCAGCTGGGGGAGGAGTGGGAACCGTCAATCTTGTGAAGACCGACTCTCTGATGGGAGAGGCCGCTTTAACGACTTCCAAAGCAGCGGCCGTTTCCCTCTTTGGGACGACCACTTTATAGTTCTGACTTAGCCTGGTGAAAACGGAGGCTGTCGGTTTAGTAGCGGACGACCCGTTGACAGGGGTCGTGGTAGCATTGAGCCGGTCGAACACCGACTTCTTGTTCGCTTCCGGTGCGGGTATTGGTGCAGAAAAGATTGCAGGTGGGATCATAGTCCCGAAGAACAAGCCGGTGGTGGCTTGGGTCACCTGATCTACCGGTAGAGTAAGGAAGGAAGCTGCTTGGGGCCCATATGCTACACCTCCTGGTGAGGTGGAGCGTCCGTTGCAGCGGCACTTCGCGCAGTTGGTGCAGTTAGAATCCATGGATGCTTGAGTTCTGCGCCAGACAAAAGACCAAATCTTAGCAACTTGAAATCCGTAGGCAACCATTTAACAAACCGCGATTGGTTCGCGAAGACGACACACGAAGTGTGGAGTGGAAAGAGGAAAAGGTCCCACCGGGCATGCCACAATCTGTTCCCCTCCGAACGGCGGCGCACAAGACTGCGATGTCCGTGCCTGAGGTTCGGGGCAGATGCTATTTGGTTTTATCCGTCTACTTCTCCGAAGATACCAAGTTGATTTATGGCACCGTGTATCGAAGGTTTAGACGGAAGCGGCCGATGTAGCAGACTTCGTCAGATTCCCCCTCAGGGTGAGGGGTTTTTGATTGTGGGGACGCTCTTCCCTGCAGGCGCAAGCCCCTGCAGTTAATTACGCTACCGCATCGCGGTAACAACTTTCTCCTTCTCCAGAATTTCACTTCGTGTCGTGTGTGTTTGTTTTGTTTGTGGTTGCCCGTGGATTGTATACGGAGACTGAGTAATGCCGTCGCCCGTAGGACGTGGATTAGTCCAAATCCGTATTTACTTAGATTTGGGTTTGGTGTTTTTTGGTTTAAGGATACATTAGTCGCGCTGCGGCTAAGATCAACTTAAACGTTCGTCAAGGATACGTTAGTCCTGTTTTGGACTAAGCTCGACTTGACATAGTGATTGATTTAATTATCTGGCCGTTGGGACTCGTCACCTCTCTGACGTCGTTGAGGGATTACAACGACAGGCGTCAGAGGAGTTCAGAAATGTACCCTTGAACCAAAGTTGATTTGGAGTTTTATTGTTTATTTAAATATCTAAGGACACATTAACCGTATTTGGGGCTAAGATCAACTTAGACGGGACCGTTTAGATCCGGCAAAAGAGCATTCGGGCTCTATTGCGCCAGTTTAAGGACGTGGTGGTCCATTATTAGTTTAGGGACGTTTCGGTCCGTCGCCAGTTTAAGGACGTAGTGGTCCATCATTAGTTTAAGGACGTTTCGGTCCATCGCCAGTTTAAGGACGTAGTGGTCCATCATTAGTTTAGGGACGTCTCGGTCCAATATTAGTTTAGGGACGTCTCGATCCAATATTAGTTTAAGGACGTTTCGGTCCACGAGTTTAAGGACCCCGCAGTCCATATGGGTGTGTGGTCGTTGGGACCCGTCACCTCTTTGTCGTCGTTGAGGAATTACAACGATAGATGTCAAAGGAGTTCGGAGATGTACCCTCGAACCGGACGTAAATTGATTTAGGAGAGCCATTTTGCTCAGTCAATTTAATTTAAGGACTTACGGCCAAAATTGGGCTAAGTCCAGTTGAAAATATTCAACACCATCATTTATTTATTTTTTATTAGACCTGTGCTAGGGCTTTGCCCATACTTAAATAATGCATTGCATTACTTCAGGCCATTTATGCCCATTTTGATTGGGATGCAGATCATTTATTTTGGTCCATTGGACCTTTCAATTGGGCTCTGCCCTTCCAAATAATGCACAGCATTTTATTTATTAGGCTTGTTAAGCCTTTTAATTGGGCTTGGCCCTTCAGGAAGTGAAATGCATTGCATTTGTCAGGCGCTTTGCGCCAATCACTGAGCGCAAGCTCATATGGTGATGGTACGTGTCATGCTCTGGGGAGCGCAAGCGCAACAGTGCAGCGCGCTGCGCTGTTGCGCTGGAGACACGTGGCGTGCTCTCAGCGAGTTGCGCCAATTCCAGAGAGCAAAGCTCTATCTTAAGGGCGCTTAGTGCAAGTGGTTTTATAGCCGACACGTGGCGCTCTCTTAAGAGCGCAACGGCGCAGTTTGGAAATGCAAAGCACTAAGAATCTTTTAGATTCAAGAAGGGAAGTGCAAAGCACTGTTTAATTTCTTGATCTGAATTAGATCAAAGAAAAATAAATTTTTCTTTATTTGAAGAACCAGAGGTTCATAAAAGTGCAAAGCACTATTTAATTTCTTGATCTGAAATAGATCAAAGAAAAATAAATTTTTCTTTATTTGAAGAACCAGAGGTTCATAAAAGTGCAAAGCACTATTATTATTTTTTTTATTGTTTTTAAAGAACCAGGGGTTCACAAGAAGTGCAAAGCACTGTTTATTATGTAGAGATCATTGATCTTATTTTTAGATCAATGATCTATTAGAAGGAATTTCTTCTAATTCATGAAGGTTCTTTACCTTTTTCTTGAAATCTTCTCAGAATTCTCTCTGTTTAAAGTTCTTGAGTTTTTAAGAAAAATTTTCATGCCTTTGAATTGAGGCTTAGGGTCCTTTTTATAGTGCTCACAAATTAGTTAAATTTGTTAAAGAGATCACTCTCTGAGTGATCTGGGGAATTTTCCCTACCGTTGGATCTTTAATCCAAGGGCTTCTGCTTTGCAGAAGAAAATCTTCTTGTTTTAACAAGAACAGAAAATATTTCTTAAAATCTTAATTTAGTTTGGCGCAGATGCCCCAGCGCATGACACGTGTCGCGCAGCGCACAGCGCAGCGCAACTGCGCTAGCGCATCTGCGCTGACACGTGTCGCGCAGCGCAGAGCGCAGCGCAACTGCGCTAGCGCATCTGCGCTGACACGTGTCACGCAGCGCAGAGCGCAGCGCAACTGAAGCGTTGCTTCAGACAAATAGAGCTCTGCTCTGATTGGGTGCGCCTTCTTGGGCGTTGCGCTGACGTATTAGCGCCAGACACGCGGCGCGTTGCGCCCGAGACTTGAAGCGTTGCTTCAAAATTTGAATTTTGAATTCAAACAGAGCTTTGCTCTGATTGGGCGAAACAGTTACCGTCAAGACCGTGAAGCTAGAAATTTGGCCTTTGCTTCATTTGGCGGCATTGCGTCTGCTGTATCGAGACGAGCGTCGCAGTTGTCTCTAGGTTGCTGGTGAACCGTCGAGGTTTGGAACTAGGGATTTTGCCGTGGCTCCGTTGGGACCTGGAACTATGGACTTTGCCGTGGCTCCGTTGTTTCAACCTTGGGTTGTTGATGTTGTATCTGCATCCTGCTAGACTGCGAAGGAACGCCGTTGTTGACATTACGTCTGCTGTATCGAGACGAATGCTGAGGTGAAGCTGGGATTTTGCCGTCACTCCGCTTTGTTTCGACCGTAAGGTCTTTTGTTGGCGTTGTATCTGCATCCTGCTAGACTGCGAAGGAACGCCGTTGTTGACATCTCGTCTGCTGTATCGAGACGAATGCTGAGGTGGAGCTGGGATTTTTTCGTCACTCCACTTTGTTTCGACCGTGAGGTCTTTTGTCGGCGTTGTATCCGTATCCTGCTGGACTGCGAAGGAACGCCGTTGTTGACATTGTGTCTGCTGTATCGAGACGAATACTGAGGTGAAGCTGGGATTTTACCGTCACTCCGCTTTGTTTCGACCGTGAGGTCTTTTGTTGGCGTTGTATCTGCATCCTGCTGGACTGCGAAGGAACACCGTTGTTGACATCTCGTCTGCTGTATCGAAACGAATGTTGAGGTGAAACTGGGATTTTGCCGTCGCTTCGCTTTACTGACCATGGGGTCTTTTGTTGACGTTGTATTTACATCCTGCCGGACTGCGAAGGAACGTCGTTGTTGACATCTCGTCTGCTGTATCGAGACGAATGTTGAGGTGAAGCTAGGATTTTTCCGTCACTCCGCTTTGTTTCGACCATAAGGTCTTTTGTTGGCGTTGTATCTACATCCTGCTTGACTGCGAAGGAACGCCGTTGTTGACATCTCGTCTGCTGTATCGAGACGAATGCTGAGGTGGAGCTGGGATTTTGCCGTCACTCCACTTTGTTTCGACCGTGAGGTCTTTTGTCGGCATTGTATCCGTATCCTGCTGGATTGTGAAGGAACGCCGTTGTTGACATCTCGTCTACTGTATCGCAACACCGTTGTTGACATCTCGTCTGCTGTATCGAGACGAATGCTGAGGTGAAGCTGGGATTTTGCCGTCACTCCGCTTTGTTTCGACCGTAAGGTCTTTTGTTGGCGTTGTATCTTCATCCTGCTGGACTGGGAAGGAACGCCGTTGTTGACATCTCGTCTGCTGTTTCGAGATGAATGCTGAGGTGGAGCTGCGATTTTGCCGTCACTCCGTTTTGTTTCGACCGTAAGGTCTTTTGTTGGCGTTGTATTTGCATCCTGCTGGACTGCGAAGAAACGCCGTTGTTGACATCTCGTCTGCTGTATCGAGACGAATACTGAGGTGGAGCTGGGATTTTGCCGTCACTCCGCTTTGTTTCGACCGTGAGGTCTTTTGTCGGCGTTGTATCCGTATCCTGCTGGACTGCGAAGGAGCGCCGTTGTTGACATCTCGTCTGCTGTATCGAGACGAATGTTGAGGTGAAACTGGGATTTTGCCGTCGCTTCGCTTTACTGACCATAGGGTCTTTTGCTGACGTCATGTCTGTATCTGGTTGGAGTGAGGAGAAACGCCGTTGGTGATCTCTAAGTTGTCGATATCGATGTCAAGACCCTGAAGCTAGGGATCTTCTTTTGCTTCGTTTGTTGACATTGTGTCTGCAATATTGCGACAAATGTCGAGCTTGTCTCTAGGTTGTCTATGAACCGTCGAGATTTGGCTTCGCTTTCTGGTGGAGCCTGTTAGGAAGGTATGGTTCCCTCTTTGTTTATGCCCCTGGATTGTATACAAGGATCGATGTGATCTCTCCTGTAGGGCAAAAAGTTTTACTTTCTTTCATCATTTTTTTATTCTTTCCGCGATGCTCTATCATTTCAGCTTTTTATAGCGCGAAGATTGCGATTGCCCAATCATTTCGGCTATTTTTCGCGGTGCCCAATCATTTCAGCTATCTTTCTTTTTATTCGCTGCTTTTTATTGCGAGTTGCCAAATCATTTCGGCTGTTTTTCGCGGTGCCCAATCATTTCGGCTATTTATTTTATTTTTACTCGCTGCTTTTTATTGCGAGTTGCCCAATCATTTCGGCTATTTATTTTATTTTACTCGCTGCTTTTTATTGCGAGTTGCCCAATCATTTCGGCTATTTATTTTATTTTTACTCGCTGCTTTTTATTGCGAGTTGCCCAATCATTTCGGCTGTTTTTGTATGCATACATTTTTACTTGCTGATTTCGTTGCAAGTTGCCCCATCATTTCGGCTATTTCATATGCATTTTTAGCTCGTTGATTTTTTATCGCGAGTGTGGAACTTGGAATCTGGTGCCAATCTTAGCATCAGCATCGCTACGACTGGAATATTGTCAGGAGCGAATCATCATTTGCAATGAAAGGACTTGGAATTTGATACCGATTTAGGCATCAGCATCGCTACAATTGGGATGTTGCTAGGAGCGAATCATCATTTTCCTCTGTCGATGTTGAACAAAGGTGGCTTAGCAAACAGGGTTAAGATCCCGTCGACGAAGGTATTTGACTTCATGAGCCGTAAGGGTCTCACAAAGGTATTTCTCCCTACAAGTCATGAGGATCTCGTAGGTGTGTTTTCTCCTTAGGAATCGTGAGGATTCCTAAGTGCATGTTTCCCTGTAAGTCGTAGGGATCTTACAAAAGGGTTTTCTCCTTATAAGTCGAGAGGACTTACAAGGGTTGTTCACCATGTGGACATATCCCTAGTCACGGGTGGGACTTGGTTAGGGAAATGTTTATTCGAGCCGGTGGATTGTATACAATGGTCAGTATTGAGCCACTTGTAGGGCAGTATCGGAGGTTGTAGGGGTTGCTTAAGAACAGATTCAGGTCTCTGTAACTTAAGACTTTCAAATCTTATGAGCCGTGAGGGTCCCATAAGAGAGTTCTCTTTACGAGTCGTGGGGATCTTGCAAGTGTAATTTCTCCTTAGGAATCGTGAGGATTCCTAAGTGTGTTGCTCCCTTGTGAGTCGTAAGGATCTCACGCGGGTGGTTTCTCCTTACAAGGTCGAGAGGACCCTGTAAGTGTCCTTTAACGAGGTTGCGCCCTTTCGGGTTTTCACAAACACTCGCCGGTAGCCCTGCTGTTTTTACTCACTGAGCCCTTTTCGGTTTTCATCCGTGCTCATTTTGCTTATGGACATACCGTCTTCTTTTTTTTATTCTTTTTATTCTTTTTTCTAACGAGTTTGCGCCCTTTCAGGTTTTCACAAGACTCGCCGGTAGCCCTGCTGTTTTTACTCACGGAGCCCTCTAGGGTTTTCATCCGTGCCCATTTTGCTTATGGACATACCGTTTTTTTTACGAGGTTGCGCCTTTTCAGGTTTTCAGAAGACTCGCCGGTAGCCCTGCTATTTTTACTCATGGAGCCCTTTCGGGTTTTCATCCGTGCCAATTTTGCTTATGGACATATCGTTTTTATTTTTATTATTTTTATTTTTTTTTATTCTCTTTTTTTTTACCATGTCAGCCTGGGGATGCCGTGGGTTGGTATTAGTCTAACAACGTTTCGGTCATAAGTCAACGCACGATTATGCAGCTAGATTTTGTCGCAAATCTTCGCATTTTTTGTGCCGAAGGTGGATTCCTTGAAGAGAAGGCTGAGGGCGATTTCTTCGTCAGAGTCGCTTCCAAAGGTGATAACTTGCGATCCCTTGGTGTCGGCTATGTAACAGTTGCCAGCAGCTCTTTCGTGCTCATCTGTCGTGCTTTTCTGTTCCCGACGAGCCTTGCGCTTCACTTGTTGAATGTGTCGTCGATGGGCAACGTATCCCTGCCACCAGTTTTTAAAGGCTATGCACTCCTCGGTAGGGTGTGCAATCCTCTGATGGTATAGGCAGAAGTTAGGATGTATTTCCGCTTCATCAAGACGTATATTGCCAGGGGAATTTTCTTTGAAAGAAAGCAACTTCATTCATATTGCCAGGGCCCTAGCTAATCGTTTCCTTACTTTAAGCTTGCTTTTCCTGGCGATAGGGATGCTTTGCTCCAGTCGGGGCGCCTCGACCTTTTCATCCAGTCGTCGACCTTTGGCTTTTTCAAATATGGCCATCTCACGTTCCGATCAGCTTTGCTTTTAAGACGGGCTTCATTCAGGAATGCATCAATCACTTCGTCTGATGGTCCTAGAAGTTCAGGCTCAGGATCTGTCTCTAGTTTCTCTGTGTAAGGAACGTCTTCATTATTTATCGATGAGTGAGAGATCACATGGCAACTTGCTACGTAACCTTCAGATTCATCCGACGAGTCTTCTCCATTGTCATCTCCGTCTTCAAGGACGTGGCCAAGGAATTCTTGGAGCGTGATTGGAGTCTGCGCTTTCTGGTTATACTCCTCCAGCGCATCAATCTGTTTCTGTAAGTCCGTGCGCTTGTCGCCAGGCTTCACGAGCTTTTTGGATCTCTTCTTCTTCTTCTTTGAAGGTTTTGACGGCTGGGTATGAGTTCTCGGACCATCACCAACGATCTTTGGAGTTGGGCGCGGCTTCAGCATCCCTTCGATGATCTGGGGTTCTAGCGGTTTCTTCCACCTGATCGCCGGGCATGTCTGGAAATCATTCAGCATCCTTTTGGTTTTGGCTGATAGCACAACCTCCCATGGAGCTTCTTCAACAAGGGAGCACGTTGCCGCCGGCATATTCACCTTTTTAGGGGTATGAGGTTGCGGCGGGTTCACCTTCCATTTTTCGGACAACGCGAACTTGCCTTGTTGGTATTGGTCTTCAATCCAGTTTTTGAAGACGTAGCAATCTTCGATCGGATGACTTACCGCTTGGTGGTAAGGGCATTAATTGGGATCATTGACGCCGTTTGACTGCAACGGACGTTTTGGATTCGGCAGATTGATGAGTCTGTTGCGCACTACTAGCTCGAACAGTCTCCTTGTTTTATCCTGAAGAAACGAGTAAGGATGTCCCAGTCTCTCCTCGAGGGATGGGCATGGACGCACGTTGTTTTGGCGAACAACCGGCTTTGAGTTGCTCGGCTGTTGTTGAGTATTGGCGACGACAATCGCTTTTCCTTTTCCTTTTTCATTTCGAGAGTCTGGCTTTGGAGGACACGGTTTATGTCCCATCTGATCCATTTGGGCCAACTTTTCGATCAAGGCGTGGAAAGTAGTTGGCTTAAAGAACATCATGAATTGCGAGATGGTCGCTTGCGGATCAATTGTGCCCACGAACATGCCTACCGCAGGTGCTTCTTCGATCCATTGTTCGCATTTTGACCACAGGTTCCGCCATCAGATTGCGTATTGAACCCATGTCTCGCCTGGCTTCACCCTGGCATTGATCAATGCCGTTATTAGGGTGCACTCGCTGGCGCTTGCAAATCTTTGTGTAAACAGCAGCTCCATCTCCGCCAAAGTTTTGACAGAGTCGTTCGGAAGCTCGGAGTACCATTCAAACGCCGTCTCCGATAAGCTGCCGACGAATTGGCGAAGCAGGAGCTTATCATCGCCGCCGGTGTTGCCACAAAGAGCCCTGAACTGGGCAACATGTTGATGGGGATTGCCTGTCCCCTTGTAGACATGGAATTTTGGGATCGTGTAGCCCGGCGGGTATTTGATCTGATCATACCAGCTCGGATATGGTCGTCCCGTTTTGACAACTTGACCGGCTGCCTCAGTTGCCTAGTGAACTCGTATTTGTTGAGCAATATAGTCATCCAGGGTAGCTTTGGAAATTGTCTCCTCCTTGGCTGTTGAAAGAGCCGGCGGTGGATTTGACGTTTCTCCTCTGTCATCTTCAAGGATAATCGGAGGATCTTCGGCTGGGCGATCCGGCTGGATCATCATGCCCACCATACCCTGGAATAGAAGGGTCATTTGCTTTATATTGGCCGCTTGTTCCGCAGCCTCCTTATCCTTCTTTTCGAGCATTCTCCGAAGGAATTCGGCATCAGTTTCCTGCTCATGGCGCTGCTCCATGGATGTTTCCAGGCTTTCTTTTTGCCCGGTAAGTGTGGCCATTGCAGTCATCATTTCCTTAAGCTTCTGTTGTTGCTCCTGGGCTTTTGTCACAGATCGGGTGAGCAGTCGGTGACCCATCGAAGCGCGGCTATCCTCTTTCCTGGATGCCATATAAACGGTATGGAAGATCATGCCGCCAGACTTGGGGCGTTTAGATTTGGCGCTTTTACGGTTTGCCATGTTCACAGGGGCTTTCTCTGGCCTCATTCTCTTTTGAGCAGTTGACGTTGAGGGAGCCGTTACAGTGGGCACCCAAACAGCTGTCGCCTTTTGTGGCTTGACAGAATGGTCCTCTTCTTTCCAAACCTTCATCTTTTTCTGTCTGCGAGGGTAATCTTGATCAATCACCGAGTCTTGGACTTGACGCCAGACCTTGTAAATTTTAGAGGGCAGCCGCTGAGGAGGCTGTTCCGGCTTCGCCTTCGGTGCATTCTCCATGAGCGGAGGAGATCTCTTCAGCACTGCGGTAGGAGAGTTCCTGTGCACCTTGTTAAGCAGTTCAAAGCTGTTCCCGGTTGGAACAGCAGCATTGATCTCCACCGTTGGAGCTGGTGGAGTAAATCCAGATGGAGAGCTGCCCCCAGCCTTCCGTACTCGGCGCCAGTGGCGATGTCGAGCTTGTTGAGCGGACGGTGTTGGTTTGGCGATGGGGATGGCTTTGTCTTGCCCCCTGTCCAGATGAGGCGTCGCTGGTGCCAGCCTCTTGAAGACTGACGTCTTTTGAGTAGCGGTATCTAATCTGTCAAAGGCAGACCTTCGAGCAGGAACGGGAGCCGGAACAGTCAGTCTTGTGAAGACCGACCCTTTGGCAGGAGAAGCCGCCTTGACGACTTCAGAAGCAGGGATGGCTATCCGCTTCGGGATAACGCCTTCTGGTATTGCAGGCTTCTTCATGGGCCCGTTGGAGATCTGGCCTAGTCTGTTAAAAAACGAGGCAGTGGAGTTGGCGACTCGTTGAGAGGGGCCGCAGTAGTAGCAAGCCGATCGAATACCGACTTCTTTGGAGCTTCTTGTGACGGTACCGGGGCATTGAAGCTCATGGGTGGGAGCATGGTCCCGAAGAATAGTCCAGTGGTGGCTTGAGTTACCTGCTCCACTGGCATCTTGAAAAGAGATGCCACTTGGGGCCCATAAGTCACTCCTCCAGCAAGGACGGAGCGAGAGTTGCAGTTGAAGTTAGTGCAGTTTGAAGCCATTGATCTTCTGTTTTTTGCACGGAGTAAGACACCAAATCTAAGTACCTCGAATCCACAGGAAACCACAGCAAACTGCGATTTGTTCCCGAACACGACACACGAAGTGTGGAGTGGAAAGAGGAAAAGGTCCCACCGGGCGTGCCAGAATCTGTTCCCCTCCGAAAAACACGACGGAGACACGGTGGGCATCTTGCCTGAAGTTCGGGGCAGATGCTACTTGGTTTTATCCGTCCACCTCTCCGAAGATGCCAAGTTGATTTATGGCACCGTATATCGAAGGTTTAAACGGATGCGGCCGATGTAGCAGACTTCGTCAGATTCCCCTTTATCTAAGGGGTTTTTGATTGTGGGGACGCTCTTCCCTGCAGGCGCAAGCCCCTGCAGTTAATTATGCTACCGCATCGCGGTAACAACTTTCTCCTTCTCCAGATGGTCACTTCATATCGTGGGTGTTTGTTTTATTTGTGGTTGCCCATGGATTGTATACGGAGACTAATTTATGGTTGTCGCCCGTAGGATGTGGATTAGTCCAAATCCGTATTTTCTTAGATTTGGGTTTAGGGTTTTGGTTTAAAGATACGTTAGCCATATTTGAGGCTAAGATCAACTTAAACGTTTGTTAAGGATACGTTAGTCTAATTTGAGACTAAGATCAGCTTAACAGGATCATTTAGATCCGACAAAAGAGCATTTGGGGGCTCTATTGTTCTAGTTTAGGGACATAGCGGTCCATTGCCAGTTTAGGGACATGGTGGTCCATGGAATGTATGGCCGTCGGGACCCGTCACCTCTCTGACGACGTTGAAGGATTACAACGACAGATATCAGAGGAGTTCAGAGATGTACCATTGAACCAAAGTTGGTTGGGAGATCTATAGTCCAATTTGGGACTAAAGTTTGTTTGAAGGTATATGAGCATATGGGTTCGGATGAACATTTTTATTGTTCTGGCCGTTGAGCCTTTATTTAGGCTTAGCCCTTTTATAATGCATAGCATTGGGCTCTGTAGTTAAATGCATAGCATTTCAATTGGTCTGTTTAGACTTTACTTGGGCTCTGCCCTTTCTTAATAATGCACAGCATTTAATGGTCTGACAATGCGCCACGTTGCTTGTCAGGCGCTTTGCGCCAATTTAAGAGCGCAAGGCTCTAGCGCATGTGGAGATAACACGTGTCATGCTCTGGTGAGCGCAAGTCTGTTAGAGCAGTGCGCTGCGCCAGTGCGCTGCTGACATGTGGCGCGCTCTGGTGCAGTGCGCCAATTAAAGAGCGCAGCGCTCTGTTTTTAGGAGCGCAAGGCGCAGATTGACACGTGGCGCTCTCTGGTGACTTGCGCCAGTCCAAGGAGTGCAACAGCGCAAACTAAGAGTGCAGGGCACTGTTCAATAGCGCAGAGCGCATCTTGATCAAATTTAGATCAAAGAAAAGAATTTTTTTAGTTCTTAAGAGGTTCCACCTCAAGTTTTCAAGAACCAATGGTTCATCAAAAGGCTGTGTCTTTATGTAGATCAAAAGATCTAATAATGAAGTAAATTACTTCTTTTATCTTTTATGATTGGATCTTTATTTTGATCTTTTTCTTTTTTGAAGATCTTGATCTTGTTCTTAGATCTTTGATCTTTTTAGAAGAAATTCTTCTTTTTTCAAAGGTTTACCTATTTTTCTCTTTGAGTTTTTCTCAAAGTTTTTAGAGGAGCTCTCTATTTTCTATCTGTGTGTATCTGTGAGACTTGGAGTCTAGGGGCTTTTATATAGGGCCAATTAGTTTGTTAGGTTAGTTACAGAGATCTTTCTCTGATTGATCTGGGGATATTTCCCCACCATTGGATCATTGATCCTAGGGCTTCTGTTTTACAGAAGATAATTTTCTTGTTTTAATAAGATTAAAAAGATTTTTCTAGAATTTTAATTCTGATTAAATAATTCATATTTAAGTTTTAGTGCTCGCACAGTTGGCGCAAGTGCACCTGCGCTGATACGTATCGCGCAGCGCAGCGCAACTGCGCTGACACGTGTCGCGCAGCGCAGAGCGCAGCGCAACTGCGCTAGCGCACCACTGTTTGACACGTGGCGCGCAGCGCAGAGCGCAAGTTATCTGAAGCGTTTCTTTCTTTATTATTTGAATTTTTAAAACAGAGCCTTGCTCTGATTGGGGGAAACAGAAGCGTTGCTTCATTTCCCGTCTTGGAATTGGAACAGAATTTTGCTCTGAAAGGGAGATTTTCTCCTTTATTATTATTATTATTTATTTATTTATTTATTATTTTTATTATTATTATTATTTTATTTTATTTTATTATTATTATTTTATACGGAGCGGGTTTTGAGCCAACATTTTGGCGGGAACAACACATTTACTTATGGTCCCTTAATAAGCACATGTGTTAAAGAAGGTTTAGCTTTGTGTAATGACATGAAGCTAAGAAACCAATTAAAAAGCCAGAGATTGACTGGTAAACATGAATTTGGAGAATTTTGTAGCCAATTCGCTATGGATGATCCACATAAAGAATGGAAAGATAAAAGAAAAATGAGAGAAGTAGAATCTCGTCGTCCTCATTATAAACAGAGACACAAAAGAAACTATCATCCTCCTAAGGATAAGGGGGGAGATGAGAAGCAGAAGAAGAAACAGCATTACAGATTTAAGAAAAATCTGCTTCTTCAGCCACTTGTTATAAGTGTGGGAAAGTTGGTCATTTTGCCAACAAATGTTACACAAAAAAAGATAAATGAAATTGAAGATGAAGAGTTAAAAAAATCATTATATAAAATAATGATTAATTCATCAGAATCTTCTGAATCTGACTCAACAGATTCATCTTCATCAGATGATGAAGAAAAACAATGTACAAAAGAATGCTCCAGTAAGTGTTGTAATATCAACAAAGATGAAAACTACTGGAAATCTATAGTTGAAATGAATGGTTTAAGTATCAATGTCATAAGCAAATACGACAAAAGGGCCATTCTTAAAATTATAGAAGATGGCAACATCCAGCCAAAACTTAAATCTAAGTTCGTTGAAGTTCTTCTCAGAGAAGGAAAGGTGAAATCTCCTGTGATTATCAGAAGTCTTTAAAAGACAACAATTAAAAGAAAGTAAGCCAGTAACAATTGCGGCTTTACAAAAGGAGGTTAATAACCTAAAAACTGAAGTAATAGAGTTAAAAACTCAAAATAGAGATATTATAAAAAGAGTCTCTGCTATTGAAAGCAACACCATAATACAAGGTGAATCTTCAAATGGAGAAGAAGACTTTATTGATGAGATTACTAAAGAAGAAGAAGTAATTCCAGATAAATTCTTACAAACCATTGATTTAGTGTTAAATCAAAAATGGTATATTAGAATTACTCTAATTATTAATAACGATTTGGCTATACCCAATCTTATAGCTCTCGTCGATAGTGGTGCAGATTTAAACTGCATAAAAGAAGGAATTATTCCAATTAATAATTGCGAGAGAACTACTCAGACTTTAAGTACAGCAGATAACAGTACTTTAACTACACCATATAAGATGTCGAATGCAAACATTTGCAACGAAAACATATGTCTTCCCTCTCCCTTTATAATTGTAAAAAAAATATCACAACATGTGATACTAAGGACACCATTTCTTAGTAAGATAATGCCCATTAAAAGAATAGACTCATAAGGCATTTATAGTCTCTACAAAGGGAAAGAAATTCTGTTTCAGTTTATAACTGATCCGATGGTAAAAATCTTAAATGAGGTAAAGGATATTTACCTTAAAGAAAATCAAATAAATTTCATTAAAGAAAAAATATCTTCTATACAAATAAACAAGCAATTAGACTCTAGCACAATAAAAACTAGAATAAAAATAATTGAAAATGAGTTTATAACTCAAACTTGTAGCAACTTTCCTAATGCATTTTGGGAAAGAAAATAACATATTGTTAATCTTCCCTATATAAAAGATTTTTTAGAGGAAAATATTCCTACTAAAGCGAGACCCTGCCAAATGAATCAAGAATATCTTGAATTATGTAAAAAAGAGATTAGTAGTATTATAAACAAAAAACTAATCAGAAAATCCTCTTCTCCATGGAGTTGCATAGTATTTTATGTTAATAATGCTGCTGAACAAGAATGAGGTGTGCCACGTCTTGTTATCAATTATAAGCCATTAAACAAAGTGCTTAAATGGATAAGATGTCTTCTCCCTAATAAAAGGGATTTGCTCAACAGAATAAGTAAAGCTAAAATATTTTCAAAGTTTGATTTAAAATCAGACTACTGGCAAATACAGATTAATGAATCTGATAAATA
The DNA here is from genome assembly GCA_030015575.1 of Agapanthus africanus. Lineage (NCBI taxonomy): Eukaryota > Viridiplantae > Streptophyta > Magnoliopsida > Asparagales > Amaryllidaceae > Agapanthus > Agapanthus africanus. Next base: position 310,756,439 of record JASDDO010000029.1, read on the forward strand.
TAAAACTGCATTTACAGTACCATTTGGGCATTTTAAATGGAATGTTATGCCATTCGGATTAAAAAATGCGCCTTCAGAATTTCAAAACATTATGAATTCTATTTTCAATCCTTATACGGAATTTATCTTATCATATATAAATGATGTTTTAATTTATTCTGATAATATTGATCAGCATTTTAAACATTTGAATATCTTTAAGCATCTTATTATAAAAAATGGACTTGTTATATCTGCTCCTACGATAAAGCTGTTTCAAACAGCTATTAGGTTCTTGGGCCATAATATTAATAATGGCACCATTATACCAATTGAAAGGAGTATAGAATTTGCTTCTAAATTTCCAGATTATATTCCAGATACAAAGCAACTACAAAGATTTCTAGGTGCTTTAAATTATGTAGAAGATTATTATAAAAATCTCGCTATAGATGCAGCAATTTTATATAATAGGTTGAAGAAAAATCCTTCGCCTTGGACTGGTAGTCATATTAAAGCAGTTCAAAAAATCAAAGAGACTATAAAGAATTTACCATGTCTATATATTGCTAATTCTAGCTGGCAAAAAATTGTTGAAACAGATGCCTCGAATATAGGATATGGAGGCATTTTAAAGCAAGTAGATCCTACTAATAATAAAGAAATACTAGTAAGATTTACTTCTTGAAAATGGAATTCAGCCCAGTTAAATTATTCAACTATCAAGAAAGAAATTCATTCTATGATAAAATGTATATATAAATTTCAGGATGATTTATTAAATCAAAAGTTCCTGCTGAAAATTGATTGCAGTGCTGCAAAATCTGTTTTGCAAAAAGATGTTAAAAATTTAACATCAAAGCAAATATTTGCTAGATGGCAAGCTGAATTAGCAATCTTTGATTTTGATATTGAATATATTAAAGATACTGATAACTATCTTCCTGATTTTCTTACCGGAGAATTTCTTCAAGATTCTGCTAATGCAGGATCTTACGAGGGGACAAGGACCCGGCAGAGGCCGAGGAAGGGGAAGGAGTCATATTCCGAATAATTTCCCATATGCAAACTAGCTGAAAATACAAAAACCAAATCCAGCTAGATTGGATCAAGATCAAGAATCAGAAGCGTCATACGCTCCCTCTGAATGGAAGACGCCACATAAGATGGCAAGAAAAGATGTTAATAACACCGAAGCCAGTGTTTATAACACTAAGGGCAAGGAAGGAACCTCATCAGAAAGTTATTCTGAGCAAAAGCAGTCCTTCAAAAAAGTAATTGAAAATGCTGATGAGGGTTATATCCAGAAAAGCACTTCTGAACAAATTATTTGTTTACGAGGAGATGATATCTCCAGAATGGATGATCCATGGTCTCTTAAAGAAAATACATAGAGACCACTGCTTATGCTTCTCAAGCAAGAAAGACAAGGCAAATTTATGAAGCTTTACTAACAGTTTCCAATTCAGTAGAAATTAAACACTATTACCCTAATAGTAAGGAAGGAGGAGAAATTATAAATGTAAGTTCATGTCACGCACCCCACGAACTTGCGGGGAGGCGAAATATATGAAAAACAATTGTCAAAGCTTCGTAACATGGACTTGAGCGCATGAATCGTTTGTAAACCATTGCTAACTATCTACTAGAGGTTTAACTACTCGGATACGAAGTTATACCTCACGTTACTTGTCCTTCGGGTCTTCATCGCGGTCCTCCACTCCTCGTAGGCTCCTTGGAATATCGGCACCTCAACGGCTTCCTCGAATCAAAGACGATCCACCCGAAAGCTCCTACGCCAAGCTTAATCTCAAACTTGAGATAACTAGGTTGCTTAAAGTGCTAATCTAAGCTACCTAGGGGATATAGAGTGAGGTTATGGATGTATTAGTCTAGCTAACCCTTGATCTCAACACATGAGAGGTTAGGGTTAGGGTTTGAAGAGAGAGTGAGCTTAAGGAGAGAGAAGGTGAAGATGAGAATGAAATGAGATAATGATCTTATCATAATATATATAAAGCATTATTATTTATCCAAAAATCAAATAATAGAATTAACAACCATGCTTCATAAATATCTATGAGTGATTCATCTCCATGAGTCATTAAGCATTTATGATGCATTAATGACTTGGATGAATCACACAAATGAGTCACTAATCTCATTTAATGCAATGCCACCTTAACCCCTTAGTCACCACTCTTCTAAAAACTTCCCGACAAATTACGAGAACGCCCCTCCAATTCGTGAAAACACGGAAAAAATTTAGACTGTATAAATCCAGTAACCCGATACTAGAATCCGGCTTAAACCAAAGCCGACTGGTAAAAACTGTCCGAAAAAGTCGTACGTGCGTAAACACACGTATGCGTCCGAACCCTTGTCGTAAAACCATACGACTTCTATATCGTTTCGCCTGGAGCAGGGAAACTCTCTGTGTGGGACTCTAAAGACTCGACACTATGCTGGCAGTGGGTTTAACCACAGACCGCAAGCGCCACTAGCTGTACGTAACGGTCCCCAGGTAGATGTCGATAAGAAGGCCGATGAGGAAAACCATCCGAACCCCTACTGAGCCTGATGTGACAATCTCCGTACAGTCCGGTCTGTTCGTCTAAGACTATCGCATATCAAGCCTAGGGGGCGGCAAGCGTCAGTCCCCTAATAGCTGTATAAGTCGTGTCGGAGCGAAGCCCATTACGCCCTGAGAAGCTACTAGAACCTACCAGTATATCTCGCTTGCCCTGGCCAGAGACTTTGCGTAATGGCTCTCTAACACAGTGCGATATCATCTCCCAATGCCGGGAGAGACGAATCCTGTCTAACCACTACTGCCTCCAAGTGCTCGGGACTGCACCCAACTGCTACATGTTTGCACGACTCCTTTGAGCCGTGGTAGGGTAGCTATCTAAGAACAGTGGAACACACTCGAGGCGAAGTAGCAGTGTCAAGTCTGCGGACTATGCTGTACTCATGTCATCTGGGAACTGTTAACTGACGATGGGTATAATACCAACCAATCAGTTCCCCTGCGAGTCCTGTCCGGTGTACCCGTAACCTAATGAGCACCTGTATACTATCTCCAGTATGACGTACCGATGGCTGTGGGATTGACCATCTCCCCAACTGGGATGAGAAGTATACACACTTAGTCTACTCCAGAATATCGATACCCTATCTCGATAATCCAACGACCAGGGACCTGTATAAGATGTTGCTTACAGACTACCCAGCCCCCACTAGTGTGACTGCCATCACGACCCAGGTAATCAAGCAAAGATCCTATGGGCTCTACTAATATGTATAAGTGATACGTTACAAGAAACATATGCATGTATTAAAGTAGACACAAACCAAGTAGCATACTACCATTTTTAGCAAGACTGTATATATAACTGTGAATATCCCAAGCTTCCATTAAGTAATATACAATCTAATATGATACAATAATGGCCCCTAGGGCATATACACTAACAATCTCCCACTTGCACTAGGGCCATGAGTTGGCATATCGTAGACCTATCATCTCGAATAGCCTCTCGAACTGCGTCTGAGGAAGGGCCTTTGTGAATGGATCAGCAATGTTATTCTCTGTCTCTACTCTTTTCATCTCGATCTCCCAGCGATCTACGATCTCCCTGATCAGGTGATATCGCCTTAAGATGTCTCTAGATTTCTGATGGGACCTGGGTTCCTTCGCTAAAGCTATAGCGCCGTTGTTGTCACAATACAGAGGTATTGGACCAACACTAGAAGGAACCACCTGAAGTTCCGTGAGGAACTTCTTCATCCATACAGCTTCTTTTGCGGCATCGCAAGCAACTACGTACTCCGCTTCCATTGTTGAGTCAGCAACGGTCTCCTGCTTGGAACTCTTCCAACAGACCGCCCCTCCATTGAGGGTAAAGACATAACCCGACATGGACTTGGAGTCATCTTTGTCACTTTGGAAGCCGGAGTCGGTAAAGGCCTCCATCTGGAGGCTTTTCCGCCATACACCAAGAACATCTCCTTAGTCCTTCTCAGGTACTTGAGAATGTTCTTTACTGCTATCCATTGCTTCTCCCCTGGGTTTTCCTGATACCGGCTTACAACGCTTAGTGCGTATGCTACATCTGGTCTGGTACATAACATCGCATACATTATAGAGCCTACCGCAGAAGCGTAGGGTATAATCGACATGCGATCCCTTTCCAAATCAGTCTTGGGAGACATCTCTTTGGAGAGGGTGATTCCGTGACAAGCCGGTAGGTTACCGCGCTTAGAATCATCCATACTGAATCTCTTCACTATGGTGTCTATGTACCTGGACTGCGAAAGTCCCAATATCCTCTTTGATCTATCACGATAGATCCGGATCCCCAGAATGTAGGTGGCATCATCCAGGTCTTTCATGGAGAATTTATGTGACAAGAATCTTTTGACTGACTATAACATAGGAATATCATTTCCTATTAGGAGAATGTCATCCACGTACAAGAAGAGGAATACTACAGCTCTCCCTACAATCTTACTGTATATGCAAGGTTCATCTGGATTTTTGATAAAGTCGAATTCTTTGACAGCATCATCAAAACAGATGTTCCAACTCCGCCATGCCTGCTTTAGTCCATAGATGGACTTAAGCAGCTTGCATACTTTACCGCTGCTCCCACTCTGAATGAATCCCTCTGGCTGATCCATATAGACGCTCTCTTCCAAATTACCATTTAGAAAGGCCGTCTTTACGTCCATCTGCCAGATTTCATAATCGTGGAAGGCAGCAATAGCAAGAAGGACCCGAATAGATTTAAGCATAGCTACTGGAGAAAAGGTTTCGTCATAGTCCAAACCAGGTCTTTGACGGAAACCCTTTGTAACAAGTCTAGCCTTATAGGTTTCAACCTGTCTATCTACACCAATCTTCTTTTTGAAGATCCATTTGCATCCTACGGGTTTTACCCCATCTGGAGCAACGTCCAAAGTCCATACTTTGTTAGTGTACATGGACTCCATTTCGGTCCGCATTGCATCCAGCCATTTTACTGAGTCACCGCTCTGAATGGCTTGCTGGAAGCTAGTAGGCTCATCATAGTCAATAGTGCAATCCTCTCTATCCCCGTCTATGAGAAAACCGTAGTATCTCCGGACGGATGAGATTGCCTACTACTCCTGCAGAGTGGCGTCGAGATGTCCGGTTCTCCTGAACCTTCTTGTTCTACCAAGGTATCAGTAATAGTTTGTGGTTCTGGAATTTCTTCCGGTTCAATTGCACTCCCACTCTTCTGATTTTCTAAAAATTCAGTTTCCAAGAAGCAGGCATGAAGAGAAACAAAGACCTTTTGTTCCTCTGTGTAATAGAAATAATATCCTTTGGAGTTCTTTGGATATCCCACAAATATGCATTTTACTGAGCGTGCCTCAAGCTTGTCCGCATGCTGCTTTTTTACAAAAGCTGGACATCCCCATGTCTTAAGATACTTAAGACAGGGTTTCTTCCCACTCCACATCTGATATGGTGTGGTAGGCACAGTCTTGGTTGGAACTCGGTTCAAAAGGTATGCAGCTGATTCTAGTGCATATCCCCAGAATGATCGCGGCAACTCAACGTTACTCATCATGGAACGAACCATATCTAATAGGGTTCGGTTCCGTCTCTCCGATACACCGTTATGTTGTGGTGTGTATGGAGGAGTAAGCTGAGAGAGAATTCCATTCTCTTTTAAGTAACCTAGGAACTCGGCACTTAAGTATTCACCACCTCGATCAGATCTCAGTGTCTTGATACTTTTGCCGATTTGTTTTTCCACTTCATTTTTGTATTCTTGGAATTTCTCAAAGGCCTCGGATTTATACTTCATCAAGAAGACATATCCATACCTAGAGAAATCATCCGTAAAAGTAATGAAGTAAGAATAACCGCTTCGCGCATGTGTAGACATTGGACCGCACACGTCACTGTGTACGAGTCCTAAGAGCTCGCTTGCTCTTACTCCGTGTCCAGTAAACGAAGTCTTTGTCATCTTTCCCATGAGACAAGATTCACAAGTAGCATAAGATTGATATTCGAACGGATTCAAATATCCTTCTCTATGTAACTTAGTCAACCTTCTTTCATTGATGTGACCCAGTCTACAATGCCATAAGAAAGCCTGATTTAATTCCGGAGACTTTCTTTTAAGTGTGTTCTGGACACTGAAAATCTGAGCTTGATTTAATACGTATATCCCGTTTTTTAATGTACCTGACCCAATCAAAACTTGATTTAGGTGGATGTGAACTACATCACTTACGAATGTAAAATCATATCCTTCTTTAGAAAGTAAGGATACAGATATGATATTTCAAGTCGTACCTGGTACATAAAAACAGTTACGCAGAATCAATATCTGCCCAGTTGTCAGTCCAAGATGATATTCCCCTACGGATTCAGCATTCATGCTCATTCCGTTAGCAACCGTGAGGGTCATGTCACATATCCTGATAACCCTACGGTTTCTCAGAGCCTGTAAAGAATTACAGATGTGAGTTCCTGATCCGGTATCCAATACCCAGGAAGTAGGGTTAACTGATATACAGTTCTCTATTACAAACACACCTGAAGCCGAAGCCACAAAATGCTTTGAATCCTGGCTACTGGCTTCCAAAGCCCTACAATCATTCTGCCTATGCCCAATCCTATAACAATAGGAACGTCCCTCTTTTACTATTTTAAGTCCCGAAACTTTTGCCCTTCTCTTTCCTTCTCCTTCCCTGGTTTCCTTCAGGGTAGGAGGTAGAGACTGTAGAATCAAGTCAGTATTTGACTCGTTTCCCAATGCGGTCTCCAAGTCCTGGAGCTTATCAATACAGCTAGTCATTGTAAGGACGTTGTCCCCTACAGATGACCCGTCATCCATCCTCGCTTGAATTAATTCGTTCGAGGTTTCATATCTAGTGATATGAGATTGCTCTCCATATAAATCTTTATTTTTGAGAAAGATGGAAACTAAGTCCATCTTCTCGTGCTGCTTCTGGTATACACCATCAACTGAAGCTAACATGAGACACTTAGCTTTCGCTTTATCTTTTTCCCTTGTCTGATGGATATCTATATCCGTGACAGTGGAAACTGGACCTGGGACGGCGGGATCTTGAGTAGTAATAGGGTGGTCTAGCTTGTTATAGCCAATGGACATCTGGACAGACCTTTACCAGTCATATAAGTCAGATTCAGTCAATATGTTATCTAAATGTAACCTATGTGTGGTCACAAGGTCGCTGCAATTAAGAGAGAGAGAAGAAAATATTTTAGCATGATGCTGTTGCAAGTTTAGATTGGTTTTAAGTTTATCTAAACAGGATGGCTCCCACTATTTCTCGAATCCCTCCTCAAACTATAAAAGAAGAATTAGCCAGGACTATTCTCACCATACAATACTTGCTTAACCGTTCAGCCAGGCCAGTGTCGATACTTCGAGGGAGGTTTTCCAATGCTTTCTCGAAGTTCCTTAATTAAATAACCTCTTTTCTCTGAGGGCGTAGCCCCGCTGACACCTTTCTAGGCACCTACTTGGTTTATAGCATTGATCGTTAAGTGACGAATCTCCTGATAAGCAGTATATACTCACAGTAGGATCGAGATCTAAAATATCATCGTATGATAATGTTGAAGGAATCCTACCAACATTCATCAAACTCCAAAATGGTATGCTATCTCTGCAAATTTCAGTTTCTTTAGAAATTCCCGATATGGATTTTTGCCCCATGCTCTTATGACCTTGACTTTGGCCAACAAATCATAAGTCACATGTCAAGTTCTACCCGTCAATATCCAGGTTAATTTGAACCCATCCGTACATACCCTTGATTTTGGCCAACAAAGCAGTACGACTGTCCCAAACCAACGCATCTATCTATGCTACATATGAATATTCAATAGCTACCAAACACTGTGCCTTGACTTTAGCCAACAAACACAGCTTGAATACTATTGACTATCTATATGAAATGACGGAGGGCTACGACTGGTTTTGGCAAAACCGTGAACGTAGTGAACTTGATATAATCGAAGGAACCTGATACTTTTTAAAAGGAGTGGTTAAAGCTCCGCAATTAAAAAATTTGATCTTTTTAAAATAATCGAGTGGTTTCTTTTAAATTTGTTCCAACGATTGAACTTTGGTTTATTTTCTTTGCATTATAATAATGCGTCCCATCATTTATCCTATCATTGCGGAAAACAACGAAAATACCACGTCCTCTTATGCCATCCGCATTCGCCACGGGGTCCCGTCATCACCCGTTAGGTTACTTAACTAACGACAGAGCGGGGGCTGGGCTAGTGCGGGTGTAAAACATAAGTAGCGTCTAATAGCTATCATATATAGATATTGTACATTCGTCAGATGCAATAATAAGCATTCCAGATCACAGATGAACTTTATTAGATTTATTAGCAATCCGCATATGCTTTGAGCCTGCAATAAAAGACGGATTACACAGTTGTGATGAATAGCCATTACCCCACCCTAGACCCCTACGGGTACGGCAAACTACCCGCCAAGTACCCTAAGTGAAGCGGTCTCCCTCAACAACGTGAGTAGGCCACTAAACACTTCGACGTACCCGGTAGTTTGTGCACCCCACCTTGGGTCTGTCCTAGGAGCAAAAACAGTAAAAAGAAATAATACAACGGTGGCTACAACCGCAACCTGGATGTGCCCCGCAAAAGAATATTACATCATATTACATTTACAATGAATGAATGAATATTAAACATATCTCAAACCCCGGCTAATCATCACAACAGTCCAACACAGTTCATATACACAAACAGTAAAAATTTCAGAAATGTGCAACCCTCTGCCAACCGACATACTAGCAGTTAGGGGAGGTTTACGAACACATTAAATATTACAGATAAAAACCCAATTAGCAAATATCTTAGAATATCGATCGATTACCATATTCCGTGTCTACCCCAAAAGAAAACCTGTACTGAAGTAACCTGGGTAGAAACAGAACATACAGGAAGACAAAAACCCAAAAATTATGAATTACTGTTAAACTCCGAGTCAACTCGGCGTTGACTCGGCGGCGGATCCGCGGCAGAAGCACTCTATTGCCGCGGATCCGCGGCCGTTTTGCCGATTCACTGGCTCGTATTTTCGCAGTATTCATTAATTTCCCTGCTGTGAATTTTAAGGTATGTCAAATATTTTTTAAGACACTTTTAAAATTAACAGAAACTTAGGGTTTCGAATTTTTTGTTTTCGTGTTTTTCTGTCGATCGAACTTCTAATCAGTTGCTAACAAGCTAGTAATGGTTTAGTTGGCTCTGATACCACTGTAAGTCCATGTCACGCACCCCACAAACTTGCGGGGAGGCGGAATATATGAAAAACGATTGTCAAAGCTTCGTAACACGGACTTGAGCGCATGAATCGTTTCTAAACCATTGCTAACTATCTACTAGAGGTTTAACTACTCGGATACGAAATTATACCTCACGTTACTTGTCCTTCGAGTCTTCATCGCGGTCCTCCACTCCTCGTAGGCTCCTTGGAACATCGGCACCTCAACGGCCTCCTCGAATCAAAGACGATCCACCCGAAAGCTCCTACGCCAAGCTTAATCTCAAACTTGAGATAACTAGGTTGCTTAAAGTGCTAATCTAATCTACCTAGGGGATATAGACTGAGGTTATGGATGTATTAGTCTAGCTAACCCTTGATCTCAACACATGAGAGGTTAGGGTTAGGGTTTGAAGAGAGAGTGAGCTTGAGGAGAGAGAAGGTGAAGATGAGAATGAAATGAGATAATGATCTTATCATAATATGTTAGTTGTATGTATGCCCTAGAGGCCAGTATTGTACAGATTATGTATATTATATTGGATGCTTGGACATATATAGAGATGACTTTCTTGCTCGACATGATAGTATGCTATCTGGTTGCTATTTATCTTAACATGTACACTAGTCTATTTATACTGTCTTATAGTTACATGTTGGTAAAGCCCTTAGGATTTGTACTTGACTACCTGGACTATGATGGAGATCATACTAGTGGGGACATGGTAGTCCATAAGTACATCCTTCAAGGTCCCTAGTCATGGGTGTATCGAGACGGGGCATCGATATACCAGAGTAGACTAGCGTATACGCTTCTCGACCCATGTGATGGGCGATGGATGATCCCATATCCATTGGTGTTTGACATCAGAGATGGTATACGGGTGCTCAGTGGAGACTGGGTACACTGGACGGACTCGCCGAGAACTCCCAGATGGTATTATACCTCACGTCAGATGGCAGTTCTCAGGTGACACTTGTACAGGTTAGTCTGTAGACCCGAGATCGTCATAGAGTCTTGTGTGATTCCCACTGTGCTTTGATCTCCACCTTACCACGTCCATGAGGGCGTGCAAAACGGTGGTCTTTGGGTACAGTCCCGAGTCACATGGAGGCAATGAGCGATAGGAGGGGTTTCGTCTCTCCCGGTATTGGGAGTTGATGTTGCGCAGTGCTCGATTGGCCGTAACAGGGAAGTCCCTGGCCAGGGCAGATCAGAGATTTGCTGGTAAGTGTTACCAGTAGTTTCTCGACCCGTTACGAGCCTCACATCGGCACGACTTATCGGGTTATTGGGGTCTGACGTATACCACCCCTAGACTTGATATGCGACGTATCAGACGAAGAGACTGGACTGTATGGTAAGTGTTACTGGTCGGATTCGCAGGAGTGTGAGCGGGCTAGCTCGTCGATCTTATGATCGCTCAATACCCGGGTGGCCGTTACGTTTAGCAGACCGCTTGCGGCTTGTGGGTGCTTGATATGATCATCATCTGCTACCGGCGTATTGACGAGTCTTTAGAGTCCTACACAGAGGTTTCCTGGCTCAAGCGAAACGAAATAGGAGCGCATATGAGATATGTGCGGGACCGAGAATAATGCGTGTATGTGATACCGCATTTCATTCTCGCGATATATGTTTCGATTGGTTATATTCGATATGACCTAGTTATCGAATCATTGATTCGATAAATCGATACATTACATTCTAGTCGGTCATGTGCGACATGACCGGATCATTGAATCAAATGTTGATTTAATGATTTAATGCATAATTATATATTTGATATATTGCATTGCATTAACTAGTGTTGGTTCACTTTAAACGGATTTTTCTCACTTGGATTGCACATTGTATATGTGATATACTTTTGTGCACTTTTTGTATCATGTTTGATGATACTTGATCATATGGTTAAGTGAATAGAATTAAACCATGGTTATTTTGTAATTAGGGTTTTGCATATTTATTTATTCATTTATTTGTTTATTTATGTGGATAAATTCAAAATGAGAATGGTGGCTAATTTTGTTTCTTATATGAAGCTTCATGAACCCTTGACTTTAGCAACCATTCTTATCATCTTGCTTAACCCTAACCCACTCTACTAACCATGGTTTATTCTCTACACCTAACTTGAGTTAGAGTTATGATAAGTATAGATTTTCTTTTTATTTTATACAACACTTATCATAATTCTAGCTCTTCTTCTTCTTCATCTTCAAAAGAAAAGCTCAAGGTCCATCAATGGCAACTTGAGTTAAAGTGAGATAAATCCAATTCTAAAGTGAACCCACCTCCTATTTCTTCACCCTCTACCTCTTGCCAAGTTGTTTTGGGTGTTTACTTCACAAGTTTCACAAGTTTTTGAAGTCGGAGCTTGAGTTTGTGCAACCTCGACGTAGATCGTCTTTGACACGAAGCCGACGACCTATTCCGCACGTTTCTCCGATGAAGCCGTCACGAGAGTCCAAGCTTCAAGATGGACAGCGAGAAGACTTCGTTGCGGAGCCGTGGAGGTGGATATCCGGATCTACAAAGGTTGTAATTTCCGTATCCTAGTAGTTAAGTGTTAACTAGCTTTCTATTTCGCCTAAACATCTAGTTTAAGATCCGTAGTCTAGGGTTTCTCGGCACTAAAAATTTTAAATTGGCATGTTCGATGCCTTGTGAGACCTTACTAGAGTGCCTAGGAACCTTTCACTGGTATCAGAGCCTAGCTAGAGCCTTAGGCGAAGTCTAGACGGATTTTGAAGTCCGAACGACCCGAAACCCCAACCTTAAAATTGCTCTCTGGACGAATTCTAAAATCGGGGATTTTTCCACATTAAAAATATGCAGAGAACACATCACAAACATATAAGAGTTACTGTAAAAATTTGGAGGCCCAATTCATTTTTCTGAGCGCGGATCCGCGGCCTGAGCAATAGCTCAGGCGGCGGTTCAGCGGCCGTACGACCACAATTTTCATATAATTTTGTACAGTAACTGTTAGTTTTCTGTGGTGTTTTTTCTGGATATTTTTAAAAATTATTCAAGAGTTGAATTTTCTGCATTTGTTTTGGGGATTCGGTGTTTCGATCGGGGTATCAAATTTCGTCTTTGTGTATTTCCGGATAAATCTTAGAATATGTTAAAAAGTTCGACCGGATATAAATACCCAATTTTTCCCCTGTCGGGAAATTTCCAAGTGTTGGATTTTTCCGTAGTTTAACGACGTTCTAAGTAGTGCAAGTAACGCGATGGTCCCTCTAGAAGACAACAAACCTTAACTCGATTATGTGACCGTCTTAAACTGCCCTTTGAACCTTCGGGTTTGGGGCAGTACGGCGTGCCACATGTGAGGCGTTGGCTTGACCCTTCTACGGCTGGACCGTTGGTACTGAGGTACGAACTGAATGTTGTTAGAATTATTTCATGTGTTGATCTGTATTGGGAAAACTTGGGTGTTCGATTGTTCGATCGGAAAGTTTAACATTTTCTGTTTATCTGGAATGTGATACAATAATTGGAATTCACAAGTAGTTATGAGATAACTGAATGAATGTTATAAATCTAGCAATTTAGTCCCATATGATATTGAAAAGAGTTTTCGATAATGAGACTAAAATGCGGGATTTATATCTGATTAGGCATGTGATGTCTAAAGCAGTTGCGGATTCCAATTGTTGTAGTTTTACACTTTCTTTTCTGTGACCGTAAGTGTAGTATGTTCATATCGCCGGTTTCGTTGCTATACGTCAACGACAATTGGGGTATGCATACTTACTTACGTTGATGACATGTGATGTTATGTGTTACTGGATATGTTATATTGGATCGTCGTGTTCGAATAGCCGGGGGGTTTTATGTGAGATGAGTGTTTTTCATTTTCATTCATGTAAAAACTTGTATGTAATATTCTTTTATTTGGGGCACTTCCAGGTAGCGGAAGCTGTCACCCTTTGTATATTATTTACTTTTCCGCATTAGGATAGACCCAAGGAGGGGAGCACAAGTAACCGGGTTCTAAGGTCCAGTGGGAGACCAACTTGAGGAGTCGAGTCCGGGTCTCCTAACCCTAGAATTGGCAGGGTTGCTTGCCGCTCTCGTAGGGGTCTGAGGGTGTGGGATTGGCTATTCATCACGACCGTGGAATCCGTGTTTTATACTGGCTCGTATTGAAAACACGGACGTCCTAGTATATCCAATATTTCATATGGTTATTCTGCTGCGATATCTGTGTTGTGATTCTGTGATGGATATAGTATATAGTATATATGAAATATTATATAGACGTTACTTATGTTTTACACCCGCGCTAGCCCTGCCCTGCTCTGTCGTTAGTTACCTAACCTAACGGTGCACGAGGGGACATCGAGGCGAATGCGGATGGCATAAGTGTACGTCATATCTATCTGTGATGTTTAGGTAATTAAATGATGTGACTTCATTAATGTGATTAATGAAAGATAAGAAACCTAAGATGTTGTAGAATCGAATTTTAAAATAAAACAGGTAGCTACAGTTCTTGCTTTGCACAGCGGTATATATGATATACCCCGCACCTTATTCGATGAGGAAAGGACCGAGATCCCTTCACCGGGAGTGACTCCTTTAGCAATAACTGGCAGATGCTACACACTCGGTTTGCTTTTGACTGCTTTTGGGTTTTTGCTTTGCACAGCGATATATATGATATATCCCGCACCTCATTCGACGAGGAAAGGACCGAGATCCCTTCACCGGGAGTGACTCCTTTAGCAAAACTAGAAAAGCCTCAAAATCACTCCATTTTAAAACTTCATTTGATTCTACAACGATATCAAGTTCATTACGCTCATGGTTTTATGAAAACCTGCGTAGCCCTCCGTCATTTCAGATAAATCCTACTTAGTATTCGTGCTACGTTTGTTGACCTCCGTCAAGGCGTAGTGTGCGGTAACTAACTAGTATTTGTCTGCTTATGCATATGATGCAGATTGGATTAGGGTAGTCGTACGACCTTGTTGACCTCCGTCAAGGGTCGTGCGGGTGGGTTTGATTCAATCAAGAAATGACGGGTTGAACTTGACTTGCACCCTGTGGTTTGTTGACCTCCGTCAAGGTCATAGGATGCTTGGGGCAAAATATTATCGGGAATTTCAAGTGTTGAAATTTGCAATGAGATTGCATACCTTCTATGAGATAGTTGGATCCCGATACCCGCTGCGAGTAAGAGTTACTCCTGGGAGAGTTTTACACATTACAATTAGCCGATCAAGTAGGTGTCTAGAAAGGTGTTAACGAGGTTACGCCTCTGGGAAAACGAGGTTTACAGTAATTAGGTTCGTGCGAAAGCACGGGGGACCTCCCTCAAAGTACCGACACTGGCCTGGCTGAAAGATTGGCGAACTTGTAGTGTGTAATTAATCCCGGCTAGTCTTTCCTTTTAAGGTTTGGAGGAAGATTTGATAAAAAGCAGTGGGAGCCATCCTGATTAGATAAGATAATAACCAATCTGATCTTGCACGAGCTTACGCTAAAGTGTTTTCTTCTCTCTCTCTCCAGGTAGCGACCATTTCATGCCTTAATAAAGATAATAATATGGATGTATTGACCGAACCCGCATGTTATACTGTGCTGGGGAATGTTGGTTCCGTTCTTTCCTATAAGAGTTATAGGACTGAACAGGATATAGGGGAATACCAGGATTCCCATGCTACCCGAATAAAGAAAGTACATGATGATGCATTTTCTTCGGGTGTGTTCGTTACTGAGAACTGTTTCTCCATTTGCTCTACGTCCTGGGTATTGGATACCGGGTCAGGATCCCATATATGTAATCAGTTACATGGGCTTAGGAAAGGTAGAGAACTTGGAGAAGGTGATAAAGACATTAGAGTCGGAAATGGTGCAATTGTTGCAGCTAAGACTGTCGGGGAATATCACCTTGTATTACCAACTGGTAATACATTGGTTCTGAACGAATGCTATTACATGCCGAACCTGATATGCAACATTATATCGGTTTCTTTATTAAGTAAAGAGGGATATAATTTTGTATTACAGGACAATGTTTTGAACATTTTCCATAACCAAAAGTTGGTTGGATCAGGCACGTTGTGCAATGGCATTTATGTTCTAAATCAATCAACAGTTCTGAGCATAACAAACACACACAAGAGGAAGAGTTCTGAACTCAACGAATCCTTCTTGTGGCATTGTAGACTGGGTCACATCAATGCGACACGACTAGCTAAGTTGCATAAGGATGGATATTTAAATCCGTTTGAATTTTCATCCTATGACACTTGCCAGTCATGTCTCAAAGGCAAGATGACCAAGACTCCGTTTACGGGACACGGAGAAAGAGTTACCGAACTCTTAGGACTAATACATAGTGATGTATGCGGTCCTATGTCTACACATGCCAGGGATGGTTCTTCATACTTCATTACATTCACTGACGATCTCTCAAGGTTCGGGTATGTGTTCCTGATGAAACACAAATCAGAAGCTTTTGAGAAATTTAGGGAATATAAACAAGAAGTTGAGAACCAAACCGGAAAAAGTATTAAAATCCTACGATCTGATCGAGGAGGAGAATACTTGAGCATTGAATTCCTGGACTTCCTAAAAGAGAATGGGATTCTCTCTCAGCTAACTCCTCCATATACACCACAGCACAACGGTGTATCGGAGCGGAGAAACCGCACCCTATTAGATATGGTGCGCTCTATGATGAGTGTAGCTGAGTTGCCTATTTCCTTCTGGGGATATGCACTGGAAACAGCAGCATACCTACTGAACAGGGTTCCCACCAAATCTGTGCCTACCACACCATATGAGATATGGGAAGGGAAGAGACCATATCTTAATTTTATAAAGATATGGGGTTGCCCGGCCTATGTCAAAAGACAAAAACCGGACAAACTCGAGGCAAGATCTGTTTTGTGTAAGTTTGTTGGATATCCCAAACATTCGCGAGGGTATATCTTCTACCACAGTGAGGAACAAAGAGTATTTGTTGCTCAACATGCCACCTTTTTAGAAAAGGAATTTCTTGCAAAAGAAATTAGTGGCTCTGAGGTAGAACTGGAAGAGGTTCCAGCTGAACAAAACACAACAGAAGATTTAGTGGAACCAGAGCATTCAGTAGCTTCCGACGAACCTCAGCCTCTCCGCCGATCTGGTAGGGTTTCTCGTCCACCTGAGAGATACTACGGTTTTCTCATTGATGGTGGAAGCGAGGATTGCATCATGGAGGATGATGACCCAACTAGCTTCGAGCAGGCCATCACGAGTGGGGACTCAGTGAAATGGCTGGATGCTATGCGATCCGAGATGGATTCCATGTACACCAACAAAGTATGGACTTTGGAAGTTGCTCCTGAAGGGGTAAAACCCATTGGGAGCAAGTGGATCTTTAAGAAGAAACTTGGTGTAGATGGGAAAGTGGAGACTTTCAAAGCTAGACTTGTAGCAAAGGGTTTTCGTCAAAGACCAGGTGTGGACTATGACGAAACCTTTTCTCCAGTGGCTATGCTTAAATCCATCCGAATCATGCTTGCCATTGCTGCCTTTCATGACTACGAAATCTGGCAAATGGATGTTAAGACCGCTTTTCTAAATGGTGATTTAGAAGAGTGCGTGTACATGACTCAGCCAGAGGGCTTCGTAGACAGTGGGAGCAGCGGCAAGGTGTGCAAGCTGCTTAAATCCATTTATGGATTAAAGCAAGCATCGCGGAGTTGGAACATCTACTTTGACGTCGTTATCAAAGAGTTTGATTTCGTCAAAAATCCAGATGAACCTTGTATCTACAAGAAGGTGGCAGAGAGTAAGGTTGTCTTCCTCGTATTGTACGTGGATGACATACTCTTGATAGGAAATGATATTCCTATGCTGCAATCGGTCAAGCTCTTCTTATCACAAAGATTCTCAATGAAAGATCTTGGTGATGCCTCCTGCATATTGGGAATTAGGATCTATAGAGATAGATCCAAACGGATTTTGGGATTGTCCCAATCCAGGTACATTGACACCATACTAAAGAGGTTTAGTATGGAAGAGTCCAAGCGTGGGAACTTGCCCACGATCTCTGGAGTCACTCTCTCCAAAGAGATGTCTCCTAAGACTGATTTGGAGAGAGCTCGCATGCAAGGGATACCCTATGCTTCGGCAGTAGGCTCTATCATGTATGCGATGCTATGTACCAGACCCGATGTAGCATACTCACTAAGTGTAGTGAGCAGGTATCAAGCTGATCCTGGAGAGAGTCACTGGACAGCTGTGAAGAGCATTCTCAAGTACTTGCGAAGGACTAGAGATATGTTCTTGGTGTATGGTAACGGAGAACTCCAAGTGGAGTCCTTTACCGATTCGAGCTTCCAGAGTGATAAGGACGACTCTAAGTCGCAGTCGGGCTTTGTCTTTACCCTTTACGGAGGGGCGGTTAGCTGGAAGAGTTCCAAGCAGGAAACCGTGGCAGACTCGACGATGGAGGCTGAATACATCGCTGCCAACGATGCTGCTAAAGAAGCTGTCTAGATCAAAAAGTTCATTACAGAACTTGGAGTGGTTCCATCCATTGAACATCCAATACCTTTGTATTGCGATAGCAATGGAGCGGTGGCTTTGGCCAAGGAACCCAGGTCCCATCAGCGATCCAGGCATATTCTGAGGCGGTATCACCTGATCCGGGAGATAGTTGATCGCCGGGAGATCGAGGTCAGAAGAGTTGACACGAAGAACAACACGGCGGATCCACTCACGAAGGCCATTCCCCAGATACAGTTTGAGAGACTCTTCGGGATGCTCGGTATGAGATACTACAGCAGCTGGCCCTAGTGCAAGTGGGAAATTGTTAGTTGTATGTATGCCCTAGAGGCCAGTATTGTACAGATTATGTATATTATATTGGATGCTTGGACATATATAGAGATGACTTTCTTGCTCGACATGATAGTATGCTATCTGGTTGCTATTTATCTTAACATGTACACTAGTCTCTTTATACTGTCTTATAGTTACATGTTGGTAAAGTCCGTAGGATTTGTACTTGACTACCTGGACTATGATGGAGATCATACTAGTGGGGACATGGTAGTCCATAAGTACATCCTTCAAGGTCCCTAGTCGTGGGTGTATCGAGACGGGGCATCGATATACCAGAGTAGACTAGCGTATACGCTTCTCGACCCATGTGATGGGCGATGGATGATCCCATATCCATTGGTGTTTGACATTAGAGATGGTATACGGGTGCTCAGTGGAGACTGGGTACACTGGACGGACTCGCCGAGAACTCCCAGATGGTATTATACCTCACGTCAGATGGCAGTTCTCAGGTGACACTTGTACAGGTTAGTCTGTAGACCCGAGATCGTCATAGAGTCTTGTGTGATTCCCACTGTGCTTTGATCTCCACCTTACCACGTCCATGAGGGCGTGCAAAACGGTGGTCTTTGGGTACAGTCCCGAGTCACATGGAGGCAATGAGCGATAGGAGGGGTTTCGTCTCTCCCGGTATTGGGAGTTGATGTTGCGCAGTGCTCGATTGGCCGTAACAGGGAAGTCCCTGGCCAGGGCAGATCAGAGATTTGCTGGTAAGTGTTACCAGTAGTTTCTCGACCCGTTACGAGCCTCACATCGGCACGACTTATCGGGTTATTGGGGTCTGACGTATACCACCCCTAGACTTGATATGCGACGTATCAGACGAAGAGACTGGACTGTATGGTAAGTGTTACTGGTCGGATTCGCAGGAGTGTGAGCGGGCTAGCTCGTCGATCTTATGATCGCTCAATACCCGGGTGGCCGTTACGTTTAGCAGACCGCTTGCGGCTTGTGGGTGCTTGATATGATCATCATCTGCTACCGGCGTATTGACGAGTCTTTAGAGTCCTACACAGAGGTTTCCTGGCTCAAGCGAAACGAAATAGGAGCGCATATGAGATATGTGCGGGACCGAGAATAATGCGTGTATGTGATACCGCATTTCATTCTCGCGATATATGTTTCGATTGGTTATATTCGATATGACATAGTTATCGAATCATTGATTCGATAAATCGATACATTACATTCTAGTCGGTCATGTGCGACATGACCGGATCATTGAATCAAATGTTGATTTAATGATTTAATGCATAATTATATATTTGATATATTGCATTGCATTAACTAGTGTTGGTTCACTTTAAACGGATTTTTCTCACTTGGATTGCACATTGTATATGTGATATACTTTTGTGCACTTTTTGTATCATGTTTGATGATACTTGATCATATGGTTAAGTGAATAGAATTAAACCATGGTTATTTTGTAATTAGGGTTTTGCATATTTATTTATTCATTTATTTGTTTATTTATGTAGATAAATTCAAAATGAGAATGGTGGCTAATTTTGTTTCTTATATGAAGCTTCATGAACCCTTGACTTTAGCAACCATTCTTATCATCTTGCTTAACCCTAACCCACTCTACTAACCATGGTTTATTCTCTACACCTAACTTGAGTTAGAGTTATGATAAGTATAGATTTTCTTTTTATTTTATACAACACTTATCATAATTCTAGCTCTTCTTCTTCTTCATCTTCAAAAGAAAAGCTCAAGGTCCATCAATGGCAACTTGAGTTAAAGTGAGATAAATCCAATTCTAAAGTGAACCCACCTCCTATTTCTTCACCTTCTACCTCTTGCCAAGTTGTTTTGGGTGTTTACTTCACAAGTTTCACAAGTTTGTGAAGTCGGAGCTTGAGTTTGTGCAACCTCGACGTAGATCGTCTTTGACACGAAGCCGACGACCTATTCCGCACGTTTCTCCGATGAAGCCGTCACGAGAGTCTAAGCTTCAAGATGGACAGCGAGAAGACTTCGTTGCGGAGCCGTGGAGGTGGATATCCGGATCTACAAAGGTTGTAATTTCCGTATCCTAGTAGTTAAGTGTTAACTAGCTTTCTATTTCGCCTAAACATCTAGTTTAAGATCCGTAGTCTAGGGTTTCTCGGCACTAAAAATTTTAAATTGGCATGTTCGATGCCTTGTGAGACCTTACTAGAGTGCCTAGGAACCTTTCACAATATATATGAAGCATTATTATTTATCCAAAAATCAAATATAAGAATTAACAACCATGCTTCATAAATATCTATGAGTGATTCATCTCCATGAGTCATTAAGCATTTATGATGCATTAATGACTTGGATGAATCACACAAATGAGTCACTAATCTCATTTAATGCAATGCCTCCTTAACCCCTTAGTCACCACTCTTCTAGAAACTTCCCGACAAATTATGAGAACGCCCCTCCAATCCGTGAAAACACGGAAAAACTTTAGACTGTATAAATCCAGTAACCCGATACTAGAATCTGGCTTAAACCAAAGACGACTAGTCAAAACTGTCCGAAAAAGTCGTACGTGCGTAAACACACGTATGCGTCCGAACCCTTGCCGTAAAACCATACGACTTCTATATCATTTCGCCTGGAGCAGGGAAACTCTCTGTGTGGGACTCTAAAGACTCGACACTACGCTGGCAGTGGGTTTAACCACAGACCGCAAGCGGCACTAGCTGTACGTAACGGTCCCCAGGTAGATGTCGATAAGAAGGCCGATGAGGAAAACCATCCGAACCCTTACTGAGCCTGATGTGACAATCTCCGTACAGTCCGGTCTGTTCATCTAAGACTATTGCATATCAAGCCTAGGGGGCGGCAAGCGTCAGTCCCCTAATAGCTGTATAAGTCGTGTCGGAGCGAAGCCCATTACGCCCTGAGAAGCTACTGGAACCTACCAGTATATCTCGCTTGCCCTAGCCAGGGACTTTGCGTAATGGCTTTCTAACACAGTGCGATATCATCTCCCAATACCGGGAGAGACAAATCCTGTCTAACCACTACTGCCTCCAAGTGCTCGGGACTGCACCCAACTGCTACCTGTTTGCACGACTCCTTTGAGCCGTGGTAGGGTAGCAATCTAAGAACAGTGGGACACACTCGAGGCGAAGTAGCAGTATCAAGTCTGCGGACTATGCTGTACTCATGTCATCTGGGAACTGTTAACTGACGATGGGTATAATACCAACCAATCAGTTCTCCTGTGAGTCCTGTCCGGTGTACCCATAACCTAACGAGCACCTGTATACTATCTCCAGTACGACGTACTGATGGCTGTGGGACAGACCATCTCCCCAACTGGGATGAGAAGTGTACACACTTAGTCTACTCCGGAATATCGATGCCCTATCTCGATAATCCAACGACCAGGGACCTGTATAGGATGTTGCTTACAGACTACCCAGTCCCCACTAGTATGACTGCCATCACGACGCTGGTAATCAAGCAAAGATCCTATGGGCTCTACTAATATGTATAAGTGATACGTTACAAGAAACATATGCACATATTAAAGTAGACACAAACCAAGTTGCATACTACCATTTTTAGCAAGACTGTATATATAACTGTGAATATCCCAAGCTTCCGTTAAGTAATATACAATCTAGTATGATACAATAATGGCCCCTAGGGCATATACACTAACAATAAATTTCTCTAAAATCATTATAAAAAAGATCTTTAGCCCACATGAATAGGCTTTGCACCCAAACAGGTCCAGATCGTTCAAATTAAGCGATACTAGACACGAATGCAACTACTGGGATTATATCCAAGCATTCAATAATGTTCTTTACTATGATAATCCTGTAAGGAAACATTCTTGGTTCATTTTATAAAAGCAGGTGTGCCTAACTGGTTTATCCAATGGTAGTAGAAAATAGGAGCAGAATTAAAAATACTGCCCAATTCTATTATTGATATGTTTGTTCCTTGGATGGAATCTCATCCAAGATTTCATAACACAGAAGATACCTCTATCAAAGAAGGGGAAAGTACGTTATACTATTTCATTGAAAACGAAATTCCATTTATATTCAGATGGACTATTATAGTGGAATTCAATAACAAGAATATCCCCGTTTTATCTAGAAAATTCCTATTAAAATAGTGGTCTGGAATTTTAGAAGAACAGAAAATAGTTGAGATTAAAACAACTATAAAAAACAACCATAATATTCTTGAAAAAAGGATTAATACAGAATTGGACATAGATAATCCTATGCAAAGGCTCAAGATTTCATTCCAGAGAAAGTATCCAAACATCTCTGAAGATGAGCTGATGAAGCGCTGCTTAGAACACATGAAAAAACAGTTCGACCAGATTTTTGATGTGTTAGATACAAGTTCTTCTATATTTGATAAAACTACCAAATCGGTAGAAATGAAAGACTATTTCCAAGGACAAGCTCAAGATCCAGATGAAGATCTAAGATCAGCAGATCAACTTTGGGATGATTTGATGGGCTCAACATTGGGCCAGATTAAAGAAGACAAAATGGGGAAAGGAAAGGGCATAATAAAATAAAAAGGCCCATAAGGCTCGATTAGGCCTGATAAAACTTATACCAAAGATATTATGCGACTGCAAAAATCAAGCACACGAATTTTTAGTAAAAGTACAGATCGTGGTTTTCATAAAACCAGCTAAAATGCGGCCCATGGTTTTATAAAACCAGCACACAGGAAGGGAAAAACCAACAACTGGTTTCGGTCATGGAGCCCGCCACCTTTAATAAAGGATAACTTTTTAAAAGGTTAATGGCCGACAAGATATAAAGGAGAATAGCTCAGGATAGCTCAGGAAAGACAGCTAAGGCATCCAAAGCCTTCTGAAGACTCTCTCCCTCTATAAATAAGGACTCAAAGTTTAGAAGAGAGGCATTGAAAAATAAAATCTATCTCTCTCTGTCCATTGTAATCTTCTTTGATAGTTTGTAATAGCTTGAGTTCATTAATAATAGTTCTGTTTTGATAAAGAAGGTGTCTCAATCTGCAAGTAAGAATTTTACCCTGTCCATTTTATCATTTTCTTGTTATTACTAACTGGTTTATTAATGGTATCAGAAGTAGTCTGAGTTCTGGCTGGATGTTGTCATCTTTTATAATTTTAAGAATGGCCCTTTTATCGTCTTTGCTTATGACATTGATACTTAAACCATTCATTTCAACTATAGATTTCCAGTAATTTTCATCTTTGTTGATATTACAACACTTACTGGAGCATTCTTTTGTACATTATTTTTCTTCATCATCTGATGAAGATGAATCTGTTGAGTCAGATTCAAAAGATTCTGATGAATTAATCATTATTTTATATAATGATTTTTTAAACTCTTCATTTTCAATTTCATTTATCTTTTTTTGTGTAACATTTGATGACAAAATGACCAACTTTCCCACACTTATAACAAGTGGCTGAAGAAACTGATTTTTTCTTCTGCTTCTCATCTCCCCCCTTATCCTTAGGAGGATGAAAATTTCTTTTGTGCCTCTGTTTATAATGAGGACAACGAGATTCTATTTCTATCGTTTTTCTTTTATCTTTCCGTTCTTTATGCGGATCATCCATAGCGAATTGGCTACAAAATTCTTCCAATTCGTGTTTACCAGTCAATCTCTGACTTAATAATTGGTTTCTTAGCTTTATGTCATTACAAGGCCAAACCTTCTTTAACACGTGTGCTTATTAAGCGACCATAAGTAAATGTGTTATAGGGTATAACCCCATCATACTGCATTCGAAAATTTGTTCGAACTCTTTCAACGAACAGATTTGGTAAACCATCAATAAATTTAGCTTTCCAATGAGAGTTATTCGCATCTTCTAAATGCATAACTCTGCTGAGAAAAGTATCTTTATACCATCTAAAATATGTTAATATAGGACATCTTAGATTCTGTAATAAAGTTCTTACTTTCTCAGCTTGATCACTTACATCTCTAGTAAAATGAAATTAAATAGCTGTTGTTGTTGTTGTTATTATTACTATTACTTTTATTATATATATATATATATATATATGTATGTATGTATATAATGCCTGCATCAACTCCCAGATTTTTATAATAATCTGCCACATAATTTAAATCACCTAAAAACCTTAGTAGTTGCTTTGTGTTTAGGATATTACCCGGAATTTTCGAAGCAAATTCTAAACTTCTTTCAATAGGTATAACGGTACCATTATCAATATTATGGCCCAAAAATCTTATAGTGGATTTCCGGATAATATCCTAGACACAAAGCAACTACAAAGGTTTTTAGGTGGTTTAAATTATGTGGCAAGTTATTATAAAAATCTGGCAGTTGATGCCATTTTAGATGCAGCTATTTAATTTACACTCATTTGTTGAATTTTACAAGTGACCCTTTTACTTGTTTTTCTATCATTTTACTATTTTCTTTATATTTGTAGTATTGTTGCTAATATTTAATTCCTATGCTTGCAACCATGCTTCCACTTTACATCTCATTTCTATTTTCACAAAATAGAAATTTAAATGCCATGCTTCATTATATATATATATATATATATATATATATATAAAGAAGAATAACTAGTGAGATAATGATATTAGTTAAGATATAATTATATCACATATAATATATATCATATTATTAAATCAACACTTGATTTAATAATCCGGTTATATAACATATGACCGGCTAATATCATTTATCTGTATATCACATTATCGAATCAACACTTAATTCGACAATCTGGTTATATCACATATAACCGCACCGATGACAGATGACTGCCAGATTACAATACGGTATCACATACTTGTATTTAATCAGGCCCACACACATATCACATATGTGTCCTACTTCGTTTCACTTGAACCAGGAAACTTCTGTGTGGGACTCTAAGAACTCGTCAATACGCCAGCAGTAGGTGATGATCATATCAGTCACCTACAAGCCATCAGCGGTACAGCTGGACGTAACGACTACCCGGGTATTGAGCGATATGAAGATCAACAAGCAAGCCTGTCCACAGTCTCCATGAAGCCTATCAGTAATACTCCCGTACAGTCCGGTCTCTTCTTCTGATATGTCGCATATCATGTCTAGGGGTGGAAATTGTCAGACCACAGTAACGTGATAAGTCATGTCGATATCTGGCCTATAACGGTTCGAGAAACTACTGATAACACTTATCAGTATATCTCGGCAGCAGCCCTAGCCAGGGACTTCCAGTTATAACCAATCGAACATAGCGCAACATCAACCCCCAATACCGGGAGAGACGAAACCCCTCCTATCGCTTATTGCCTCCATGTGACTCGGGACTGTACCCAAAATCCACCTGTTTGCACGACTCCTTTGAGCCGTGGTAGTGTGGAAATCAAAGCACAGTGGGAGCCACATAAGACTCTATGACGATCTCGGGTCTACAGACTAACATGTACCAGTGTCACCAGAGGACTGCTATCTGACGATAGGTATACTACCATATAGGAGTCCTCAGCGAGTCATGTTCAGTGTACCCAGTCTCTACTGAGCACCCGTATACCATTCTTGATGTCAAACACCAATGGATGTGGGATCATCCATCGCCCATCATATGGGTCAAGAAGCGTATATGCTAGTCTATTCTGGAATATCGATGCCCTATCTCGATATTCCCTCGACTAAGAACATTTGAAGGATGTACTTGTGAACTACCCTGGCCCCACTAGTATGATCTTCATCATAGTCATGGTAGTCAAGTACATATCATAAGGGCTTTATCAACATGTGAGAGCAAGACAGTATCAGAATTGAGGTCTACATGTTAAGAAAAAGATAACCAGATAGAATACTAACATATCGAGCAAGAAATTCCTCTCTATATATATCCAAGCATCCACTATAATATATATCATATGTACAATAATGGCCTCTAGGGCATACATATAACTAACAATCTTCCACTTACACTAAGGCCATGTGTTGTAGTATCTCATACCCAACATCCCAAAGAGTCTCTCAAATTGCATCTGGGGAAGGGCCTTCGTGAGTGGATCCACTACATTATCCTTCATGTAACCTCTCCTGACCTCGATCTCCCAGCGATCTACTATCTCTCGGATCAGGTTATACCGCCTAAGAATATGTCTGGATCTCTGATGGGACCTGGGTTCCTTGGCCAAAGCCACCGCTCCATTGTTATCACAATACACAGGTATTGGATGTTCAATGGATGGAACCGCACCAAGTTCAGCAATGAACTTCTTCATCCAGACAGCTTCTTTGGCAGCATCGTTGGCAGCGATGTATTCAGCCTCCATCGTTGAGTCTGCAACGGTGTCTTCCTTGGAACTCTTCCAACACACCGCCCCTCCGTTGAGGGTAAAAACAAAACCCGAGACCGACTTACTGTCGTCCTTATCACTTCGGAAGCTAGAGTCGGTAAAGGACTCCACTTGGAGTTCACCGTTACCGTACACTAAGAACATCTCTTTAGTCCTTCTCAAGTACTTAAGAATGTTCTTTACAGCTGTCCAGTGATTCTTTCCTTGATCTGCTTGATACCTACTCACTACAGTTAGTGAGTATGCTACATCGGGTCTGGTACATAACATCGTGTACATGATAGAGCCTACTGCCGAAGCATAGGGTATCCCTTGCATGCGAGCTCTCTCCAAATCAGTCTTGGGAGACATCTCTTTGGAGAAAGTGAGTTCTGAAATCGTGGGTATATTCCCACGCTTGGAATCATCCATACTAAATCTCTTTAGTATGGTGTCAATGTACCTAGATTGGGACAATCCCAGTATCCATTTAAATCTATCTTTATAGATCTTAATCCCCAAGATATAGGAGGCATCACCTAGATCTTCCATTGAGAATCTTTGTGATAAGAAGAGCTTGACAGAGTGCAGCATAGGAACATCATTTCCTATCAAAAGTATGTCATCCACGTATAATACGAGGAAGACGACCTTACTCTCTGCGACCTTCTTGTATATACAAGGTTCATCTATATTTTTGATGAAATCAAACTCTTTGACTACCTCATCAAAACAGATGTTCCAACTCCATGATTCCTGCTTTAACCCGTAGATGGATTTAAGCAGCTTGCACACCTTTCCGCTGCTCCCACTGTCTACAAAGCCCTCCGGCTGAGTCATGTATACGCTCTCTTCTAAATCACCATTTAGAAAGGAGGTCTTAACATCCATTTACCAGATTTCATAGTCATGGTATGCGGCGATGGCAAGTAGGATCCGGATGGACTTAAGCATAGCCACAGGAGAAAAGGTTTCATCATAATCCACACCTGGTCGTTGACGAAAACCTTTTGCAACAAGTCTAGCTTTGAAAGTCTCAACTTTTCCATCTACACCAAGTTTCTTCTTAAAGATCCATTTACTCCCAATGGGTTTTACCCCCTTCGGGAGCAACTTCCAAAGTCCATACTTTGTTGGTGTACATGGATTCCATCTCAGATCGCATTGCATCCAGCCATTTCACAAAGTCCCAACTCGTGATGGCCTGCTCGAAACTAGTTGGGTCATCATCTTCCATTATGCAATCCTCGCTCCCACCATCAATGAGAAAATCGTAGTATCTCTCAGGTGGATGAGGAACCCTACTAGATCTGCAGAGAGGTTGGGGTTCGTTGGAGACTACTGGATCCTCTAGCTCCAATAAATCATCAGTTGTAGTTTGTGTAGCAGGAACATCTTCCAGCTCTACCTCTTTACCACTAATTTCTCTTACAAGAAACTCCTTTTCCAAAAAGGTGGCATATTGAGAAACAAACACCTTTTGTTCCTCAGCATGGTAGAAGATATACCCTTGTGAATTCTTTGGATATCCCACAAACTTGCAAAGAACTGATCGTGTCTCGAGTTTGTCCGGATTTTGCCTTTTGACATAGGACGGACAACCTCATATCTTAACTCGTTTAAGATATGGTCTCTTTCCACTCTATATCTCATATGGTGTGGTAGGCACCGATTTAGATGGTACTTGATTCAATAGGTATGCTGCTGTCTCAAGCGCATAACCCCAAAAGGTAATAGGCAACTCAGCGGTGCTCATCATAGAGCGCACCATATCTAATAGGGTGCGATTTCTCCGCTCCGATACACCGTTGTGCTGTGGTGTATACGGAGGAGTAAGCTGAGAGAGAATCCCATTCTCTTTTAGATAGTCACGGAATTCCATGCTCAAGTATTCTCCTCCCCAATCTGATCGAAGGATTTTAATACTTCTACCCGTCTGGTTCTCAACTTCATACTTTTATTCTTTGAATTTCTCAAAAACTTTAGACTTGTGTTTCAACAGGAACACATGACCGAATCTTGAGAGATCGTCAGTAAATGTAATGAAGTACGAGGAACCATTCCTGGCATGCGTAGATATGGGACCATATACACCACTATGTATCAATCCCAAGAGTTCCGTAACTCTTTCTCCGTGTTCGGTAAACAGAGTTTTGGTCATCTTGCCTTTGAGACATGACTAGAAAGTTTCATAAGATGAATGTTCAAATGAATTCAAATATCCATCTTTATGTAACTTAGCTAGTCGTGTCGCATTGATATGACCTAGTCTACAATGCCACAAGAAGGATTTGTTCATTTCTGAACTTTTCCTCTTGTGTGTGTTTTGTACGTTAAAAACTGTGTTTTGATTCAGAACGTATAATCTGTTACATAACGCACCAAATCCAATCAATACTTGATTTAGGTAAATGTTCATAACATTATTCTCTACTATAAAATTATATCCTTCTTTATCTAATAAAGAAATTGATATTAGATTGCATATCATAGAGGGTACGTAATAACAGTCGTTCAGGATTAATGTATTCCCTGTTGGCAATACAAGGTGATATTCACCAACTGCTTTGGCTGCAACACTTGCACAATTCCCTACTTTTAGAGAATGATCACCTTTTCCTAGTTCTCTACCTTTCCTTGGCCCATGCAACAAATTGCATATGTGGGATCCCGATCCGGTATCTAATACCCAGGACGTAGAGTGTACTGAGAAACGGTACTCTGTAACTAACACACTCGAAGAAGATGCATCAACATGTTTATTCTTCGTTTGGGTGGCGTGGGAATTCGGATATGTTCCTATTTCCTGCTCGGACTTATAACACTTATAAGTTGGAGCGGAACCAACTTTCCCTTGCTCAGTATAACAAGCGGGTTCGGTCAATACATCCATATTATTATCTTGATTAAGGCATGACATTGGTTGCTACCTGGAGAGAGAGAAGGAAACGCGTTAGCGTGCGCTCTTTACAAGATTAGATTGGTTATTATCTTATCTAATCAGGACATCTCCCACTGGTTTTATCAAATCTTCATTCAAACCCTAAAAGTTAAGACTAGCCGGGATTAATTACACCTTACAAGTTCACCATTTTTTCAGCCAGGCCAGTGCCGGTACTTTGAGGGAGGTTCCCCGTGCTTTCATACGGACCTAATTAAAATAAACCTCATTTTCCATGGGGCGTGACCCCGTTAATACCTTTCTAGGCACCTACTTGATTAGCTAATTATGATGTCTAAAACTCTCTCAGGAGTAACTCTTACTCGCAGTGGGTATCGGGATCCAACTATCTCATAGAAGGTATGCAATCTCATTGCAAATTTCAACACTTGAAATTCCAGATAATTCTTTTTCCCCTAGCAACTTATGACAATAATATAGTCAACAAATCATAAGCGCTAGCCAAATTCAACCCGTCATTTCCCGATTGAATTAAACCCACCCGTACGACCCTTAACATAGTCAACAAAGTCGCACGACTACCCTAATCGAATCGCATCTCATGCTTTAGCAGATAAGCACTAATTAGCTACCGCACACTACGCCTTAATATAGTCAACAAACGTAGCACGAATACTAAGTAGTACCTATCTGAAATGACTGAGGGCTACGTCAGGTTTTTAAGAAAATCTTTAGCGTAATGAACTTGATGTCGTTGCAGAATCGAGAGATTTTGAAAAGGAGTGTTTTTTAGACTTTTGCTAGTTTCGCTAAAGAGGCCACTCCCGGTGAAGGGATCTCGGCTCTTTCCTCATCGAATAAGGTGTTGGATATTCTACAAGGAATACCGCAATGCAAAGCAAGAACTAAAAAACCAATCAAAAACAAAACCGAGTGGGTTGTAGCATCTGCTAGTTTTGCTAAAGAGGTCACTCCCGGTGAAGGGATCTCGGCTCTTTCCTTATCGAATAAGATGTTGAATATTCTACAAGGAATACCGCTATGCAAAGCAAAAACTAGAGCTACCCTTTTTCAAAATTTGGTTCTACAACATCTTTAGGTTTCTTTCTTTTCATTAATCGCATTAATGAAGTCCCATCAATTAATATTTCCCTAAACATCACAGAGAAATAAAACGAAAATATAACGTACGCTTATGCCATCCACATTCGCCACGGGGCCCCGTCATACATCGTTAGGTTACTTAACTACCGGAAGAGCGGGGGCTAGACTAGCGCGGGTGCAAAACATAAGCAACGTTTATAATATATTATATATATAATATTACATTCGTCTCACGCAGTTATATGATCAATGTAACAACTCCAATTTTAGTTTACAAAAATTTGTTTAAAAATTAATGTATACTTGGGGTATTTGCATTTTCTGTGAGTACCATAAATATTTGTTTTGCTAATTAATTACAAGAAGGAGCTTGTAGCTCATTGGTAATACCTTGCACTGCTGAACCAAGCCACCAGAGTTCAAATCCCATACCCCATATTATTTTTAATATTGTTTTATTTTGAATTTTTAGAATACCAAGGGTTTACACGTGCATAACTCATAAAAACCACACTACACATGAAAACCTAACAGTACCAGAAGCTACATGAATCGACAAGGGACCCTCCGACCACCCGACTCGGCCGGGATCGACCAAATCGGCCGGCGACTCGGCCGACTCGGGACGCCGCCGCCGGCCGGACTCGGCCGGACCGCCGAGTCCCCAACATGAAAATGTTGGCTTTTCACATTCCCTGCACATCTGTATACTTTATTTCTACAGACCTGTAATAGAGACACTTTAAAACACCAATTACTCCACTTTTAATACATTTTAATACATTTTATCACATTTTTCATTTCAACCTTTCACCTACCATAACCCTAGCCTTACCCTATAAATACAACCCCTACACACACCCCTCTCAGTCCAAAATTCTGAACAAAACTCTCAAGAAAATTCCTAGAAGCTTAGTGTACTTTTGGAGTAGCGAAGGGCAAAAGCTTCGGCAATTTTCCGACGACAACCCTAGGAGTTCCCGGCGACGAAACGACGTACCGGCGCCTCCTCCCATCTCCTCTTCCTCATCCCTAACTTCTAAACCCGTAAGTCCCCCTCCCTCTTCTCTAATCTTGTTCTAAAAATACGAAATTTCAAAACCCGATGGAATCGGAGTTAAACCGATTTCCAATTCGGTTCTTTCTAAAAATCTAACATTTTCTTAAATACAATCACACAAAACCCTTACATGTTGACTATTAAACATTAATAAACATGTTGAACATGTTTCTTGACAATCTAATTCATTTTGTAACTTTTATCGTACCTTTTCTCTAAAATACCCTGTAGTTTCATTTCGACATTAAACCATCACAATCTTGCTATACCTTTAAATAGATCACGAGGTAATGACCTATCTCCTCACAACACTCATATGCAACATAGCACAATACTTTCGGGTACCTAGAATACGGGAAAACGAAACTTTTCAAATAAATACCATTTACTAATAAAACCGTTTTCTAAAAAGATTAAGTATTTTACAAATCTTTGCAAAGCGCCGCTACTACACATTTTGGGGAACCCGACTGGGATGGTGCGGATTATCGCACATCGCTAGGCTTAGTAGTGCGAGTTGAAGACCTCCGCAAGGAGCATACGGTCTCGAGAGATTTAAAATACGAAAATCTTAAGAAAATGAGATTTCTAGAAATATAATATATAGTAAAATTATTTTTATATAAATATATATATGTATCATAAAATTATCCATTTTGTGATAATATAAATATTCTAATTTTTTTTATAAATATTCCAAGAATCACTTTACATTAAAATACCATGAAATCCATACAAGTTCAATATTACAATTAAATACCATGTATTATGAAAAATAGGTTATTCTCACTAGAAATGTCACAAAATATAAAATCTATATTTATTACAATTCTAAAGACGATAATTAAATACTTGGGGTGTATTTTGAAAATTATACAAAAGTATTTTTACATAAACCCCCACAAATTCTATAAATTACCCTAAGGATCCTAGTAAATAAAGGTTTAAGCGGGACCAATCTCTTGAGCCTTAGGGAGTCGGAGAACTGGGTGCTTGCCTATTTAAGGTAGACAACTTAATAATGGTGTTATCAACACGGTAATCGTCTTTGAAAAAGACACAAATCCTGCCGCCCATGTGCAGCGGTTACCGATAACATCAAAACAATCAGGACTTCAATTTCTTTTCTAATTGTTCTGACTCAGACTGAGTCTCTTCTTAATAATCTGACTTGAAAATGATTCAAATATAATCTACAATATTACAATTCAACATGAATCCATGAATCCATATATTCAATCTATTCAATCTGTATTGACTGAACCGACCCATAGATATACTTCCATTTACATGATTCTCCAGTTACATCCATAATTCTCCAGTTACATCCATTTACTGATATCATGATTTCAGCAAGTCACCCATCTATACAATTCAAATTACAAGACAATACAATACAAGCAATATAAACAAAACATCGCGGGGTTTATGAGGTAGATTGGTACGGAAGGTGTTAGAAGTGGCACGAGACTGCAAGATTAAGACTCCAACCTATATTCAGTTGTTGTTGTACCGTGGCATAACGGATCCTTGTACTTTCCGTTTTTCCTAGTCTCTAGCATATAGAGACTCCTCCCGTATACACTGGCATCCTTCTGTACCAAGCTACAAACAATAGCGTTAACACCAAATACTCATATAATACAACTTTAAAAGATACCTTCTCTTTCTGTCTATTCTATTTCTCCCTTATCCTTAGGACTTACCGAGCGATTTGTTCGCTGACGACATTCTCTTTCTTTTTCTTTGAATATCGTCAGGTGATTCAGATTTTCCAGAGATCGAGCCTACTAGCGAGGACTTGTACCAGCTTGCATACGATCCAGAGCTCTAACTACATTGTACACTTTTATTTCAGTACTTTTCCTTTTCTGTTATGCCACTGTTTAGGCATTGCTTCTTTCAGATGTATTTACTTTTCCATGCATTGTACAAAAAGAATGTGAATAAATAAAGTTGTTGTTTTATTATATCTTGTCTCTTGTGTATTTATATTTATATTACTTAGATATGCTTAGCATATTTACTTCAGAGTAAATACGTAGCGGCCTCGTCGCGTCCTCTGCCCGTACACTGGGAAGTGGGGCGTGACAGGTTTTGTTGGTGGCCCATGCAGGTCAGAGTTGTATGGAACACTGCCATGCAATTCTGTTCTGCGTGAATAACCTATGCAATATAACACAAGAACCAACAACTAAAACATTCTTTACAATTCATGTTTCTTGAATCTTACAATTTCATATTCTTTGAATCATATACTTTGAACCTGTCCTAACCCAAAATTTTCTTCAAGGTTATGGATTCCCCAAACAACACCAGCACCAACTTCAACAACACTCCACCTCCACTACCAATCACACCTGCCGTTCCTGCTCCACCCAACGAGCAAACGGTTCTGCTTGAGGCAATCCACAGCCTGCTAGAGGGACAACAACAGCTCTTGAACCGTCCCGAGGCTGAAGCACCTGGGGTGAAGCAATTCAGAGCTTTACATCCCAAAAAGTTCTCAGGAAAGAGGAGCCCACTAGAAGCTGAGGAATGGGCTCAGAGTATCGAGGATGATCTGGCAGCGGCACAAGTGCCAGAAATAGTTTGGGTTCGTGTTGCAAAATTACAGCTCACGGACAATGCACGGAACTGGTGGAAGGCGGAAGAAAGCCATCTTGAACCACCCATCGAATGGAAGACTTTCCGCGAATGTTTGACGCTAAGTACTTCCCTGAGACTGCCAGGTTTTACATGGAACAGCAGTTCATACATCTGCAACAAGGTTCGATATGGACCTAGTCGGTAGATGAGTATGATGCTGAGTTCACCATGCTCAGTCGGTAAGATATATCTCAATAATTCGGATTTTCAATATATCACATATTACACAGCTAACACCATACTTTAAACAAATTTGCGAAACACCTGATACCAACGGATGAGATCAGAGCTCGTCGATTTCAACAGGGTTTGGATTCGGAAATCTAGGTTGCACTGGCCACAGGAGATTTTCCGACACATAACTCGGCTCTGAAAGCCGCCCGCCGTTATGAGGTAGTAGTAAAGGCGAGGGGAAGAGCTCAATCTGCTGGATTTAAACGCCCTGCCAACCAGATGGCAGGAGGAGCCTCGTCAAGGCTACCTTTTATGCCAAGGCGACCGGGAGTACAGAACAACAGTCCTAGCCCAGCCTTTTATACCTACTGTAAAAGAAATGGGCATGTGATGAAAGCCTGCCGGCGAGCCAACCGTCTTTGCTTAATCTACGGCTCAGCTGCTCATGATATTAGGTCTTGTCCCTAAAGACAAAACCCAGTTGCTGCACCTAGGCCAGCAATCACCTATCCGCAACGACCAACTCTTCAGGCACCTGCTCCAAGACTTGCACCACCTGCTCCACCACCTAGAGGACCATAAACTGCACCTCCTCCTCGTCAGTTCCATCAAGCTTAAAGGAACGTTCCGAGGAATGCTCCTCAGGCCAGGAGGAATGTACCATGGCGCCACGCTTTCACGATGACCGTGGAAGAAACTGAAGCCACTGGCCAAGTTATCACTGGTAACCTTATAGGGTTGCTAGGCACGCTCACAAGGTTCTACGAGGCATCAACCATGCCCGATTAAAAATTTAGCCGTGCCGAACAACCCGAAGCCGGATCTTTAAACTAAGGTTTAGGCGAAAACAAGCATGTTAAACTCTTTAACACTAAGTGAGAGAGATTACAACCTTTGTAGATCCGGTCCTTCACTTCTTAAGCTCTGTGTTGAGGTCCCTTCGCTGCGATCATCATGTTCCGGACTCTCGAGAGGTTCCACAAAGAGAAAGATGCAGTCTTGCTTCCGATCTTCGATACAAAGATGATCTACCTTGAAGTTTCGTTAACACAAGCTAACACTCATAATATGAAGTGAACACCCTCATCTAAATGGCAAGGATAGATGAGGATGATGAAGTATGATTATTGCTCTCTTTTATTTTCATTTACTCACTCATTTTTCATCACAAATAAAAAGCAAGAAAGCTTTGCAAAAGGAGGAAGAAGAAGACGAATAGTGATCCATTTTCTTTTGTGATGAATAATGAGAGGATTAATATGATAAATAATGCAACCATGGTTGATTAACCATTGTATAGAATTAACCAAGGGCTAGGGTTTGGGTTGGGTTAAATATGAGTCATAGATAAATATCAACACAAATATCTTTATCATGACAAAAAGAAACCTTCTAGAATCTACTAGAAGTCTTAACCCTAATCCAAACCCTAATCATGTTTATACTCCACTAAACAAGTTGCATTAGTTATCATATCATGTTACAATATTATATATCACTTATATAATATTTATCGTAACAAAATAAAATAATACAATTAACATATATCGCATATATATCAATGTATTACCCGAGTGAGAAAAAGAATCTTTTAGTGAGCTAATATTAGTTAATGTAATTTAATATATCATATATATTATTATACATTAAATTATCGAATCAACACTTGATCCGACAATCCGGCTATATCGCATATAAACGACTAATATTTATCCATATTGATTCATCGAATCAACACTTGATCCGATGACCCGGCTGATATCAAATATCGCGAGAATAGAATACGGTATCTCATATCTCATCACCCTCGGTCCCGCACATATCATATACGTGCCCCCTACTCCGTTTTGCCTGAGTCAAGAAACCTCTGTGTAGGACTCTAAAGAATCGTCAATACGCCGGCAGTAGGTGATGATCATATCAAACACCCACAAGCTGCAAGCGGTCAGCTAAACATAACAGCCACCCAGGTATTGAGCGCTCAGAAGATCAACAAGCAAGCCTATACATTCTCCTGTTAATCCAAACAGTAACACACCCGTACAGTCCGGTCTCGTCGTCCGATATGTCGCATATCTCGCCTAGGGGTGGTAAACGTCAGACCCCAGTTGCTTGATAAGTCGTATCGATTTGAGGTCTATAACAGTTCGAGAAACTACTGATAACACTTACCAGTAAATCTCAGCAACCCTGGCCAGGGATTTCCGGTTATAGCCAATCGAACACAGCACAACATCAACTCCCTATACCTATCGCTCATTGTCTCCATGTGATTCGGGACTGTACCCAAAAGCCACCTTTTTCACGCCCTCTTGGACGTGGTATGATGGAAATCAAAGCACAATGGGAATCATACAAGACTCTATGACGATCTCGGGTCAACAGACTACTCTGTACCAGTGTCACCGGAGAACTGCCATCTGACGTGAGGTATAATACCATCTGGGAGTTCTCGGCGAGTCCGTCCAGTGTACCCAGTCTCCACTGAGCACCCGTACACCATCCTTGATGTCAAACACCGGTGGATATGGGATCATCTATCATATGGGTCAAGATGCGTATACGCTAGTCTACTCTGATGCATCGATGCCCTGTCTCGATACACCCTCGACTAGGAACAGTTATATGATGTACTCGCCGACTACCGTGGCCCCACTAGTATGATCTCATCATAGTCCCAGTAGTCGAGTACATATCCTAAGGGCTTTATCAACATGTAATATAGAGGCAATCAGAGTACATGTTAAGATAAAATACAACCAGATAGCATACTCTCATGTCGAGCAAGAATGTCCTCCCTATATATGTCCAAGCATCCATTACAATATACATCATATGTACAGTAATGGCCTCTAGGGCATACATATTACTAACAATCTCCCACTTGCACTAGGGCCATCTGTTGTGGTATCGCATACCCAACAATCAGCTGTGGTTGAAGTATCTCATACTCAACCAATCCATAAAAGTCTCTACTGGGAAAAAGGCCTTTGTGAGTGGATCCGCGCTGTTGTCCTCTGTGTCTACTCTCCTTACTTCGATCTCCCTGGAGATCAACCATCTCCATGATCAGGTGATACTGCCTAAGAATTATATCTGGATTTCTGATGGGACGGGGGTTCCTTGGCATAAGCCACAACTCCATTGTCACACAATGGTAGGAACGAAGTTCATCTCATGAACTTATATGTATCCAGACTGCCTCTTTGGTAGCATCCTTGGTAACGATGTATCTTGCCTTTAATCGTCTAGTATGTCACGGTATCTAGCTTAGAACTCTTCCAACATACCGTCCATCCACTGAGGGTGAAGACAATGCCTGCGACTAACATTCAGTCGTCCTTATCATCCTGGAACCTTTCCAG
The DNA here is from genome assembly GCA_030015575.1 of Agapanthus africanus. Taxonomy (NCBI): domain Eukaryota; kingdom Viridiplantae; phylum Streptophyta; class Magnoliopsida; order Asparagales; family Amaryllidaceae; genus Agapanthus; species Agapanthus africanus. The sequence goes on from JASDDO010000029.1 coordinate 310,794,138, forward strand.
TGATTCTCCCCAGGATCGATTGATACCATCTCACTACAACTAGTGAGTATCCTAACATCCAATTAGATCTATCTCATAGATCCAAAATCCAGGATTTAGGAGGTATCACTTTGATCCTATATGGAGAATCCTTGTGATAAGCGGAGATTGATCGAGCGTAGCATAGGAAACTCCTTCCCTATCAAGAGTATGTCATCCACGTACTCTACGAGGATCACCACCATACTCTCTACTACCTTTTTGTGTATACAAGGTTCATTTACCATTTTGATGAAGTCAAACTCTTTGACTACCATATCAAAACAGATGTTCCAACTCCGCGATGCCTGCTTTATCCTATAAAGCATCTTGCACACGTTTCCGCTGCTCCCACTGTCTACGAAGCCCTCTGCCTGTGTGCTTATAGACGCTCTTTTCTAAAACATCATTTAGAAACGCAGTCATGACACCCAACCGCCAGATATCGTAGTCATGGTATGTAGCCGTGGCAAGTAGGATCTGGATGGACTTAAGCATAGTTTTGAAAGTCTCAACTTTTCCATGTACACCAAGTAATCTTCTCAAGATATACTTGCTCCTGATGGGGATTTAACCCTTCAGATAAAGCAACCAAAGTCCATACTTTGTTGGTGTATAAGGATTCCATCTCAGATCGATAAGCATCCAGCCATTCTTACAGAGTCCTACTCCTGATGGCCAGCTCGAAACTTGTTGGGTCATCATCTTATGATGCAATCCTCGCTCCCACTGTCATAGAGAAACCGAAGTATCTCTCAGGTGGGTGTGGAACCCCACTAGATCGGCGGAAAGGCTGAGGTTCGTTGGAAACTATTGAATCCTTTGGTTTTACCAAATCATCAGCTGCAGTTTGTATAGCTGGAACCTTTCCAGTTCTACATAACAGACCTTGTCTCGAGCTTGTCCGGATTTTGCTTTTAGACATAGGCCGGACAACCCCAAATCTTAACAAACTTAAGATATGGGCTCTTCCCTTTCCATATCACATATGAAGTGGTAGGCAACTGATTTGATTTGAACCCTATTCAATAGGTATGCAGCTTCACAAGTGCATAATTCCCAAAAGGAAATAGGAAACTCAGTAGTACTCATCATAGAGCGCACCATATCACATAGGGTGCTATTGCTCCGCCCCGATATACCATCGTGCTATGGTGTATACGGAGGAGTAATGCTGAGAGAGAATCTCATTCTCCTTTAGAATAATCCAGGAATTCCGTGCTCAAGTATTCTCCTCCCTGATCACATCAAAGGACATAATACTTATACCTGTTTTTGGTTCTCTACTTCTAACTTATATTCTGTTAATATCTCAAAAGGTTCGGACTTGTGTTTCAACAGGAGCATATGTCTGAATCTTGAGAGATCATCAGAGAATGTAATGAAGTACAAAGAAGCGGTCTTGGCAAGTGTAGACAGGGGACTTTTATACATCAGCATGTATCAATCCCAAGAGTTCACTAACTCTTTCTCTATTTCCAATAAACAGAGCTACGGTCATCTTATCTTTGTGACATAACCGGCAAGTTTCATAAGATGTAAATTCAAACTAATTTAATATGCATCTAAATGTAACTAGGCTAGTCGGGTCGCATTGATATGACCTAGTCTACAATACCTCAAGAAGGATTCGTTCATTTCTTAACTCTTCCTCTTGTGTGTGTTCTGTATACTAAGAACTGTAGTTTGATTTAGAACGTCAATGCTTTTAGATAACGTGCCTGAACCGATCAACTCTTGATATAGGAAATGTTCAAAACATTATCCAACAATACAAAATTATATCCTTTCTTTACTAATAAAGAGACTGATATGATGTTGTATATCAGGTTCGGTATCTAATAACATTCATTCAGAATCAATGTATTCTGGTAATACAGGATGATAGTGACCAACAGACTTGGCTGCAACACTTGCATCGTTTTCTATCTCATGAAACTTATCACCCGTTCTCAGTTCTCTACCTTTCTATAGCCCATGTAATAGATTACATATGCAGGATCCTGATCCGGTATCACATACCCAGGACGTAAAGGATACTGAGAAACAGTTCTCTGTAATGATCACACCCGAAGATGATGCATCAACATGCACTTTCTTCGTTTGGGCGGCACCGGAAATCTGGTATTCCCCAATTTCCTGCTCTGTCTTATAACAATTATAAGTTGGAGCGGGACCAACGTTCCCCAGCTCAGTATAACAAGCGGGTTCGGTCAATTTATCCGTTTTATTATCTTGATTAAGGCGTGATATAGTCGCTATCTGAAGAGAGAGAGAAGAAAACACTCAGCGTATGCTCTTGCAAGATTAGATTGGTTATCTAATATATCTAATCAGGATGTCTCCCACTGTTTTAATCAAATCTTCCTTCAAACCCTAAAAGGAAAGACTAGCCGGGATTGATTACACGCTACAAGTTCGCCAATCTTTTAGCCAGGCCAGTGTCGATACTTTGAGGGAGGTCCCCCGTGCTTTCGCACTAACCTAATTAAAGTAAACCTCGTTTTCCCAGAGGCATAACCCCGTTAACACCTTTCTAGACACCTACTTGATCAGCTAATTGTAATGTGTAAAACTCTCCCAGGAGTAACTCTTACTCGCAGCGGGTATCGGGATCCAACTATCTCATAGAAGGTATGCAATCTCATTGCAAATTTCAACACTTGAAATTCCCGATAATTTTGCCCCTAGCAACTTATGACCTTGGCTAAGGTCAACAAATCATAAGTGCTAGCCAAGTTCAACCCGTCATTTTCCGATTGAATTAAACCCACCCGCACGACCCTTGGCTAAGGTCAACAAATTCGCATGACTACCCTAACTCAATCGCATCATATGCTTATACAGATAAGCACTAATTAGCTACCGCATACTACGCCTTGGCTAAGGTCAACAAACGCAGCACGAATACTAAGAAGTACTTATCTGAAATGTCGGAGGGCTACGACAGGTTTTTAAGAAAACCTTTTGCGTAATGAACATGATATCGTTGTAGAATCGAGTGCTTTTAAATAGAGTGTTTTTGAGGCTTTTCTAGTTTTGCTAAAGGGGTCACTCCCGGTGAAGGGATCGTCGACCTTTTCCTCATCGAATAAGGTGCAGGATATTTCACAAATATCACTATGCAAAGCAAGAACTATAGAAGCAATCAAAAGATAAACCGAGTTTGTAGCATCTGCTAGTTTCACTAAAGAGGTCACTCCCGGTGAAAGGATCTCGGCTCTTTCCTTATCGAATAAGGTGCTGGATGTTCTACAAGGAACGCCGCTATGCAAAGCAAGAACTAGAGCTACCAGTTTTTTAAACAAGTTTCTACAACATCTTTAGGTTTCTTTTAGTTTCATTAATCTCATTAATGAAGTCCCATTTTATTATGCTTCGCAAGCATCTCTTTTGAAACGAAATCTGCAATATAACATATATCTCATATATATAATATAAACATTCATCTCAGGCAGTAATATGATCTCATCACAGAACATTGCAGCAGAAGAACATATATGAAATATTGGATATACTAGGACGTCCGTGTTTTCAATACGAGCCTGTATAAAACACGGATTCCACGGTCGCGATGAATAGCCAAACCCACATCTCTAGACCCCTACGAGAGCGACAAGCAACACTGCCAATTCTAGGGTTAGGAGACCCGGTCTCGACTCCTCGAGATGGTCTCCCACTGGACCCTAGAACCCGGTTACTTGTGCTCCCCGCCTTGGGTCTACCTAATGCGGAAAAGTAAATAATATACAACGGTGACATCATCCTCAGCCCGGAAGTGCCCCAATTAAAGAATATTACATACAAAGAATTTTACATGAATGAAAAAGGAAAAAAAAACACTCATCTCACATAAAACCCTCGGCTATTCAGAACGCGACGATCCAATAGAACATATCACAGCAACACATAATATCTCATATCATCAACGTAAGCAAGTATGCGTATCCCGATTGTCGTTGATGTATAGCAACGAAGCCGGCGATACACCACATACTACGCTTACGGTCACAGAAAAGAAAGTGTAAAACTACAACAGTTGGAATCCGCAACCTCCTTAGACAGCGCATGCCTAACCAAATGAATTCCTTAGACATCGCATGCCTAACAATTATAAACCCCGCATTTTAGTCTCATTATCGAAAACTCTTTTCAATATCAAGTCGGGCAATTCAACAAGATTCCCGACATCCTGATCGAATGCTCGTCGCAAACTTTAGTAGACGGCCGCACCCCCGGATGCCGTCGACGAAGTGCACTAAGGCGGAACACCGCTGCCGCGAGCACCCGAACGGATGCTTTTGGCGACGGGGTTCTCCTACAGTCACTTGGTCGGGGCTATGGGGCGTGGCTGTTTATTAAGTTTATCCGGCGAGTATCCGCGTACGCTATGTGATTGCGACGGACTTTTGATCACATCAAAATTCCGTGGCAACCGATCATTTGAGACTAAACTGCTAGATTTATAACATTCAAATTAGTTATCTCATAACTACCTGTGAATTCCAAATATTGTATCACATTCCAGATAAATAGACAATGTTAAACTTTCCGATCGAATAATCAAACACCCAAGATTTCCCCAATTTATCTCAACACTTGAAATCAGTTTAAAAACATCCATCACATGCCACAGTACCAATGGTCCAGCCGTAGAAGGGTCAAGCCAACGCCTTACATGTGGCACGCCGTACTGCCCAAAACCCTAAGGTTCAAAAGGCAGTTCAAGACGGTCACATAATCGAGTTAAGGTTTGTTGTCTTCTAGAGGGTCCACCGCGTTACTTGCACGACTTAGAATATTCTTAAACTCGAGAAAAAAATACAATTTTTGAAAAATTTTCCGACAGGGGAAAAAGTGAGTTATTGATATCCGTTCGAACTTTTTAACAGTTTCTATAAATTACCCGGACAAACTAAACAAAGTTAAATTATCCGATCGAATCAACGAGTCCCCAATACAACCCTAGAAAACTCAACACTTGAGTGGAATTAAAATATTTACCGAAAAAAATAACAAGAAAGGACCTAAGAATAATTACATGAAATTCCAGGGACTAAGTCACAATTTTGGCCGCGGAACCGCCTCCAAACCCTTGATTTCGCCGCGGTTCCGCGGTCACATTTTCGAATTATAGGTCCGTACTTCACAGTTATTCTTAGTTTTTTCTGCTTGTTTTTCTGAGAATTTTTAATTCAGAAAAAACCACATTTTTGAAAAATGTACAGAGAAGGGTTCGTGTCGGGGTTTTCGGGTTCGATCGGACTTTAAACTTCGTCTAGACTTCGCCTAAAGTTCTAGCTTGGCTCTGATACCACTGTAGGGTTGCTAGGCACGCTCACAAGGTTCTACGAGGCATCAACCATGCCCGATTAGAAATTTAGCCGTGCCGAACAACCCGAAGCCGGATCTTTAAACTAGGGTTTAGGCGAAAACAAGCATGTTAAACAATTTAACACTAAGTGAGAGATATTACAACCTTTGTAGATCCAGTCCTTCACTTCTTAAGCTCTGTGTTGAGGTCCCTTCACTGCGATCATCGTGTTCCGGACTCTCGAGAGGTTCCACGAAGAGAAAGATGCAGTCTTGTTTCCGATCTTCGATACAAAGATGATCTACCTTGAAATTTCGTTAACACAAGCTAACACTCATAATATGAAGTGAACACCCTCATCTAAATGGCAAGGATAGATGAGGATGATGAAGTAGGATTATTGCTCTCTTTTATTTTCATTTACTCACTCATTTTTCATCACAAATAAAAAGCAAGAAAGCTTTGCAAAAGGAGGAAGAAGAAGAAGAATAGTGATCCATTTTCTTTTGTGATGAATAATGAAAGGATTAATATGATAAATAATGCAACCATGGTTGACTTAACCATTGTAGAGAATTAACCAAGGGCTAGGGTTTGGGTTGGGTTAAATATGAGTCATAGATAAATATCAACATAAATATCTTTATCATGACAAAAAGAAACCTTCTAGAATCTACTAGAAGTCTTAACCCTAATCCAAACCCTAATCATGTTTATACTCCACTAAAAAAGTTGCATTAGTTATCATATCATGTTACAATATTATATATCACATATATAATATTTATCGTAACAAATTAAAATAATACAATTAACATATATCGCATATATATCAATGTATTACCCGAGTGAGAAAAAGAATATTTTAGTGAGCTAATATTAGTTAATGTAATTTAATATATCATATATATTATTATACATTAAATTATCGAATCAACACTTGATCCGACAATCCGGCTATATCGCATATAACCGACTAATATTTATCCATACCGATTCATCGAATCAACACTTGATCCGATGACCCGGCTGATATCAAATATCACGAGAATAGAATACGGTATCTCATATCGCATCATCCTCGGTCCCGCACATATCATATACGTGCCCCCTACATCGTTTTGCCTGAGTCAAGAAACCTCTGTGTAGGACTCTAAAGAATCGTCAATACGCCGGCAGTAGGTGATGATCATATCAAACACCCACAAGCTGCAAGCGGTCAGCTAAACGTAACAGCCACCCAGGTATTGAGCGCTCAGAAGATCAACAAGCAAGCCTGTACATTCTCCTGTGAATCCAAACAGTAACACTCCCGTACAGTCCGGTCTCGTCGTCTGATATGTCGCATATCTTGCCTAGGGGTGGTAAACGTCAGACCCCAGTAGCTTGATAAGTCGTGTCGATTTGAGGTCTATAACAGTTCGAGAAACTACTGATAACACTTACCTGTAAATCTCAGCAACCCTGGCCAGGGATTTCCGGTTATAGCCAATTGAACACAGCACAACATCAACTCCCTATACCGGGAGAGACGAATCCCCTCCTATCGCTCATTGTCTCCATGTGATTCGGGACTGTACCCAAAAGCCACCTTTTTTCACGCCCTCTTGGATGTGGTATGATGGAAATCAAAGCACAGTGGGAATCACACAAGACTCTATGACGATCTCGGGTCAACAGACTACTCTGTACCAGTGTCACCGGAGAACTGCCATCTGACATAAGGTATAATACCATCTGGGAGTTCTCGGCGAGTCCGTCCAGTGTACCCAGTCTCCACTGAGCACCCGTACACCATCCTTGATGTCAAACACCGATGGATATGGGATCATCCATCGCCCATCATATGGGTCAATATGCGTATACGCTAGTCTACTCTGGTGCATCGATGCCCTGTCTCGATACACCCTCGACTAGGAATAGTTATAGGATGTACTCGCCGACTACCGTGGCCCCACTAGTATGATCTCATCATAGTCCCAGTAGTCGAGTATATATCCTAAGGGCTTTATCAACATGTAATTTAGAGACAATCAGAGTACATGTTAAGATAAAGTACAACCAGATAGCATACTATCATGTCGAGCAAGAATGTCCTCCCTATATATGTCCGAGCATCCATTACAATATACATCATATGTACAGTAATGGCCTCTAGGGCATACATATTACTAACAAACCTTTCTTTCTCAAATTTTCTTTTAGTCTTACTACTTATCTACATACCTTTACCTACACCTAAAACATATCTCACATACCTTAGGTACAATCTTAGTAGCCTCATTACCTGCACTAGCACTCTTTGATACTGGAGCATCTCACTGCTTTATGTCACAACGGTTCGTTCGAACTCATGCGATTCCAGTCACACCGCTTGTATCCAGCTGGAATGTCAGTTCAGGAAATGGCGTTCTAAAGGCAACAATAGGATACAACTTGTGTCCAGTAGTCGTCTGCAGCAGAGAATTCTACGCTGACTTCAAAGTGCTGGATATACCGAACTTCGATGTGGTTCTAGATATGGATTGGCTCGGAACTTTTTATGCTACCATCGACTGTCGTTAAAGGAGGGTAGTATTTGAGATTCCAGACCATCCGGTTTTCTATTTCAAAAGTGGAGACCGTACACTGGAGCCAAGCACTTACAAAGCGAAGCCAAGGAAGGCAGTGATTGAAGCACCTCAAGCGGAGGATGAATCAAGGCCAGAAGTGGTTCGAGAGTTCGACGATGTGTTTCCTGACGATAAATCAGGTTTGCCTCCCGATCGAGCTCTTGAATTCAGTATTGATTTAGTACCAGGAGCACAACCGGTGATCAAAGCACCTTATCGTTTAAGTCCAGAAGGTTTGAAGGAAGTACGAACACAGTTGGACGAATTATTGGAGAAAGGATGGATTCATCCCAGCACTTCAAGTTGGGGATCACCAGTACTACTTGTGAAGAAGAAGGAAGTTTCATACAGAATGTGCATCGATTATAGAGCCTTGAACAAGGTAACGATAAAGAACAAGTATCCACTCCCGCGCATCGACGATTTATTCGATCAGCTAAGTGGATCTTGCATTTTCTCTAAATTAGATCTTCGTTTAGGTTATCATTAGGTGAAGGTCAAGGAAGCTGATATTCAAAAAACGGCTTTCAGAACTCGCTATGGTCATTACGAATTTCTAGTGATGCCATTTGGAGTGACCAACGCACCAACAATATTCATGAACCTGATGAATCAAGTTTTCCTGGAGTACTTAAACAGGTTCGTTGTCATCTTCGTCGACGACATCCTGGTATATTCCAAGAGTCGGAAAGAACATGCCGAGCACCTACTAATTGTCCTAGAAACTCTACGACAACATCAATTATATGCCAAGTACAGGAAATGCGAGTTTTGACTAAATCAAGTTGGTTTTCTTGGACATATCGTATCAGGCGAAGGAATCTCTGTGGATCCAGCGAAAGTTTCAGCAGTAAGCAAATGGCCGACACCAAAGTCAGTGAAGAACATTCGGAGTTTCTTGGGTTTAGCTGGATATTACAGAAGGTTCATTGAAGGCTTTTCAAAGATAGCAACACCCCTGACCAAGCTCACACGTAAAGATGAAGACTTTGTGTGGTCAGAAGCATGCGAACAAGCTTTCGTAAAACTCAAGTCAAGGTTGACATCAGCGTCTATTCTCATTATACCGAACCAATCTGGAGGTTTCGAAGTGCATTGTGATGCATTCGGTAAGGGATTAGAATGTGTTCTACATCAGCATGGTAAGGTTGTGGCTTATGCTTCAAGACAGCTGAAGACTCATGAGCGCAATTATCCAACGCATGATTTCGAATTGGTAGCCGTCATCTTTGCTCTCAAGATTTGGCGCCTTTATCTTCTTGGTGAATGAGTGAACATATACACAGATCACAAGAGCTTGAAATATGTGTTTACTCAGAAAGAGTTGAATATGCGGCAGAGACGATGGTTAGAACTCATGGCGGACTTTAACATCAACCTGCAATATCACCCAGGGAAGGTGAATATGGTTCCAGATGCTCTTAATCGTCAACCATTAGCAATGCATCTCACCGCTCAGTAGAAGCTACAACAAGACTTGCATCAGATAAAGATTGAAGTAGTCATGCCAGGTAACACTTCAAGTTTGATGAATTTACAAGTTCAATCAACCATTGTCAATCGGATCAAAGCAGCTCAAGCAAGTGATGCTAAGTTGCAAAAGATCAAAGAACAAGTGGAGAATGAACTCAGAACAAACTTCATCATCTATGAACACGGATCTTTGAGATACGGCAGCAGATTGTGTGTACCAAAAGGTCCTGTTCGGGAAGAGTTAATGAAAGAAACTCACGGCTCTCCCTACTCAGTACACCCTGGAGGTACAAAGATGTATAAAGATCTACGTCAGAATTACTGGTGGCATGGAATGAAGCGTGAAGTAGCCATAAGCGTCGCAAAATGCTTGGTGTGTCAGCAAGTAAAGGCTGAACATCACATGACAGCTGGATTACTTCAACCGTTACCAATCCCAGAATAGAAGTGGCAACACATCACGATGGATTTTGTGACTGCTCTTCCTTGCAGCACAAAGGGTAATGATGCAGTATGGGTCATTGTGGATCGACTCACAAAGTCGGCTCACTTCATCCCATTCCGAGTTGGCCAATCAACTGAGACATTAGCAAAGAAGTACATGGAGGTAATAATCTACTTAAGATTTAAACTCTTTAAATATGTACTATCCCTGATACCCATGAACTCATAAAGGAAATTGTGAGACTTTATGGAGTACCGGTCTGCATTGTCTCCGATCGTGACGCCAGGTTCAGATCGCAATTTTGGCAGAGTCTGCAAGCAAGCTTGGGAACAAGTCTGAACTTCAGCACGGCTTATCATCCACAAACAGATGGTCAGTCTGAGCGAACTATTCAGATCTTGGAGGATATGCTCAGAGCATGTATGTTAGAATTCAAAGGATCGTGGGAAGATCACCTACATCTTGTGGAGTTTTCGTACAACAACAACTACTAAGCAAGCATAGGAATGGCACCTTTTGCAGCACTGTATGGAAGGAAGTGTCGATCACCATTAAGTTGGGACGACATCGGAGATAGGGAACTTCTTGGACCTGAGATGATAGTAGCGACTGTTGATGTGGTTCGTACTATCAGAGAAAGAATGCGCATAGCCCAAGATCGAAAGAAACATTGGGCTGATGCAAAGCGACATCACTTGGAGTTCCAGCCAGGAGATCACGTGTTCTTAAAGATATTTCCGAACCGCGGAGTGATCCGATTTGGAAGACGGGGAAAGCTAAGTCCGAGATACATTGGACCGTTCGACATACTTGAACGAGTCAGTGAAGTGGCATACCGCTTAGCACTTCCACCTTCATTGGAAGGAGTGCATAATGTGTTCCACATATCCCAACTCAGAAGGTATGTGAGTGACCCCAGCCATGTACTTGATCATTCCGAGCTCACTATACAGCCTGACTTATCCTGTGAGCAACAACCTGTTGAAATCCTGGACAGGAAAGTGAAGTCACTTCGAAATAAGGAAGTCAATTTGGTTTGAGTGATGTGGAGAAAAGACACTCCAGGAGAATCAACTTGGGAAAGAGAAGATGAAATACGTGCAAGATATCCTCACCTCTTTGCAAACTAGTCCTTAAAATAAAAGTTGTAAATTTCGAGGATGAAATTTTTGTAAGGAGGGTAGACTGTAACAACTCCAATTTTAGTGTACAAAAATTTGTTTAAAAATTAATGTATACTTGGGGTATTTCCATTTTCTGTGAGTACCATAAATATTTGTTTTGCTAATTAATTACAAGAAAGAGCTTGTAACTCATTGGTAATACCTTGCACTGTTGAACCAAGCTACCAGAGTTCAAATCCCATACCCCGCATTATTTTTAATATTGTTTTATTTTGAATTTTTAGAATACCAAGGGTTTACACGTGCATAACTCACAAAAACCCCACTACACAAGAAAACCTAACAGTACCAGAGGCTACATGAATCGACAAGGGACCCTCCGACCACCCGACTCGGTCGGCGACTCGGCCGATTCGAGCCGCCGCCGCCGGCCGGACTCGGCCGGACCCCCGAGTCCCCAACATGAAAATGTTGGCTTTTCACATTCCCTGCACATATGTATACTTTATTTCTTCAGACCAGTAACAGAGACACTTTAAAACACCAATTACTCCACTTTTAATACATTTTATCACATTTTTCATTTCAACCTTTCACCTACCCTAACCCTAGCCTTACCCTATAAATACAACCCCTACACACACACCCCTTACTCTAAAATTCTGAACAAAACTCTCATGAAAATTCCTAGAAGATTAGTGTACTTTTGGAGTAGCGAAGGGCGAATGCTTCGGCAATTTTTCGACGACAACCCTAGGAGTTCCCGGCGACGAAACGACGCACCGGCGCCTCCTCCCGTCTCCTCTTCCTCATCCTTAACTTCTAAACCTGTAAGTCTCCCTCCCTCTTCTCTAATCTTGTTCTAAAAATACGAAATTTCAAAACCCGACGGAAGCGGAGTTAAACCGGTTTCCGATTCGGTTCTTTCTAAAAATCCAACATTTTCTTAAATACAATCACACAAAACCCTTACATGTTAACTATTAATCATTAATAAACATGTTGAACAAGTTTCATGACAATCTAATTCATTGTAATTTTTATCGTACTTTTTCACTAAAATACCCTGTAGTTTCATTTCGACATTAAACTATCACAATCTTGCTATAATTTTAAGTAGATCACGAGGTAATGACCTACCTCCTCACAAAACTCATATGAAACATAGCACAATACTTTCGGGTACCTAAAATACGGAAAAACGAAACCTTTCAAATAAATACCATTTACTAATAAAACCGTTTTCTAAAAAGATTAAGTATTTTACAAATCTTTGCAAAGCGCCATTACAACCCATTTTGGAGAACCCGATTAGGATGGTGCAGATTATCACACATCCCTGGGTTTAGTAGTGCGAGATGCAGACCTCCGCAAGGAGCATATGGTCTCGAGAGATTTAAAATACGAAAATCTTAAGAAAATGAGATTTCTAGAAATATAATATATAGTAAAATTATTTTTATATAAATATATATATGTATCATAAAATATCCATTTTGTGATAATATAAATATTCCAATTTTTTTTAAAATATTCTAAGAATCACTTTACATTAAAATATCATGAAATCCATACAAGTTCAATATTACAATTAAATACCATGTATTATGAAAAATAGGTTATTCTCACTAGAAATGTCACAAAATATAAAATCTACATTTATTACAACTCTAAAGACGATAATTAAATAGTTGGGGTGTATTTTGAAAATTATACAAAAGTATTTTTACATAAAACCACCTCAAGTTTTATAAATTACCCTAAGGACCCTAGTAAATATAGGTTTAAGCGGGACCAATCTCTTGAGCCTCAGGGAGCCGGAGAAGTGGGTGCTTGCCTATTTAAGGTAGACAACTTAATAACGGTGTTATCAACACGGTGATTGTCTTTGAAAAAGACACAAATCCTGCCGCCCATGTGCAGCGGTTACCGATAACATCAAAACAATCAGGACTTCAATTTCTTTTCTAATTTTTCTGACTTAGACTGAGTCTCTTCTTAATAATCTGACTTGAATATGATTCAAATACAATCTACAATATTACAATTCAACATGAATCCATGAATCCATATATTCAATCTATTCAATCTGTATTGACTGAACCGAACTATGGATATACTTCCATTTACATGATTCTCCAGTTACATCCATGATTCTCCAGTTACATCCATTTACTGATAGCATGGTTTCGGCAAGTCACCCATCTATACAATTCAAATTACAAGATAATACAATACAAGCAATACAAACAAAACATCGCGGAGTTTAAGGGGTAGATTGGTACGGAAGGTGTTAGAAGTGGCACGAGACTGCAAGATTAAGACACCTAACCTATATTCAGTTGCTTTTGTACCGTGGCATAACGGTTCCTTGTACTTTCCGTTTGCCCTAGTTTCTAGCATATAGAGACTCCTCTCGTATACACTGGTATCCTTCTGTACCAAGCTACAAACAACAGCGTTAACACCAAATACTCATATAATACAACTTTAAAATCTACATTCTCTTTCTGTCTATTCTATTTCTCCCTTATCCTTGGGATTTACCGAGCGATTTGTTCGCTGACGATATTCTCTTTCTTTTTCTTTGAATGTCGTCAGGTGATTCGGATCTTTCAGAGATCGAGCCAACTAGTGAGGACTTAGACCAGCTTGCATACGATCCAGAGCTCTAACTACATTGTACACTTTTATTTCGGTACTTTTCCTTTTTTGTTATGCCACTGTTTAGGCATTGCTTCTTTCAGATGTATTTACTTTTCCATGCATTGTACAAAAAGAATGTGAATAAATAAAGTTGTTGTTTTATTATATCTTGTCTCTTGTGCATTTATATTTATATTGCTTAGATACGCTTAGCGTATTTACTTTAGAGTAAATACGTAGCTGCCTCGTCGCGTCCTCTGCCCGTACACTGGGAAGCGGGGCTTGACAATCAACATCACAGAACACAGCAGCAGAAGATAAACATATGAAATATTGGATATACTAGAATGTCCATGTTTTAAATTTAGCCAGTAATGTAAAACACGGATTCCACGGTCGTGAAGAATAGCCAAACCCACATCCCACAGACCCCTACGAGAGCGGCAAGTAACCCTGCCAATTCTAGAGTTAGGAGACTCGGTCTTAACTCCTTGAGATGGTCTCTCACTGGACTCTAAAACCCAGTTACTTGTGCTCCCGCGGTCTATCCTAATGCGGAAAAGTAAATAATATACAATAGGTGACAACATGCTCATTCTGGAAGTGCCCCAATAAAAGAATATTACATACAAATTTTACATGAATGAAAATAAAAACTCTCATCTCACATAAAACCCCAGGCTATTCTTTCACGACGATCCAATAAAACATATCAGCAATGTTCCCCTCCGAATGGCGGCGCGATGAAGAGGCGTCTTGCCTGAGATTCGGGGCAGATGCTATTTGGTTTTATCCGTCCACCTCTCCGAAGATGCCAAGTTGATTTATGGCACCGTGTATCGGAGGTTTAGACGGATGCGGCCGATGTAGCAGACTTCGTCAGATTCCCCCTCGTTCGAGGGGTTTTTAATTGTCGAGACGCTCTTCCCTGCAGGCGCAAGCCCCTGCAGTTAATTACGCTACCGCATCGCGGTAGCAACTTTCTCCTTCTCCAGAATTTCACTTCGTGTCGTGGGTGTTTGTTTTGTTTGTGGTTGCCCGTGGATTGTATACGGAGACTAATTTATGTCGTCGCCCGTAGGACGTGGATTAGTCCAAATCTGTATTTTCTTAGATTTGGGTTTGGGGTTTTGGTTTAAGGATACGTTAGTCATATTTGAGGCTAAGATCAATTTAAACGTTAGTTAAGGATACGTTAGTCTAATTTTAGACTAAGATCAACTTAACGGGATCGTTTAGATCCAACAAAAGAGCGTTTGGGCTCTATTGTTCCAGTTTAGGGACATGGTGGTCCATTGGATGTATGGCTGTCAGGACCCGTTACCTCTCTGAAGACGTTGAAGGATTACAACGACAGATATCAGAGGAGTTCAGAGATGTACCCTTGAACCAAGGTTGGTTGGGAGATCTATAGTCCAACTTGGGACTAAAGTCTGTTTGAAGGTTTTGGTTTAAGGATACGTTAGCCATATTTGAGGCTAAGATCAACTTAAACGTTTGTTAAGGATACGTTAGTCTAATTTGAGACTAAAATCAACTTAACAGGATCGTTTAGATCCGACAAAAAAGCATTTGGGGGCTCTATTGTTCCAGTTTAGGGACATAGTGGTCCATTTCCAGTTTAGGGACATGGTGGTCAAACATTCCCATTTTGGGGACGAATATTGGTTTAAGGACGTATTTGTCCATGAGTTTAAGGACCCCACAGTCCGTATTACCAGTTTAGGGACAGAGTGGTCCAATATTCCCATTTTGGGGACGAATATTGGTTTAAGGACGCATTAGTCCATGAGTTTAAGGACCCCACAGTCCGTATTGCTAGTTTAGGGACGTGGTGGTCCATTGTTCCCATTTTGAGGACGAATATTGGTTTAAGAACGCATTAGTCCACGAGTTTAAGGACGCATTAGTCTATGAGTTTAAGGACCCCACAGTCCGTAGCAATGTATGGTTGTTGGGACCCGTCACCTCTCTGACGACGTTGAAGGATTACAACGACAAATATCAGAGGAGTTCGAAGATGTTCCCTTGAACCGGATGTAAATTGATTTGAGAGAGCAGTTGCGCTCTGTTCAATTTAATTTGAGGACTTATGGCCAGAATTGGGTTAAGTCCAGTTAGAAAATGTCTAACATTTATTCACATTTGGCTTGTTAGGCCTTTGATTGGGCTCTGCCCTTTTTTAAATGATGCACAACATCTGTTTTAGTCTGTTGGACCTTTTAATTGGGCCCTGCCCTTTTTTAAATGATGCGCAGCATCTAAATTGGTCTGTCAGACCTTTATTTGGGCTCTGCTCCTTTTTAATAATGCATTGCATTTTTATTAGGCCTGTTAGGCCTTTTAATTGGGCTCTGTCCCTTCTTTAATAATGCAGAGCATTTATTGTTCTGACAGTGCGCCACGTGGCTTGTCAGGCGCTTTGCGCCAATTGAGGAGCGCAAGGCGCAAATCCATGTGGAGGTGACACGTGTCACGCGCTGGTGAGCGTAAGTCTGTTAGCGCAGTGCGCTGCGCCAGTACGCTGCGCTAGTGCGCTGCTGACACGTGGCGCGCTCTGGTGATTTGCGCCAAACCAAGAGAACAGTGCTCTGTTTTTTAAAGCGCAAGGCGCGGATTATTCTGGGGTTGACACGTGGCGTGTTCTGGTGATTTGCGCCAACCCCAAGAGCGCAGAGGCTCAAATTAGTAGTGCAAGACACTGTTCAAAAGCGCAGAGCGCATCTTGATCTATTTTAGATCAAAGAACAGAATCTTTTTGATTCTAAAGAGCTTCTACCTCAAGTTTTAAGAACCAGTGGTTCATCAAAAGACAATGCCTTTATATGCATCAAAAGATATAGTAAAGAAGTAAATTACTTCTTCTTTTATTAATATTATCATTTTCTTTTATTGAAGATCTTTGATCTTATTCTTAGATTATTGATCTTTTTAGAAGAACTTCTTCTTTTTTTCCAAAGGTTTACCTTTTCTTTTCTTCAAGTTCTTCTCAAAGTTTTAGAGGATTTCTGTGTTTCTCTCTCTCTCTCTGTGTGTCAATGTCTTTTAGACTTGGAGTCTAGGGGCCTTTATATAGTGCCAATTGATTTGTTAAATCAGTTAAAGAGATTTTTCTCTGAGTGATTTAGGGATTTTTCCCCACTATTGGATCTTTGATCCAAGGACTTTTGTTTTACAGAAGATAATTTTCTTGTTTTAACAAGATTAGAAAGATTTTTCTGGAATTTTAATTCTATTTTAGTGATGGCACAGCTGGCGCAAGCGCACCTGCGCTTGACGCGTGTCGCGCAGCGCAACTGCGCTGACACGTGTCGCGCAGTGCGGAGCGCAGTGCAACTGCGCTAGCGCACCTACGCTAGCGCGTGTCGCGCAGCGCAACTGCGCTGACACGTGTCGCGCAGCGCAGAGCGCAGATCATCTGAAGCGTTGCTTCCTTCATTTTTATTTTAAATAGAGCCTTGCTCTGATTGGGTGCGCTGTCTTGGGTACAGCGCTGGCGTGTCAGCTTTTGACACGTGGCGCGCTGCGCGCAGCGCAAGGAATCTGAAGCGTTGCTTCAATTTTTTAATTTTTGAAATTCAAACAGAGTTTTGCTCTGATTGGGGGAAACAAATGCCCCCTACCGTTGTGCTCACGTGGCGCACACGTGAGTGCAGCGGTGGCAAGATCCTAGCCGTTGGATCAACTCAGGAGTTGAAGAGGGTGCACAAGCGCCTATAAATAGGACCCTTGGTCCTCAACAGATGATTATCATCTTCAAGATTTTTAATCTCAGAACATCATAGCCTTGCTCTTGTTTTTCAAGAACTTCAGAGTTAAAACTCTAGAAAAATCTTAGGTAAAATTTAACTTAATTTAAATTAATTTTAATTAACAGAGCCTTGCTCTTACAGATCTTTGATCTAAAGAAAACCCCTTTGGGGTTTCACCAACAGAGCCTTGCTCTCAAGAATCCATAGATCTAAAGAGATCTTGTTTCAGGATTTTTACCCATGAATAGAGCTTTGCTCATGGACAAAATACAGATCTTTTTGATCTAAAAATGAAGAACTCTTAAGAGTTTTCATGGATCTCTAAGATCCCAAATTTTTTAATTTCTAGGAGTTAATTTTTTTCTTTTAATAGATTCTCTCATCATTATTACAGAGCTAGGCTCTTTTAAGGAATTTTATTCCCTTGAGACCAGAGTTTGACATGTGTCACTCTGTGACAGAGCTTTTCTCTGAAAGGGGAGATTTTCTCCTTGTCTCTAGGGATTTCTCATTTAATGAGAGTATTCTTTTAGGGATCTACTCATTAATTGACAGTCACATCCAATGATGGGGCTATCTTATTAACTGATGTATTGTCATCCAGATTTTGTGGGTCCACTTTTGGTCCCCTTTCTACTGCATTGCAGTGTGGTACAAATTTTAAAGTACCAAGCGTTGGGCTTTTAAAATTAAATCATGATACTGACGGCTGAATCTCATTTTTCTTTGCAGGCAATCATGTTTGCTGATCTGTCTTTCCCATTTGTTCGCTCAGAGGGAGGATTTCCTGAGGCGCCGGTGGACCGGGAGGTGCTCGCTCTCATTAAGGATCATGACCCCGAGTATAAGAACCTTTACTTGTGGGGTAGGTGGTATAGTGAAATCATCAAGGGTCACCGAAGGTTCGGTTGCGCGACGCCGTCAGAGCCTATCTCGTCAATCCCCTATGCGGATGAACCCCCGGTGAAGTATGCCGTGGAGGTCATGAACTGGAATTCGGAGGATCTTCTCCAGCCTTCGATTGCTGCCATTCCCGTGCAGCCACCGCCAGCCGTGGACATTTTGGGGCGGCGCATATGCCAGGGTGAGGCACGCCCTTGAGGACAACCTTATAATATTGGATTGACCCCTCGACAACCGGCCGGATATTTGCAGTGAGCCAGGTACATTCTATCAGCGAAGAGGACACATCTGATGAAGATTGGTCTGTACTTCACCGTCTACATCTCATTGTTCGAGTACCCTATTGCCCCGACGTGGTGGGTTAAGGTATTCATAGAACAATGGAACATCGCCATCGATATCTTCCTTCTATCAGACAGGGAAGTCTCCATCTCCTTGGAAGAGTTCGCTGAGATCTCGGGTTTGCCGGTGAGGGGGGAGCATTATGAGGAGCTGCTTCCTCCTGACGAGTATGTCTTCGCCACCAAGCCATTGGTGATGGGCCTAACACCCGAGAATTCTATTCAGAACCAGTTCCCGAGTCTGGTGAAGGTGCTGAATATATATGAAGGTCTTTATTTGGAATCGGGAGTCCGGGGAGTCAATTTTGCAGATTTCATCGCCCGCTTTCTTCGACCGGAGATTCTATCGCAGCGGGGTGAAAAGTTCGCCAAGCTCGACGACCCCTTCGGCTTCGGCTTAGATCGTCGACCAGCATTGGAAGACGATCAAAAGGATTTCTATCTCCATGATGCCGCCATCATGCCCTTATCAGAAATCGCCGCCCCGGGCATTGATGAGGAGACCTTCTTTTTAGGGTTTCTAGGATTGTGGCTGTGCTGGTTCGCGCTCCCCATGCACCCATGCTACATGAGGCCGTCCGTTTTCTACCCAGCGTATCGGATGGTGGCTGGCATACAGTTGTCGATCGGAATCGCCGGGTTGGCCCACCTATACCATGGACTCAGCGTGGCGGCGGACGCAAATGAACCTGGGGTGCAACCTACCAATTTCCCGATGCACTACTTTACTTCGTGGATGGAAATGCATGTGCTCGGGGTATTCGGCATTCATAAGACCCCCTCGTTTTTCGAGAAGTGCAGACTCCCAAGAGTCATGCGGTTGATTGGTGCCTCGATTGCGAATCCACCTCCGCGGGAGGCCAGGGGGTTGCTCCTTCGTCCGCATCTGGTCGGAGTGAGGATTTCTTTCATGGACAAAGTCATGACTATCGGCTCAGAGACCTCCAGGGCGGTGTTGGTGCTGCGTGATGGTTTTAAGGACGGGGCTTCCGTATTGAAAGCCCGGGAGATTCTTCACCTATACTCTATTCGGTCGGGCTTCCTGGTGTTCAGGCAAAACGACATGGCGCTCTTCATGAGGTATAACCCTCATCGGTTCGCCCAACAATCAAGCTATAACCAGGGGGTCCCGCCGGAGGCGTTTTTGGAAGAGCCCGCAGCCACCAGGGAGGGGATACGGAATGTGCTGCACCATTTTATGCAGCTGAATACGGGCTCCCACTTCTTTATCAGCGAGCCGAGCTGCGTCCCCTGGGTCCTCTACGTGTACGTGGCTTGGTACGCGCACGCGATGGGTGCCGTCATCCGAGAAGAGAAGCGCATGTTGATTGACCGCAAGGGTGCGCCTCCCGGCAGCGACCGCAAGGCTCCCCTGAAGCCAAGGACCCTGGTCGTTCCTCCGCTGAAAGATGCTGGAGCTGGGCCACCGCGCGTGCTGAGCCTTCCGCATGGATTGCCGCCTCGTGATACCATGGACACGCCCCCAGCGCCCGGTGCTCCAGTAGAGACGGCGAATGTAGTTTCGCCCGAGTGTGGCGTGGGCTCGGACATTGGGACCAGCCGCCCTAAGGTGCCCGCGAAGCGTAAGATGATTTTGGCGGCGACCGGAGCCCGCGCGCAAAAGAGGAAGAAGAAGTCCGTTCTTTCTCTGGATGCCGTCCTCGGCTTAGAGCCTCAGGCCCTTCTCACCGAAGGCTTAATCGAATATGGGAACAATAAGGGTTTCTTGGTAAAGCCAGAAGACACCGACCTGGCGGCCGCCATTGAGACTTCTGAGCGATCGGCAAGGCTCGAAGCGTGGTTGGCTAAACTTGGTCAATCAGGTAATCACTAGTCGTATTCTTTGTCATTTCATCGTGTTTTTATCATTGTCTTTGACTAATGCTTTTCTTTTTTAAACAGGCGTCTCTACCGAAGAAGCCATCACTGCTTCCCTGAAAACCCTCCAGGAGGAAGAGATGAAACGCACTCTATTGGGTGTTGGTATGTCTCGGCTCACTGAGTTTTTTTTTATATTCTCCTTTTTATGGCCAATCTAATCTTTTCTTTGTCTCTTTGCAGGGGCCGTCCAAGCTGAAGCGGGGACTCTTCCTGGGCCAGCTACTGAAGTCCCGGCCTCTTCGGGGCTGCCGCGAGAGACCCGACTTGAAAAGCCGATGAGGGATGCCTTGAAGGCTCTGGAGGCAACTCTGAACGCGGACGAAGACTCCTTGATGAAGGAAGCTTCGAAGAGGTCCGTCGTGAAGGCCTGGGAGGAGAGGAAGCGCTTGAGGCGCGAGGCGAAGGAGCGCAGAGCTGCTTTGGCCATGGGAGCGGGCCCAAGCACCGTTCTTCGTGCTGCTACTCCTTTGGAAGAGTCTCCGGTCGCCCTGTCCACTGCTCATAGGCGGGCGGTGCATGCAGCTTTGGGGGCCAACGATCAATCCACCTTAGGTAATGTGTTTTTTGAGACTTTTGTTGCAAGAATTGTAAACCTATCGGTTCTTATATATCTTGTCCTGCAGGGCCGAGTCCAACTGAAGGAGCGGCGGAAATCGTCGAGCCTGAAGGGACGGTGGAGAAGGTGGCAGCTGATCCCGAAGCAACGGTGGGCAACATAGCTGGGGTTGCTGGACCCGAGCTAGGGGCTGACGAAACTATGCCAGAGAAGGTTGTCAATGCCGAGCCCGAGGTAGCGGCAAATGAGACGGCTGCCATAACCGAGCCTGGGGCAGTAGCGGATGGAGCGGCTGAGACCGACGACCCTATGGCAACAGTGGACGAGATAGCCGCGACCGCTGAGCCCGAGGGAGTAGTGAGTGAGACGGGCATGATTCCCGAGGAAAGGCCAGCCGCTCTCTCTCAAGTGTCTGGCAATGCTCCAATCATTGCTCTCCCCGCCTACGGTCCTCCGCCGTCTCCTGGCCTTGCGAGCACAACGACGACTCCCATAGAGTCTGGTGATGAAGCGACGGGATGTGAACCCGTGTCAATGGAGGAGGGAGATGCCACCGTTTCGGCTGGTGACTCATCAGGTAAATTTTGGGTTACCGTCCTTTTCTTTATTCTGTAACTTTTCTGACAGTGCTTATCTTGTTTCTAACGCAAGCGCGGCCAGTGTTGATGCCCCATTGCTCGAGGGATCGCCATCAGCTACTGCCTTGACGGTGGCCACCTCTTTACCTTCTCTCGCACCGTCGCAAATGCTGGAAGGTATGGATTCGTGACCCATCAGTCTTATCTTTATTGCATAACTTATGTACTGATGTCGTATTATTGCGTCTTTACAGGAGTGCTTTTTGATCACCTTTACCAGGTGCTGCACCCACACTTCTCCTTCCCGTCGAAGCTTGCTTCCTCCAGTGACGCTGGTGAGTATAGTTGTCAATTAATACCCTTTCCTTTTTCAATAATGGAATTATTTCTGATTCTTCCTCGCCCTGACTGCAATGCTACAAATCGAAGGAGGAGATGTAAGATCGGTCGCGCCACCGGCCCTCCCGGCTTTGCCGCCTGCTGCAGCCGGTATAGTAAACTCTTCCATTGATGACTTTCTTATATTTCTTGAACCGTCATCTGATCGTGTTTTGTTTTTCAGTTGTCGTTCCGATTCCGGCCCCCATCGAGTCTCGCCTTCTAATGCCGGCATGCCCCTTCTTAAGACGTCCATCTTCAAAGGGTGCTGCGATGAGTTTGGGCATGCTGAGCGGATACGTCGAAGAGCTTAACGCAGACGCCCCCCATCTGCCGCAGATTTCGCTGCGGAGGTTAATCCGATGCTGGCGACGCTTGTAAATTTTCATAATGAAGGTGTCGTCGAGTCTTGGGTTAATCACTGCAGGGAGATCGAGGCCCACCTGCATCAACTGGAGTCTATGCGTCCTGCCCCCGAGATCTTGGCCACGAGCACCCAACGGGCGGCATGGATCGAGCAGAGTGCTCCTTACTTCCGCCATCTCAAACAAGAAGTTGCTTTAAGGCGTAAGGAGCGCGGCGAGACTTCGAGCAAATCTACCCAACTGCATGCTCAGGTGGATGCAAACGCTGCACAGCTGAAGGTTATCTTTGAAGGCCTTCTGCGATGCATCTTCGAAGGGTTAACACTAAGGCAGCAGCTTGACGTCGTCGAGCGGGATGCACCAAATCAGGAGGCATCCCAGCAGGCAGTTGAGGAGCAACTTTCATCCTACCTGTAGCAGCGGGCCCAGGTGGAAGCAGAAGTGGCCGCGGCAGCCGCTCAGGAGGAAGCGTTGAAGGAAGTGCAAGAGCAGCTCGCGGATTTGTTGAAGACACTTCCTTCTCCATGAACATTTTGTATCATTTGTAATTGTAAATTAAAATGTATTTGTTTCTTTTATTCTTTAACACAATGTATCTTGTACTCAATCAAATTTATGAATAAAAAATATACATTCTTCATAATATCTTGTGTCATTGCTCCGCTTTCTTCTTTCTTTTATTACCAGCATGTTACTTTAGCAAACATGGTCGACAGATGATAGAGTGAGCATTCTGTCTTGGCTTCTTCAAGAGGTAGCGATGGCTTAGGCCGCAGGTTCAGATCTGCTGCCTAAGAATTTTCAACTTTATGAGCCGTGAGGGTCTCATAAAGACTTTTCTCCCTACGGATCGAGAGGATCTCGTAGGTGTATTTTCTCCTTAGGAATCGTATGTGTTTTCTCTTATAAGTCATAAGGATCTTATAAGAGAATTTTCCCTCTTACGAGTCGAGAAGACCCGTAAGCGGTTGTTTCCCTCCTTGTCGAGATTTTGACTTTGGAGAGTGTGACCCGTGAATAGTATGCGAGAGTCCATTTTGGACCGACTTGCAGGGTCCCAGTGCTTAGGAAACAGGATTTTTAATCCCCACTACCTAAAGCTTTATCTCATAAGTCGAGACGAATCGAGAAGTTCTCACGAAGACACTAATTTCCTCACGAGTCGAGACGAATCGAGATGCTCTCGTCAAGGACGCTAATTTCCCTGAATCGAGGTATTTGCCAAGGACACTGATTTCCTCGGAGTTGAGACGAATCGAGGTATTCCTGCGAAGACACCGATTTCTCTGCGGGCCGACGCGAATCAAAATGCTCTCGTCAAGAACGCTAATTTCCCTGAACCAAGGTATTTTCCAAGGACACTGATTTCCTCGGAGTTGAGACGAATCGAGGTATTCCTGCAAAGACACTGATTTCTCTGCGGGTCGACGCGAATCAAGATGCTCTCATCAAGGACGTTAATTTCCCTGAACCGAGGTATTTGCCAAGGACACTGATTTCCTCGGAGTTGAGATGAATCGAGGTATTCCTGCAAAGACACTAATTTCTCTGCGGGTCGACACGAATCAAGATGCTCTCATCAAGGACGCTAATTTCCCTGAATCGAGGTATTTACCGAGGACACTGATTTTCTCAGAGTTGAGACGAATCGAGGTATTCCTGCAAAGACACTGATTTCTCTGCGGGTCGACGCGAATCAAGATGCTCTCGTCAAGGACGCTAATTTCCCTGAATCGAGGTATTTACCAAGGACATTATTTCCTCGGAGTTGAGACGAATCGAGATATTCCTGCAAAGACACTGATTTCTCTGCGGGTCGACGCGAATCAAGATGCTCCCGTCAAGGACGCTAATTTCCATGAATAGAGGTATTTACCAAGGACACTGATTTCCCTAGGGTTGAGATGATCTCTGGTGGTCTTTCAGGTTTTATATGAGTTGCCGTTAAGACCCTGAAGTTAGGAATTTGGCCTTCGCTTTGCTTGCTGTGGTGTGTCTGAATCCTGTTGGAGGAGGGACGCTGTAGTGACATTTCGTCTGTTGTTTAGAGACGAACGTCGAAGCGGTGATCACTCCACGCTGGGGTGAGATGATCTCCGATTGTCTTTCGGGCTTTATATGAGTTGCCGTCAAGACTTGGCTCCGTTTTCTGATGGAGCATGGGGAGGGAAGATATGTTTCCTTCTGTGTTTACGCCCCTGGATTGTATACAGGGATTGCTGTGATATCGCCTGTAGGGCTTAAATTTCATTATATATTTTTTTTTATTTCTTTCCGCGATGCTCTATCATTTCATCTTTTATATCACGAAAGTCGCGATTACCCAATCATTTCGGCTATTTATTTTATTTTCACTCGCTGCTTTTTATTGCGAGTTGCCCAATCATTTCGGTTATTTTGCATGCATACACATTTTTTTACTTGCTGATTTTTATTGCAAGTTGTCCCATCATTTCGGTTATTTCGTATGCATGTGTGGCTTGCTGCCTTTTCGCCGCAAGCTTGGGATTAGACACCGATTTCGGCATCAGCACCGCTACAACTGGGATATTTCCAGGAACGAATCATCATTTTCCTCTGTCGATGTGGAACAAAGGTGGATCAGTAAACAGGGTTAGGATCCTGTTGACTAAGGCTTTTGACTTCATGAGCCGTAAGGGTCTCACAAAGGTATTTCTCCCCACAAGTCGTGAGGATCTCGTAGGTGTGTTTTCTCCTCAGGAATCTTGAGGATTCCTAAGTGCATGTTCCCCTGTAAGTCGTAAGGATCCTACAAAATGGTTTTCTCCTTATAAGTCGAGAGGACTTACTAGGGTTGTTCACCATATGGACATATCCCTAGCCACGGGTGGGACTTGGTTAGGGAAATGTTTATTCACGCCCGTGGATTGTATACAAGGGTCAGTATTGAGCCGCTTGTAGGGCAATATCGAAAGTTGTAGGAGTTTCTTAAGAACAGGTTCAGGTCTTTGTAACTTAAGACTTTCAAATCTTATGAGCCGTGAGGGTCCCATAAGAGAGTTCTCCTTACGAGTCGTGAGGATCTCGCAAGTGTAATTTCTCCTTAGGAATCGTAAGGGTCCCTAAGTGTGTTGCTTCCCTGTGAGTCGTAAGGATCTCACGCGGGTGATTTCTCCTTACAAGGTCGAGAGGACCCTGCAAGTGTCTTTTAACGAGATTGCGCCCTTTCGGGTTTTCACAAACACTCGCCGGTAGTCCTGCTGTTTTTACTCACGGAGCCCTTTCGGGTTTTCATCCGTGCCCATTTTGCTTATGGACATACCGTTTTTTTTCCTTTTTTTTATTTTTCTAACGAGGTTGCGCCCTTCTGGGTTTTCACAAACACTCGCCGGTAGCCCTACTGTTTTTACTCACAGAGCCCTTTTGGGTTTTCATCCGTGCCCATTTTGCTTATGGACATACCGTCTTTTTATTATTTTTTTATTATATATATATATATATTTTATCTCGTCAGCCTGAGGATGCTACGGTAGTAGTTTAAAGACGTTTCGGTCATCAGCTAGTTTTAGGACGTAGTGGTCCGTCATTAGTTTAAGGACGTTTCGGTCCGTCATTGAAGAAGGCCGGCTACTACTTATAGAGTTTCGAGCTTAGGAAGATAGCGAGCGGACATAGGCGTCGTCATCTATCATTGACCTAGGCTGTGACTCATTAAGCATAGTATTTCTTTAGGAAGCGACCGTTTATTGGCCTGAAAGGCCTTCCACCATGCATATCCATGAGTAGATAGGCTCCACCCTGGTAGACCTTGTCTATAATGTACGGGCCTTCATAGTTCGGCTCGAATTTTCCCCGCTTGGCGTGATTGGGGATCATAGGTCTTTTGACCACTAGCACGAGTTCGCCTTGGTGGAATGTCCTCGGCCTGGTCAATCTTTCATATGAGCGCGTCATCTTTGCTTTATAGGCCTCCAGATTTTGTTGCGCTATGAGCCGGGTTTCATCAAGGGCATCAATCTCCTCAAGCCGAAGGTGAGCATTTTCTTCATCCGTCAGCTTGTAGTGGACTGCCACTCGTAGAGAGGGTAACTCTATTTCTAGGGGGAGTACTGCTTCTGTACCGAATACCAACGCGTACGGTGTTGTGTTCGTGGCTGTCTTGAACGTAATTCGATATGCCCAGAGATCTTCTTGCAGTCTCTCATGCCAGTCCTTCTTATTTCGGGACACCGTCTTCTTCACGATATTCGTCAAGGTCTTGTTGAAAGCCTCAGCTAGACCGTTAGCTCGGGGATTATAAACTGAGGAGTGTCTCCAGTCTATGTTGTGTTGTTGCGCGAAGCGGCTGATCTTGTGGCTTCTGTAGGCTGGCCCGTTATCGGAGATGATCCGTCACGGAGTTCCAAACCGATAAATGACGTACGTCTTGAAGAAATGGAGGATATTCTCCATCTTCACTTCCTTCAGCGGTACTGCTTCTGCCCATTTGGAGAAGTAGTCAGTCGTCGCCAAGATGAATCGATGTCCCCTGGACGATACTGGTTCGATGGGGCCAATTACGTCAGTCCCCCACATTTCGAACGGCCAGCTGGCCACTGTTGGATGTAGAGGATTTGGATGTTGATGGATAAAGTCTCCATGGATCTGGCACGAGTGGCATTGCTTCGCATACTCGAGGCAGTCTTGGATCATCGTGGGCCAATAATAACCCATCCGCTTGATTTTCAGCTTCATCTTCGGCTCGGCTTGGTGAGAACAGCAGAGTCCGTCGTGAACTTCTTGGACGACTCTTTTTGCTTCTTTAGGTCCCAGGCATCTCAACCACAGAGAATCAAATAACCTCTTGTACAGAGTATCATTGACGAAAGCGAAAGACAGAGCTCGTTTCATAAGCTGATGTCTTGAGAACGCATTTTCAGGTGTTCGACGGGATTTGAAGTAGTCTATAAAGACTTCTCTCCAATCCTCAGCCTTTTCCTGGTCTTTTATTTGCATGGCCATTTGCTCAGTCACTCCCTTTTCTTCGGATGATTCCGGAGATATTTCTGCTGGGGCAAGCACCCGACGGCTTTGTACCATGATTCTTACGTCATCGAGATTCTCGTCGGCCAGTTCTTTAGCGAGCTTGGCTAACACGTCCGCCTTACTATTTTCTGCAATTGCTGTACTCTCTCATCATACTTTACCAGTTCGGGTTTGCACGTTTGGTAGTTGCCATTTACTTGACTGACGACCAGTTGAGAATCTCCATATATGAGGAGGTTTTCAATTCCCATATCGATGGCGATCTCGAGGCCTGCTATCAAAGCTTCGTATTCGGCTTCATTGTTCGTCCTCGGCTCTGTTAAGGAGAAAGCAAAGCGCATTATCCCTCCTTGTGGAGTTACGAAGATGAGGCCTACCCCCGATTTGATTATAAGGGTGCTGATTGTTAGAGATTCTGCGTGTTAAAGTTTAGTTAATTACCGCAATCAAGACGGTTTCGCTTGTAGCTAGCCGGTTGAGTACGGGTCGTCCGCAGGGAGATGGGAATCTTTTTCTATGTGTTTTAACGAGTTAAGTCCGAAGGTCCAGATTTGTTTGTGATTAACTAAGTGTTAAAATGATATGTAAAGAGAGCTTGTTAGGGTTAGGATTAGGTTAGTTTGAGTTAGGAGTCGCTCACTTCTTTCGTTGCCACTCTTAATATCGGTGTTACGGTAATCGGCAACAACGGGGATTAGCACGACTAGGAAGGAACTTGCGAGTATAAGCTAGGCTTTCCAATGCTTAAGTTCTTCCTTTTGGTGCTTGTCCGTCCGTTCTTGGCTCTTAGCCATAACCTCCGGTTAATTCAACCACAACCGGTCTCACTACGGAATCACCGCTATCATGTAGGATAGGGTGCCGTAGGGAGCGGATTGTGGTTCAATTAACGGGAGTCGATTTAAGATGTTGGGCAAGGAAAGAGCGAGAGAGATTTCCTTCTCTCAAACTTCCCTTATCCTACCCTAACAAGTATGGAAACTACTCACACATCATAACGAAAAGAAAACAAAACAAAAGAGGAAGATAGAAAGAAGGAGATTAGGAGATAACAACTAGCTATTTGCGATCTCACCTTGGCAAGGATCAAGCGTAAGCATCATGGTTGTTTAAGGATAAAGGAAAAGAGAAAAGAAAGAAACAACAAGAAATAACAACAACTAAGTTAACAAATGAAAATTACAAGCAATGATAAGAGAACAAGACAAGTATAATAACAAAAGGAACTTCTTTATTCATCATTCTTCACTCACAAAAGCTCACTACAAGTTTTTCAATGGAGAAGAAATGAGAAGAGGAAGAAGAACAAGTATTCTAAAACCTAGAAAAAATACAAGATTAAGCACCCCTTGGCTTCACAAGGTTCTGGGCTATTTATAGGCAGGGAAATGGAAATCTAGGGCAAAATTCTGCCTGTACATAGAAAGACCAAAATACCCCTGAAGTATCATCAGCCGACAAGGCCGTACGGCCGCGGTTCCGCGGCCTAATAGAGGAGTTGGGCCCTCCGGTTTCTCTTGCTTCCCTGGTCTGCTGTCCCCTTTTGTCTGGTACATGTTTTTTCTGATAATCTTTCCACATTTCTTCCAGAATTCTAGTGGATCAAAAGGTGATTGGACATGGATCTTTTGTCATGATTTTCTTGAGCTCCGCGTAGATTTATTGGATCTTGTGTTGCCATTGAGCCTTGTGCATGAAGGTGACAATCGATTTGCCATTTTGTCTCCTAAACTGGTGTGTGGCAACAGACGGATAAAGAGCGGAGACTCGTGTTTTATCTGTGGTTGGCAGGAACCCGGATTTTTGTCGTGTTTTTCCATGAATTTCACCGTTTAGAGCCGAGAACCTGTATCCTGCAATTGACTAGCAAACACGGCTCAAGAGTACCTACCGATAAGCAATATGATAAAAATTGGGCGGTATAAAAATACAATAATCTGATATGAACAGGTGCTTTGTTTGCGCTTCTTCATGGAAGACGCTCCATTAAAATAGAGTTCCCATCGGGTATCGCTACCGTCGATCGCATCAAACGCATGTTCGTCTGGCAGTTCGCAATTCAGAGGAGAATCGACAGGTATCGGATGCTCAGCGAGGAAGTCGATGATGTCCTGGCCTTTTACCGCATTAAGAGGCTGATAGGTTATCGAAAACTCTATTACGAGCAAGGCCCATTTAGCGAGTCTCCCTTTCAATATAGCCTTCGACAATAAATATTTAAGGGGGTCCACCTTCGAAATGAGACGGACTTCATGCGCCAACGCATAGTGCCTGAGCTTTGTTATCGCGAAGATCAACGCCAGGCAATGTTTTTCGATGGGGGAGTAGTTGCTTTTTGCCCCCAGAAGAACTCGACTTAAGTAATAAAGAGCTCTTTCTTTCCCTTGGTCGTTCTCTTGTGCCCATAATGCGCCTAAGGAACCTTCGAGGGCGGTTGTATAAAGAATGAGAGGCTTTCCCTTGACCGGAGCAGCCAACACTGGCGGATTCTGCAGATATTGCTTGATTTCGTCCAGCGCGCTCTGGCATTTATGATCCCAAACGAAACGGGTTCCCTTCTTCATCAGGTGACTATAAGGGCGGCACTTGCCTGAAAGGTTGGCTATAAATCGCCGGATGTACGCGAGCTTCCCTTGGAGAGACCGCAATTGCTTGAGAGTCCTTGGCGGAGGCATTTCCATGATCGCCTTGATTTTTAACGGATCTATCTCGATACCTCGGTGTCGGACGATGAATCCTAGGAATTTGCCCGAGGAAACTCCGAATGCGCACTTGAGAGGGTTCATCTTCAAGTTGTATTGTCGAAGGCATTGAAATACGGTCTTCAGATGCTCTAAATATTTCTCGTATGATTTGCTCTTAACCATGAGGTCGTCGATATAGCATTCGAGGATTTCATGTATAAGGTCATCGAAGATCTTTGTCATGGCCCTTTGATAGGTGGCACCGGCGTTCTTTAGACCGAAAGGCATCACCTTGTAGCAGAATATACCCAAAGGGGTCCGGAAAGCGGTGTGCTTCTGGTCTTCGGGATGCATCTTTATCTGATTATATCCTGATGAGCCGTCCATGAAAAAGAAAACCTCATGAGTGGACGTGTTATCTATCATTAGCTCGGTGACCGGTACTGGGAAATCATCCTTCGGGCAGGGTTTATTGAGATCCCGAAAGTCTACACATATGCGCACAGTCCCATTTTTTCATCACCGGAATGATGTTGGCGATCCAATCGGGATATTAAACTTCCTAGATAAACCCAGAGTCGATCAGCTTCTTAACTTCGGCGTTAATGCTCATCTCAAGCTCAAGCCGCATTCTTCTCGGTGCTTGTTTGATTGGTTTAACGTCCGGGGATATCGCCAATTTATGCACAGCAATTTCTGAATCTAGTCCTGGCATTTCGAAATAGTTCCATGCGAAGCAATCTTTATACTGCATAAGCACGTCTTTTAATGAAGCCACCCTTCCTTCAGACAACAGCTCACTAACAAATGTCGGTCGTGGGTCGTTCGCTGTCCCCAACTCAATTTTCTTGAGGTTATCTGCAGTGGTGTGTATTCCATCTTCCAGCTCTTTCGGCGCTGGTGGAAATTCTGAGATCACCTCGACATCGCTGTTTTCGAAGCACCAGAGAAGATCATCCATACCCTCAGGCTCTTCTTTTGATATTGTTATCATATGACAAGTACAAGCTCGTTTCCAAGACCGATGTGGATCCGGTTCTGCTTTCGTGGCTTTGGGTTCATGCTTCCGTGGCGGCGTTACCCTCCAGCTGTCAGATAGAGCGAACTTGCCGAGCTGATACTGATCTTCGACCCAATTCTTGAAGGTGAAGCAATCTTCGAGAGGGTGTCATATTACCCTATGATAAGAGCAATAGTTCGGGTATGAGACTTCGCCTGCTTGTTCGGGGTGCTTGGACTCCGGCAGCGTAAGCATTTGGTGTTTTATAGCTAGGGTAAGTATCTTCTTCGTCTTGTCTTGAGGAAAAGAGTATGCTCGACTCATCTTCTTCACAAGGGATAGATCCGGACCGCTCGATTATCGAATGCGTGGCTTCTTGGTCCCGCTTTGTCATTGTTGAATGCCTTTTCCGCTTTTCGACTTGTTTCTGCCTCTGCATCGGGCCTTTTTTACAACAGGTTGACAGGGAGCGGCATTTTCGTCTTTCACAGCCCGTTGGAGGAGGCGTCGCGTTCTGGCTTTCTCGTAGATGGTCATTTCGCGGTTGTGGTCGTCTCGAACTTTTTGACCAGCTTCCCTTATAAGCTTGTCCATTTGTTCTTCGAACGACGGACTGGGCATTTTTACGTCGGGGACTTTTTCTGGCTCAGGGTTAGCATCTTCCCATTGAGCATCCCCTTCTTCATTGAAGTCATGTACAACATAGCAGTCGCGGAGTAGCTCCCGTTTCTTGGACCGAACATATCCAAGCCCGATTGCTTCCATTCTCCCGTTAGGCAACTTGCGCTGAGTTCCGGGAACGTTCCAGACCCTGTCATAGAATTTGTCTTTTCGAGCGGTTTGTTTGAAGGGTATCCCTTGGCACTTCAATAGCCTTTTTAAGCCTTCTATGTAATATCTAGACAGACGGATGGGCTGAAGCCTGTCAAGCGTAGGATCCGCACCGTGCCAAATTTCTTTCTCCACACTGGTTTCTCCGGAGCGGTAGAATAGAATCGCCTTTTCGCCTTCTCGCCTGGGAGGGACATAGAACGTCCGCAGCTCTTCTACACTGTAGGTATCAAGCGCGTCCAGTTCTTTATGATGTTTAAGTGGAAGCATGGCGACTTGCAGACTTTGCTCTTCGTCAGCGAATGTTTGTATTGAAGGCCGAGCAGAGAATATAGCATGGACTTCATCTTCTGAGTCACTGCCGAAGATCAACATAGGAGCGGATGGTCCCGGCTTGTTATATTGGGGTGGACCCGAATAAACCATTTCTTCCTCTTTCTCAGTGTC
The DNA here is from genome assembly GCA_030015575.1 of Agapanthus africanus. Classification (NCBI taxonomy): domain Eukaryota; kingdom Viridiplantae; phylum Streptophyta; class Magnoliopsida; order Asparagales; family Amaryllidaceae; genus Agapanthus; species Agapanthus africanus. Next base: position 310,826,472 of record JASDDO010000029.1, read on the forward strand.
ACTCCCGAAGACAGGGATGGTAGCGATAGCTTTGTTTTCCGGCTTGTGACGCCTCTCTGTATCTTCGAAATCTGGCAAGAAGTATTTTGCATCTTCATATTTGCGGACTTCGTTCACGGAGAATGGGTTCAACTCTCCTGTTACGGTATACTCGAGACTATCCTTAAAATATTTCATACACTGACACTGTGTAGAAGGGATGATGTTGTACTCGTGTAACCAGGGTCGGCCGAGCAAAGCATTATAGCATGTCTTGGCGTCTATGACGTGGAATTTAATGTCTGTGACGAGTAGCCCAAAGCGTAACGTCAGTATCACAGACCCGAGGGTCCGTGATGATTGAGAGTCGAACCCGAAGATGGTGATCTTATCCCGAGCGAGGTGCTGGATGCTCATGCAGATTTCTTTCAATACCCGTACATTGAGGAGATTAACGTAGGACCCATTGTCAACAAAGATTTTACCTATCTTTATATCGTGGCAGTACCCTGAGACATAGAGGGGCCGATTGTGTTCGCACGTCCCAAGGAGGAGGTCTTCATCACCGAAAGTGGCATCAGCCGTGTGCACTTCTTCCAGCTCGTCCTTCATCTTTTCTTCGGCGAGAAAAGCTTGGAATTGCTCAGGCTCCTACAGCGCTTTGATCAATGAATCTCTTGCTTCTTTTGATAGTAAGAGGGCATCGAGATTACTGAGTTGTGAGGGTAACTTCCTTAAGTGTGCCAGAACGTTGTAGTCCACCTTATTTTTCTTTGGTGGGTCCTTGGCGGTTAGCTCATCCATGACTTGGTCATCTAGGGCGATATCGTCCGAGACCTTTTCTTTTCCTTTATCTTTTTTATTTGAGGGTCCTAGATTCTTTTCGGGTAGCGTACGATTACGCAGCCGGATATTTTCGCAGGCCTTCGGCTCTTCCTCTTTTCCCGAGGTGGACTCTTTAAAGAGAGGGCTAAGAGCCATTTCCTCGTCAGAGTCGCTCCCGAATGTGAGAATTTGCACTTCCCCGGCGTTAACCATGCGACAATCGCCGGCAGTTCTTCTAAGCTCCTCGGTCGTACTTTTCCACTCCCGACGAGTTTTGCGTTTCTTCCGCTTAAAATGTTGCCGGTGAACAACATACCCCTGCCACCATCTATTGAAAGCTTTGCACTCTTCGGTGGGGTGCGAAATCTTTCGATGATATAAGCAATAAGAAGGGTGCATTTCTGCTTTGCCGGCAATGTTTCCTTCAGAGGGTGGTAGCTTCATCCCCATTGATATGGCTTTAGCAAACCTTTTCCTCGTCTTGAATTTATTTTTATCCGCAACGGATGTCTTTTGATTTGACGGGAGTGTCTCAACTCTTTCGTCTAGTCGTCGGCGCTTGGCCCTTTCAAATATGACCGTCTCGCGTTCCCGATCAGTTTTACTTTTCAAAAGAGCTTCGTTGAGGAATGCATCAATTATTTCATCTGATGGCCCCAGAAGCTCCGGTTTAGGATCTGCCTCCAGCTTCTCAGTGCAAGGAGTTTTCTCACCGTCTGTAAATGAGTGGGAGATCATATGACAACTTGCTATGTAACCCTCAGATTCATCCGACGAGCTTTCTCCATCATCTTCCGCCTGAAAGATGTGGCTGAGGAACTCTTGGAGCGTGATAGGAGTCCGTGCCTTTTGATTATACTCCTCCAGCGCATCAATCTGTTTCTGTAAGTCCGTGCGCTTGTCGCTAGGTTTCATGGGCTTTTTGGATCTTTTCTTCTTCTTCTTTGAAGATTTCAACGGCTGGGTACAAGTGCTTGGGCCATCACCACCGATCTTTGGAGTTGGGTGCGGCTTCAGCATCCCTTCGATGATCTGGGGTTCTAGCGGATTCTTCCACCTGATCGCCGGGCATGTCTGGAGATCATTCAGCATCCTCTTGGTTTTGGCTGATAGCACAACCTCCCACGGAGCTTCTTCAACAAGGGAGCACGTTGCCCCCGGCGTATTCACATTTTAGGGGTATGAGGTTGCGGCGGGTTCACCTTCCATCTTTCGGACAACGCGAACTTGCCCTGTTGGTATTGGTCTTCAATCCAATTTTTGAAGACGTAGCAATTTTTGATCGGATGGCTTACTGCTCGGTGGTAAGGGCAGTAATTAGAATCGTTGACATCGCCTGGCTGCAATGGACATTTCGGATTCGGCAGATTGATGAGTCTGTTGTGCACTGCCAGCTCGAACAGTCTCCTTGTTTTATTCTGAGGAAACGAGTAAGGACGTCCTAGTCTCTCCTCGAGGGATGGGCGTGGACGCACGTTGTTTTGGTGAACAACCGGTTTTGAGTTGCTCGGCTGTTGTTGAGTATTAGCGACGACGATCGCTTTCCCTTTTCCTTTCTCATTTCGAGAATCTGGCTTTGGAGGAGACGGTCTGTGACCCATCTGGTCCATTTGGGCCAGTTTATCGATCAAGGCCCGAAAAGTAGTTGGCTTGAAGAACATCATGAACTGGGAGATGGTCTCTTGCGGATCAAGAGTGCCCACGAACATGCCTACCGCAGGCGCTTCTTCGATCCGCTGTTCGCATTTCGACCACAGATTCCGCCATCGGATAGCGTACTGGACCCACATCTCGCCTAGCTTCACCCTGGTATTAATCAGTGCCGTTATCGGGGTGCGTTCACTAGCACTCATGAATCTTTGTGTAAACAGTAGCTCCATCTCCGCAAATGTTTTGACAGAGTCGTTAGGTAGATCCGAATACCATTCAAAGGCCGTTTCTGCTAAGCTGCCGACGAATTAGCGAAGCAACAGTTTGTCATCGCCTCCAGTGTTGCCGCATAAGGCCCTGAATTGAGCGACATGCTGATGTGGATTCCATGTCCCTTTATATACATGGAACTTAGGGATCGTATATCCCGGCAGGTAACTGATTTGGTCATACCAGCCCGGATAGGGTCGTCCGGTTCTAACAATTTGTCCAGCCGCTTCATTCGCCTGACGAACTCGTATCTGCTGAGCTATATAGTCGTCTATTGCAGCTTTGGAGATGGTTTCCTCCTTGGCTGCTGAAAGAGCGGGAGGAGTATTAGATGTCTCCACTCTATCATCTTCAATAATGATCGGAGGGTCTTCAGCTAGAGGGTCCGGCTGTAACATCATTCCTACCATGTCATGGAAGAGAAGCGCCATTTGTTTTATGTTGGTAGCTTGTTCTGCTGCTTCTATGTCCTTCTTTTCGAGGACTCTGCGTAGGAAGTCAGCGTCAGTTTCTTGTTCATGACGCTGTTCCGATGATGCCTCCGAGCTTTCTTTTGGCCCGGTAAGCGCGGCCATTGCAGTCATCATTTCCTAAAGTTTCTGTTGCTGCTCCTGGGCCTTTGTTATGGATATGGTAAGGGGTCGATGTCCCGTAGAGATATGGCTATCCCCTTTTCCGGATGCCATATAAACAGTATGCACCACCATGCCCCCAGACTTAGGGCGTTTGGGTTCAGTGGTCTTGCGATTCGTCGCAGACTCAGGGATTTTCTCTGGCTTCCTTTTCTTTTGAGCAGTTGACGTTGAGGGGGCCGTTGCGGCGGGCACCCAGACAGCTGTTTTCCTTTGTGGCTTGACGGGACGGTTCTCTTCCTGTTGAACCTTCACCTTTTTCTGTCGGCGAGAGTAATCTTGATCGATTACTGAGTCCTGAACCTGTCGCCAGACTTTGTAGATTTTGGAGGACATCCGCTGAGCGGGCTGCTCCGGCTTCGCCTTCGGTGCATTTTCCACGGGTGGAGGAGATTTCTTCAGCACTGCAGTAGGAGAGTTCCTGTGCACCTTGTTAAGCAATTCAAAGCTGTTCCCAGTTGGAACAGCAGCATTGACTTCCACCGTTAAGGCTGGTGGAGTTAGCCCAGAGGGAGAGTTGCCCTCAGCCTTCCTTACTCGGCGCCAGTAGCGACGTCGAGCGTGTCGAGCCGTTGGGATTATCTTAGCTGTAGGAGTGACTTCCTCATGCCCCCTATGTTGGTCGAAAGTTGTCGTTGTTAGCCTATTGAAGACTGACGTCCGTTGAATGGGGATAGCCAACCTATCGAAGACAGACTTCCGAGTAGGGGAAGCAGCCTTGACGATTTCATGAGAAGGAATGGCCATCCGCTTGGGGATAACACCTTCTGGTATTGTGGACTTCTTCACAGGCCCATTGGAGTTTTGACCCAGTCTATTGAAAACGGATGCACTGGATTTGGGCAACCCGTTGAGAGGGGTCGCAGTAGTTGCAAGCCGATCAAAGACCAACTTCTTCGGAGCTTCTTGCAATGGCAGAAGGGCGTTGAAGCTCATTGGTGGGAGCATGGTCCCAAAGAACAGCCCAGTGGTGGCCTGAGTTACTTGCTCCACCGGCATCTTGAAAAGGGAGGCCGCTTGAGGCCCGTAAGTCACTCCTCCGGCGAGGACGGAGTGGGAGTAGTTGCAATTAGTGCAGTTTGAAGCCGTTGATCTTCTGTTTTCTGCACGGAGCAAGACACCAAATCTTAATACCTCGAATCCACAGGCAACCATAACAAACCGCGATTCGTTCGCGAACACGACATACGAACTGTGGAGTGGAAAGAGGAAAAGGTCCTACCGGGCGTGCCAGAATCTGTTCCCCTCCGAATGGCGGCGCGACACAGAGGCGTCTTGTCTGAGATTCGGGGCAGATACTATTTGGTTTTATCCGTCCACCTCTCCAAAGATACCAAGTTGATTTATGGCACAGTGTATCGGAGGTTTAGACGCATGCGGCCGATGTAGCAGACTTCGTCAGATTCCCCCTCGTTCGAGGGGTTTTTAATTGTGGGGACGCTCTTCCCAGCAGGCGCAAGCCCCTGCAGTTAATTACGCTACCGCATCGCGGTAATAACTTTATCCTTCTCCAGAATTTCACTTCGTGTCGTGGGTGCTTGTTTTGCTTGTGGTTGCCCATGGATTGTATACAGAGACTAATTTATACCGTCGCCCGTAGGACGTGGATTAGTCCAAATCCATATTTTCTTAGATTTGGGTTTGGGGTTTTGGTTTAAGGATACGTTAGCCATATTTGAGGCTAAGATCAACTTAAACGTTAGTTAAGGATACGTTAGTCTAATTTTAGACTAAGATCAACTTAACGGGATCGTTTAGATCCAACAAAAGAGCGTTTGGGCTCTATTGTTCCAGTTTAGGGACATGGTGGTCCATTGGATGTATGGCCGTCGGGACCCATCACTTCTCTGAAGACGTTGAAGGATTACAACGACAGATATCAGAGGAGTTCAGAGATGAACCCTTGAACCAAGGTTGGTTGGGAGATCTATAGTCCAACTTGGGACTAAAGTCTGTTTGAAGGTTTTGGTTTAAGGATACGTTAGCCATATTTGAGGCTAAGATCAACTTAAACATTTGTTAAGCATACGTTAGTCCAATTTGAGACTAAGATCAACATAACAGGATCGTTTAGATCCGACAAAAGAGCATTTGGGGGCTCTATTGTTCCAGTTTAGGAACATAGTGGTTCATTTCCAGTTTAGGGACATGGTGGTCCAACATTCCCATTTTGGGGACGAATATTGGTTTAAGGACGCATTAGTCCATGAGTTTAAGGACCCCACGGTCCGTATTACCAGTTTAGGGACATAGTAGTCCAATATTCCCATTTTGGGGACGAATATTGGTTTAAGGACACATTAGTCCATGAGTTTAAGGACTTAGGGACGTGGTGGTCCATTGTTCCCATTTTGAGGACGAATATTGGTTTAAAGACGCATTAGTCCACGAGTTTAAGGAAGCATTAGTCCATGAGTTTAAGGACCCCACAGTCCGTAGCAATGTGTGGTTGTCGGGACCCGTCACCTCTCTGACGACGTTGAAAGATTACAACGACAAATATCAGAGGAGTTCGGAGATGTACCCTTGAACCGGATGTAAATTGATTTGAGAGAGCAGTTGCGCTCAGTTCAATTTAATTTGAGGACTTATGGCCAGAATTGGGTTAAGTCCAGTTAGAAAATGTCTAACATTTATTCACATTTGGCCTGTTAGGTCTTTGATTGGGCTCTGCCCTTTTTTAAATGATGCACAGCATCTGTTTTAGTCTGTTGGACCTTTTAATTGGGCCTTGCCCTTTTTTAAATGATGCGCAGCATCTAAATTGGTCTGTTAGACCTTTATTTGGGCTCTGCCCCTTTTTAATAATGCATTGCATTTTTATTAGGCCTGTTAGGCCTTTCAATTGGGCTCTGTCCCTTCTTTAATAATGCAGAACATTTATTGTTCTGACAGTGCGCCACGTGGCTTGTCAGGCGCTTTGCGCCACTTGAGGAGCGCAAGGCCCAAATCCATATGGAGGTGACATGTGTCGCGCGCTGGTGAGCGCAAGTATGTTAGAGCAGTGCGCTGCGCTAGTGCGTTGCTGACACGTGACGCGCTCTGGTGATTTGCGCCAAACCAAGAGAGCAGTGCTCTGTATTTTAAGGCGCAGATTATTCTGGGGTTGACATGTGATGTGTTCTGGTGATTTGCGCTAACCCCAAGAGCGCAGAGGCTCAAATTAGTAGTGCAGGGCACTGTTCAAAAGCGCAGAGCGCATCTTGATCTATTTTAGATCAAAGAACAGAATCTTTTTTATTTTAAAGAGATTCTACCTCAAGTTTTAAGAATCAGTGGTTCATCAAAAGGCAATGCCTTTATATAGATCAAAAGATCTAGTAAAGAAGTAAATTACTTCTTCTTTTATTAATATTATCATTTTTTTATTGAAGATCTTTGATCTTGTTCTTAGATCATTGATCTTTTTAGAAGAACTTCTTTTTTTTTTCCAAAGGTTTACCTTTTCTTTTCTTCAAGTTCTTCTCAAAGTTTTAGAGTATTTCTGTGTTTCTCTCTCTGTGTGTGTCAATGTCTTTTAGACTTGGAGTCTAGGGGCCATTATATAGTGCCAATTGATTTGTTAAATCAGTTAAAGAGATATTTCTCTGAGTGATTTAGGGATTTTTCCCCACCGTTGGATCTTTGATCCAAGGGCTTCTGTTTTACAGAAGATAATCTTCTTGTTTTAACAAGATTAGAAAGATCTTTCTGGAATTTTAATTCTGTTTTAGTGATGGCACAGTTGACGCAAGCACACATGCGCTTGACACGTGTCGCGCAGCGCAGAGCGCAGCGCAACTGCGCTGACACGTATCGCGCAGCGCAGAGCGCAGATCATCTGAAATGTTGCTTCCTTCATTTTTATTTTAAATAGAGCCTTGCTCTGATTGGGTGCGCTGTCTTGGGCGCAGCGCTGGCGTGTCTGCTTTTGACACGTGGCGCGCTGCGCGCAGCGCAAGGAATCTGAAACGTTGCTTCAATTTTTGAATTTTTGAAATTCAAACAGAGCGTTGCTCTTATTGGGGGAAACAAATAACACATGACATCACAGATCATCAACGTAAGTAAATATATGTATCCCAAAACTGGTTGACATATAGCAACGAGATCGGGATACCCACGTATTACACTTACGGTCGCAGAAAAGAAATTGTAAAATTACAATAATTAGAATCTGTATATTCTTAGACATCATAAACCCGGATTCTAACAATTGTATCACATATTATCAAGATCTATACGACGCCAAATATTTTGATCGGTTTAACAAAATCCAGAGAACTCAACAACTTTAGAATCACAGTTAAAAATATCCAAACAGTGCAAAAATCACCTACGAACCTACACAAGAAACCATGCTCCTTGCCTCACCTACGGAGCTGCGGAACCGCCGCCAAAACCAGGTTTTGGCCACGGTTCCACGGTCGTAAAGTCGAGTTAGGCTCTCATTTTTCTGGTGGGTCCATAGAAAACCCTGCACGATTTTTTGGATACTTTTAATTTTAAAAATTCCAACATTTGAAAAATTCGACAGAAACTTGTAAAAAAACCGGATTTTTAAACCGATCAAACTCTTTAACTTCGTAACGACCTACCTCGATGTTCTAGTTCGTCTCTGATACCATGAAGAACTACCCTAGCACCATGATGAGGTTATAGAAGCATCTACTATGTCACATATATATATATAAAGATGAATAATTAGTGAGCTAATGATATCAGTTAAGATATAATTATGTCACATATAATATATATCACATTATTAAATCAACACTTGATTTAATAATCCGGTTATATAACATATGACCGGCTAATATCATTTATTTGTATATCACATTATCGAATCAACACTTGATTCGACAATCTGGTTATATCACATATAACCGCACCGATGACAGATAACTGCCAGATTACAATACGGTATCACATACTCGTATTTAATCAGGCCCACACACATATTACATATGTGTCCTAATTTGTTTCACTTGAACCAGGGAACTTCTGTGTGGGACTCTAAAGACTCGTCAATATGCCAGCAGTAGGTGATGACCATATCAGCCACCTGCAAGCCGTTAGCGGTACTAGCTGGACGTAACAGCTATCCGGGTATTGAGCGATATGAAGATCAACAAGAAAGACTGTCCACAGTCTCCATGAAGCCTATCAGTAACACTCCCGTACAATCCGGTCTCTTCGTCTAATATGTCGCATATCATGTCTAGGGATGGAAATTGTCAGACCCCAGTAACGTGATAAGTCATGTCGATGTCTTTCCTATAAGGTTCGAGAAACTACTGATAACACTTATCAGTATATCTCGGCAGCAGCCCTGACCAGGGACTTCCAGTTATAGCCAATTGAACATAGTGCAACATCAACCCCCAATACCGGGAGAGACGAAATTCCTCCTATCGCTTATTGCCTCCATGTGACTCGGGACTGTACCTAAAATCCACCTGTTTGGACGACTCTTTTGAGCCATGGTAGGGTGGAAATCAAAGCACGGTGGGAGCCACATAAGACTCTCTGACGATCTCGGATCTACAGACTAACCTGTACCAGTGTCACCAGAGGACTGCTATCTGACGATAGGTATACTATCACATAGGAGTCCTCGGCGAGTCATGTTCAGTGTACCCAGTCTCCACTGAGCACCCGTATACCATTCTTGATGTCAAACACCAATGGATGTGGGATCATCCATCGCCCATCATATGGGTCAAGAAGCGTATACGCTAGTCTATTCTGGAATATCAATGCCCTGTCTCGATATTCCCTCGACTAGGAACATTTGAAGGATGTACTTGTGAACTACCCTGGCCCCACTAGTATGATCTTCATCATAGTCCTGGTAGTCAAGTACATATCCTAAGGGCTTTATCAACATGTGAGAGCAAGACAGTATCAGAATAGAAGTCTACATGTTAAGACAAAGGTAACCAGATAACATACTATCATGTCGAGCAAGAAAATCCTCTCTATATATATCCAAGCATCCACTATAATATACATCATTTGTACAATAATGGCCTTTAGGACATACATATAACTAACAGAGGCGGCTTCGTATATTTGGGTGCCCAGGTTATGTTGAGCAGAGGAGCGATAAGTTGGAGCCGAGAGCTAGGAAGTGTGTCCTACTTGGCTACGGAAGTGAAGCCAAAGGCTACAGGCTGTGGTGTCCTGGGACCTAGATGATAGTAATCAGCCGGCATGTTATATTCGATGAGTCTACGGTGGTTCGTAAAAAAATACTCAATCAAATGGTAAAAAGATAAAGGTTGCACCACCAAGTGAGGTGTTCCAGTTCAGGATAGTAGGAAAGATGAAGTGATTGATACTCAGATTCAGGCAGAGCGTCCGACAAAGCCAGATGGTCTAATACAGACAGAGGGGCAGAGATCTATGCAAGTTAAGCGTCTGCCGGTCAGACTTGGTTTTGAGGACATGAACGTAGTTGGTTTCAATAACGTGGCATTATATGCGTTGACTATTGAGCATAAGAAATCGTCCAATTACAGAGAGGCTGTGCGGTCTACTGATTTTCATAGTTAGAAAGTTGTGATGGAGGAGGAGCTGGAGTCTCTTCATCAAAACGATACGTAGGATTTAATTGCTCTACCAGAAGGAAAGAACGTGATAAGCTGCAATTGGGTCTTTAAGGTTAAGGAGGGTTCATCAGAGACAGATGACATTAGATATGTGGACGATATGTTGGTGGTATCACGCAGCGTGTTAGAGCTTAACAGGTTGAAACAATGGTTGAATCAAGAGTTCGATATGAAAGATTTGGGGGCTGCAAAGTAAATACTTGGCATGGAGATTGTCAAGGAGAATAAGCGTGGTGAGTTGCATCTGCGACAGAAACAGTATATTGAGAAAGTTCTCGCTCAATATGGGATGGAGAAGGCAAAGTTCATGTCTATTCCTTTAGGGGCACACTTCATGCTTTCGGTAAAGTTATCACCAGGGTCGGATACGGACAGGGAGTACATGTCTAAAGTGTCATATGCTAGTGCAGTGGGCAGTCTGATATATGTGATGGTTTGCATGCATCCAAACATTGAACATGTAGTAGGGATGGTCGGCCAATACATGGCTAATCCAGGAAAGGAGCATTGACAGGCTGTAAAGTGGATTCTGAGGTACATGAGGGGTACTATGGGGTTCGACTTGTTATTTAGTAAAGGCAGTACGGATGGTTGTATTGTGATAGGATATTGTGACTCAGATTTTACTGGTGATGGGGATAGACGGAGATCTACGACGGGATACATATTCACCCTGGGCCCTGGCGCAGTGTTATGAAGATTGACGTTACAGTCCATCGTCGCGTTATTGTTGACAGAGGCAGAGTTGATAGTTTCTACGGAGGCTGTCAAGGAGACCATATATTTGCGTGGATTGATGGGTGTTCCATAGGAATTTACGGAGATGTTTTACGACAGTAAGAGCGCGATTCACTCGGCGGAGCATCAGCCTTATAGTACGAAAATAAAGCATATCGAGATGAAAAATTTCTTTCTGGAGAACGAGAAAAGATTTATTTCGCTTACGAGGATTGATACCCATGAAATTCCGGCGGATATATTTATGAAGGTAATCCCAATTTCCAAATTCAAGATTTGTTTGGACTTGATTTGCTTGATTGCTTAATAAAGACTAAAGACGACGAATTGCAGAATTCCAAGTTTTTTCATGGAAGTGTAAAGATGTTGACGAATTTTGAATTAAGATGGAGATTATTGAAATTGATTTAAAATTCAAGCCTATAAGTTTGCACATGCAGTGCACGTGCTAGCATGCATAGAGATCAAGAGAGCGGCCATGATCAAGGACAAGACTCAGTTGGTTTAATATGTTAATCCAACTTTAAATCTTAGAGTTATCTTTAAGTTATAACAAGATTTGGTTGGTTCAATATGTTAATCAAAGTTTAAATCATAGAGTTATCTTTAAGTTATAACAAGATTTGGTTGGTTTAATATGTTAATCCAAGTTTAAATCATAGAGTTATCTCGAGGTTATAACCAACTCATATACCTAACCCTATATATATTCTATATATATTATTAATTAATCCCTAGGCCAATTATCAATCCACATGCCAAAAAAAATAAATAAATAAAGTGGCTGCAGCCAAGAAATAAGAATTAATCCAGAGGCTTTTTTTAAGGAGGCTACAGGAAATTTTATTTGCGCAAGGGATAGAGATGGAGAGAAAGAGATTTGTATTGGGAAGAATGCTTTGTATTTGGGTGAGATCGAGAAGGGCAGCAACTATCTCTTAAAAATCTTCGTTGAATAGCGGAAGCAATTCGTCGTCAGTTTGCAGGATTAGTTGTAATTGTGCACCGAATCTGGGTAATATCTTGTATCCTTTACTTGGAGTGTTTTGTCTTTTATTACTTATTGCTTTTGCATAATTGCTGCATTTGATCTTTTTCATTACTTCCGATTCAAGCATTTCGATCATCCGCCGCGTACTTTGGTGCCGATTTTCACAACAATGATTGGTTTTTAGGTTTTAAAGCAATTAAAAGCTCTAACGTTAAGGCTGGGCTGATAATTTTATGATAGTTATGATCTATTGTTATATTAGGATAAGTGATCCTCAATTCCCTTTCTAAATAGATATTAGAGTATGTAGAATCTATTTCGGTCCAATCTTTTCCTTAATTATTTAAAAGATACAACATTATAATTTTACTAAATTATCTAGTATGGTTAATATTTATATTAATTCTCTCCTCATTTATCTCTTCCATTTATCACATCATCCAAAGCTTGGTTTCTCTCTTCCTTCCTCTCTCAGACAGAGATAGCCATGAACCATGTGTCAAGCTTTAAGAGCAAAGAATGGTGAAGACGATAAAAAGAAAAAATGGGTACCTAATTTTCTTTTTTCACTTATCTCTTATTTACTTATTTATTTATTTGTAGTCTATTTCTATGGGATATGTAGCTAATTATTTCTTTGAACAATGTCACGAATGTTTTTTTTTTAATCAATGTTTACATGAAATGGATGTGTCACACATTTACAATATATATTCGATTTGTGGAAATTACCCCTCTCTTATAGAGATTACCTATAATGTAGCCAAGAGACCCATCTCTTGTTTTGTAGCAGACAAAGAAGAAAGAAATAAAATGGGTACATGTATTTCCGTTTTCGATTATTTCTTGTTATTTGTAAAAAAAAATCATTGTTTGGAAAACCTAGACGATATGTAGTTACATTCTTAAATAGTCTCATGAATGTATTATTTTATTTTACGTTTTAAAATTAAATTTCACTATTGGAATGCATATTGAAGCATTACAAGTAACAAATAGTTGATTATTAAATTTGTGGTAAAATGCAATTTAGTAGATTATTTTTGCCTTACAAGTAATGGTTAGTTGTATCTTATTATATTTTTACAATTGAACTTGAAAGAATTTTGTCAATCACTAACGGCAACATGATGGTATAAATTTTTTAGAAATAATCGGAACTTCAATTTTATTATGATCTCTTTTTCTTATATGGATATTATTCCAGACACAATAAAAACAATTAGTTTAACTACTGGCTCTGTCCCTTCATACATATATGGATATTATTCCAGACACAATAAAAACAATCACGTGTATATATTACAGTGTATATATTACAGGTCTTGAAAACACATTACTTAGTGTCATCTTTAAACTCAATATGGCTTTAAAGAGTAGAATCCTATTTAAGGCATTTTCCAAATTATATTTCCTATACAGTTCAAATACAAGGTTGTCGAGAACACAATAATAGATATATATTTTTTGCACGGACTATAATAGATATTGATATCGTGAAACATTAATATAACTAAATAATTATGGTATTTTATTATATTATAATTGATGCCTTCAACATTATGCGAACAACTTGATTACATGTACAAAATAAGTTTTACTATATCGAATCTCATAAATTTACCATATGAGGCATTTTAACCGATTTCGCTAGGTGAGGTCCAATTTAGTTTATATACAAGTTATATGCATTAGTACAATAAGTTGAGACCATATGTTTTCATATATTTTTCATTCCTTAATAACATACATATTGTGCTTAGCTAATTAGAACTCAACCCATAAATTCTGTTGCTCTTTAAATTATGACATTCTCAAGGTTTTTTATTAGATGGGATGCTACATGAATTTTTTATGTGCTCAGTGCATACGAAAATGAATCGTTGATTACTCTAGATTGCTAACATAAGGTAGTCTAGAAAAAATTTAATAAAATAAAGGTATTTTGAAATACCTTAGATGATCAATTAACTCTGAACCATTCATAGTGTCAACCTCGAACCTATGACCGAAGGATAGAATACTATATGAGGCATTCCAACCAACTGCACTAGGTGAGGTCGACATTAGTTTCTAAACATTATAACCATTAGTACAATGCTGAGACCATATCCTTCTATATTCCCCCTTAATTTAATAAAGTTATACCCGAAGGAATGTTAGATTATTTTGATTTAGTCATTAATTTCTAAAAATATTTATAGTTATTTATTTTGATTTATTGTGAAATATAGTTATGAACCCAATTGAAAAAATATTCGGAATTATATTACTTATGTTCACTACTAAAATAGGGGGTTGCCCCTACGGATAACAGCATCCGTAGGGGCAGATTTATTTTGGCCCTAAGGATTACTCCTGTTGGAGATAGTGCCCTCAGAGTCAATTATTAGGTCACAGGTACGTGATTGTAATGATTGATGGAGGACCTATCCCGGTAGGACAGTCTTACTCGAGATGATAGTATGCTATCTGGTTTACCTTTATCATCGTGTACTGTTTTAGGTGACCTGACAAGTTGCTATTACACGTTGATAGAGCCCCTAGGATTCTTGCTTGACCACCAGCAGTATGAGGGCGATCATATAAGTGGGAGCTGGGGTCTATAAGCATATCCTTAAATGGTCCCTAGTCGTGTGAGTTTCGAGACAGGGCATCGATACTCCAGAGTAGACTAGTGTATACAGTCGAGACCCCGACGAGAGGCGGTGGCCGGTCTCACAAGCCACTGGTGTCAGTTGGATCACCTAAGATGTATACAGGTGCTCATTGGGTTATGAGTACACCGGACAGGACTCGCCGGGAACATGCTAGTTGGTCAATATACCAGACGTCAGATGGCAGTTCCCTGGTGACATGTGTGCAGGTTAGTTCATCGACCTGGGGATCGTCATTTGTCTCGTGTGAGTTCCCACTGTACTTTGATTACTACCCTACCACGGCTCAAAGGAGTCGTGCAAACAGGTTTTAGTTGGGTACAGTCCCGAGCCACATGGAGGCAGTGAGCGTATCTTCAGGGGTTCGTCTCTCCCGGTATTGGGGGTGAGGTCGTGCTGTGTCTAGGAGAGCCATTACACGAAGCCCTCGGCCGAGGCAAGGAGATTTACTGGTAGGTATTCCAGTAGTATCTCAGGGTGTTCTGGGCTACACTCCGACACGACTTGTACCGCTTTTGGGGGTCTGACTTTTACCAACCCCCTAGGCCAGCCATGCGATGCTCATAGACGAACGGACCGGACTGTACGGATATTGTCACTGACAGGCTCAGTAGGGAGTCAGGCTGAGTTCGCTCACAGACATCCCTTTTGGTCAATACCTGGTAGCCCGTTACGTATTGGCTTATACCTCTAACGTGCTAGTAGTTAAATCCACAACCAAGGTGTTGATGAGTCTTTAGAGTCCCCCACATTCTGTTACTCAGCTTTCGGGCGAAAAGCTGTAGAGGCCGTATGGAGATATGGCAGGGTTCGATCAGATACGTGCGGTATTGCACAGATCGTGATCGGACAGTTTGTACTATAGGCCGTATGGTTATATGGCAGGGTTCGATCAGATACGTGCGGTATTGCACGGATCAGGACCGAACGGATATTTCTAGCCGGCTTTGGTTTAAGCCGGATCCTAGTATAGTACAGTGTAGTTTTTGTCTCATTGCATTTGTATTTTGGTCGAAATACAGATGCGGGTGTGTATGCACAGTATTGGGGTTTTCCTGTAATTTATTACGGGACCAGTTTTCTGGAGTTGCCAGTTTGCTTTCCGTTTCGGCCGATTTCCATTGTTCCGTTCATTGGCCGAAGATTGGTGGAGGAGGGCTTATTTGCATTGTTGCAAATAGGCATTTGTGGAGGGGGTTCTTTGCATCTTGTTGCATCATGATGGTTTTCATGATGAGCACCATCACTTGACTTCTTCTTCTCATGATGGCTTGACTTTTTGAAGTCATCATGCATGAGATGATGGTTGCCTTGGAGTGTTGGATTTGTTGTGATCATTCCCTTTTGCATGATAGCCTTCTCTCTCTCTCCTTTGTATTATTTTGGATGGCTCTCTCATTATCTAACATACTACATTTTCATTCAACCCCCCCATCATCTCTAGTGGCCGGCCAAGCTCATTTTGGGCTGTCCAAAATTTTGGTGGTGGGTTTTTGGCTCATTTGATGTTGCAAAAATCCCACAAGTTCCATCTCCAAACTCCATAGTTCATTCCTCCACCAAATGGCAATTCCACAACCCCAAAGTGAGACTTGAGGACTACATATTCTACAGCGAATCTTGGGCACGTCGAGTAGCCGGCTTCGTGCCCGAGTTGCCTCGGCATTGAGGTGGGAGCCCGTAAAACATGGAGACGATGTGGTGCCCTTCCGGAAAGGTGGCGACGACCGGAGATTCCGCAGGAGATCGGGACGATGATGAGAAGACCGGAGGACTTGGATCGTCGGTATATCTCTATTCCCTTTCTTGTAGATAGCTAGGACTAGTTAGTGGTTCGATCCGGGTATTAGTGCGCGGCGGTTTGCCAGTTCAAGAAAAATTAAAGTTTATCACCGCTTCCGCATTTGGCCGTCGGATTGACGGCCGGGGCGCCGCCGTGCACTTACAGTGGTATCAGAGCCTCGCCATTAACTTAGTCTAGCTTGGTTTAATGTGTTTTGCATTTCCGATCGACCAAAATTCCAAAAACCACATTTTGATCACATCAGTTTTCTGTTGGAAATTTTTGGTGTCGAAAATTTTTTCAGGTTGCATAAAAGTACTGTGCTGAAAGATCTAAGACTACTGGAAAAATTCGAGTCACTAATATCTTCAGGGGAGCGCGGAACCGCGGCAAAAACCTACTTGTTGCCGCGATTCCGCCGCAGTATGAAGGGTTCAGTGGGTCGGGTTTCTACAGTGGGCTTCTGTGGTTAAAATTGGGGTTTTGGAATATTAATTTTGGGCCCAGAATTTCTTGATGTGCTACAGTAGTACTTGGGGGCCCACTTGTTAAAGTTTGATCGATCGGATATTTTAAATACATTATTTCACAGTATTTACATTATATCTGCGACCGTGAATGTCACTTGATCGGTAAATCCGGTCTAACTGCTATAGCCCGGTTAGACGGATTTGCGAACGTGACTTTCACGTTGATGTTCTGTTTTTGCTGTGATGTTGCGGATCGGTCGTGGGGGATAGCCTGGATGCAATGCTAGTACAGTTGTGGTTGTATCATGTACATTTGATATTGCGGGGCGAGCGTCCGACATGTGGACTGCCGTCACTGCCTGTTGTATTATTTTTTTGGGGCACGGCCAGGTTGCGGTCGATGTACCCGTTGTATGTATATTTTACTTTCTGTACTAGGATTGCCCCGCGGAGGGGTGCACGGATAGCCGGGTTCTAGAGGGCAACAAGCCCGCATCTCATGGCATTGAGAGGGAGGGGGCTTCACTCTAGGATTGGCGGGCTATTCGCCGCACTCGTAGGGGGTACAGGTTGACCCAGGAGGGGTGCCCAAGTTACCGGATTCCGTGAAGTGCTGGGTGGTCCATTCACGGCGCTGAAGGGGGCTGCCTCGCTTCAGGTTTTGGCGGGTGACTTGCCGCGCCCGTAGGGGTCTAGGTTCTCATTGCACAGGCTATCCACACGACCAGGGGAACGTCGGGTTTCAGCGGCTCTGTGAAACCCGGGGATCCCAGATATCTGTATTGTTTCTGTGATGCTGTACATTTCTGTGATGTTGCATTTTTATTCACGCCTTGAGCGAAATATAATATATTGGTATATATATTAGTAGATGTTGTATATGTTTTGCATCCGCGCTAGTCCAGTCCCCGCTCTGTTGTTAGTTAGCTAACCTAACGGGTAATGACGGGACCCAGTGGCGAATGCGGATGGCATATACGTACATCAGTATATTTTCGTTCTTTTGTGGTGTGATCAATTGATGGGACTGCGTTGATTCGGATCAATGCAAGTTAAAAACAAACCTAATCTGATGTTGTTGGAACACTTTTCAAAAAGCTGTTATTGCAAGGACGATTACTTTTGCTTAGCATCGTGGTATTCAGTTTGAATATCCTGCTCCTCAGTCGACGAGGCAAGGGCCGAGATCCCTTCACCGGGAGTGACCCCTTGGACAGAAGTTTGCGTCAGGGCATTAACTTCACTATAGCCGATTACTTTTGCTTTGCACCGTGGTATTCAGTTGGAATATCCTGCACCTCATTCTACGGGGAAAGAGCCGAGATCTCTTCACCGGGAGTGACCTCTTTAGCAACGGTTCTCGTCACTATATTTTTAAAAGCTATCCGTTCCTTCAATGATATCAAGTTCATTACGTTAAAGGTTTTCGCCAGAAACCATTCGTAGCCCTCCGTCATTTCAGTTAAATATTCGGTAGTATTCAAGCTATGTATTTTGACCTCACGCCAAGGCATAGTGATTGGTAGCTGCCGGGTATTTATCTGTTGCATAGATAGATGCGTTGGTTTGGGACAGTCGTACTACTATTTTGGCCTACGTCAAGGGTATGTACGGGTGGGTTCAGATTAACCTGGATAATGACGGGCAGAACTTGACATGTGACATATGATATTTTGACCTCACGCCAAGGTCATAAGAGCATGGGGCAGAAATCACATCGGGAGTTTCAAAAGAACTGAAACTTGCCAGATATGCGCATACCTTCTGGAGTGTGACACCGTGAGCAGATTCCGTCACGTTATCATGCGATGATAGTTGGATCCTGATTCCCACTGATGAGTTAGTTTACTCCTCGGGTGATCCCGACTAATTCTTCTTTCAGGTTTGGAGGAGAATTTGAGGTACAGTGGGAGGTTTCCTGATTAGATAAATTGGTAACCATTCTGATCTAGGTTAGAGTGCACGCTGAGTGTTTCTTTTCTCTCTCTCTTCGGCAGCGACCATTGACCCAACCCTAAGACTATGACTCAGTGACCAAGTTGACCGAACTTTCTTAACACTGGCTTTTGGATTGTTAGAGTTGCAAACCTCATTGCCACTCCTACTTTTACCCTTTTCTCCAGGACACCCCGTTTTACTACGAATGTCCACTTCCATTGGACAAAACCATCGTATGGTTAGATACGAACTCGAAGGGATTTATTCGAGAATGGTTTCCGGTTCTGGAGAAAACGGATAGGATTATTCAGTTGTCTTTTCCTTTTGCCTCCTCTCCGGTTGCGAGTGCTCCTTGGTTTAGGAGTAGTACACCTGTTACGCAAATTGGATAGTCTTCTTCCAAACCTTAGGCTGGTGCCGACCGGTAGGGAATGAAGAAAACCAATTAGCCTAACGATGGTGTACAGAAGGTATTAAGTTCAGACAAAGCAAGGGATTAGTAAGAGGGCAAAGTAAATTGCAACAGATATTCACGACCAAACCAAGTATTCCTTCGCCAATCCTAAATCACCTTTGTATTTCTCCAGGACACTCCGTATCACTACGAAGATCCACAGTTTATTGGATACTCCATCGTATGGTTATATACGAACTCGAAAGGAACTTGTTCCAGTTCGGGGATGGATTCTGGTTCAGGAGAAATAGGAATAAGGTTTATTCGGTTGTCTTTTATCTTCACCTTCTCTCGCATTGCGAGTGTTCCTAGGATTAGGACAGTACACCCATTATGCTTATTGGATAGTCTTCTTCCAAACCGTAGGCTGGTGCCGAACGGTAGGGAAGGAAGAAAACCATTTGGCCTAAAGGGGTGTGCAGAAGGTAAAGACTAAAGACATATGAAGGGATTTGGAGAGGTGGCAAAGAATTACACGGTTACAGTTGTGAATCTGGATAATGGAAGAGGCATTACTAGGAATACCAGGATACCCCATCGAAACATTTCAATGTTTCAGCTTCGCTGTGTACTGTTAAAGGAAAACTGATTTCCCGATTAGATACTTACTCCAGGGTATGTATTTACCAGGTACGATTCTCACATCTGTATGGTTTTACAGATGATGAGTGGGAGTAAGTTATTTGGGAATTGGGTGATCATCCTCATTATATCGGGATTCGTTGTAATCAGTGATATTTGAGGAAGTCACCTGGGCTGTTTGCCGGTAGGCAAATATTTGGTTTTGAATATCCGCTTTTATGCACCAATTTCAAATTGATATATCTGTACGTCTATTTTCATAGAGTGAGATATACCTTTCTGAAATTATGTCTACGACATTTACCTATATCAGTGGATGGTTAGGTAAGGAGCATTAAGCAGCGGTGTAATTCTTCTTGACCATAAGTACAGTTTTCAACCTACGACACACAGTGAATGAGTTATCAGACTCAAGGGACTTATACAGAGTATTGTATGTTGTCCAGGGTCCATCAGGACAGAGGGGTTGGTCCTCGTACTATATTCGGTTTACTTATGACTTCTCTACTTTTTAGACAGGTGTTTCGTGGAAACACAGGGTCCGAATTTGGAGAAGTTATAGGTATTTGAATAGAGTAGAGAACCAGGTGTAGCAAGTATCGGGATTCTTCAAAGAGATCGAAGATGTAGATACTTGTGTATGGTGTTCAGTTGATAGTAATGACTAAGAGAACTTGCTTCTCTTTCAGGTTACTCATAATTGGAAGCATTCCTAAGTTGAGTAACGCTGATCGGCCTCCTTCCATTTAGTTGACATGCGCTGGAGACAGCTGCATGATTTGGATATGGTTCAATCAAATCAGTGCCTCTGGTCCTATATGGGATATAGAACAGTTCGTATCTTAACGATGTTAAGGTACGGGGAGTTGTCCGGCTTATGATTAAAACCAGACACTGGACAACTCAAGGCATGTTTCTGTAATGGCTGTTTGTGGGTTGACCCAGGCTATGAAGAGGGTTGACTTTCTACCATCTGGATGAACAATAGCAATATTGTTCTAGACTCGCCACAGTTTTATTAAAAATGGATTTTTTCAGAAAACAGTAGTGGGAGTATGGTAGAACTGGAAGTGATTCCAGAACCACAAACGATTACTGAAGATTTGATAAGGAACCTAAAGATTCAATCTGGATTGACATTCCATTGGCCACTCCGCAGATAAGGTGGGTAACTTCAGGCACCCGAGAGGTACTACGGTAGCCTCAAGGACGGTGACAGGGAAGTTCTTGTTTACCCACAATTACCATTGCTGTTGTTCCAGGCTGCGAGACCCGGCGGGAGGATGAGTATAGTGTCGTTCTAAACTAGTTTTAGAAGTGTACGTCTATATGACTCTGCCAGAGGGTTGTCGTAGTCAGTAGGAGCAGCGGAAGCATTGGTGGACAGGTAGCTTATGTCTATTTATAGACTAAAGCAGATGTAGAGGAGATAGATCATCTATTTCTGACGTGACAGTCATAGGTTTGACTTCATCAGAATAGGGGATGGATCTGTTGAGAAGGTAGTAGGGTGTGATATCCTGGTATTTGGATGACATACACAAAGTAGGAAAGGAAACTCCTATACTACAATCGGTTATACTTTGGTCGTCACACAGTGGTTTCTCCACAAAGGAAATGGATCTAATATCAGACATACTGGTTACTAGATCTATGGTTTTAGATCTAGATTTGGGTAGTCTCCCAATCAGGGTACTTAGACAGCATTCTAAGAGTATTTAGAATGGACGACTCCTGGCACGGTAGTGTACCTGCAGGTGATGGAGTCACCCTCTCTAAAGGTGTCTTACAGACTAAAGTAGAGAGGGATGTGCATGATTGGCAGATCACTTGCTCAGGCAATTGAGTCAATCATGAGATGTCAAGTACCACACCAGATGTTGTTCTTGCACTAGATGCAATAAGTTGATATTGATCCAATCCTGGAGAAACAGTTGGAAGCAGTTTTAGAACATAAGTGGATGTTCTAGGGACATGATAACGACAGCCTCATTCGGGAGACAGTTATCATTCCAGGCTTCCAAGGTGACCCGGACGACAAGGAGGTTGTCAGAGTTATAGTTTTTCCTTCTGACGAAGGGCAGTATTTTGGACAGGTAGTCCAAGGCAATACTGAGGGAGGCATGGCGCAGGATACTGATTAAGTTCAGTTGACGATACAGTCTAAGAAGTTTGGATTTGGAGTTCATTTATGAGCTATGTCCCATCAGACATCCAGACACATTCTAAGACAGGTATTGCTCATTTCGGGAGATGGCTTTCTCCGCGAACTTGAGATATAGAGAGACATAGAAAGAAACAACAAAGCAGATCCACTCACTGAGGCTATTCCTCGAACGCAATAGTTTCGCAAACGGGCTTTGTGAGACTGACTAGTAGAGGAGTTGGGTGTTCGGTATCACACGGGCTGTGAGTATGCGACATCGCAATAATTAGCCTTGAGTGCAAGTGGGAGATTGTTGGAGATAGTGCCCTCAGAGTCAATTATTAGGTCACAGGTACGTGATTGTAATGATTGATGGAGGACCTATCCCGGTAGGACAGTCTTACTCGAGATGATAGTATGCTATCTGGTTTACCTTTATCATCGTGTACTGTTTTAGGTGACCTGACAAGTTGCTATTACACGTTGATAGAGCCCCTAGGATTCTTGCTTGACCACCAGCAGTATGAGGGCGATCATATAAGTGGGAGCTGGGGTCTATAAGCATATCCTTAAATGGTCCCTAGTCGTGTGAGTTTCGAGACAGGTCATCGATACTCCAGAGTAGACTAGTGTATACAGTCGAGACCCCGACGAGGGGCGGTGGCCGGTCTCACAAGCCACTGGTGTCAGTTGGATCACCTAAGATGTATACAGGTGCTCATTGGGTTATGAGTACACCGGACAGGACTCGCCGGGAACATGCTAGTTGGTCAATATACCAGACGTCAGATGGCAGTTCCCTGGTGACATGTGTGCAGGTTAGTTCATCGACCTGGGGATCGTCATTTGTCTCGTGTGAGTTCCCACTGTACTTTGATTACTACCCTACCACGGCTCAAAGGAGTCGTGCAAACAGGTTTTAGTTGGGTACAGTCCCGAGCCACATGGAGGCAGTGAGCGTATCTTCAGGGTTCGTCTCTCCCGGTATTAGGGGTGAGGTCGTGCTGTGTCTAGGAGAGCCATTACACGAAGCCCTCGGCCGAGGCAAGGAGATTTACTGGTAGGTATTCCAGTAGTATCTCAGGGTGTTCTGGGCTACACTCCGACACGACTTGTACCGCTTTTGGGGGTTTGACTTTTACCAACCCCCTAGGCCCGCCATGCGATGCTCATAGACGAACGGACCGGACTGTACGGATATTGTCACTGACAGGCTCAGTAGGGAGTCAGGCTGAGTTCGCTCACAGACGTCCCTTTTGGTCAATACCTGGTAGCCCGTTACGTATTGGCTTATACCTCTAACGTGCTAGTGGTTAAATCCACAACCAAGGTGTTGATGAGTCTTTAGAGTCCTCCACATTCTGTTACTCAGCTTTCGGGCGAAAAGCTGTAGAGGCCGTATGGAGATATGGCAGGGTTCGATCAGATACGTGCGGTATTGCACAGATCGTGATCGGACAGTTTGTACTATAGGCCGTATGGTTATATGGCAGGGTTCGATCAGATACGTGCGGTATTGCACGGATCAGGATCGAACGGATATTTCTAGCCGGCTTTGGTTTAAGCCGGATCCTAGTATAGTACAGTGTAGTTTTTGTCTCATTGCATTTGTATTTCGGTCGAAATACAGATGCGGGTGTGTATGCACAGTATCGGGGTTTTCCTGTAATTTATTATGGGACCAGTTTTCTGGAGTTGCCAGTTTGCTTTCCGTTTCGGCCGATTTCCATTGTTCCGTTCATTGGCCGAAGATTGGTGGAGGAGGGCTTATTTGCATTGTTGCAAATAGGTATTTGTGGAGGGGGTTCTTTGCATCTTGTTGCATCATGATGGTTTTCATGATGAGCACCATCACTTGACTTCTTCTTCTCATGATGGCTTGACTTTTTGAAGCCATCATGCATGAGATGATGGTTTCCTTGGAGTGTTGGATTTGTTGTGATCATTCCCTTTTGCATGATAGCCTTCTCTCTCTCTCCTTTGTATTATTTTGGATGGCTCTCTCATTATCTAACATACTACATTTTCATTCACCCCCCCCATCATCTCTAGTGGCCGGCCAAGCTCATTTTGGGCTGTCCAAAATTTTGGTGGTGGGTTTTTGGCTCATTTGATGTTGCAAAAATCTCACAAGTTCCATCTCCAAACTCCATAGTTCATTCCTCCACCAAATGGCAATTCCACAACCCCAAAGTGAGACTTGAGGACTACATATTCTACAGCGAATCTTGGGCACGTTGAGTAGCCGGCTTCGTGCCCGAGTTGCCTCGGCATTGAGGTGGGAGCCCGTAAAACATGGAGACGATGTGGTGCCCTTCCGGAAAGGTGGCGACGACCGGAGATTCCACAGGAGATCGGGACGATGATGAGAAGACCGGAGGACTTGGATCGTCGGTATATCTCTATTCCCTTTCTTGTAGATAGCTAGGACTAGTTAGTGGTTCGATCCGGGTATTAGTGCGCGGCGGTTTGCCAGTTCAAGAAAAATTAAAGTTTATCACCGCTTCCGCATTTGGCCGTCGGATTGACGGCCGGGGCGCCGCCGTGCACTTACAACTCCGTAGGGTCAAACAGTTGCCCCTACGGTCCTTCCATATTTATTTAAAAATTATTAAATCTTAATGTGTTGTTTGCCCCTACGGAGCCGCAAACCAAGCTCCTACGGGTATATCCGTAAGGGCATCTAAATAGAGATTTAAGTGATCAATCCCTACGCTGATTATTTCTTATTCCCTTATCAGTTGCGCGCGAACCCAAATCCCTAAACCCTCGTTCCCCTCGATCGCCGTTCTCGTCGTCGCCGTTCTCGTCATCGCTAGCGCCGGCCGAATCGTCGTCGCCACCGCCTGCTTCTTCCTCATCTCCGTTCGTCGTCGCCATTGCCTGCTTCTTCAACCTACGGCCGATTCGTCGTCGCCACCGATTCGTCGTCGCCACCGCCTGCACAGGTTAGGAAATCTTAATTAAACAAATTTTTGATTGTTTTAGGTCTATGGTTCATGGTTTGGGTAGGCATCGGTTGGGGTTAGCGTTAGGGTTAGGGGTGGGGCTGGGGGGCTACTGTTGCGGTTGGGGTTGGGGTTCGGCAGGGGGTAGCGGTTGGGGTTGGGGTTAGGGTTGTGTGTCCCTGAGCACTTCTTGATTGGGGCTGGGGCTACGGGCTGGGGCTGGGGCTGGGGCTCGAGCTAGGGTTGGGGCTCGGGCTGCAGCTAGGGCTGTGGTTGGGGTTGGGGCTCGGGCTCGGGCTGCGGTTAGCGTTAGGGTTGGGGCTGGGGCTGGGGCACGAGCTCGGGCTGCGGTTGGGGTTGGGGTTCGGCAAGGGGTTGCTGTTGGGGTTGGGGTTGGGGTTTTGGATTTCAGGGTCTAAGTTAATTTCCATTCTAATTAGCATTAAGCTCGTTAATTGAAATGTTGATGATGATCATAAGAGGAAAATGTGTCTACTTTGAGAAGGTGTTGGAAACTGGACTAATAATGTGGGTAAAGCCCAGTTTAATTAATAATTTTATTTGTCATTCTCAAATTTTCTTGGAAACGGAGACTGTTTTGTTGAACTTTTAGCCGTTGGGCATATTGGGTTGAATTTGTTTGCTAATTGCATAAGATGCTCATAAGATTCTGGATTTTGAGGATGGGCCGTTGTAATTGGAAATACTTGGAATCGTAGGAACTTCTTTGTTTTAGCTATATATAATTGCAAAAAAAAAGACACATTTCTGATTTGAAGAAAAGGAAGGGCAAGATAGGGATTTAGTTATGGATTTTACTTGGGCGTCTCCTCTTTTAATACATGTTTATCTTTATAAGAATATCATGTCACATATTCGGTTTTAGCATCTGTACGCAACTACTTTGATTATCATCATGTTATTAACATCTTTAACTTCTATCATTTTTCTAATATGTTTCATAGTTAATATAATAATCCTTTGTCTATATTTGTTGACAGTGACCTTTCTTTTGGATGAACATGTTTTTTGATGCATGTTTCAGTCATGTGAATTCATATGTTGCGTATAACGCTTTATGATATCAGTATCCTATATTTGTAGTTTTAATTGTTGATTGTTATAGATGAATGCCATTGCAATAATAGTTTTTGGTAGATGAATGCCATTGCAATGTAGGATGATCAGTTCTATCAATCTTGATCTCAATGGTTTAAAATCATGTTACACATACAACACGAATGCACAACAAACGCATCATTAGAGAGTGATTCAAGATGTTCAAGTTAAAACCAATATATGATACTCGATGATAATATGAAACCTTCATATTCTCATCGATACTTATATATGAAACTAAAAGCGCCACTTAGTCCCCGTCTATCGGTTAACATACGTGCGATGCTCGTCGTGACATAGAACTATACGAAGGCTGTTAAATATCGGACAGTATAGCTCGATACTAACAACCGTCGTATAGTCTACGCGACGAGAAAATTCAATCGTATGGTAACCCATAGATTTGTCCCGTGTGGACAAGTTAAGAATATATAAAACAAACGCCTTCATTCACTTGTGTTTTCATCCGTTTCGAGATATTTCGTCAGTACCTTTCCGCTGGTTCTCCGTGTACAAAGATAGATTAGATGTTCATTTCAACGTTGTTTCACAGCTTTGAAATGATTATCTATTCTATTACAGTGTACTCGGAGAACAGCGGGGAGGTGCTGCCGAAATTTACTCGAAACGGTTGAAAGCACAAGTGATGGGTGTTCGCTCTATACATTCTTAATGGGATAGAAGCCTACCCCCGACAGCCGGAACACACACATACAACAAGAATACACAACAAACGCATAATTAGAGAGTGATTCGAGATGTTCAAGTTAAAACCGATACTCGATGATAATATGAAACCTTCATATTCTCATCAATACTCATATATGAAACTAAAGCGCCACTTAGTCCCCGTCTATCGGTTAACATACGTGCGATGCTCGTCGTGACATAGAACTATACGAAGGTTGTTAAATATCGGACATTATAGCTCGATACTAACAACCGTCGTATAGTCTACGCGACGAGAAAAATCAATCGTATGGTAACCCATAAATTTGTCCCGTGTGGACAAGTTAAGAATGTATAAAGCAAATGCCTTCATTCACTTGTGTTTTCATCCGTTTCGAGATATTTCGTCGGTACCTTTCCGCTGGTTCTCCGTGTACAAAGATAGATTAGATGTTCATTTCAACGTTGTTTCACAACTTAGAAATGATTATCTATTCTATTACAGTGTACTCGGAGAACAACGGGGAGGTGCTGCCGAAATTTACTCGAAACGGTTGAAAGAACAAGTGATGGGTGTTCGCTCTATACATTCTTAATGGGATAGAAGCCTACCCCCGACAGCCGGAACACACACATACAACAAGAATACACAAGAAACCCATAATTAGAGAGTGATTCGAGATGTCAAGTTAAAACCGATATTCGATGATAATATGAAACCTTCATATTCTCATCGATACTCATATATGAAACTAAAAGCGCCACTTAGTCCCCGTTTATCGGTTAACATACGTGCGATGCTTGTCGTGACATAGAACTATACGAAGGTTGTTAAATATCAGACAGTATAGCTCGATACTAACAACCGTCGTATAGTCTACGCGACGAGAAAATTCAATCGTATGGTAACCCATAGATTTGTCCCGTGTGGACAAGTTAAGAATGTATAAAGAAAACACCTTCATTCACTTGTGTTTTCATCCGTTTCGAGATATTTCGTCGGTACCTTTCCGCTGGTTCTCCGTGTACAAAGATAGATTAGATGTTCATTTCAATGTTGTTTCACAGCTTTGAAATGATTATCTATTCTATTACAGTGTACTCGGAGAACAGCGGGGAGGTGCTGCCGAAATTTACTCGAAACGGTTGAAAGCACAAGTGATGGGTGTTCGCTCTATACATTCTTAATGGGATAGAAGCCTACCCCCGACAGCCGGAACACACACATACAACAAGAATACACAACAAACCCATAATTAGAGAGTGATTCGAGATGTTGAAGTTAAAACCGATACTCGATGATAATATGAAACCTTCATATTCTCATCGATACTCATATATGAAACTAAAAGCGCCACTTAGTCCCCGTCTATCGGTTAACATACGTGCGATGCTCGTCGTGACATAGAACTATACGAAGATTGTTAAATATCGGACAGTATAGCTCGATACTAACAACCGTCGTATAGTCTACGCGACGAGAAAATTCAATCGTATGGTAACCAATAGATTTGCCCCGTGTGGACAAGTTAAGAATGTATAAAGCAAACGCCTTCATTCACTTGTGTTTTCATCCGTTTCGAGATATTTCGTCTGTACCTTTCTTCTGGTTCTCCGTGTACAAAGATAGATTAGATGTTCATTTCAACGTTGTTTCACTGCTTTGAAATGATTATCTATTCTATTACAGTGTACTCGGAGAACAGCGGGGAGGTGCTGCCGAAATTTACTCGAAACGGTTGAAAACACAAGTGATGGGTGTTCGCTCTATACATTCTTAATGGGATGGAAGCCTACCCCCGACAGCCGGAACAGAAACATACAACAAGAATACACAACAAACGCATAATTAGAGAGTGATTCGAGATGTTCAAGTTAAAACCGATACTCGATGATAATATGAAACTTTCATATTCTCATCGATACTCATATATGAAACTAAAAGCGCCACTTAGTCCCCGTCTATCGGTTAACATACATGCGATAATTTATTCTTTTCAACGACAAACGCACACACAAAGCATATACACGGATTTTCTCCTTTGTCAGTAACTATCTCGTTCTTATATTTCTCAATATAGTCAGCATAACCTACAATTTATATGTTATACAGTCTAACATGGCCCGTGAGTACGTCAGAGTTAAGGACTGGATGTATGTGGATTGGAAACAACGTATGCAACCTAAGTTTGTCGCAGGATTTGCTGCTTTCCTTGAATTTGCACGTGCACATAATAAGATCATAATAGAGAAGATTCTCTGTCCGTGCGATAGATGTGGCAATAAGTACTGGCAGAAGGTAGAATTGGCAGAGCTTCATATTGTAAAACATGGGTTTACTAGACATTATACAACTTGGAAATATCACGGGGAAGGAGAAGAATGCAGTACTGTCGCAGGAGAAGAATGCAGTACTGCGGCAGAAGAAGAATTCGGTAATGCGGCAGGAGAAGTAGAACACGATAATGCGGCAGGAGAAGAAGAAGAATTCGGTAATGCGGCAGAAGGAGAAGGTGGTAATTTATTTCCATCAGAAGAAATGGAGGATATGGTAGAGGCTGCCCTAGGTGAATCTATTCGTACCGAAGATGACATTCCTTCCGGTCAAGGACCGCATGCGGATAAATATGAAAATTTCATGAATGATGCTAGGAAACCAATTTATGAGAATGCGAAGTATTCCACCCTCTCATGGTTCGTCCAACTTTTCCAGATTAAGTGTCTAAATGGATGGAGCAACAAGTCATTCATAATGCTTCTTTCGTTCTTGAAAGATTCTATGCCTCCGGGAAATAATGTGCCCGACAGCTGGTACGAAGCCCAGAAGATGATGTCTGATTTGGGTCTAAAGTGCGAGAAGATTCAAGCATGTCCTAAAAATTACGTGTTGTACCGGAAAGAGAATTCAGATTTGAAAGAGTGTCCAACATACGGAGAGGTCAGGTATAAGCCAAAAGATTCTGATAAGAAGCCTGATATACCTGTGAAGATAGCACGATACTTTCCCATAACACAGAGGCTACAGAGGTTATTCAGGTGCAAGAAAACAGCCGAGGCAATGATTTGGAGTCACCGTGCTCCTCCAAGTGAAGATGGAAAAATGAGCCATCCAAGAGATTCACCGGCATCAAAGGATTTCGATAGGAGGCACGCAATATTCAGTAGCGATCCTCGCAATGTCCGGCTCGGACTGGGTACTGATGGCTTCTGCCCATTCAACTATATGGCTGGAAGTCACAGCACATAGCCCGTTGTAATGATAATTTATAATCTGTCGCCTTGGTTGGCTATGGACCAATCATACTTTATGATGCCTCTTCTTATCGACGGACCAAACTCACCGGGGAACAATATCGACGTCTATCTCCGACCTCTGATCGAGGAGTTGAAATCTTTGTTCATTGATGGTGTAGAGACATATGATGCAAACACAAATACAACCTTCATACTGCGTGCGGCTTTAATGTGGACAATTAATGACTTTCCTGCGTATGGAATGCTATCAGGTTGGTCCGTACATGGTCACAAAGCATGTCCTCATTGCCATGAACACACAACATCGAAATTCTTGAATTTTAGCAGGAAGGTTTGTTATTGCGGCCATCGACGTTTCCTGCCTCCAGACCACCCCATTAGGTTAGACACGATTCACTTTGATGGTCATCAGGAGCTTCTTGGACCTCCATCCCCATTGTCCGGAGAGGACGTGACTGCTAAATGGGATAGTTACAATAACGTGACCTTCGGGATGGATCCGACGAAACAGGTTAAACCACCATATTGGAACAAGTTAAGCATTTTCTTCAATCTTCCGTACTGGTCTACAAATTTAGTGCGTTATTGTCTGGACATCATGCATATAGAGAAGGGAGTATCAGAGCACATACTTAACTTGCTTCTTTGTAAAGACGGGAAATCTAAAGACAACATGAATGCTCGGATGGATCTACAAGAGTGGGGAATAAGAAGTGAATTGCACCTTAGACTGGTAGCGGGTAAACCGGGCAAGTTTGTACTTCCCAATGCCGCTTATCATATGTCACAACCAGAGAAGAAAAGATTCCTGCAGGTGTTGCATGATTTGAAAGTCCCCACAGGTTTCTCAGGATCATTCAGCAAGAAAATAAAAATTGTGAAGGGCAAGATCGATGGGCTGAAAAGTCATGATCACCATATTATCTTAGAGCACCTTCTTCCCTTAGCCCTCAGGACTTCTCTCCTCGACTCGGTTGGTCTAGTAATCAATGACCTATGTTGTTTTTTCAGGGAGTTGTGTGCTAAAACACTGGAGGTTGTGATGCTGGATAAACTAGAAAATTCTATTGCGTTGATATTTTGCAAGTTTGAGCGTATTTTCCCACCGTCATTCTTCGATATCATAATACACTTGACGGTTCATCTTGCAACTGAGGCGAAATTAGCCGGACCGGTACAATATCGATGGATGTATCCCGTCGAGAGGTACGTGTAATTTTTCGTTTCGTGCAATTTAAAAATTTATTGTTATCCTGTGTGCCCGTATTTATTTATTCAACATATTTTCATTAGGTACCTCTACACTCTTAAGATGTATATACGCAATAAAAATCGACCAGAGGGTTCTATCATGCAAGGTTATCTTCTTGATGAAGCAACTACATTTTGTTCCCGCTATCTGGACAAGAACATTGAGACAAGGCTTAACCGACCACGAAGAATTCAAGACGGGCCATATGGTAAAGCCGAGTATAAGAGGGTAGACACTATATTTATCAACAAGATATACCGGTTTATCTTGCTTAATTGCGCATGTCTTGAACAAATTAGAGAGTAAGTTTTTTTGGATTAATTGTTATATCTGTGTTTGTGTGTGTATGAAATGATATAATAGTAATGTCACCATTATTTGTCGAAAACAGAATTCATTTTAACGAGGTACGTGAGGGGCATCCTGATTGGAATGAAGAACAATTGGAAAAATATCATCAGGATAATTTTTGTGATTGGGTCACAGATCATGTAAGTTATTCGAATAACATTTTATTGCTAGCAGTTTTAATCTAAACTTGTATCGTTATGTATTTGTCGTAAAATTTGTTTTGTTAGATCCACGATCCGAACTTGTCTGCATCATTTGAGAGTGATTCAAGATGTTTAGCTCAATTTCCTAGTATGGAGGTTCCATATTACAAAGGATTTGGTGTCCTTAGATACAAATTCAAAGTTAAGGAATTAGAAACATCTAGAACCACTCAGAATAGTGGGATTGCGACGGTAGGATCGGACGGTGTGATTTACTATGAGTACGTAAATTGTATACTCGGCATCCACTATCCCGGACGATCAGAAACCTTTTATATATTCAAGTGTACTTGGTACGATACACGAACCGATACGGACAGGTGGAGAAGCAATCTTGGGACTTGGAAAGATGAATATGGATTGACCAGTGTGAACACACTTCGATTTTACTGTCAGGAAGATCCGTTTATCTTTCCGAAATAAGCGTTCCAAGTATACTACTCACAGTGTTTGAAGCATCCGGGGTGGAGTGTTGTATGCCGATGGAAACCCAGAGATGTCTAAGATGTCCCAGAATACGAGGACAACGATGAGGACGAAGAAGAGAGAAGGCTTAAAGTGCTCCGACCGTCTGTTTCGAAGGACGGGTTGTCTTCGACCGATCATGAAGTTACGTGGGTTAGAAATGACATCGACGATGAAATCCAAGTAGATATGTATAATGCGCCCACGAAACGAAAAAGGTTATCAGTAATGTTATATTATTACTTCACATTTTACGCTCTATACATATATAGTCAATACTTTTAATGATTGTCTAATGCATCCACGAACCGTTTATCTAGATTTGATGACGATGTCGGGAGCAGCGAGGGACGGCAGGAGCTCCAGCCGCGGCAGAGGCAGAGGCAGAGGCAGAGCGGTTCTGCCATCCGGAGAGCTTTATAGGGAGCTTCAGAGGGCCGGTCTTGCACCCAGTTCGGAGACCCCTTCGAATGCCTCCTTCTGTGTGGATTTTGCCACACCTCCAGGTATACTGCACGCATATCCATTTTGAATGTAATATTACAGATATTCATGCCTGTTTATCTCAAAATTACTTATATTGTCAATGTTTGATTGTTTAGTTGTTGGTGATGCGTCCACATCTAGGACAGAGGCCACTCCCGCTCCTCCAGGTATGTTTATATATCATATAGTGCATGTATATTGATTTAGAATGCTATATCATAAATATACACACATTCCTTTTTCTCTTACTTAGCAATTTTTATTATTGTCTAGCTGTAGGTGGTGACACCACCGCACCTACGGGTATGTTTATATATCCTATAGTGCATGCATATTGATTTAGAACGTTATATTATTGATCTGCACATTCTTTTTGCAATTACTTATATAATCTATTTTTAATTGTCTAATTATAGGTGGTGCGTCCACATCTTCCGCAGGGGCCACTCCTGCCGCTTCCATACCATCCGCATCGTCTGCAGGTTAGTATGAATAAATATAAAATATTTATTCATTTTACATATGCTCTATAGAATAAATATGAACTTCATGGAAATTTAGCGTCAATGTTTATTTTCTAGTTGTAGGGGATGCGTCCGCATCCGGGACCCCGGTTGTTCCTCACCGGAGGAACTATCGTCCCGCTCGTGCTGCTGCCCGGGCCCAGGCTCGTGCGATAGTCACCGAAGGTATATATCACACTTTAATTTTCGCTTAAGCTTGATTTCTTAATACAACTTTGTCTTAATATTGATTGTCTTGATATTTCGTGCAGACGCAGGGCCTCTCCATCCCCAGAAGGGGACTCGAGGCCCGAATCAGTCCCATAGGCTGAGGCCTGACAGAGCTAGGGGGAAGGCACCATTCCCCCTCCTTTTTACCCTTGACTATAGCTATACCGGTCCTTATGCCGAGAGGTTCGGCCGGTATATGGGGGATGAGAGCCGGCTCGTGAAGAACTATCCACTTCACGTTGAGTGGGGCGAGCAGCACCGGTGCTCATTCGCCCTCTTCTTTGATCAGGCTCGGGTACGTATTAACGGCCTATTTTCATTTGATTTATCCAATATATTTATTATTAACACTTGCAATCTAATAACAATGTTTTTTTTGTATTTTCAGTCGGATTACGATTTTCAGCCTGTACCCGACCCTGATCACCTTGGGAGGGTGCTCGACCTTCATGTCTGTACAATAGCCTGATGAAGAACATGCAGACCAAGGTCCGATACAACAGGAATGAGCTGAAGGCCGACTGCTACTCCCTATGGATGGCGACCCCCGAGACAGAGAGAGCGGCCCTCCTATCTACTCCGGCGTTTGCGAGAGTCGACGTAGAGACATGGCCTCTATTGTGCGATTATTTCGACTCCCAACGCAAACAGGTATGTATTTTAAATGTAATTCATTGTTTATGATATAATTTATTTCTTTGTGTTCCTTAATTAGAAAACTAAATGTTAATGCATTGTGCAGAAACAGGCCGCTCAGAATACAGAGAACAGGAAGTCGGCGAAGAGGGGTCGCCCCACTTACACAGGTGGCTCAAGGAATATTACTCGAGCCATGGAGTTATCGGTAAATTACAATAGACCGGCCTTTCTGAAATTCTGCAATATTAAGAGTTATTTTCTAATATTGCAGACAGCTCGGACCGTGGCGCAAGGTAGTACACCGAGCGTGCTGTCCGCATATCTTGCCATCCACGGCACCTCGACAGATCTCGCCACGGGCGAGCTTCGATATCCCGACGTCGCTGCCCAGGAGTATTGCGTAAGTGTTAAATATTTATTCTACCCATATTTGAAATTTTAGTTTTGGAAGCTTCAAGTTTAAATTTTATACTTATACTTTACTGCTTAATGTGGGTGTAGGAGCGGGTGGTTGAGCAGGCCGAGGCCTCGGGGATCGATTTTACCGGACAGAACGATCCGAGGCTGCTGACCCCAGTTCTGGACGCCGCACACGGAAGGCACCATGGAGGTTGGGAGAGAGGCCGGGCACTGGGCCCTAGCAGGGCCCATATGAGGTTGGACTCCACCCCGGCGGTTACTTCCTCCGTCCAGTGAGCGACGTGTCCAGCAGGAACTGGAGAGCTTGAGGGCCGCCGTTGAGGAGTTGAAGGAGATGCTGGTATGTATACTGCTATATACTAAAATATCATGCCATATTATACATATCAACATATCCATAATTAGTACGTAGATTGAGCTATTTGGTTTTAGAGTTAGGTTTGATTAATCATACATACATATGTAATTAAAATAAACAACGGTTATCCAAACTAGATATCCAAATAGGATTTCGAAATAACTTGATAATGATACGAATTCGAGTAATACACAGTTCTTACACGCTTCTTACACACGTTAGGTCCAGACACGACAGGGTACATGTCATGCATCTCCTTCGGCTGCGGCTCCGCAAGCCACTACATCGGCTGCGGTTCCGCAGACAGCTCCTATAGCTCCAGCACCCTCTCAGACTCCCGCAGCCGCGACTCCCTCGACGGCGGCTGCGCAGACCACATCTCTAGCTCCACAGGACGCTCAGACTCCCGCTCGCGCCGAATTGCAAAGTTTATTGACCGAGGAGCAGGCGCGCGTTATTCTATCGTTATTCAGAGGTGGAGCTGGACCGAGCTAGGGTAGCTTTTTGGTTCTTATTTTTTGAAACATGTATTTATTTATATCATACATATTGTACTACATTTTGAAACGATATTGATATTGGTTTATATTTATATCATATTCAGTATTTGGGTTTCTTTTGTATATTATATGCGTGAGATGTGATTATGAATACTGCGATATATGTTGTGTGATGATTAATTTTATATTTTATTGATATATATATTATTGTGCACAGGGCGAGAAAAAATAAGGCAGCCCCTTTTTTTAAAAAAAAAACAGATAATATGTACCTACGGATTAATCCGTAGGTACACATGTTGCCCCTACGGATTAAGTCTTAGGGACAAAATATCAGCAGTAACTGATATTTCCCCCCTGATCTCAGTGTCAGGGGGGTTGGGCTTGTCCCTACGGATATATCCGTAGGGACAAACAAAGACCCCTAAGGATATATCCGTAGGGGCATAATATCAGGATTCCTGATATTTTGCCCCTACGGATATGTACCTACGCATATATCCTTAGGGGATACTTCTTGGACCTACGGATAAATCCGTAGGTACAGTTAATATAATTAAAATAACCGTAAATAAAATAACTTTTTTCCCCTACGCCCTAATCCGTAGGTGCAAATGTACCTACACAGAACTCCGTAAGGGCAAGTTTTTGACCGTAGGGGCAAGTGCAGGGCTTCAACTTGCACCTACGGCGTTTGCACCTACAGATGAATTTTTTGCCCCTACGGATATATCCGTAGGGGCAGTTGGGCTTGTCCCTACGGATATATCCGTAGGGACAAACAAAGACCCCTACGGATATATCCGTAGGGGCATAATATCAGGATTCCTGATATTTTGCCCCTACGGATATATACCTACGCATATATCTGTAGGGGATACTTCTTGGACCTACGGATAAATCCGTAGGTACAGTTAATATAATTAAAATAACCGTAAATAAAATAACTTTTTTTCCCCTACGCCCTAATCCGTAGGTGCAAATGTACCTACACAGAACTCCGTAGGGGCAAGTTTTTGACCGTAGGGGTAAGTGCAGGGCTTCAACTTGCACCTACGGCGTTTGCACCTACAGATGAATTTTTCGCCCCTACGGATATATCCGTAGGGGCAGTGGGTTGCCCCTACGGGTACATCCGTAGGGGCAACCCTTATTTCTAGTAGTGGTTGACTCCAAAGTTAAATTTGCGCAACCATATTTTAGAACCAACGGGATCTACCTATTGGACTAATTTGACCCTGTTTCGGGAATGTGTTAAGTTTAGATAATCCAAATTTCATAAAATTATTTATACTTGACTCCAAAATCCTATCTATCTTATGTGTGATATAGATTTTGGAGTTTAGCAAACTTCAGTTATCTAAACCCCAAAAATGAGATAACTAGAGCTTATAAAACTCCGATCCAAGAAAAGTTTAGTAAACATCATAATTTGTGAAGAAAATATCCTGTTAGAGTCAAATATCATCTTCGATCAAAGTCAAGCAAGAGGCCTTGATGCCGACCAATGGTCATCCAGTCGAATAATAGTTCGGTCAACAAGCCAGACCCATGACCAACGATTCCCGAACAAGGACGGGAGTACTGGAAAAGTTAGAGACCGGAGGAGGATTCAACCGAGGGAGCAAGTCGGTGGCCCATGAACAAAACCGCTCGGCCGAGGCCATTAAAGTTTAATGGTCATAAAAGAGCATAACAGTCGCTCCTTAATTAATGTGCGTTGTTCCTGAACGTGCGCATTAAGAGGGATCGTGGTGCAAGAATCTTGGGATATTGGAACAGTTATGTAACTGATTCCCCATCATATAAATAGAAGAGTCTGAGACAGAAAAAGCATCCAATGATCAATCCACCATGAACTAATGTACCTCTTGTCTTAGGTCCCTGGCCTCTAGTTTATGATAACTTAGTCAAATTACGGCGATCAAAGGCCCGTGCTCTTGAGGCCCTACTGATCCACAGACGTCCAGCCATCATGCAGGTAATGCCTTTGTCGTCTTCTCGGGCTAACCTAATCGAAAACTAAGCAAAAATATGACCCTCGGCCTAAACCATCGGCGTGCAACCCTTAAGTGGATTTGTGCGCATACTGATTGGAAGATGGCCGAGGCTGTCACTGATTGGACATGACTTAAGACTGCTTATAGGAACAACCCAGAATTCCACCGTGTTTACGTTGGTTTTAGGTCAGGTCTCGGCCGAGGCGAGGTAGTTAGCCCAGTTAGGGCTAAAGGCGTCTTATCGAGTGATCTAGATTCCAGCCTTGCACTAGCAAAACGAATTTAGGCCAAATTCAACAGGCCAAATGTCGGTCGGACCGGTGTTAAGATCGTTTGTGTGAATGATCCAGATGTCCATTCCTACATTTGTTCGACGGGATAGCTCAGGTCTCGGCCGACCCAAAGCTAAATATGTGTAATATTTATTATGTAACTCTTCTAACCATTTGAAGGGTCTCAAGCCCGGACTCGGTTTAAGGTCTTCAATGCAAATGATCGAGATGTTTTGCCCTGCATTTGCACTTGGGCTTTAGATAATATATTGGCTGATAGCCGAGAAGGCAAAATCTCAGTGTAATCTACGTACTTGCGTACTTATGTTTCAAATTGTCAGTAAAGTTGTCGAATTCCATTATATTATGCTCTTATGGTTTATACAATTTATACGAGCCGCTGAGTTCTGTTGTTTTGTTTATGATGTTTCTATTATTTACAATTCAAGGGGCCAAACTCATCAATAGAAAGAATGTTCTTTTCTT
Source organism: Agapanthus africanus (assembly GCA_030015575.1). NCBI lineage: Eukaryota > Viridiplantae > Streptophyta > Magnoliopsida > Asparagales > Amaryllidaceae > Agapanthus > Agapanthus africanus. The sequence goes on from JASDDO010000029.1 coordinate 310,864,337, forward strand.
TCTCTAATGATAACTTATCTATCTAAGACATGTTTTTGCTTTTTATTGGCTAATTTTTCCGGCGGCTTATGAACACATCGATTTTGAAGTTTTGATAAGTCCAAAAAAATTTGAAGTTTTAAAAACTCCAAACCAACCACCCATCAATATTAAGTTATAAAAATAGAGTCAAGACCTTGCGAACTGGAATTTGTATAGGCTCTATCTTCACTTAAAAAATTAACTCCAGTTTTTCTAACTCCATATCCAAACACGAACTTAATAGTCTTTAAAACTAGGACTAGGGGCCTTCATTTTAGTTGGTGAAGGTATCAATAGATTCAAAACCATACACTTGTTGGATGCATTTTAACATTCGAGAATTTGAATATAATACTCGTTTAATTTTGAATAGAAATGTTATTGGTGACCTTTTGTTCCCCTGCTTTGAAGGCAATTTTTTTTGGAATTGGTCCGTAAGCCTAACCGAGACACACAACATACATAGCACAAACTACCACACAACAAACACATACACACAATTCTGTCCTATTTTAAAGGAGCGCAAGTAACACAGAGAGAATTTGAAAAATATTTGTTTTTCAGTTTGATGATGCTCTATATTGGCGATCTCCCAGATCAGGACACATGGCAGATGACGTATCCCAGAACTCGGAAGAAAGGGCCCACAGGGGCCGATCAGGCCACCCCTATACCCGACCTGCAAGAACAAGCTGGCTCTCCTCAAAGCCCCTTGTAAATTGGCCTCCTCGGCCTCTCAGCTCGCCCCGAGCTACCACAGGACCAGGATGCCTCGGCCCTCCCGCTCGTTCCCGAGCTCCCTTGCCGAGGCCATCTTCCTCGGTCCCTCTGACCGACCAACTCCACCACTCACAGGCGTAACTACCGCTCCGCAGATCTCGTCATACGTGGATTCTCCGTCGGCAACATCGCACATTCCACGCCATCACGATCCCCATTAACGGGCGATCCGCTTATTACGTGGGCGTGACGTCGGGAGCGTAACTGCCGGCGAGATTCTGGCGCGTGCTACTGCGCGCTGCCGCCACTATATAAACCCCCATCACAGAGGGGTCAAGTAAGATTTTTTCACCCCACTTAGCCGTTACTTTGCTCGGATCTTGCACTAACTTGATCGTCGGAGGGTCTTCAGTGGTACCAAACCATCCCGGGACTTCCTTGCAGGTACTCGGCGCAAACTCTTCGAAACCACCAATCTCCTCAAAACCCATTGAGACCCGCACACAACAGGAGATCACCTCCAAGATCCACCGGGAGATCGACGGAAGACAACATCTGACGGAGACCCGAAAAGGACCTCCATCAGTTGGCGTCGTCTGTGGGAAACTAAACTCCACAAAAAAACAAAGTTGACCTTCCGATCTCCATCCACATGGCAAGCGATCACCCTGAAGATCCAGGTACCAGCCGGCGCCTCCCCATCAACAGAGGCATGGATGAACCTCCTCCGGCGACCGTCATCAACGCCCTCGCCGGCCGAATAGACCGACTACAGTCCATTGTGGAGGCGCTCATCCGCATCCAAACGGCCGGGCCAGGGCCCCAGATCACCGATCCTCCACCTCCAGAAGACTCTGCCCTCGTCGGCACGGCTGACCACCGGCAGGCTACGTCCCATGGCCATAGATCTCACGGGTCGATACTCTCTGAGGCCCGCTGGGCGCCCCATAGCTCCACACCAAGATCCGCCGCCAAAGTGCCTCGCCTCGAGCCTCCCCGCGACCCCTACCCCCTGAGGAGATGTCGTTCACTTCGCCTGTCCCCAGGCATGACCGACACCCCCACCCTCGATGGGGTCGCACGGAAGGGGCTCGCCACGGCGGCCCGAGGGCCACCTCACCTGGGGATCTGAGGAACCTCATCAAAAGGAACCGGGGCCACGCCCAGACGCAGACCTCCCACAGCAGGGGCCAGGGATCACAAGGCGTCGAATCCTCGGGTACCACGGCCGACTCGACGCCCTTGAGAAGAAGATCGAGGCTTTACGCCGAGAAAGTCACCTCTCGGGCGACGGGGCTAAGTACGTCACCGACTCGCTCACCAAGCCATTTACCGAGGGATTGCTCGTTGTTCACGTCTCCTCATGCAACAAGCCCCCGAAGGTCTCTCTGTTCGACAGGAAAACCGACCCGAAAGACTATTTGGATGCTTTCACCACGGGGATGAGCTTCCAGGACCGTTCCAACGCTGCTCAGTGCAGAGCCTTCCCAGCCACCTTCATCCGCTCTGGTCGAGACTGGTTCCGAGGACTCGAGCCTCGCTCAATCTCGACATTTGACGAGCTAGCTACTGAGTTCCTCGGCCACTTCGTTAAGAACCGTCGGCAGAAACGCACGGTCGACTACCTCTTCACAATTAAGAGCGGGGACAAGGAGACGTTCAAAGCTTACATCACCCGCTTCTACAATGCCCTCCAGATGGAGTACATCAGCAGCTGCAGTAGGGAGGAGCGCCGGGGGAGCATCCGGCCGAAGTGGTCTTCGATGCTCCCATAGACCAACTGCACCATGTCCTCGGTGCAGTTCTGGTTGTAGAGGTATACGTCTTCGAAGTGGATGATGTCGGGGATGGTAAAGGAGAATTCTTCCATTCTCAACGATCTATTTACGAAGAAAGGAAGGACCAGTGCTCCCTCAGCCTTATATAGCCTACTGCGCCCCAACAGAACCCAACAGTCGCTCGTTTTCACCCACAAAGTCGCTACCACGCGGCGATCATTGAGCCTTCTCTTGCAGAATCGAAACGATGCGAGTCTGGCGCTTCGCCTCCCCGCACATTCAATGCGTATGCTACGCGCACGTTCTCCGCGACCGTTCCTGTTCCCCATACCTGCCACAGGATGGTCGGGCGAAACCTCATGAAGAATCGGCCAAGCATCTACTATGCTCGGCCATCCCTGGCCGGTAGCTTCCCTACACGCAACGCCGGGGATCAAATTCCTCGCCGAGAGGCAACCGAGTAGCTTCACTGCCCGATTATCCTTAGCAGGCCTCTTACAGCCCCTCCAATGCTAAGGATCAAAGTCCTCCGTAAAGGCAGCCGAGCGGCTTCCCTGCTTGGTTATCCCTGGCCGGTAGCTTCCCTACTCGCAACGCCAGGGATCAAAGCCCTCGCCAAGAGGCAACCGCGCAGCTTCACTGCCCGGTTATACTTAGCAGGCCTCCTACGGCCCCTCCAACGCTAAAGGATCAAAGTCCTCCTTAGAGGCAGCTCAACAGCTACCCTACTCGGCTATCCCTGGCCGGTAGCTTCCCTACTCACAACGCCAGGGATCAAAAAGTCCTCCCAGAGGCAGTCGAGCCAGACCCTCGCTCGGCTATCCCTAGCTGGTAGCTTCCTACCACAACCGACAGGGATCAAAAGCCCTCCCAGAGAAAGTCAAGCCCGACCCTCGCTTGGCTATCCTTCAGGACAAAAGCCCTCGCCAAGAGGCACCGGGCAGTAACCCTGCTCAGCCAAGGGTCCTTAGTAGGCTTCTTACAGACCCTCCCGCGCTAAGGACCAAAGTCCTCCTTTGAGGCGGTCGAGCCCGACCCTTGCTCGGCTATCCCCGGCTGGTAGCTTCCTACCAGAACCGACAGGGATCAAAGTCCTTGCCAAGAGACACTGGGCAGTAACCCTGCTCAGTCCCCGTCCTGAAGGATCAAAAGCCCTCGCAAGAGGCAACCGAGCCCGACCCATGCTTGGTAGCTCCCTACCCATGACGCCAAGGATCAAAGCCCTCGCAAGAGGCATCCGAACGGCTACCCTGCTCGGTCTTTCCAGGCTGGTAGTTGCCTACCCACGACGCCAGAGATCAAAGCCCTCACCAAGAGACAACCGCGTAGCTTCACTGCCCGGTTATCCTTAGTAGGCTTCTTACAGCCCCTCCAACACTAAGGATCGAAGTCCTCCTTAGAGGCAGCCGAGCGGCTTCCCTGCTCGGCTATCCCCGGCCGGTAGCTTCCCTTGTCACGACCCGAAATATTAGCTCGTGACCAGCACTTAAATCACGCAACGTCTAAAGGCGTAACGTAACTCAAGTAAGCTGAAACCCAGAAATCTAAACTTTTTTAAGAAAATAAAGGAGGTGAAGTTTTGAAATAAAGGTATAATGAAATCAAGTTTTCTTAATGCAAAAATATAAAATAAAATAAAATAAAGGAACATAAAGATGCAAGTGAAATTTACTAGTTCGAAAACGTGTTTCGTCTTTTAAAAATTTGGGCAGCACCTCCTTTGTATATTTTGATCCAAAACCACAAATACATAATAAGAATAAGGGCATCCCCAAGAGGGAGCTAGCACTTCGCCAAATGGCGGATCACAACCACGCAAGACAGTATATGTAAATATACGACGCCCAACGGCGAAGTTCACCATCAAAGATAAATAAATAAGCAAGACATCAAAACCACAAGTAGCGGAAATACCCTCGCTCTAAGTCTCGCAACCACAAATCTCACAAAGTCTCATTACTTATAAAAATACTAATTTTGATTGATGGAGCTGACTAGATACAATATGAAATATAAATATAAGAGTGGATACGATACAAATGCCCTACCTACCAATGCAAAACACCCAAATGAAGCTATATGCCAGCGATGCCGCTACGGATCCATGCGGTCAACATGCAAGAACTGTGGCACAACGGGGGTGAGTTGCCAACTTGTGAGTAGAAAAACATCTGCAGATAGAAATCGAATAAACAACGACTCCTAGGTCAACTATATCATAAAGGTAATACTATGATATCTAGGATGATCGTATCTGTATATGTGCCAACAATGTAATCAATACCTATATGTATGCGGATATAATCCAACAATAATCAATGTATGTATGCATGTGGATCTCGTCCAACCATATAATCAACGTATGTATGCATGTGGATCTCATCCAACCATATAATCAATGTCTGTGAATATCATAAAAGCATATGTATGAAAGTATGAGGATATAAATCAACGGATGTCCCTCGCAACACCTCAAAATCATGGAACCTGAGTGTCCAATATCAACACTCGAAAACATCATGAAACCCGTGTCCAGCATCGACAAGTAAATCCCTATATATCTCAAGCGCCGCATCCTCAGATCGGCCCTCAGGCGCCGCACACCCTGGTCGGCCCTCATATCCATCTCGCTACTCCGGTCGGTATCCTCCGGATAACCGCCGAGTCCAAATACTATCACCGGTAGGTAGTGCTCACCGTCTAACAATACGAGTCTTCTTTCCCCGGGTACTTCACCGAGTCCACCATGTACCCGCAGACGGTACCTAACGCTCCTCGAATCGGGTTTCACATGTCATACATCTCAGAACCGAGAAAACGCATGGTGGACGCACTGAAATATCATATTAAGAGAAACCGGGTTTTTAAAACAGTACATACTTTCTTTTGAAATAGCCACGGTTCTCAAATCCAAAAATCTCATGAAAACAACATATCTCAATGCGTGTAATCATAAAGCATGATGTATGCGATATATTACAGAAATGTAAGCATATCCGAATATCATGCAACATGGAATAGTGATATGACATATTAAGGGAAAACCGCTCTTTTAAATGGATCCAGTTTTTAAAATATAACATACGATCCCCAATTCTCCAAAATCAAAGCCAGCATCATCTATGTATGTACAAATGTGTATGTACGTAGGCATGAATGCACAAGATATGTATGTGCACCAATATGGATGTATAAGTGGGTATATACGCAAGTATGAGTGTATAATATGTATGTGCGCCAATATGGATGTACAAGTGGGTATATACGCAAGTATGAATGTACAATATGTATGTGCGCCAATATGAATGTACAAGCGAGTATATACGCAAGTATGAGTGTACAATATGTATGTGCGCCAATATGAATGTACAAGCGGGTATATACGCAAGTATGAGTGTACAATATGTATGTGCGCCAATATGGATGTACAATTGGGTATATACGCAAGTATGAGTGTACAATATGTATGTACGCCAATATGGATGTACAAGTGGGTATATACGCAAGTATGAGTGTACAATATGTATGTGTCCCAATATGGATGTACAAGTGGGTATATACACAAGTAAGTTATGTGAAGAGTCATATCATGATGCAGCAATCCAACTGTATAGTGACATGACAACTATCGATGATGAAGTGTGTGAGCCAGCAAATCTGTATAAGTGTAACATACGCATCATCGATAATGGTGCAGGTGTACTAGCACAGGTATAAGTAATGCAATGTGCATAACATGAATGCAGCATAAGGTAAATTATCAGCTAAAAGCTATAAGGTATACGTGTCTACAAGACCGAGTCGGTAAATCAATCAATCGGCATATAGCCTAACAACATCGCGTATGGTATAATCCATCGTACAACAACCTCTAGTCAAGGGTATGGATCAATCATCAAGTCAAACTCATCACGCACGGAAAATCATCGTACGGCGGCATTAAGCTATCAAGGATCCTATCAACCTATAAGATGAGGAGGGTACGGGCCTAACGTCACGTACGGCTAACACTCACGATTCACAACACACATAAATATCTCTATATACCTATGTCCCAGGTCACATCCGCAACAATCTCATATCAGGGGACCGGCAAGGTAGCAATCATCTCAATCGACTCACATTCGTATACCAACATAGCATCATATCACATATTAAATCGTATTCTCTTTTTATCATAATTATATCTCACATCAAGTCAATTTTACAAATACATTCTACTTTTACTATAAGCATACGTATCTAATCTAACATACACACCCAAACCATATAATCAGCTTTTAAAAGATGTGAATCGTAGTTTTGAAAGTAAGGGATACGGTATTTTTAAGGAAAGATATCATTTGAAAATCCGTAACGTCCCTCAAGATATCTGTTTAAAAGATGCATACGATTCTTCAGTTTAGAAATAAGTATAGTTCGGATGACGCATCTATGTCGGCTATCTAGTCTTATAGTACCCTAAACGGCAATATCATCAAACATCATCCTCAAATCCCGTCATCACATACTAGTCGTATCATATCACTTCTAACTATCCTTAGTTTCTAATATGCTTCTCTAACTACCCTTTTACTCTATCTATAGTATTCTATTAAAGGTTTTATTAACCATAATCTATATATAAATCGGTTTCCATCAAAGTGTGTGGAGATGCTATACGCCATCCACCCGACTTCCACCGTAGATATAGTTCTAGTCACCGTGGTCTCGCTTGCCGAAGTTGATGACACCACGCTCCGTCGCCTCGGAATCTACGTGAAGGTACCTACAATAACAACACATATCGTAACGCTATTAAAATCAAGTTCTGAAATCCAATACGGCAGGCGCATTGCTCATAGGTTAAAACATATAGCTTACGCGTACAAAATCAACCAAACAACCCTTGTTGTTGATGTACAAACATCCAACAACCAACTTCAAATCCAATTATCAAACCTAAACATTTCAAAATACGGAAAACATAACCAAAATCACACCAAAGTGCTTCCAGATTTTGACTCGGGCTAAAACAAGGTGCACAAACAAGTTTAGGGTGCTGTACATGGTGTATATGAGCTACTGGACCAACCCCGACACCAAATTCCACTAAGTGGCCGGCCACCTACCCAAAAAATTCGGCTTCCTCGGCCTCTTAGGCTCCTATGGGCTTCGTCTCATCAAGGTAGTCTCCTAATACTCTAATTTGGTTCCTGGAGTTGTTTGCTTTCCTCAAAAATTCCCCGGGTTGCTCCAGATTTCCCTGCACACCCTATATACTCACAAAACCGACATGAACAAAATCCTAAATCCGTATTTTGGTTTCTATACTAAATTCCAGATCTTTCAACAGCCACTAGAGTCCACTAATTTCCCACAATCACCTAATCCCTTCTCTAGTGATTTCTATCTTCACAACCACCAACCTAATTCAACTTCTAAACTATCTAAAACATAAGAAAACTAAAACTAACTAAATGGAAATTATTATACCTCAAGGATGTCACTTAAGCAAACCTTAGAAGTCCCAATATTGTCAAAATCCCACTTTGCTTGGTCCATTGCGATGTGGGTGAGAAGGTGATCATTTTTTTTGAAAGGGGTATAGGGTTTTGACAAGATTTTGGAGGTGATTTTTAGGGTTGTAGGTGGAGGGAAGGGAGCATGAGGAGGATGAAGAAGGAGATGAAAATGGTGGGGGAAAGGATAATGAGGCAGCTCCCCCCTTCTCTCTCTCTCTCTCTTAATTATTCTCACTCTCTTTCTCCAAGCATGCTTATTCTCATCATTGTATCCCCTCTCTCTCTCTCCAAATCATCATTACACCTTTTTCTCTTTCTTTTCTCACCAAAAACACATACACCCAAATAAAGTAATACAAATGAAATAATATGTAATATGTCATGGTGCACTAACCATGAAAAACTGTAGAAACACGGATTTGGCTTAATCGCGATTAGCAGTGCACTAATCGGGTTTTTATCCAAATTGCATATAATAAATTTTTAAAATGACAAATACTTTAAATATAATTTTAAATGAATAAATCATTTTAATTTCCATTTATTTCACAATTATTGGTATATATTTATACCCCTTTTCAAAAACCCAATTTCGCAAATCGGGCAATTTTCGAGAAATATATTATTTTAATATTAAATTCCAAAAATAATATTTTATATTTTCTGAAATCTTACAGTCTTCCCCCTTAAATAAATTCGGTCCCCGAATTTAAATTTAAACCCCCAAATACCAAAACATTTCAATAATCAACTCAAATCAACGGGGCTCCGAAATCACAGAAGATACAGAAATAGCACCGCGCATCGCGTGCGCCTGAAAACGAGTATAAACTCAAAATCGAACTTCGTCAAGCGTCACGCAAATCATCAGATTTGCACGCATATCCTCGTAGTTACAGTGGAGGTACAGATCTCGAAATCCAATACTAAAATCCAACATACACTAGTCGAATATTATACTATGTATATAGTACGCATTTTTGAAAAACCCCAAAATTTGAATAAAATACATGCAAAATCCTTTCTGAATCGCCATGTGATGTGTAACTCACGGCATAAGTGAAGGACGCTCATTTGTAAAATAATAAATATAGTTTCATATATGTTTTGCTCAAATATACGTTTCGCCCTTTTTGAAATATTCCAATAAGGTTTTTCCTTTATAAACGTTCGTGTTGCTCACGGACACGTAGGAAATAGCGAGACTATAGCTCCTTTTTGAAAACCTTTTGGTAACTTTTTACTGCATGCAAAATACTCAGGTACTGTCCTCAGATCAGTCTTATTCGGCCACTATATAATATGGTGCCCATCAAGGAAACAAAGTGCTCAAAAACAAAATCGGCCTCAAAAGGCGTATCCAACAATCACATGTGTCTGATGCGCATGGAAATCAAATCCAAACACGGGTGCCACTATATGCACAAAGCAAAACTAAGTGCAATAGGTATGCACGAAAACATCTGTCCAGTGCAACGGGTGCACGACAACACATCTGGCGCATCTATTGTGCACAAAAACAACATCTGGTGCATCAAATGCACGAAATACAATCAATAACTCAAACGCATAAAGGCAACACCGAGTGCACCAAGGTGTATAAATCAAAAACGTGTGCAACTAGGTGCACAATATCCGTATCAATGCACTGCAAGCACATGTGAGCTATACCGAGTGCAAAAATCTCATCATCCGTATGAATTCCACGAAATCATAAAGTACAAAATCGACATCAAATGCAATGGATATGCACAAATCGCAAATCAATACAACGGTGTATAAAATATATATCAAGTGCGATAACTATGCGCAAAATGTAAATACCCAGTAGGTGCAGCCATGGTGCATGAAAACCAATATCATGAAACCTAATCATCAAAACTCAAATCCAAGCGATAGAAGCGTGATACTCGGATCACAAACGCAAATCTCAATAAATAACATTGAGGTACACCTCCTACAATGCCGAAAAATAAATCGGTGCGCCTAAAACCTACAGAACAAGAACATCCTCTTGCCTCCTGCTCACGGTCTGGCATCTTCTGTCTCTGGGTCCTCATTTCTCTGTGGATTCACCAATCTAGCAATCCATCGGCTCGTCGGCCCGGTCAGGTGTGCTAACGGGAACGATTCCGCTCTAGCACTTCTCTGGTCATCTCTCGGCCAATCATCACGACCACTCGTAAAGCAGCACGTTACTGGTGTCAGCCTCTGGTCCTCTGAATACACGTCACACATCTGATCCTGGGTGCAAATCTTATCGCAGCAGTGTCCTAGAAGGAATCCTGCTCAAGGTCTCTTTTGATCTCGCCCATGCCAAACTGTACGGAGGCTGGTACTCTTGCATAATCTTTTCTTGTTTTCTGGACATCTGCGTTTTCCGCACACATTTCCTCAGGAACTGGTCATACCTCACGCCTCTGTATGATTATCATATCTCTAATCTCGACGGGGAATAGCAACAGCTCGTCAGCATCTCGCATGAACCTCTTGTTCCACTAGTCTTTATCATCGTCCACTTCGACGTCACGTCATACTATCTGCGCACTGCAACTATTCTCGGCCACGGTTAATCTAAAGTCTCTCACACGGACTCGAAATCACGAACTTGGTATCTTCATCACTCTGTAGAAGATTTCTAGCCGAACACGTCCTCGGGAACTCGTCCCAACCATCGGAGGTATACTCAATACTCGTCCATTCTCGATCAACTCACAACGCATCTGAGTGAGGTCCTCTATCCAAAACTGGTCAGCTTGCTAATCTCTTATCACATGATATCCGGACGACGCTAAACTTTTCGATCGAGTCATCAAAGTTCCACAATTTCCCGAAAGTTCAACACCTGAGCACAGTTTAAAAGATATCTGGTACATACCACAGTACCTCTGGACCAGCCATAGAAGGGCAAACCTAAGCCTCACTAATGGTACCGCTAAACTGCCGCAAACCCTAAGGTTCAAAAGTGGTTTCATAGTCATCATGTCGAGTTAGGGTTTCATTCTTCTAGAGGGCCCACAGAATTACTTGCATGTTCCTCCGAATACTTTAAACTTGGAAAAATGGGTTTTCTGACATTCGTTCGAACTTTTTAACTTTGCCTATACAACATATGAATACCCTTCGTCCGCATGCTAAACAATGCCTCAATCTTCTAGGAAAGACGATACATCACGGTCATCTCTAGATCTGAGCAAGACTCTCCACACTGGAAATCTTCAACTCAACTGGGCCTGCGTCGGCACATCAATTTGACGAATCACCTTCGTCTCTCAACTCGGGGTAGACTAGCTATCATCTGTCGCATTTCTACGTGGAAGCTCCGGCGATCTCAGCTCGTAAGCTCTGGAAGCAACATCCTATCAATCTCAGCAACAGCTGGGTCATCTGTCTGCACGATAGACGACATCATAATCTCTGAGGTCGGCTGTACTTCAACAGTCCTCTAGCAACTGGCGGCTCTATCAATGGCCCGCTCATCCGGTGCAAACCAAACACTCGCCTCATCCGAGAGGTCACAACATAAATACTAACTCAAGACGTTCCCGTGTCACCAGAAAACACGATGGTCAGTCCTTGTCCATGACGAGATCGCCCTGACCGCAACACTAGCAGCAGCTCAAACTGCGCTCAAACCATGATGACAGGAACCTCAATCGAGTATCGAAGAAAATAGATCAAAGGCATGAAAGGAAAAGACAGATCCAGAATGGATAAATGATCATAAGAAGGACCAGCATCAATAAGAGTATGATCATGGAAACGAATAGAATCAAGGATCTCAAATGGATGTATAATCATGGGTACGAAGAGAATTATAGATCTCAAAATATATACATCATAAGGTTTCTTAAGTGGAGTATCGTATCGTAAATATGCCGCGGAACATACGTACGGTACGTCACTCCACTCAAGCTACCTACTCCATCAATCAGGGTCAATCTATGAAACGAAAGTTCGGATCTAATACCCCCCGTTCAAGTCTAAGTTCCGTAAAGTCAAGCCTAGGTTCCGAAATACATACCCGCCCTAGACTCCGCATAGTCAAACATAGACTCGAACCAAGATTAAACCAAGCGCTCTGATACCAACTGTGTCACGACCTGAAATATTAGCTCATGACCAGCACTTAAATCACGCAACGTCTAAAGGCGTAACGTAATTCAAGTAAGCTAAAACCCAGAAATCTAAATCTTTTTAAGAAAATAAAGGAGGTGAAGTTTTGAAATAAAGGTATAATGAAATCAAGTTTTCTTAATAGAAAAAAAAGGAACATAAAAATGCAAGTGAAATTTACTAGTTCGAAAACGCGTTTCGTCTTTTAAAAATTTGGGCAGTACCTCCTTTGTATATTTTGATCCAAAACTACAAATACATAACAAGAATAAGGTCATCCCCAAGCGGGAGCTAGCACTTCGCCAAACGGCGGATCACAACCATGCAAGACAGTATATGTAAGTATACGACGCCCAACGGCGAAGTTCACCACCAAAGATAAATAAATAAATAAGCAAGACATCAAAACCACAAGTAGCGAAAATACCCTCGCTCTAAGTCTCGCAACCACAAATCTCACTAAGTCTCATTACTTACACAAATACTAATTTTGATTGATAGAGCTGACTAGATACAATATGAAATATAAATACAAGAGTGGGTATGATACAAATGCCCCAGCTACCAATGCAAAACACCCAAATGAAGCTATTGTAAGTCGACGTTAGGCACCCCACATGATGCGGGGAGGCGGAATAGGTAAAACAATCACTTTGTTTAAGTAAACATCGACTAACTTTACGGATCTTTGCTAAACCCTAACTAAAAAACTATCTAGAAGTGCTAAACTATTATGATAGATGATTATACCTCAAGATACTAGTCCTTCTTGTTCTTGTTGTTCACCTCCTCGATGTGATAGAAGATCCACCCGAGAGTTCCTTCTCCAAGCTTTAACCTCTCACTTGAGGTAACTAAGTGGCTAGGATTGCTAATCCAAGTGACCTTGAAGATATAAAAGTGGATTAAGGATCTATTAGTCTTTCTAACCCTTGGGATCTCAACACATGAGAGGATTAGGGTTAGGTTGAAGAAGAGGAGAGCTTGAGGCGAGAGAGTGTGTATGTGAGAATGAAAATGAATAATAACTCATTTCTATATTATATGAAGCATAATAATTATTAAATAAATCATATATGATAATTACAACCAGGCTTCATTTAATACAATCATGAATCAACTCATGAGTCATTAAGCAATAAATACTTCATTAACTCACTTGGATGAATCATCTCATGAGTCACTAATTCATTTAATGCAAATTACACATAAGCTCTCCACCTCATTTAGTTTAATTCATAAATGAATTAAATCTAAATGAGTCACCTATCTTCTAGAAGCTTCTCGACTTATTACAAGAATGCCCCTCCCATCCGTAAAACACGGAAATACTGAGACTGTATAAATCCAATAATCCAATACTAGAATCTGGCTTAAACTAAAGCCTGCTAGTATAATCTGTCCGAACATCATACGTGTACAAGTACACGTATATGTCCGAACCCTATCGTAAAACCATACGACCTCTATATCGTTTCACCTGAAGCAGGGAAACTCTCTGTGTGGGACTCTGAAGACTCGACACTATGCTGGAAGTAGGTTTAACCACAGGCCGCAAGCGGTACTAGCTGTATGTAACGGTCCCCAGATAGATGTCGATAAGAAGGCCGATGAGGAAACCCATCCGAACTCCTACTGAGCCTGATGTGATAATCTCCGTACAGTCCGGTCTGTTCGTCTAATATTATCGCATATCGGGCCTAGGGGCGGCAAGCGTCAGTCCCCTAAAAGCGGTATAGGTCGTGTCGGAGTGAAGCCCATTACACCTTGAGAAGCTACTGGAAATCCTACCAGTAAATCTCTTTTGCCCTGGTCAGGGACTTTGCGCAATGGCTCTCCAAACACAGTGCGATATCAACTCCCAATACCGGGAGAGACGAATCCTTTCTAACTGCCACTGCCTCCAAGTGTTTCGGGACTGCACCCAACTGCTACCTGTTTACACGACTCCTTTGAGCTGTGTAGCAATCTAAGAACAGTGGGAACACACTCGAGACGAAGCAGCAGTGTCAAGTCAACGGACTATGCTCTACTCATGTCACCTGGGAACTGTTAACTGACGACGGGTATAATATCAACCAACAGTTCCCTGCGAGTCCTGTCCGGTGTACCCGTAACCCAACGAGCATATGTATACTATCTCCAGTACAACGTACTAATGGTTGTGGGACAGACCATTTCCCCTGCTGGGACGAGAAGCGTACACACTAGTCTACTCTGGAGTATCGATGCCCTGTCTCGATAATCCTACGACTAGGGACCTGAAAAAGGATATGCTTGTAGACTATCCATCCCCCACTAGTGTGACTGCCATCACAACGCTAGTAGTCAAGCAAGATCCTATGGGCTCTATCAATATGTAGTCGCGATATGTTAAAAGAAACATATACACATATTAAGATAGATATAAACCAAGTAGCATACTACTATGTTGAGCAAGACTGTTAATATAACTGTGAAAATCCCAAGCTTCCATTAAATAATATACAAGCTAGTATGATACAATAATGGCACCTAGGGCATATACACTAACAATCTTCCACTTGCACTAGGGCCATGTACTGGCGTATCGAAGACCTATCATCTCGAATAGCCTCTCGAACTGTGTCTGAGGTAAGGCCTTTGTGAATGGATCTGCAGTGTTCTCCTCTGTAGCAACCCTCCGTACCTCGATCTCCTGGCGATCTATGATCTCTCTGATCAGGTGATACCGCCTTGAGATGTGTCTGGACTTCTGATGGGACCTGGGTTCCTTCGCTAAAGCTATAGCTCCATTGTTGTCACAATACAGAGGTATTGGAACAACAATGGATGGAACCACTTGAAGTTCTGTGAGGAACTTCTTCATATAGACTGCTTCTTTTGCAGCATCGCAAGCAGCGATATACTCCGCTTCCATCATCGAGTCAGCAACGGTGTCCTGCTTGGAACTCTTCCAGCACACCGCCCCTCCATTGAGGGTAAAGACATAACCTGACATGGACTTGGAGTCATCCTTGTCACTCTGGAAGCTGGAGTCAGCAAAAGCCTCGATCTTGAGGTCTTTTCCGCCGTAAACCAAGAACATATCCTTAGTCCTTCTCAGGTACTTGAGAATGTTCTTTACTGCTATCCAGTGCTTCTCCCCTGGGTCTGACTGAAACCGGCTTACCACGCTCAGTGCGTAAGCTACATCTGGTCTGGTGCACAACATCGCATACATTATAAAGCCTACCGCAGAAGCGTAGGGTATAATCGACATGCGATCCCTTTACAAATCAGTCTTGGGAGACATCTCTTTGGAGAGGGTGATTCCGTGACAAGCCGGTAAATTACCGCGCTTAAAATCTTCCATACTGAATCTTTTTAGTATAGTGTTGATATACCTGGACTGCGAAAGTCCCAACATTCTCTTAGATCTATCACGACAGATCCAGATCCCCAGAATGTAAGAGGCATCACCCAGGTCTTTCATGCAGAACCTGTGTGACAAGAATCCTTTGACAGATTGTAGCATAGGAATGTCATTTCCTATCTAGAGAATGCCATCCACGTACAAGACGAGGAATACGACAGTTCGTGCTACAATTTTACTATATATACATGGTTCATCTGGATTTTTGATAAAGTCATATTCTTTGACCGTTTCATCAAAACAGATGTTCCAACTCCGCGATGCCTGCTTTAGTCCATAAATGGACTTAAGCAACTTGCACACTTTCCCGCTGCTCCCACTCTGATTGAAACCTTCTGGATGATCCATATAGACGCATTCTTCTAAATTACCATTTAGAAAAGCCGTCTTTACGTCCATCTGCCAGATCTCATAATCATGGAAGGCGGAAATGACAAGAAGGATCCGAATGGATTTGAGTATAGCCACTGGAGAAAAAGTTTCGTCATAGTCCAAACCAGGTCTTTGACGAAAACCCTTTGCAACAAGTCTAGCCTTATAGGTTTCCACCTGTCCATCTACACCAATCTTTTTCTTGAAGATCCACTTGCACCCTATGGGTTTTACCCCATCTGGAGCAAAGTCCAAAGTCCATACTTTGTTGGTGTATATGGACTCCATCTCGTTCCGCATTGCATCCAGCCATCTTACAGAGTCGCCACTCTGGATGGCCTGTTGGAAGCTAGTAGGTTCATCATTATCAATGACGCAATCTTCTCTATCCCCGTCTATGAGAAAACCGTAGTATCTCTCAGGAGGATGAGACGGCCTATTACTCCTGCGGAGGGGTGCGGGAATGTCCTATTCTTCTTGAACTTCTGGTTCTACCAAACTTTCAGTAGTAGTTTGTGGTTCTGGAATTTCTTCCAGTTCTATTGCGCTCCCACTTGTTTCCTTTTCTAAAAACTGCTGTTCTAGAAAATGGGCATTACGAGAAACAAAAACCTTTTGTTCCTCTGCGTAATAGAAAAAATACCCATTGGAGTGCTTTGGATATCCCACAAACTTACACTGTACTGATCGTGCCTCGAGTTTGTTCGCATGCTGCTTTTTAACAAAAGCTGGACATCCCTATATCATCAGATACTGAAGATAGGGTTTCTTCCCACTCCACATCTGATATGGTGTAGTACGCACAGTCTTGGTAGGAACCCTGTTCAAAAGATATGCAGCTGATTCTAGTGCACAACCCCAGAAAGATCGTGATAACTCAGCATTACTCATCATGGAACGTACCATATCCAATAGGGTTCGGTTCCGTCTTTCCGATGCACCGTTATGTTGTGGAGTGTATGGAGGAGTAAGCTGAGAGAGAATTCCATTCTCTTTTAGGTAACCCAGGAACTCGGCACTTAAGTATTCACCATCTCGATCAGATCTCAATGTCTCGATACTTTTGCCGGTTTAGTTTTCTACTTCATTCTTATATTCTCGAAATTTCTCAAAGGCCTCGGATTTATGTTTCATCAAGAAAATGAATCCATACCTAGAGTAATCATCCGTAAAAATAATGAAATATAAAAAACCTCCTCTTGCATGTGTAGACATTGGACCACATACATCGCTGTGTATGAGTCCTAAGAGCTCGCTCGTTCTTACTCCATGTCCAGTGAATGGAGTCTTTGTCATCTTTCCTTTGAGACATGATTGACAAGTGGCATAAGATTGATATTCGAACGGATCCAAATATCCTTCTCTATGTAACTTAGTTAACCTTGTCTCATTGATGTGGCCTAGTCTACAATGCCATAAGAAATCCTGATTTATATCTGGAGACTTTCTTTTTAGTGTGTTCTGGACATTGAAAAATTGTAATTGGTTTAACGTATATACCGTTATCTAGTGTACCGGACCCAATCAAACCATGATTAAGGTGGATGTTAACAACATCGCTTACAAACATGAAATCATAACCTTCTTTTGATAACAACGATACTGATATGATATTACACGTTAAACTGGGTACACAAAAACAGTTGCGCAAAACCAAAATATGTCCACTCGTCAATCCAAGGTGATAATCCTCTATGGACACAGCATTCACGCCAGCTCCGTTCGCAACCTGGAGGATCATATCACCAACCTTCAGCACTCTACGGTTTCTTAGTGCCTGCAATGAATTGCATATATAAGATCCTGATCCAGTATCCAATACCCAGGAAGTTGAGTTGATTGACAGACAATTTTCAATTATAAACACACCTGAAGTTGAAGCCACAGCTTCCTTCAGGTCCTGATTCTTGGCAATCCAAGCTTTGCAATCTTTCTTCCAATGGCCTTTCCTAAGACAATGGAAGCACTAGTCCTTTGCCACTACTGGCACCGCAACCTTTGCCTTTCCCTTAACTCCCACCTTACCAACACCACCTCTTGGTTTGGTAGCGGCCTTCTTCTTCCTTCCTTTGGCCCTTGCCTTGGACCTGGAAGAGGAAGCACCACGAACAAACATAGTGGGTGTTTTCCTTGCTTTCTGCAAGGTGCCCTCTGCACTCCTCAACATGTTAAGGAGTTCTGGAAACTCAACTTCCTTACCATGAATGTTGAAATTCAAGATAAATTGGGCGTAGGTGGAAGGAAGGGACTGAAGAACCAAGTCTGTATATAGCTCGTTCTCTAATGTTGTCCCGAGGTCTGCGAACTCTTCAATATAGCCAATCATCTTAAGGACATGTTCTCCTACAGATGATCCGGCGGCCATCCTCGACTGAAACAAGTTCTTCGAGGTCTCGTATGTAGCTATACGAGATTGCTCTCCATACAGTTCCTTGGTGTGGAGAAATATGGATTCAAGATCCATATTCTCGTGCCTCCTCTAATGTTCATTATTCATTAAAGCAAACACGATGCGTTTGGCCTTTGCACAGTCTAACTCCCAGGTCTTGCGGATTTCCTTATCCACGACACTGGATTCAGGACCTGGGATGGCAGGTGTCTTAGTAGTAAGGACATGCCCTGATTTGTCATAAGTTATAGCCATCTTGACATTCCGGAACCAGTCTTTATAGTTTGGCCCTGTCAAAATGTTGTTATTTAATAATAACTTAAGGCCTGTCATGTTCTTGGTCGCTGCAATTAGGGGAGAGAGAGGAAACACTTTAGCATGATGCTCTTGCAAGTTTAGAGTGGTTTTTAGTTTATCTAAACAGGATGGCTCCCACTGTTTCTCGAATCCCTCCTCAAACCAAAAAAGAAGAACTAGTCAGGACTATTCTCACCGTACAATTCTTTCTTAACCGTTCAGCCAGGCCGGTGTCGGTACTTCGAGGGAGGTTTTACGACGCTTTCGCAAAGTTCCTTAATTAAATAACCTCTTTTCTCTGGGGGCGTAGCCCCGCTGATACCTTTCTCGACACCTACTTGGTTTATAGCATTGATCGTTAAGTGAAAGAATCTCCTTATGAGTAGTATATACTCAAAGTAGGATCGAGATCCAAATATCATCGTGTGATAAAACTGAAGGAATCCTACCAAAATTATCACACTCCAAATGGTATGCAATCACTTAGCTGTAAGTCCATGCTACCTCTCCCGGTTCTTTCGGGCATGCGGAATTTGATAAAAAACGATTTTTATAAAGGTGGTACCATGGACTTAAAACCCGGATCTTTGTTAAACTACTAACTAACAACCTAACAAGAGTTTACCTACTCGGTTAGGGGGCTATACCTTTCTTGAACTCCTTCGTCTTCAACTCCTCCCGGGGTTCGGATCGCCCTCACCACGTCGTCTCCTTGCGTCGAAGATGGATCCACCTGAAAACTTCCACCTTTGGCTTGTTCTTCGGACTTTGAAGAAAACTAGATCACTTGGCTTGCTAGGCCTTGTGAACTAGAATGAGTAGAGAAGCGTATGTTGGGATTTTACTCTATGGTTCTTGCTTCTCAACACATGAGACAAGTGAACCATAGACCAAAAGGAGAGAGCAAGAGGAAGAGGGTGAGAGCAAGAGGAAGAGAGCTCAAAAACAAAGAGAGAGAAAGGTCAAGTGAGAATGAGCCTCTCTTTTGTCTTTCACCCTCTCATAATCCATAACCATCATCACAAAAATAATAATCAAGTATTGTGTAAAATGGTTCAAGTCAAAATGGCAAAATCATTCCATGCACTCATTTCTCACAAAAGAAACAAGCAAGTAAAAAGTCTTTGCCATGAAATGATAGCCATAGTCATCATGATGGTCAACTAGTCAATCCTAGTCAACCGGTCAACAAAGTCAACAAGTCAACAAAGTCAATCCCTCAACAACCATGTCACCACAATACTTAATTAATATAATTGTTAATCACATATCATATTCTCATTAGGGTTGACCAAAAAGTCAATAGTCAACAATCAACGGTCAACAACCCTAATGAGAATCCTCTGCCTCTGTCTCTCCGTCAACTGTGCATACACACTCCGAGGAACACGAATACAAACTGGATAAATCCAATCCCAATACGTACACTACGATCTGGCTTAAACCAAAGCCCGCTAGTGTAAACTGTCCGGACACTGTACGTGCACAAGTGCACGGATGTGACCGAACCCTGTCGCAAAACCATGCGACCTGTCGCAAAACCATGCGACCTCTACTCTTTTGCCTAAAGGCGAAAAGCTTTCTGTGTGGGACTCTAAAGACTCGACCCTAGGCTGGCAGTGGGTTTAACCACAGACCGCAAGCGGCACTAGCTGTGCGTAACGGTCCCCAGGTAATGCCGACAAGAAGACTGACGAGGCGAAACCCATCTGAACTCCTACTGAGCCTGAATGTGACATTCTCCGTACAGTCCGGTCTGTTCGTCTGATACATCGCATGGCGGGCCTAGGGGGCGGTAAACGTCAGTCCCCCAATAGCGGTACAAGTCGTGTCGGAGTGAAGCCCAAAACACCCTGAGATAACACGGGAAGCCTACCAGTATATCTCGTTTGCCCTGGCCAGGGACTACTCGTGTAATGGCTCTCCTAGACACAGCGCGATGTCAACCCCCAATACCGGGAGAGACGAATCCTGTCTAACCGTCATGCCTCCAAGTGCTTCGGGACTGCACCCAACTACCACCTGTTTGCACGACTCCTTTGAGCCGTGGTAGGGTAGTAATCAAAGTACAGTGGGAACACACTCGAGGCGAAGTGACAGTGTCAAGTCAGCGGACTAAGCTGTACTCATGTCACCTGAGAACTGATAACTGACGATAGGCATAATACCAACTAGTCAGTTCCCGACGAGTCCTGTCCAGTGTACTCGTGACCCAACGAGCACCCGCATACTATCTCAAGTACGACGTACTGACGGCTGTGGGACAGACCGTCTCCCACACTGGGATGAGAAGCGCATGCGCTAGTCTACTCCGGAGTATCGATGCCCTGTCTCGATAGTCCTGCGACTAGGGACCTGCATAAGGATGTGCTTATAGATTACCCGGCCCCACTAGTGTGACAGCAATCACAATGCTGGTAATCAAGCAAAGATCCTAAGGGCTCCACTAATGTGCATAAGTGATATACAAAAATAAACACATGTACACATTGAAGCAGAAACAAACCAAGTAGCATACTACTATTTTGAGCAAGATTGTATATACAAGGTGAATATCCCAAGCTTCCATTAAGTAATATACAAACCAGTATGATACAGTAATGGCCTCTAGGGCATATACACTAACAATCTCCCACTTGCACTAAGGCCATGTACTGGCGTATCGAAGACCTATCATCTCGATCAGCCGCTTGAACTGAGTCTGGGGCAAGGCCTTGGTGAATGGATCTGCAGTGTTATCTTCTGAAGCGACTCTCCGAACCTCGATCTCCTGGCGATCCACGATCTCCCTGATCAGGTGATACCGCCTTAAGATGTGTCTGGATTTCTGATGGGACGTGGGTTCCTTCGCTAAAGCTATAGCCCCGTTGTTGTCGCAATACAGAGGTATCGGATCAACAATGGACGGAACCACCTGAAATTCTTTCAAGAACTTCCTCATCCAGACAGCTTCTTTTGCGGCATCAGATGCAGCGATGTATTCCGCTTCCATCGTCGAGTCTGCAACGGTTTCTTGTTTGGAACTCTTCCAACACACCGCCGCTCCATTGAGGGTAAAGACAAAACCCGACATGGACTTGGAATCATCCTTGTCACTCTGGAAGTTGGAGTCAGCAAAGGCCTCGATCTGGAGGTCTTTTCCGCCATACACCAAGAACATCTCCTTAGTCCTTCTCAGGTACTTGAGAATGTTCTTTACTGCTATCCAGTGTTTCTCCCCAGGGTTAGACTGATACCGGCTTACCACACTCAGTGCATAAGCTACATCCGGTCTGGTACATAACATCGCATACATTATAGAGCCTACCGCAGAAGCGTAGGGTACAATAGACATGCGATCCCTCTCCAAATCAGTCTTGGGAGACATCTCTTTAGAGAGGGTGATCCCGTGACAAGCTGGTAGATTATCGCGCTTGGAATCTTCCATACTGAATCTTTTCAGTATGGTGTCGATGTACCTGGACTGTGAAAGTCCTAATATCCTCTTGGATCTGTCACGGTAGATCCGGATACCCAGAATGTATGAGGCATCACCCAGGTCTTTCATGGAGAACCTGTGCGATAAGAACCCTTTGACAGATTGTAGCATAGGAATGTCATTTCCTATTAAGAGAATGTCATCCACGTATAAAACAAGGAATACTACAGTTCTCGCTACAAATCTACTATAGATGCATGGTTCATCTGGATTTTTGATAAAGCCAAATTCCTTGACCGTCTCATCAAAACAGATGTTCCAACTCCGCGATGCCTGCTTTAGTCCGTAAATGGACTTAAGCAACTTGCACACCGTTCCGCTGCTCCCACTCTGAATGAAACCCTCTGGCTGGTCCATATAGACACACTCCTCTAAATTTCCATTTAGAAAAGCGGTCTTTACGTCCATTTGCCAGATCTCATAATCGTGGAAGGCAGCAATGGCAAGAAGGATCCGAATGGATTTCAGCATAGCCACTGGAGAAAAGGTTTCGTCATAGTCCAAGCCAGGTCTTTGACGAAAACCCTTTGCAACAAGTCCAGCTTTATAGGTCTCAACCTGTCTATCTACACCAATCTTCCTTTTGAAGATCCACTTGCATCCTACGGGTTTTATCCCGTCTGGAGCAATGTCCAACGTCCATACTTTGTTGGTGTACATGGACTCCATTTCGGTCCACATTGCATCCAGCCATTTCACTGAGTCAATGCTCTGAACGGCCTGCTGGAAGCTAGTAGGCTCATCATAATCTATGATGCAATCCTCTCTATCCCCGTCTATGAGAAAACCGTAGTATCTCTCGGGCGGATGAGACTGCCTACTACTCCTGCGGAGCGGCGTAGGAATGTCCCGTTCTGTTGAACCCTCTGGTTCCACTAAGCTTTCAGTAATAGTCTGTGGTTCTGGAATTTCTTCCAGTTCTACTGCGCTCCCACTAATTTCCTTTTCTAAAAACTGGTGTTCTAGAAAGTGGGCATGACGAGAAACAAGGACTTTTTGTTCCTCTTCGCAGTAGAAGAAATATCCCTTGGAATTCTTTGGATATCCCACAAACTTACACAGTACTGAGAGTGCCTCGAGCTTGTCCGCATGCTGCTTTTTGACAAAAGCTGGACTTCCCCATGTCTTAATGTGATTAAGATGGGGTCTCTTTCCACACCACATCTCATATGGTGTAGTAGGCACAGTCTTAGTAGGAACTCGGTTCAAAAGGTATGCAGCTGATTCTAGCGCATACCCCCAAAATGATCGCGGTAACTCAGCGTTACTCATCATGGACCGTACCATATCCAATAGGGTTCGGTTCCGTCTCTCCGATATACCGTTATGTTGCGGAGTGTATGGAGGAGTAAGCTGAAAGAGAATTCCGTTCTCTTTTAAATAGTCCAGGAACTCGGCACTCAAGTATTCTCCACCTCGATCCGATCTTAGAATCTTGATACTTTTGCCGGTCTGTTTTTCTACTTCACTCTTATATTCCTGGAACTTTCCAAAGGCTTCGGACTTATGTTTCATTAAGAAGACATAACCGTACCTTGAGAAGTCATCCGTAAAAGTGATGAAGTAAGAATAACCGCTTCGCGCATGCGTAGACATTGGACCGCACACGTCACTGTGTACGAGTCCCAAGAGCTCGCTCGCTCTTACTCCGTGTCCAGTGAACGGAGTCTTTGTCATCTTTCCTTTGAGACAGGATTGACAAGTGGCATACGATTGATATTCGAACGGATTCAAATATCCTTCTGTATGTAACTTCATCAACCTTCTCTCATTGATGTGACCCAGTCTACAATGCCATAAGAAAGTCTGATTTATTTCCGGAGACTTTCTTTTGTGTGTATTCTGGACGTTGAAAATCTGTGGTTGGTTTAACACGTATATACCATTACTCAATGTACCTGACCCAATCATAACTTGATTAAGGTGAATGTTTACTACATTACTTACAAACGCAAATTCATAACCTTCTTTAGAAACTAAAGATACAGAAATGATATTACAAGTTGCGTTGGGTACAAAAAAGCAATTACGCAAAACCAAAACATGTCCATCTGACATTCCCAGGTGATAGTCCCCCACGGCTTTAGCATCCATGCTAGCTCCGTTCGCAACTCTGAGGGTCATGTCACCTGCCTTCAAAACCCTACGGTTTCTCAACGCCTG
Organism: Agapanthus africanus; assembly: GCA_030015575.1. NCBI lineage: Eukaryota > Viridiplantae > Streptophyta > Magnoliopsida > Asparagales > Amaryllidaceae > Agapanthus > Agapanthus africanus. The sequence continues at coordinate 310,888,569 of JASDDO010000029.1, forward strand.
CAAAGAATTACAGATATGAGATCCTGATCCGGTATCCAATACCCAGGAAGTAGAGTTTATTGAAAGACAGTTTTCAATAACATACACACCTGAAGCTGAAGCTGCAACCTGCTTCAATTCCTGTGTTCTGGCCTTCCAGGCCCTGCAATCATTCTTCCAGTGTCCTTTCTTATGACAATAGAAGCATTCTTCCTTATCCACAAGCTTCCCCGCTATCTTTGTTACTTTTGCTTTTCCCTTCGTATCCACTTTACTAACACCGCCTCTTGGTTTGGCGAGGGCTTTCTTCTTCTTTCCCTTGGCTTTCGCCTTGGACCTAGAAGAAGATGATCCTCCTACAAACAAAGTGGATGTTTCCCTACTTTTCTGTAGGGTGCCCTCTGCGCTCCTCAGCATGTTGAGGAGCTCTGAAAGTTCAACCTCTTTTTCTTGTAGGTTGAAGTTCAGTATAAACTGGGCGTAAGTGGAAGGAAGGGACTGGAGAACTAAGTCCGTATAGAGCTCACTCTCCAATGTGGTCCCTAGGTCCGCGAGCTCCTCAATGTAGCCGATCATCTTTAGCACGTGCTCTGCTACTGATGATCCGACGGTCATTCTTGCCGAAAATAACTTTTTCGACGCTTCGTATCTTGCGATACGAGATTGCTCTCCATACAGTTCTTTTGTATGAAGAAATATGGATTCCAAGTCCATATTCTCGTGCCTCCTCTGATGTTCATTGTCCATAGAGGCAAGTACGAGGCATTTGGCCTTCGCGCTATCAATCTCCCAAGTCTTACGGATTTTCTTATCCGCGACGCTGGAAGTGGGACCAGGGACAGGGGGAGCTTTGGTGGTAAGAAGATACCCCAGCTTGTCGTAAGTGATTGCTATCTTGACATTCCTGAGCCAATCTTTGTAGTTTGGCCCTGTCAGTTTGTTTTTATCTAGGAGTAACTTAAGTCCAGTCATGTCGATTGGTCGCTGCAATTAGGAGAGAGAAGAAGAAACACTCAGCATGATGCTCTTGCAAGTTTAGAATGGTTTTTAGTTTGTCTAAACAGGATGGCTCCCACTGTTTCTCGAATCCCTCCTCAAACCATAAAGGAAGAATTAGTCAGGATCAATCCCACCGTATAATACTTGCTTAACCGTTCGGCCAGGCTAGTGTCGGTACTTCGAGGGAGGTTTTCCAACGCTTTCGCGAAGTTCCTTAATTAAAGAACCTCTTTTCCCGGGGGCGTAGCCCCGCTAACACCTTTCTAGGCACCTACTAGGTTTATAGCATTGATCGATTAGTGAGAAATTTCCCGAGGAGTAGCATATACTCACAGTAGGATCGGGATCCAAATATCATCGCGTGACGAAACTGAAGGAATCCTACCAGAATCACCACACTCCAAATGGTATGCAAATCTAGCAAGTTTCAGTACTTATGAAACTCCCGATGTGGATTTTTGCCCCATGCTCTTATGACCTTGACTTTTGCCAAAATATCATAAGTCACATGTCAAGTTCTACCCGTCATTCTCCAGGTTAATTTGGATCCATCCGTACCTACCCTTGACTTTGGCCAAAATGGCAGTACGACTGTCCCAAACTAACGCATCTATCTATACTACACATGAATACCCAATAGCTACCAATCACTATGCCTTGACTTTGGCCAACATACACAGCTTGAATACTATTGACTATTCATGTGAAACGACGGAGGGCTACGAATGGTTTTGGCAAAACCGTGAACGTAGTGAACTTGATATAATCGATGGAACGAGATAGCTTTTAAAAGGAGTGGCTCAAGCTCTGCATTTAAAAGTTTGTTTTGAAAAGAACCGAGTGGTTTTTCGAAAGTGTTCCAACGATTTTAACTTGGTTTATTTTCTTGCATTAGTTCTTTTAATGCGTGATATTCTTGCATTAGTTCTTTTAATGCGTCCCATCATTTAATCCTACCATTGCAGAAAACAACCAAAATATGACGTACGCTTATGCCATTCGCATTCGCCACGGGGCCCCGTCATTACCCGTTAGGTTACTTAACTAACGACAGAGCGGGGGCTGGGCTAGCGCGGCTGTAAAATATAAGCAACGCCTAAATAATATCATATATAGATATATTGCAATGATAGCCATTTCAGATCACAGATGAATACATTGGATATACTAGGAATCCGCAATTCGTACGAGCCTGTAACGAAAAGCAGATTACACGGTCGCGGTGAATAGCCAAAACCCCACCCAAGACCCCTACGGGTGCGGCAAACTACCCGCCAAGTACCCGAAGCAGAGCAACCTCCCTCAACGCCGTGAGTAGGCCACTCGGCACTTCGGCATACCCGGTAGTTTGTGCACCCCCTCCATGGGTCTATCCTAGGAGCAAAAACAGTAAAAAGAAATTATACAATGACGGCTACAACCCCGACCCGGTTGTGCGGCCATACAAATAATTATTACATCAATTTACAAATTTACATGAATTGAAAGAAAAGAAAACTCTCGTCTCACAACCCCCGGCTATTCACCCGCGACAATCCAACATATTCATATACACATTCCAATAACATTACAGATCACAGATTTGTATAACCCCCACTAATCGACATATAGCGATTAGCAGACGTTCAATACAAATATCACATTACAGAAAAACCCGTCAGCTAAAGTCTTTTAGAAGTTCGATCAAAAATACGGATTTTCAGGACCCTAAAAATAAAATTTTCGTTCTGGAAAATCTGGGTTGAAAATACATGTACCAAAATTCCCAAAATGCCCTTACAACCAAACTGCAGCAAAGAAAAAACCAGAGAGGGGCCAAGGAGGCCGCAGAACCGCGGCAATAGCAAGCTATTGCCGCGTTTCCGCGGTCGTTTAGGGGGATCTATGGGTGATTTTTCTGCAGTGGCTTTTAAAAACCCTGAGTCGATTTTTGATGCATAAACTATCACTTTTACAGAACATAAAAAATCGACAGCAACTTTGAAAACGGGGTACATTTCGGGACTTTTTCTTTGATCGATCTTCTAGGTACTTTGCCAACATGTTAGATAGAGTTTAACCTGGCTCTGATACCACAGTAAGTCCATGCTACCTCTCCCGGTTCTTTCGGGCATGCGGAATTTGATAAAAAAACGATTTTTATAGAGGTGGTACCATGGACTTAAAACCCGGATCTTTGTTAAACTACTAACTAACAACCTAACAAGAGTTTACCTTCTCGGTTAGGGGGCTATACCTTTCTTGAACTCCTTCGTCTTCAACTCCTCCGGGGGTTCGGATCGCCCTCACCACGTCGTCTCCTTGCGTCGAAGATGGATCCACCTGAAAGCTTCTATCTTTGGCTTGTTCTTCGAACTTTGAAGAAAACTAGATCACTTGGATTGCTAGGCCTTGTGAACTAGAATGAGTAGAGAAGAGTATGTTGGGATTTTACTCTATGGTTCTTGCTTCTCAACACTTGAGACAAGTGAACCATAGACCAAAAGGAGAGAGCAAGAGGAAGAGGGTGAGAGCAAGAGGAAGAGAGCTCAAAAACAAAGAGAGAGAAAGGTCAAGTGAGAATGAGCCTCTCTTTTGTCTTTCACCCTCTCATAATCCATAACCATCATCACAAAAATAATAATCAAGTATTGTGTAAAATGGTTCAAGTCAAAATGGCTAAATCATTCCATGCACTCATTTCTCACAAAAGAAACAAGCAAGTAAAAAGTCTTTGCCATGAAATGATAGCCATAGTCATCATGATGGTCAACTAGTCAATCCTAGTCAACCGGTCAACAAAGTCAACAAGTCAACAAAAGTCAACAAGTCAACAAAGTCAATCCCTCAACAACCATGTCACCACAATACTTAATTAATATAATTGTTAATCACATATCATATTCTCATTAGGGTTGACCAAAAAGTCAATAGTCAACAATCAACGGTCAACAACCCTAATGAGAATCCTCTGCCTCTGTCTCTCCGTCAACTGTGCATACACACCCGCATCCGCGTTCCGAGGAACACGAATACAAACTGGATAAATCCAATCCCAATACGTACACTACGATCTGGCTTAAACCAAAGCCCGCTAGTGTAAACTGTCCGGACACTGTACGTGCACAAGTGCACGGATGTGACCGAACCCTGTCGCAAAACCATGCGACTTGTCGCAAAACCATGCGACCTCTACTCTTTTGCCTAAAGGCGAAAAGCTTTCTGTGTGGGACTCTAAAGACTCGACGCTACGCTGGCAGTGGGTTTAACCACAGACCGCAAGCGGCACTAGCTGTGCGTAACGGTCCCCAGGTAATGCCGACAAGAAGACTGACGAGGCGAAACCCATCTGAACTCCTATTGAGCCTGAATGTGACATTCTTCGTACAGTCCGGTCTGTTCGTCTGATACATCGCATGGCGGGCCTAGGGGGCGGTAAACATTAGTCCCCCAATAGCGGTACAAGTCGTGTCGGAGTGAAGCCCAAAACACCCTGAGATAACACTGGAAGCCTACCAGTATATCTCGTTTGCCCTGGCCAGGGACTACTCGTGTAATGGCTCTCCTAGACACAGCGCGATGTCAACCCCCAATACCGGGAGAGACGAATCCTGTCTAACCGTCACTGCCTCCAAGTGCTTCGGGACTGCACCCAACTACCACCTGTTTGCACGACTCCTTTGAGCCGTGGTAGGGTAGTAATCAAAGTACAGTGGGAACACACTCGAGGCGAAGTGACAGTGTCAAGTCAGCGGACTAAGCTGTACTCATGTCACCTGGGAACTGATAACTGACGATAGGCATAATACCAACTAGTCAGTTCCCGACGAGTCCTGTCCAGTGTACTCGTAACCCAACGAGCACCCGCATACTATCTCAAGTACGACGTACTGACGGCTGTGGGACAGACCCTCTCCCATACTGGGATGAGAAGCGCATGCGCTAGTCTACTCCGGAGTATCGATGCCCTGTCTCGATAGTCCTGCGACTAGGGACCTGCATAAGGATGTGCTTATAGATTACCCAGCCCCACTGGTGTGACAGCCATCACAATGCTGGTAATCAAGCAAAGATCCTAAGGGCTCCACTAATGTGCATAAGTGATATACAAAAATAAACACATGTACACATTGAAGCAGAAACAAACCAAGTAGCATACTACTATTTTGAGCAAGATTGTATATACAAGGTGAATATCCCAAGCTTCCATTAAGTAATATACAAACCAGTATGATACAATAATGGCCTCTAGGGCATATACACTAACAATTAGCAAGTTTCAGTTTCTTTAGAAACTCCCGATATGGATTTCTGCCCTATGCTCTTATGACCTTGGCGTTTGTCAAAATGTTATAAGTCACATGTCAAGTTTTACCCATCATTATCTTGTTAATTTGAAACCATCCGTACATACCCCTGACGTTGGCCAAATGGCAGTACGACTGTCCCAAACTAACTCATCTATCTATGCAACAGATGAATACCCAGCAGCTACCAAACACTATGACTTAGCGTTGGTCAAAATACATAGCTTGAATACTACTGAATACCCAAATGAAATGACAGAGGGCTACGAATAGTTTTGGCGAAACCGTGAACGTAGTGAACTTGATATGATCGAAGGAACCTGATAGCTTTTTAAAAGGAGTGGTTTAAGCTCCGCAATTAAAAAATCTTCCGTTTTAAAATAACCGAGTGGTTTCTTTTAAACTGTTCCAACGATTCAACTTTGGTTTATTTTCTTTGCATTAAAATAATGCGTCCCATCAATTAACCTATCATTGCAGAAAACAACAAAAATACAACGTCCTCTTATGCCATCCGCATTCGCCACTGGGCCCCGTCATTCACCCGTTAGGTTACTTAACTAACGACAGAGCGGGGGCTGGGCTAGCGCGGATGCAAAACATAAGTAACGCCTACTAGATATCATATATAGATATTGTACATTCGTCAGACGCAATAATAGGCATTCCAGATCACAGATGAACATATTGGATTTTCTAGGAATCCGCATTCTTTTTGAACCTGCAAAGAAAGACGGATTACATAGTCGCGATGAATAGCCAAAACCCTACCCTAGACCCCTACGGGTACGGCAAACTACCTGCCTAGTACCCGAAGTGAAGCGGTCTCACTCAACGACGTGAGTAGGCCACTAAGCACTTCAAAGTACCCGGTAGTTTGTGCACCCCATCTTGGGTCTATCCTAGGAGCGGAAAACAGTAAATGAAATAATACAACGGTGGCTACAACCTTAACCCGGATGTGCCCCGCAAAAGAATATTACAACAAATTACAATTTACATTTGAATGAAAGAAACACTCGTCTCATATCCCCGGCTATCCATTCACGACAATCCAACAAGTTCACAATCACAAACCAGTAAAAACCATTACAGAAATGTGCAACCCCCTGCTAACCGACATACTAGCAGTTAGGGGAGCTTTACGAACACATTAATCACAACACAGATATAATCCAGTTAGCCAAACATCATAGAATTTCGATCAAGCAACACATATGAATCTACTCCAAAAAATTCTCTGTGCACATAAAACCTGAGCAGAAACAAAACATCCCAGAAAACACAACATCAACATAGAAGAATAACTGAGCACATTTGGGTTGACTCGGTGTCAACTCGGCCGCGGATCCACGGCGGATCGCTGGGATCGGCGGCGGTTCCGTGGTGGTTTGGCCGATTCACAATCCCAAATTTCTTCACAATTCTTAAAAAACCCTGCTTGTATTTTTAAGGGTTCCTGAAAAATTTTTTGATCCCGTTTTGAAATCGGCAGAAACTTTGTGAAAATATCGTTTTTTCGGGTTCGTTTTGCGATCGAATTTCTAAAGACTTTGCCAACTTGTTAGTTATGGTTTAGCTAGGCTCTGAAACCACTGTAAATCGACGTTAGACACCCCACATGATGCAGGGAGGCTGAATAGGTAAAACAATCACTTTGTTTAAGTAAACATCGACTAACTTTACGGATCTTTACTAAACCCTAACTAACAAACTATCTAGAAGTGCTAAACTACTATGATAGATGATTATACCTCAAGATACTAGTCCTTCTTGTTCTTGCTGTTCACCTCCTCGTCGGCCTCCTCGATGTGATAGAAGATTCACCCGAGAGTTCCTTCTCCAAGCTTTAACCTCTCACTTGAGCTAACTAAGTGGCTAGGATTGCTAATCCAAGTGACCTAGAAGATATAAAAGTGGATTAAGGATCTATTAGTCTTTCTAACCCTTAGGATCTCAACACATGAGAGGATTAGGGTTAGGTTGAAGAAGAGGAGAGCTTGAGGAGAGAGTGTGTGTATGTGAGAATGAAAATGAATAATAACTCATTTCTATATTATATGAAGCATAATGATTATCAAATAAATCATATATGATAATTACAACCATTCTTCATTTAATACAATCAATGAATCATCTCATGAGTCATTAAGCAATAAATGCTTCATTTACTCACTTGGATGAATCATCTCATGAGTCACTAATTCATTTAATGCAAATTACACATAAGTTCTCCACCACATTTATTTTAATTCATAAATGAATTAAATCTAAATGAGTCACCTATCTTCTAGAAGCTTCTCGACTAATTACGAGAATGCCCCTCCCATCCGTAAAACACGGAAATACTGAGACTGTATAAATCCAATAATCCAATACTAGAATCTGGCTTAAACTAAAGCCTGCTAGTATAATCTGTCCGAACATCATACGTGTACAAGTACACGTATATGTCCGAACCCTATCGTAAAACCATACGACCTCTATATCATTTTACCTGAAGCAGGGAAACTCTCTGTGTGGGACTCTGAAGACTCGACACTACGCTGGCAGTGGGTTTAACCACAGGCCGCAAGCGGTACTAGCTGTACGTAACGGTCCCCAGGTAGATGTCGATAAGAAGGCCGATGAGGAAACCCATCCGAACTCCTACTGAGCCTGATGTGACAATCTCCGTACAGTCCAGTCAGTTCGTCTAATACTATCGCATATCGGGCCTAGGGGGCGGCAGCGTCAGTCCCCTAAAAGCGGTATAAGTCGTGTCGGAGTGAAGCTCATTACATCTTGAAAAGCTACTGGAAATCCTACCAGTAAATCTCTTTTGCCCTAGCCAGGGACTTTGCGTAATGGCTCTCCAAACATAGTGCGATATCAACTCCCAATACCGGGAGAGTCGAATCCTTTCTAACTGCCACTGCCTCCAAGTGCTTCGGGACTGCACCCAACTACTACCTGTTTGCATGACTCCTTTGAGCCGTTGTAGGGTAGGAATCTAAGAACAGAGGGAACACACTCAAGATGAAGCAGCAGTGTCAAGTCGACGGACTATGCTGTACTCATGTCACCTGGGAACTGTTAACTGACGACGGGTATAATACCAACCAACAGTTCCCTACGAGTCCTGTCCGGTGTACCCGTAACCCAACGAGCATATGTATACAATCTCCAGTACAACGTACTAATGGCTGTGGGACATTCCATTTCCCCTGCTGGGACGAAAAGCATACGCACTAGTCTACTCTGGAGTATCGATGCCTTGTCTCGATAATCCTACGACTAGGGACCTGAAAAAGGATGTGCTTGTAGACTACCCAGCCCTCACTAGTGTGACTGCGATCACAATGCTGGTAGTCAAGCAAGATCCTATGGGCTCTATCAATATGTATTCGCGATATGTTAAAAGAAACATATACACATATTAAGATGGGTATAAACCAAGTAGCATACTACTATGTTGAGCAAGACTGTTAATATAACTGTGAATATCCCAAGATTCCATTAAATAATATACAAGCTAGTATGATATAATAATTGCCCCTAGGGCATATACAATAATAGCTATATGCCAGCGATGCCGCTACGGATCCATGCGGTCAACCTACAAGAACTGTGGCACAACGGGGGTGAGTTGCCAACTCGTGAGTAGAAAAACATCTACAGATAGAAATCGAATAAACAACGACTCCTAGGTCAACTATATCATAAAGGTAATACTATGATATCTAGGGTGACCGTATCAGTATATGTGCCAACAATGTAATCAATACCTATATGTATGCGGATATAATCCAACAATAATCAATGTATTTATAAATGTGGATCTCGTCCAACCATATAATCAATGTATGTAAGCATGTGGATCTCGTCCAACCATATAATCAATGTCTATGAATATCATAAAAGCATATGCATGAAAGTATGAGGATATAAATCAACGGGTGTCCCTCGCGACACCTCAAAATCAAGGAACCTGAGTGTCCAACATCGACACTCGAAAACATCATGAAACCCGTGTCCAGCATCAACACGTAAATCCCCAAATATCTCAGGCGCCGCATCCTCAGATCGGCCCTCAGGCGCCGCACATCGTAGTCGGCCCTCATATCCATCTCGCTACTCCGGTAGGTATCCTCCGGATAACCGCCGAGTCCAAATACTATCACCGGTAGGTAGTGCTCCCCTGCCAGGCTCACTGTCTAACAATACGAGTCTTCTTACCCCGGGGTACCTCACCGGATCCACCATGTACCCGCAGACGGTGCCAACCGCTCCTCGAATCGGGTTTCACATCTCATATGTCTAAGAACCGAGAAAACGCATGGTGGATGCACTGAAATATCATATCAAGAGAAATCGGGTTTTTAAAACAGTACATGCTTTCTTTTGAAATAGCCACGGTTCTTAAATCCAGAAATCTCATGAAAACAACATATCTCAATGCGTGTAATCATAAAGCATGATGTATGAGATATATAACAGAAATATAAGCATATCCGAATATCATGCAACATGGAACCGTGATATGACATATTAAGGGAAAACCGCTCTTTTAAATGGATCCAGTTTTTAAAATATAACATGCGGTCCCCAATTCTCCAAAATCAAAGCCAGCATCATCTATGTATGTACAAATGTGTATGTACATAGGCATGAATACAAAAGATATGTATGTGTGCCAATATGGATGTACAAGTGGATATATACGCAAGTATGAGTGTACAATATGTATGTGCGCCAATATGGATGTACAAGCGGGTATATACGCAAGTATGAGTATACAATATGTATGTGCGCCAATATGGATGTCTAAGCGGATATATACGCAAGTATGAGTGTACAATATGTATGTGCGCCAATATGGATGTACAAGCGGATATATACGTAAGTATGAGTGTACAATATGTATGTGCGCCAATATAGATGTACAAGTAGGTATATATGCAAGTAAGTTATGCGAAGAGTCATATCATGATGCAGCAATCCTACTGTGTAGTGACATGGCAATTATCGATGATGAAGTGTGTGAGCCGGCAAATCTATGTAAGTGTAACATACGCATCATCGATAATGGTGCAGGTGTACTAGCAGTGGTATAAGTAATGCAATGTGCATAACATGAATGCAGCATAAGGTAAATTATCAGCTAAAAGCTATAAGGTATACGTGTCTACAAGACCGAGTCGGTAAATCTATCAATCGGCATATAGCCTAACAACATCGCGTACGGTATAATCCATCGTACGACAACCTCTAGTCAAGGGTATGGATCAATCATCAAGTCAAACTCATCACGCACGGAAAATTATCGTACGGCGGCATTAAGCTATCATGGATCCTATCAACCATAAGATGAGGAGGTTACGGACCTAACGTCACGTACGGCTAACACTCACGATTCATAACACATATAAATATCTCTATATACCTATGTCCCAGGTCACATCCGCAACAATCTTATATCAGGGGATCGGCAAGGTATCAATCATCTCAATCGACTCACATCCGTATACCAACATATCATCATATCACATATTAAATCGTATTCTCTTTTTATCATAATTATATCTCACATCAAGTCAATTTTACAAATACATTCTACCTTTACTATAAGCATACGTGTCTAATCTAACATACACACCTGAACCATACAATCAGCTTTTAAAAGATGCGAATCGTAGTTTTGAAAGTAGGGGATACAGTGTTTTTAAGGAAAGATATCATTTGAAAATCCGTAACATCCCTCAAGATATTTGTTTAAAAGATGCATACGATTCTTTAGTTTAGAAATAAGTATGGTTCGGATGACGCATCTACGTCGGCTATCTAGTCTTATAGTACCCTAAATGGTAATATCATCAAACATCATCCTCAAATCCCGTCATCACATACTAGTCGTATCATATCACTTCTAACTATCCTTAGTTTCTAATATGGTTCTCTAACTCCCTTTTTACTCTATCTATAGTATTCTATTAAAGGTTTCATTAATCATAATCTATATATAAATCGGTTTCCATCAAAGTGTGCGGGGGTGCTATACGCCATCCACCCGACTTCCCCCGTAGATATAGATCTACTCACCGTGGTCTTCACTTGCCGAAATTGATGACGCCACGCTCCGTCGCCTCGGAATCCACGCGAAGGTACCTACAATAACAACACATATCACAACGCTATTAAAATCAAGTTCTGAAATCCAATACGGCACGCGCATTGCTCATAGGTTAGAACCTATAGCTTACGCGTACAAAATCAACCAAACAACCCTTGTTGTTGATGTACAAACATTCAACAAACAACTTCAAATCCAAATATCAAAACTAAACATTTCAAAATACGGAAAACTTAGCCAAAATCACACCAAAGTGCTTCCAGATTTTGATTCAGGCCAAAACAAGGTGCTCAAACAAGTCTAGGGTGATGTACATGGTGTATATGAGCTACTGGTCTTAGGTCCACGTTATCTCTCCCGGTACTTTCGGGGTTGCGGAAACGGTAAAACAAAAATTTTTCTGAGCATTGGTAACATGGACCGTAAAAGCCGGATCTTTGCTAAACTACACACTAGCATCCTAACTAGAGGTTTATCTACTCGGTTAGGGGTTATACCTCAACTTGAACTCCTTCTCTTCTTGTTGTTCTTCTCCTTGCTTGCTCTTTGTGGTAGTTTGAATGGCTTCCCCTCCTCGTCTCCTCTTTGTCGAAGATAGATCCACCTGAGGGCTTCATCCTTGGGCTCCTTTCTCGATCTTGAGAGAACTAAGGTACCGGCTTGCTAGACCTTCTACCTTAGAGTGAGTAGAGTGTGCTTTGGGGTGTTATATCTTCAAGGAGATGATTCTCAACACATGAGATTTGCTCTCCTTGAACTAGAGGAGGAAGAAGATGAAGTGAAGAGAGAGAAACAAAATGATAGAATGATATGGTATTTTTTACAACCATAACATATATGTGATTTTCTAATAATAATATTAATTCAAAATGAAAAAGGTGATGGGTGGATTGAAGAGACCATTATCATATCATAATAAATGAATTTTTCAAAGATCAAAGAGCATCTAAAAAGGGTAATGATGATGGTCAATGTTTCAAACCTAGTCAACTAGTCAACCATGGTCAACAAGTCAACAAACCCAACCATGACACAATTTTATTTAATTAATATTATTAATTGATAAATCACAAGATCATTAGGGTTTGGAAAAAGACGACTGTCAACTGTGCATACACACCCGTTCCAAAACCCTAATGAACAAACTCTTCCTCCGCCTCAATCAACTGTGCATACACACCCGCATTCATGTTCCGAGGAACATGAACACAATGAGATAAAACTAACCCCAAAGAATATCTAGGATCCGGCTCAAACCAGAGCCCGCTAGTAATGACTGTCCGGACACCAAACGTGCACAAGTGCGTGGATGTGAACGAACCCTGTCGCAAAACCATGCGACCTCTACTCTGTTTTGCCCAAAGGCGAGTAACCCTCTGTGTGGGACTCTAAAGACTTGACACTACGCTGGCAGTGGGGTTAACCACAGACCGCAAGCGGCACTAGCTGTACGTAACGGTCCCCAGGTAGATGCCGATAAGAAGACTGATGAGGTGAACCCATCCGAACTCCTACTGAGTCTGTATGTGACAATCTCCGTACAGTCCGGTCTGTTCGTCTGATACATCGCATGGCGGGCCTAGGGGGCGGTAAACGTCAGTCCCCTAATAGCGGTACAAGTCGTGTCGGAGTGTAGCCCAGAACACCCTGAGACATCACTGGAAACCTACCAGTATATCTCGCTTGCCCTGGCCAGGGACTACTCGTGTAATGGCTCTCCTAGACACAGCGCGATGTCAACCCCCAATACGGGGAGAGACGAATCCTGTCTAACCGTCACTGCCTCCAAGTGCTTCGGGACTGCTCCCAACTACTACCTGTTTGCACGACTCAGTAGAGCCGTGGTAGGGTAGTAATCAAGGAGCAGTGGGAACACACTTGAGGCGAAGTGACAGTGTCAAGTCAGCAGACTAAGCTGTACTCATGTCACCTGGGAACTGATAACTGACGATAGGTATAATACCAACCATCAGTTCCCGACGAGTCCTGGCCAGTGTACTCGTAACCTAACGAGCACCCGCATACTATCTCAAGTATGACGTACTGACGGCTGTGGGACAGACCGTCTCCCGTGCTGGGATGAGAAGCGCATACGCTAGTCTACTCCGGAGTATCGATGCCCTATCTCAATAATCCCACGACTAGGGACGTGTATAAGGATGTGCTTGTGGATTACCCAGCCCCCACGAGTGTGATCGCCATCACAACGCTGGTAATCAAGCAAAGATCATAAGGGCTCTACTAATGCGTATAGGTGATATAATAAAGAAACACACATGTACACATTAAAGCAGAGACAAACCAAGTAGAATACTACTATATCGAGCAAGATTGTCTGTACAACTGTGAATATCCCAAGCTTCCATCAAGTAATATACATACTAGTATGATACAGTAATGGCCTCTAGGGCATATACACTAACAACTGGACCAACCCCGACACCAAATTCCACTAAGTGGCCGGCCACCTACCCACAAAATCCGGCCTCCTCGGCCCCCTAAGCTCCTATGGGCTTCGTCTCGTCAAGATGGTCTCCTAGTACTCTAATTTGGTCTTTGGATTTGTTTACTTTCCTCAAAAATTTCCCGGGTTGCTCCAGATTTCCCTGCACACCCTATATACTCACAAAACCGACATGAACAAAATCCTAAATCCGTATTTTGGTTTCTATACTAAATTCCAGGTCTTTCAACAGACACTAGAGTCCACTAATTTACCACAATCACCTAATCTCTTCTCTAGAGATTTCTATCTTCACAACCACCAACCCAATTCAACTTCTAAACTATCTAAAACATAAGAAAACTAAAACTAACTAAATGGAAATGATTATACCTCATTGATGTCACTTAAGCAAACCCTAGAAGTCCCAATGTTGTCAAAATCCCACTTTGCTTAGTCCATTGCGATGAGGATGAGGAGGTAATCATTTTTTGTGAAAGGGGTATAAGGTTTTGACAAGGTTTTGGAGGTGATTTTTTGGGGTTGTAGGTGGAGGGAAGGGGGCTTGAGGAGGATGAAGAAGGAGATGAAAATGGTGGGGGAAACGATAATGAGGCAGCCCCCCTCTCTCTCTCAATTATCCTCACTCTCTCTCTCCAAGCATGCTTATTCTCATCATTGTATCCCCTCTCTCTCTCCAAATCATCATTACACTTTTTTCCCTTTCTTTTCTCACCAAAAACATATACACCCAAATAAAACAATACAAATGAAATAACATGTAACATGTCATGGTGCACTAACCATGAAAAACTGTAGAAACACGGATTTGGCGTAATCGCGATTAGCAGTGCACTAATCGGGTTTTTATCCAAATTGCATATAATAACTTTTAAAAATGTCAAATCTTTTAAATATATTTTTAAATGAATAAATCATTTTAATTTCCGTTTATTTCATAATTATTGGTATATATTTATACCCCTTTTCGAAAACCCCAATTTCGCAGATCGGGCAATTTCCGGAAAATATATTATTTTAATATTAAATTCCAAAAAAAATATTTTATATTTTCTGAAATGTTACATCCCTACTCGCAACGCTAGGGATCAAAGCCCTCGCCAAGAGGAAACCGCGCAACTTCACTGCCCGGTCATCCTTAGCAGGCCTCCTACGGCCCTTCCAACGCTAAGGATCAAAGTCCTCCTTAGAAACACTCAGCAGCTACCCTGCTCGGCTATCCCTGGCCGGTAGCTTCCCTACTCACAACGCCAGGGATCAAAAAGTCCTCCCAGAGGCAGTCGAGCCCGACCCACGCTCGGCCATCCCCAGCTGGTGGTTGCTTGCTCGCAACGCCGGAAATCAAAGCCCTCACCAAGGGGCAACCAAGCAGCTTCTCTGCTCGGTCATACCCAGCAGGCATCCTCCTGCCAAACAGACGCTGCGGGTTTGTAGCCCTCATAACGAGGCCACTGAGCCTATTTATGCTCGGCACAACTGTAGGGTTGCTAGGAACACGCACAAGGGTCAACGAGGCATCAACCATGCCCGATTTAAAATTTAGCCGTGCCGAACAACCCAAAATCGGATCTTTAAACTAGAGATTGAGCGAAAACAAGCATGTTAAACACTTTAACACTAAGTGAGAAGGATTACAACCTTTGTAGATCCGGTCCTTCACTTCTAAAGCTCCATGTTGAGGTCCCTTCGCTGCGATCATCATGCATCCGGACTCTAGAGAGGCTCCACGAAGAGAATGATGCAAGCTTACTTCCGATGTTCGATAACAAAGATGATCTACCTTGAAGTTACATTAACACAAGCTCTCACTCACAAAATAAAGTGCACACTCTCATCTAAATGGCAAGGGTAGATGAGGATGATGAAGTGGGATTTTTGCTCTCATTTGTTTTCTTATTCTCACTCAGTTTCATCACAAAAATCAAAGCAAGAAAGCTTTGCCATGAAAAGAGAAGGAAGAAGAAGAAGGAAACCTTTTGTGATGAATAATGAATAATCCATATGTGAGGTTAGAAATGCAACCATAGTTAAGAATGAATCTTTACCCTTGTAGAGAAACAACCATGGTCAAGGGTTTGTTTGGTTAAGCAAATATCTTCACAAAATATCTTACACAAAACAAAACAAAACCTTCTAGAAACTTCTAGAATAGCTTAACCCAAATCAAACCCTAACCATATTTAATCTCCACTAATCATGTTGCATTAATAACCATATCATGTTACAATATTATATATCACATATATAATATTTATTGTAACAAAATAAAATAATACAATTAACATATATCGCATATATATCAATGTATTACCCGAGTGAGAAAAAGAATCTTTTAGTGAGCTAATATTAGTTAATGTAATTTAATATATCATATATATTATTATACATTAAATTATCGAATCAACACTTGATCCGACAATCCAGCTATATCGCATATAACCGACTAATATATCATTTACCGATTCATCGAATCAACACTTGATCCGATGATCCGACTGATATCAAATATCGCGAGAATATAATACGGTATCTCATATCGCATTATCCTCGGTCCTGCACATATCACATATGTGCCCCTACTCCGTTTTGCCTGAGTCAAGAAACCTCTGTGTAGGACTCTAAAGAATCGTCAATACGCCTGCAGTGGGTGATGATCATATCAAACACCCACAAGCTGCAAGCAGTCAGCTAAACGTAACAGCCATCCAGGTATTAAGCGCTCAGAAGATCAACAAGCAAGCCTGTATATTCTCCTGTGAATCCAATCAGTAACACTCCCGTACAGTCCGGTCTCGTCGTCTGATATGTCGCATATCTCGCCTAGGGGTGGTATACGTCAGACCCCGGTAGCTTGATAAGTCGTGTCGATATGAGGTCTATAACAGTTCGAGATACTACTGATAACACTTACCAGTAAATCTCAGCAACCCTGGCCAGGGATTTCCAGTTATAGCCAATCGAACACAGCGCAACATCAACTCCCTATACCGGGAGAGACGAATCCCCTCCTATCGCTCATTGCCTCCATGTGATTCGGGAATGTACCCAAAAGCCACCTTTTTGCACGCCCTCTTGGACGTGGTATGATGGAAATCAAAGCACAGTGGGAATCACACAAGACTCTATGACGATCTTGGGTCAACAGACTACTCTGTACCAGTGTCACCGGAGAACTGCCATCTGACGTGAGGTATAATACTATCTGGGAGTTCTTGGCGAGTCCGTCCAGTGTACCCAGTCTCTACTGAGCACCCATACACCATCCTTGATGTCAAACACCGATGGATATGGGATCATCCATCGCCCATCATATGGGTCAAGATGCATATACGCTAGTCTATTCTGGTGTATCGATGCCCTGTCTCGATACACCCTCGACTAGGAACAGTTATAGGATGTACTCGTCGACTACCATGGCCCCACTAGTATGATCTCATCATAGTCCCAGTAGTCGAGTACATATCCTAAGGGCTTTATCAACATGTAACATAGAGACAATCAGAGTATATGTTAAGATAAAGTACAACCAGATAGCATACTATCATGTCGAGAAAGAAAGTCCTCCCTATATATGTCCAAGCATCCACTACAATATACATCGTATGTACAGTAATGGCCTCTAGGGCATACATATAACTAACAATCTTCCACTTGCACTAGGGCCATCTGTTGTGGTATCACATACCCAACAATTAGCTGTGGTTGAAGTATCTCATACTCAACCATCCTATAAAAGTCTCTACTGGGAAAAAGGCCTTTGTGAGTGGATCCGCGCTGTTGTCCTCTGTGTCTACTCTCCTAACCTCGATCTCTCTGGAGATCAACCATCTCCATGATCAGGTGATACTGCCTAAGAATTATATCTGGATTTCTGATGGGACGGGGGGTTCCTTGGCAAAAGCCACAACTCCATTGTCACACAATGGCAGGAACTAAGTTCATCTCATGAACTTTTATCTATATCCAGACTGCCTCTTTGGTAGCATCCTTGGTAACGATGTATCTTGCCTCTAATCGTCTAGTATGTCACGGTATCTAGCTTGGAACTCTTCCAACATACCGTCCCTCCACTGAGGGTAAAGGCAATGCCTGCGACTGACATTCAGTCGTTCTTATCACCCTGGAACCTTTCCAGTGATTCTCCCCAGGATCGATTGATACCATCTCACTACAACTAGTGAGAATCCTAACATCCAATTAGATCTATCTCATAGATCCAAAACCCAGGATTTAGGAGGTATCATTTTGACCCTATATGGAGAATCCTTGTGATAAGCGGAGATTGACCGAGCGTAACATAGGAAACTCCTTCCCTATCAAGAGTATGCCATCACGTACTCTACGAGGATCACCATTATACTCCCTACTACCTTTTTGTATATACAAGATTCATCTACCATTTTGATGAAGTCAAACTTTTTGACTAACACATCAAAACAGACGTTCCAACTCCGCGATGCCTGATTTATTGTTCAGACCATAATATTGCATTTTTTATTCCCCTATTCTTATCTGTTTTATAAATAAACAGGTACTCTTGACGCACGTTTGTTGCATATTACAGGATACAGGTTCTTGGAGCAAATACAGTGAAAAAGACGAAAGTTGATAAAGTAAAGGGACTTTTGACCAATAAGTAGACGGATCCTAGTCACGAAGAACAATTTACAATTGTATAAGGCAATGCAGTCCAAAATGTCAAAGTGAACGGTCAAAAGATCCTCACAAGTTTTCACTGAAGATCTGGAGAAGACCCATATGTCAAATAGAGAAAAAAAGTAGAGAAATAACAAGCCCAAGAAGCAGGAAAGAAAGCCCAGAAAGATGGTGAGCCAAGCCCACCAAAGGGCCGCGGAACCGCGGCCCAAGCCCACTAATGCCGCGGTTCCGCGGCCATTTAAAGCCCGTGTCGGTGTATTTTTTTGGTGTCGGCGCGTCGGTGTGGGGGTTTGGATTTTTCGTGGGCAAATCTGTAATTGCACATGTGCGAATCCCGTAACCCTAAATTCTCCTGTTTACTTATAAATTGTAATCAAAAATTGTAAAACCCTATGCCTCTTTTCAATAAATAAAATTCAGATCTGTTCTGTATTCTTGCTTGGAGGGAGCCATCAAATTAGAAAGTAATTTTATTTCTGTGCTTTTAATTCTCTTTAATTAAAATATTTTTTCATCCCCTAATGAGCGAGTAAACTCCTCGCTTGTTAGGGTTAGCCTTAGGGAAAGGTTTGAGAGATGAGATCTCTCACCCCTTTCATGCCCCTTCATAAGAATTAGAACTTCATGCATACACGCACAACCGCTCCCTACGGCACCCTACCCCTCGAGGTAACGGTGACACCGTAGTATAAAGGCCCGGTTGCGCGTGTTTTCCATGGAGGTTAGGGTAATTATCGATAAAGGAAGGATAAGAATCTAGAGGAAGAAATATCTTCCCAAAATATTCTAATCCACTTCATTGATAATTACCACAACATCTAATAGATCTAAAATAAGGCATTGAAAGCGGTGAGGAAACCTTTAATCTCCAAACTTCCCCTAAACCTAACCCTAGCAAGACTTTAATTTAGATTAATTTAGTTTAGTGATAGATCTAGTTTTTAGATTTAATCAATCCAAACAACATTTGGAATCAACTCGTAAAAACACACTAAGAAAATTACCCATCTCTGTGGATCGACCCGTACTCACCGGCTAGCTGCAAAGCGACGCCGTTTCTGATTGCGGTAAATACAAATTTTTGGATTAATCAAATGGCGCCGTTGCCGGGGATGGCGTAATTTTTCTTTTGTGTGATTTCGGGTTGATATAAATTTTTAAAAAAAATTATAAAAATCTGAAAATATAAAAAGTACAAAAAAAATTTTATCTGTTTGAAGGGTTCCTCGTTTGAATCTTGCAGGAACAGCGTAGAATAGCGAATCTGGAAATTTACAGAAGGTTAAACAGAAAAGTGAACATCAGAACAGAAGGGAAATTGAATAACAGAGCAACAAATTTTTTTCCAGAAAGTGATTCCCTCACAAGGCCGCGGTTCCACCGCACATAGCCCATTAAGGCCGCGGTTCCGCCGCGTGGCTGCCACGTCAGCACTTCAAAATTGCAGGGTTTGCTTTCTTTTACCCCCCTCTGTCAACCTCCATATATCTCTCTGTAAAAACTTTCTGCAGGAATTCTTTGCGCTAAAAATTCTTTCTCCCCCTTCTAAATAACAGATTTTCTGCAGGTTTCTTTGCGCCGCGCTAAAAAATTTGATTGCAAGTGAATTTTATTGTTTTGCATAATTTAATCGGACTTTAAGGGGCTAATTGACCAAACTCAGATTGGGTGGGGATTTCATCACCCTTCCCAGGACCCCAGAAAACACCTAAAGCATTTGCATTGACCACAATTAATTAAAAAAAAATACTAGACTCAGCCCTAAGGACGTCGAGCTCAACAGGAAAAAGGACTAGTGTAGGCATCGACCGTTTATCCTAACTGACTCTGCGGTGTCTAGGCTAGTGGTTTTTAATTAGGCCCACTACTGTGGTTCCTTCCCACTTACCTGGCACTTACCTGGCCGTACTTGTCGGTGAAGAGGCGGTTTGAGGTCCTATTTCTAGCCCTAGTTAGGAGCTGTCTAGCAGACCTAGGTGACCCTAGATCTAGGCCTGATTGTGCATGTGTAGTTGATACATTTGTGTCATAAGTCTCTTTTCAAAACTTCTTTGCAAAACTCTCACATAAATAAAAAAAAAGAAAAAAAATCTTTTCAAAACTTGCAACTTGTCGCTAAGAAAACTTGCACCTCACTTCCACCATTTCTTCCCTCCATTGACGTTTTCTTACCCCCACGTTCTGTTTTTTCTTTTTTCTGACTACACTACCCCTTTAGTGTATGTCACTTTGGATTAGGGATACTAACGCCCGATTAGTCCGTGTTTCGTTGGTGCCGACCGACGAACCCTTCGACGAACCCTTCGTCGACATTCCGTCCATTTCCTTACCTCCACCTTCAAATTCTTCTTTCGAAGGTATGTCGGGATTCAACCCCAACGATACCTTACCGACGGGAATGATTCCACCTCCGTTAGGTGCGAATAACCCGAATATTCCTCCTGTTGTAGCGCCCGCACGAGTTGCGCTCCAGGATCTCTTCTACCCCGTCCGCACTTCTTTACCTACATGTCTTTCACCCCCACCGGCAAATGGGGACAATTTTGAAATAAAACCACATTTCATCAATATGCTGCCAAAATTTCATGGTTTGGAATCCGAGGATGCATATATCTTTATCAATAAATTCTAAAACGTTTGCGCCATGATGAAAACTACACAATTAAGTGATGACGCTATAAGGCTAAGGGTCATTCCTTTTACCTTATGTGACCTAGCCGAGAAGTGGCTATACAGCACCGCATCACATTCCATTAGAAATTGGGACGAGTTTGTGAGAGCTTTTCTGAAAAAGTACCATCCTCATCACAAAACTGCTAGAATCCGTAACGAGATTATACAATTTTCACAGCTTCCTTCCGAACCGTTTTGGAAGTGCTTCGAGAGATTTAAAGACCTACTCGTTCAATGCTCTCATCATGGGATCGAAAGTTGGCAACATTGCCAAACATTATACGAGGGATTGAACTCGGCAACGAAGTAGTTGCTAGAAACCATATGTCAAGGTCATTTTCTCTCCAAGTCTAGCGACGAAGCGTGGCAGTTTCTTGAGGATCTTAGTGAGCAAACAATTTAGTGAGAGAGTACCAAGACCACATCATCTTCTTCTGTTGGTCAATCTAGGGCAGGCATACATCAAGTAGATATGTCGATTGCTATGAAGGCCGAGATGGCCTCACTTATGAAAAAGCTAGAAACCATTGAGACCAAAATCTCATCGGCTTCTCCTGCCCCTGCTTTACCTCCACGAACTGTTTGTGCTTGTTGTGCGAATCCATCGCATCTAACCGAAGAGTGTCCTTATAATGCATCTACTCAAGGACAGGATCAAGTCAATGCTGCATTTCAGCAACGACAACGAAACGATCCGTACTCTTCGACATACAATCCGGGATGGAGGAGTCATCCAAATCAACAATTCCAAGGGAATAACAATTTTCAAAGACCTCCTCCTCCACAACAACAACAAGCACCCTCACAAACTCAAAACCAACAACCTTTCCAACAACAACCTTATACAAATCAAACGAACAATTTGGTTCAACCAAATGATGATAAGGTTATCTCGCTCGAAAAAAGTCTAGATGCGTTTCTCAAGCAATCTACAGAATCCGCAGCAAGATTTGAAAGTTATGTTCAGTCTTTGATGCATAACAATGCCTCACACGATCAAAGTATCAAATCTATTGAGGCACAAATTGCACAATTAACTGCTGCGTTGAGCGAGAGAGAAAAGGGAAAGCTTCCATCTCAACCATTGCCAAATCCCGGTCACACACAAAACGCATATCACAATCACAATGTAAATGCGGTGACCACGTTGAGATCCGGAAGAGTGTTGCAGAATAATGTGGGTACTAGTGATGACATCCCCGCCGGTGGTGGTTCTCCTTCTTTTTCTCCATCGTCATCTTCCCCTTCATTTTCTTCACTTTCTTCTTCACCTTTTTCTTTAGAGCCTATTCTCCACCCTTCACACGGCTCTACTTCTTCCAGCTCGAACGGACCCATCTCTCACAACATGAACACATCTACACCGGGATCCGTTCCTACTCCACATTCTACTCCACAGACATTTGACTCAACGAATTTTCAAAATGCTCCATTCCCAAACAGGTTGAGTCCTAATAAACCAACTGCACAAGTGGAGAAGATTGTGGAGATATTTAAGCAGGTTAGCATAAATTTACCTCTCTTGGATGCAATCCAACAAGTCCCTTCATACGCGAAAATATTATAGGGTTTATGCACCTCGAAGTGAAAGGAATCTCAAGTACCCAAGAAAGTGCTAGTGGCTAGTGCAGTGAGCAATGCAATTAACCACCATCAAACCTTACCCCAAAAACGAAAGGACCCCGGCTGTCCCACGATTTCAATCATAATTGGGGATAAGAAAATTAATCGAGCACTTTTAGATCTTGGGTCTTGTGTTAACCTGATTCCCTACTCCGTGTACGAACAATTAGGGGTTGGAGAGTTGAAACCCACTCGTTGTACTCTCCAAATGGCTGATCGATCAATCACCCATCCAAGGGGTCAGCTAGAGGATGTGTTGATCAAAGTTGGGGAGTTCATATTCCCCGTTGATTTTATTGTTATGGATACACAACCTGTTGCTAACCCAAGAAATCAAATTCCGATGATCCTAGGTCGACCATTTTTGGCCACTTCCAATGCGGTAATAAACTGTCGCAATGGCTCCATGACTCTATCCTTTGGGAAGATGTCTAGTGAGTTCAATATTTATAAGATGGGAAGTCTGCCCCCCGTGCCTAAAACTAGTACACGAGAAGTTTGCTATATTCACGAAATCACGCAGGAGGACTGCGAGCTTGAAAGATTCTTGTTTGATGAAAACAGTTTTGACGCCACTAGTGCGTCCCTCCTTGAGCCTACCACCATTGACACAACCGATATGGATTATGAATGTTTCACTTTTTCGGATGATAACGACTCACAGCCCGAATATGAGTCTTTTGAATTTGTGGATGAGTTAGTTGAACCATCCGAATCGGTTGTTTGCAGTGATTTCGAACCTGTGTTGGAGTCCTTTGAGTTCGAGGTAGATTCCGCAATGATTCTTTCGCCTCCGAAACTCGAACTCATGTCCTTACCGCCTCACCTTAAATATGCTTACATAGGTGAGAATGAGAAATGAGACTTTTCCCATTATAATATCAGCCTCTCTAGCCTTCGAGCAAGGGAACGCTATTTTAAAAGTCTTACAAGATAGGCGGCAAGTTTTCGGTTGGACTATGGCGGATATCAAGGAGATCAGTTCCCTTATAATTGAATATCATATGAAATTGATGGATGATGCCAAGTCAATAGAGGACCCACAGGAACATTTTGGGGGTATTGTGGTTAGTCAAACTCCTCCTTTGGAAGTTGAACCACCCCCATTTCTTTTAATAAGCTACGAGAATGCCAATATTCCACTGATTGCTGATCATTCACATTCTCGTTTTGATTCATCACCACCTCCTGTATATTCACCTCCACACCTTCCATACCACCACTTCTATCTTCCCCAATTCTTTGTGGATAGCTACAACTTATTCTTCCACCAACCAATACTCTTTACTGATAAATTTTTCAACTGGTTGGTGTTGACGTTTGGTCTATGCAAAGTTTGGCAGTAATGTCTAACATAGTTTAAATGAAGTTTGGGGGAGAGCTTTTCTGTATATATTTTTGTTTTCCTTAAAAATAAAAAAAAATTTAAAATAAACAGGGAAGTGCCAGTATTTTGACCCTCTTGGTTTAGTATGACAGTGAGGACACTGTCAAGTTCAAGTTTGGGGGTATGCTCGGTACGTCTTCTTCCTTCGCATTCATTTGTACATATTTTTGCATTTGCATATTTATTTGAAAACCCATAAAAATTGAAAAAATTTCAAAAAATATAAAAATCATTATATTCAATTTTGCCTAATTGACTTGAGTTTAACAAATAGGTTAACTAGCTAGGAACAACTAGATCTTAGACTTAGTGAATTAAAAACCCTAAAAATAACATTCCTTAAAGTTTAATGGTAGAAAATATATGCCTTGTAGTTTATTTAGAAATAGGCAAATTTTGGGTTCACTTCTTGGGCTAAGTCGAAGCAAAGGAATAGTATTGATGTTCTTATTAGAGTACAAGTTTGAAAGATAATTCCTAGGTTAAGTCTAAATTCTGAAAATGTATACCCTACAAATCGCACAATCACGCACCTTGAAACTTGGAATAGTAGAAGAGACCTTGAAATGCTCTTGTCTAAAGTCCTTAGTACAATGAAAATAAAAGAAAAAAAATGTGAATAAAGAATAAAAAAATGGACACTGGTTTTTGTGATTACTTAAGGCTGTAAAAATAGAAAAATATTTAGCGAGGGTGCTTCATCACCTAGTGCCTTAGACCAACTGGTTTGGGAGTCACTGCTAAAGCCTTGGGTGTTGCAAAACTAGGAAGTACGCTTTAAAGTGCTAACGCATCTTGTAATCGGTTGTTGGTACCTCAAGAAGTATTAATGGTCGTATGAAGGATGTGTAAGCAAATTTCATTTAAAAATTCACTAATTAATAAGTGCTTTGGACAATGGACGAGAGTACGATTGCTTGATTTGAATTTCCAAGTGTAGGGGTGATATTTACACACACGTGGGGATATGTGATTAGAGTTTGGATAAGAGAAAGGAATGAAGAATAAAACTTATATCTTTAGTAGAGTTGATAGAAAAATTCCTAAGTGGAGATGAAACCCTAGAAGGAAAACTTAAGAGATGCCAAAATCTAAATAAGTCTATAGAACATATATAATCTTAAGTTAAATGATGAGGAAGCGTGAAAAATATGGGTGGATAATTTACGAGTCGATGATAATAGAATTCTTAGTTAGAAAACCTAATTGGAGAACAAAAGTCAATAGGCTGAATTGATAGGATTTTGTGGGTAGTATCCGCTGAAAACCCTCAGGGGACAACACTCCTCCTACTAGGGACACCTAGAGGTTTAACGGCTTGTTGCACGTGCTCAGTGCAATCGCGTTTTCCCTGCGAAAGTGTGGTTAGGATTTTAGAGAATAAAATAATAAGTTTGCTCGAGGACGAGCAAAAGATAAGTTTGGGGGTATTTGTTCAGACCATAATATTGCATTTTTCATTCCCCTATTCTTATCCGTTTTATAAATAAACAGGTACTCTTGACGCACGTTTGTTGCATATTACAGGATACAGGTTCTTGGAGCAAATACAGTGAAAAAGACGAAAGTTGATACAGAAAAGGGACTTTTGACCAACAAGTAGACGGATCCTAGTCACGAAGAACAATTTACAATTGTATAAGGCAATGCAGTCCGAAATATCAAAGTGAACGGTCAAAAGATCCTCACAAGTTTTCACTGAAGATCTGGAGAAGACCCAGATGTCAAATAGAAAAAAAAGTAGAGAAATAACAAGCCCAAGAAGCAGGAAAGAAAGCCCAGAAAGATGGTGAGCAAAGCCCACCAAAGGGCCGCGGAACCGCGGCCCAAGCCCACTAATGCCACGGTTCCGCGGCCTTTTAAAGCCCATGTCGGTATATTTTTTTGGTGTCGGTGCGTCGGTGCGGGGGTTTGGATTTTTCGTGGGCAAATCTGTAATTGCACATGTGCGAATCCCGTAACCCTAAATTCTCATGTTTACTTATAAATTGTAATCAAAAATTGTAAAACCCTATGCCTCTTTTCAATAAATAAAATTCAGATCTATTCTGTATTCTTGCTTGGAGGGAGCCATCAAATTAGTAAGTAATTTTATTTCTGTGCTTTTAATTCTCTTTAATTAAAATGTTTTTTCATCCCCTAATGAGCGAGTAAGCTCCTCGCTTGTTAGGGTTAGCCTTAGGGAAAGGTTTGAGAGATGAGATCTCTCACCCCTTTCATGCCCCTTCACAAGAATTAGAACTCCATGCATACACGCACAACCGCTCCCTACGGCACCCTAACCCTCGAGGTAACGGTGACACCGTAGGAAAAAGGCCCGGTTGCGCGTGTTTTCCATGGAGGTTAGGGTAATTATCGATAAAGGAAGGATAAGAATCTAGAGGAAGAAACATCTTCCCAAAAGATTCTAATCCACTTCATTGATAATTACCACAACATCTAATAGATCTAAAATAAGGCATTGAAAGCGGTGAGGAAACCTTTAATCTCCAAACTTCCCCTAAACCTAACCCTAGCAAGACTTTAATTTAGATTAATTTAGTTTAGTGATAGATCTAGTTTTTAGATTTAATCAATCCAAACAACATTTGGAATCAACTCGTAAAAACACACTAAGAAAATTACCCATCTCTGTGGATCGACCCGTACTCACCGGCTAGCTGCAAAGCGACGCCGTTTCTGATTGCGGTAAATACAAATTTTTGGATTAATCATTTATCACATAAAACATCTTGCTCACGTTTCCGCTGCTCCCACTGTCTACAAAGCCCTCTGGCTGTGTACTTATAGATGCTCTCTTCCAAATCATCATTTAGAAAAGCAGTCATGACACCCAACCACCAGATATCGTAGTCATGGTAAGTAGCAGTGGCAAGTAGGATCTGGACGGACTTAAACATAGCTTTGAAAGTCTCAACTTTTCCATGTATACCAAGTAATCTTCTCAAGATATACTTGCTCCTGATGGGGATTTAACCATTCAGATAAAGCAACCAAAGTCTATACTTTGTTGGTGTATAAGGATTCCATCTCAGATCGATAAGCATCCAGCCATTCTTACAGAGTCCCACTCCTGATGGCCAGCTCGAAACTAGTTGGGTCATCATCTCATGATGCAATCTTCGCTCCCACTGTTATAGAGAAACCGATGTATCTCTCAGGTGGGTAAGGAACCCTACTAAATCGGCGGAGAGGCTGAGGTTCGTTGGAAACTACTGAATCCTTTGGTTCAACCAAATCATCAGCTGTAGTTTTGTATAGCTGGAACTCTTTCCAGTTCTACCTCATGACCAATAATTTCATCACAAGAAATTTCCTTTCACAAAGGTGGCATATTGAGAAACAAAACATATTTTGTTCCTCTGTTAGGTAGAAGATATTCCCTTGCATATGCTTGGGATATCCAACAAACTTCCACAAATCTGACTTTGCCTCGAACTTGTCCGGATTATGTTTTTAGACATAGGCTGGACAACCCCAAATCTTAACAAACTTAAGATATGGGCTCTTCCCATTCCATATCACCTATGAAGTGGTAGGTTACTGATTTGATTTGAACCCTATTCAATAGGTATGCAGCTTCTCAAGTGCATAACTCCCAAAAGGAAATAGGAAACTCAGTAGTACTCATCATAGAGCGCACCATATCACAAAGGGTGTTATTGCTCCGCCCCGATATACCATCGTGCCATAGTGTATACGGAGGAGTAATGCTGAGAGAGAATCTCATTCTCCTTTAGAATAGTCCAGGAATTCCGTGGTTAAGTATTCTCCTCCTTGATCGCATCAAAGGACATAATACTTATACCCAATTTTGGTTCTCTACTTCTAACTTATATTCATTGAATTCCTCAAAAGTTCCAGACTTGTGTTTCAACAGGAACATATGCCCGGATCTTGAGAGATAATCAGTTAATGTAATGAAGTACAAAGAACCGGTCTTGGCATATGTAGACAGGGGACTTTCATACATCAGCATGTATCAATCCCAAAAGTTTACTAACTCTTTCTCTGTTTCCAATAAACGGAGCTGTGGTCAATTTATCTCTGTGACATGACCGGCAAGTTTCACAAGATGTAAATTCAAACTAATTTAAATATGCATCTATATGTAACTTCAGCTAGTCGGGTCGCATTGATATGACCTAGTCTACAATACCTCAAGAAGGATTCGTTCATTTCTGAACTCTTCCTCTTGTGTGTGTTCTATACGTTAAGAACTGTGGTTTGATTTAGAACGTCTATGCTTTTAGATAACGTGCCTGAACCGATCAACTCTTGATATAGGAAATGTTCAAAACATTATCCAACAATACAAAATTATATCTTCTTTACTAATAAAGAGATTGATATGATGTTGTATATCAGGTTCGGTATCTAATAACATTCGTTCAGAATCAATGTATTCTGGTAATACAGGGTGATAGTGACCAACAGACTTGGCTGCAACCCTTGCACCGTTTCTATCTCATGAAACTTATCACCCCTTCTCAGTTCTCTACCTATCTGTAGCCCATGTAACAGATTACATATGCGGGATCCTGATCCGGTATCTCATACCCAGGACGTAAAGGATACTGAGAAACAGTTCTATGTAATGAACACACCCAAAGATGATGCATCAGCATGCACTTTCTTCATTTGGGCGGCACGGGAAATCTGGTATTCCCCAATTTCCTGCTCTGTCTTATAACAATTATAAGTTGGAGCGGGACCAACGTTCCTTAGCGCAGTATAACAAGCGGGTTCGGTCAATACATCCGTAATATTATCTTGATTAAGGCGTGATATGGTCACTACCTGGAGAGAGAGAGAAAAAAACACTCAGCGTGCGCTTTTACAAGATTAGATTGGTTATCAATTTATCTAATCAGGATGTCTCCCACTGTTTTAGTCAAATCTTCCTTCAAACCCTAAAAGGAAAGACTAGCCGGGATTAATTACACTCTACAAGTTCGCCGATCTTTCAGCCAGGCCAATGCCGGTACTTTGAGGGAGGTTCCCCGTGCTTTCGCACGGACCTAATTAAAATAAAGCTCATTTTCCAAGGGGCGTAACCCCGTTAACACCTTTCTAGACACCTACTTGATCGGCTAATTGTAATGTGTAAAACTCTCCCAGGAGTAACTCTTACTCACAACGGGTAACGGGATCCAACTATCTCATAGAAGGTATGCAATCTCATTGCAAATTTCAACACTTGAAATTCCCGATAATATTTTACCCCAAGCCTCCTATGACCTTGACAAAGACCAACAAACCATAGGCTGCTAGTCAAGTTCAACCCGTCATTTCTTGATTGAATTAAACCCACCCGCACGGCCCTTGACAAAGGCCAACAAGGTCGCACGACTACCCTAATCCAATCTGCATCATATGCATAAGCAGATAAGTACTATTCAGTTACCGCACACTACGCCTTGACAAAGGCCAACAAACGCAGCATGAA
Source organism: Agapanthus africanus (assembly GCA_030015575.1). Taxonomy (NCBI): domain Eukaryota; kingdom Viridiplantae; phylum Streptophyta; class Magnoliopsida; order Asparagales; family Amaryllidaceae; genus Agapanthus; species Agapanthus africanus. The sequence goes on from JASDDO010000029.1 coordinate 310,918,200, forward strand.
TATTAAACAGTCCTTATCTGAAATGACGAAGGGCTACGACAGGTTTTTAAGAATACCCTTTGCGTAATGAACTTGATATCGTTGTAGAATCGAGTGATTTTAAATGGAGTGTTTTTTAGGCTTTTCTAGTTTTGATAAAGAGGTCACTCCCGGTGAAGGGATCGTCGGCTCTTTCCTCATCGAATATGGTGCAGGATATTTTACAAATACCACTATGCAAAGCAAGAACTATAGAAGCAATCAAAAGACAAACCGAGTTTGTAGCATCTGCTAGTTTCACTAAAGAGGTCATTCCCGGTGAAGGGATCTCGACTCTTTCCTTATCGAATAAGGTGCTGGATGTTCTACAAGGAACACCGCTATGCAAAGAAAGAACTAGAGCTACCAGTTTTTAAACAAGTTTCTACAACATGTTTAGGTTTCTTTTATTTCATTAATCTCATTAATGAAGTCCCATTTTATTTTGCTTCATAAGCATCACATTTGAAACGAAATCTGCAATATAACATATATCTCATATATATAATATAAACATTTGTCTCCGGCAATAATATGATCTCATCACAGAACATTGCAGCAGAAGAACATATATGAAATATTGGATATACTAGGACGTCCGTGTTTTCATACGAGCCTGTATAAAACATGGATTCCACGGTCGCGATGAATAGCCAAACCCACATCTCTAGACCCCTACGAGAGCGGCAAGCAACACTGCCAATTCTAGGGTTAGGAGACCCGGTCTCGACTCCTCGAGATGGTCTCCCTCTGGACCCTAGAACCCGGTTACTTGTGCTCCCCGCCTTGGGTCTACCTAATGCGGAAAACTAAATAATATACATTGGTGACATCATCCTCAGCCCGGAAGTGCCCCAATAAAAGAATATTACATAAAAATGAATTTTACATGAATGAAAAAGAAAAACTCTCATCTCACATAAAAACCCCGGCTATTCAGAACACGACGATCCAATATACAATATCACAGCAACATATAATATCTCATATCATCAACGTAAGTAAGTATGCGTATCCCGATTGTCGTTGATGTATAGCAACGAAGCCGGCGACACACCACATACTACGCTTACAGTCACAAAAAGAAAGTGTAAAACTACAACAGTTAGAATCCGCAACCTTCTTAGACATCGCATGCCTAACCAAATGAATTACATAGACATCGCATGCCTAACAATTATAAACCTCGCATTTTAGTCTCAATATCGAAAAAACTTTTCAATATCCAGTCAGGCAATTCAACAAGATTCCCGATAATCCTGATCGAATGCTCGTCGCAAACTTTAGTAGACGGCCGCACCCCCGGATGCCGTCGACGAAGTGCACTAAGGCGGAGCACCGCTGCCGCGAGCACCCGAACGGATGCTTTTGGCGACGGGGTTCTCCTACAGTCACTTGGTCGTGGCTATAGGGCGTGGCTATCTATTAAGTTTACCCGGCGAGTATCCACGTACGCTACATGATTGCGACGGACTTTTGATTGCATCAAAATCCCATGGCAACCGATCATCTAAGACTGAACTGCTAGATTCATAACATTCAAATTAGTTATCTCATAACTGTTAGTTGTATGTATGCCCTAGAGGCCAGTATTGTACAGATGATGTATATTATATTGGATGCTTGGACATATATAGAGATGACTTTCTTGCTCGATATGATAGTATGCTATCTGGTTACTCTTTATCTTAACATGTATACTAGTCTCTTTATACTGTCTTATGGTTACATGTTGGTAAAGCCCTTAGGATGTGTACTTGACTACCTGGACTATGATACGGATCATACTAGTGGGGACATGGTAGTCCATAAGTACATCCTTCAAGGTCCCTAGTCGTAGGTGTATCGAGACGGGGCATCGATATACCAGTGTAGACTAGCGTATACGCTTCTCGACCCATGAGATGGGCGATGGATGATCCCATATCCATTGGTGTTTGACATTAAAGATGGTATACGGGTGCTCAGTGGAGACTGGGTACACTGAGCGGACTCGCCGAGAACTCCCAGATGGTATTATACCTCACGTCAGATGGCAGTTCTCAGGTGACACTTGTGCAGGTTAGTCTGTAGACCCGAGATCGTCATAGAGACTTGTGTGATTCCCACTATGCTTTGATTTCCACCTTACCACATCCATGAGGGCATGCAAAATGGTGGTTTTTGGGTACAGTCCCGAGTCACATGGAGGCAATGAGCGATAGGAGGGGTTTTGTCTCTCCCGGTATTGGGGGTTGATGTTGCACTGTGCTCGATTGGCCGTAACAGGGAAGTCCCTGGCCAGGGCTGATTAGAGATTTACCGGTAAGTGTTACCAGTAGTTTCTTGACCCGTTATGAGCCTCACATCGGCACGACTTATCGGTTATTGGGGTCTGACGTTTACCACCCCTAGACTTGATATGCGACATATCAGACGAGGTGACCGGACTGTACGAGAAGTGTTGCCGGTTGGCTCGACGGGAGTTGAAGCAGGTTCGCTTGTTCTCTTCTGATCGTTCAATACCCGGGTGGCCGTTACGTTTAGCTGACCGCTTGCGTCTTGGGGGTGCTTGATATGATCATCACCCACTGCCGGCGTATTGACGAGTCTCAGAGTCCCACAAAGGAGTTACCTAGTCCAGGCAAAACGTTGTGGTGCGCGTATGCGATATGCGCAAGGACCCGATTAAAATGCGCGTATAGGATACCGTATATTAATCGGACGGCTTGCTTTTGTTGGGGCCATATGTGATATGGCCGGATTGATAAATCAAGTGTTGATTTATCATTTAACTATTAGCTTCTCACTTGAAATCCTTTCTTGAGTATGATGGATGTATGCATGCATGTATACTTTCTTTATAGATTCATGCACATATGGATGTGCATACATACATACATACATACATCATCAATTATGGTTGCTTATACAAAGAAAATGGTGGCAATATAAGACTCACACCATGGGTTGTTATATGGATTATTATTGTATTTAAGCTAAAACAAAAAGGAAAAGAAAATGGGTTATTTTTGGATTGTTTCTACACTCTTCTTGACCTAACCATACTCACCCAACATTTAACCATGGATTACTTTTTCTTTCGGTTTTGAACTCAAGTTCAATAATGATTCAACCATGGTTTGAGATGAGAAGATAAAAAATATATAAAGATATATTTTCTATTTTTCAAGAAGAGGTTTTTTTCTTCTCTTATTCAAAAAGGGTCACCATCTTCTTCCTCCTTCTTCCATTGCTCTCTAGATTTTTCAAGTGAGCATAATACTCATCAAGTTAGGATTTTGAAGTGAGAAAGAGAACTACAACACCATTCTACACAAGTCTAGCTCACTTGTTTGGAGTGTTAACTTCATTTCGTTCTCTTGATCGGGTGAAGTTGCAAGCTTGGACAAAGCGGACTACGGGTAGATCATCGGTGACCTAGAGGAGTTCAAGCGGAGCTTTTTTCAGACCCCAAGTAGCCGAGGAGTCTAGCGTAGGGAGCTACAAAGGTTGTACTCTCTAAACCCTAGCTTTTCTTTCATGAGATGATGTGAAAAATTTGAAACCCTAATTTTTCTAGGAACGATTATATGTTCGTTAACTTAGCACCCTAAAAATTCAATATTTGGTTCATGTGATGCTTCCAAACCCTTCATGAGGTGCTAGGCTAACCCAACATTGGTATCAGAGCCGACCTAGAACATTAGGCGACACTTTAACGAAGTTAAAACCCCGATCGAACCCGATATCGACAAAACGACCCTCTCTCTGGACAATTTTTAAAATCTGGGATTTTTATGAATTAAAAATACGTAAAAAATACAGCAGGGATTTATAAGAATTACGGCGCAAAAATTATCACATGATCTGTACGGACCGCCGCGATTCCGCGGCAATAGCCTGCTTGTGTCGCGGAACCGCGGCCGTACAGTGAGATCTTGGCAGTAGGTTTGCACAGTAATTCTTTTATCTGAATGTGTTATTTTATGGGTATTTTTAAACTGACTCAAGTGTTGAGTATTCAGGGGTTCATTTTGTAATTGTTAATTCGATCGGAGAATTTAATTTTGTTTTGCTATTCCGGGTAAATTAGAAAGTATTGAATTGTTCGAACGAGTGTCATTTGCTCACTTTTCACGGGGTTTAAATCCTATGGAGATACGTGCAAGTTTTGTGGTGGACCCTCTAGAAGACAACAAACCTTAACTCGATTATGTGACCGTCTTGAACTGCCCTTTGAACCTTAGGGTTTGGGGCAGTACGACGTGCCACATGTGAGGCGTTGGCTTGACCCTTCTACGGCTGGACCGCTACTACTGTGTCACACTCCGGGTTTTTTGAACTCCGCTCAAGTGTTGAGCTTTAGGGAATCTTGGGTATTTGATCGTTCGTTCAAAAACTTTAATACTGTCTAATTATCTGGAATGAGATACAATATGTGGAATTCATATAGTTGGACATGAAATACGAAGTATGTGATATTTCGCATTTATGATGTCTAAAGAGAATGTGGATTCCAAATATTGTAGTTTTACACTTTCTTTTCTGTGACCGTAAGTGTAGTATGTCGATATCGCCGGTTTCGTTGCTATACGTCAACGACAATTGGGGTACGCATACTTAGTTACGTTGATGATATGAGATATTATGTGTTGCTGAGATATAATGTGCAGGATTGTCGCGATCGAATAGCCGGGGGGGTTTATGTGAGATGAGAGTTTTTATATTTTCATTCATGTAAATTCAAAAGTGATGTAATATTCTTTTATTTGGGGCACTTCCGGGTTGAGGTTGATGCCACCAGTGTTGTATATTATTTACTTTTCTGCATTAGGATGGACCCAAGGAGGGGAGCACAGGTGACCGGGTTCTGGGGTTCAGTGGGAGGCCATCTCGAGGAGTCGAGACCGGGTCTCCTAAACTCCAGAATTGGTAGGGTCGCTTGCCGCTCTCGTAGGGGTCCAGGGTGTGGGCTTGGCTATTCATCGGGACTGTGGAATCCGTATTTTCTATTGTTGGCTAAATATTAAATATGGACGTCCTAGTATATCCCACATTATATCTATGTTTCTGCTGCGATATCTGTGATGTGATCATTTGATATGTTGTGATGGATACAGTATATAGTATATATGATATATTATATAGGCGTTACTTATGTTTTACACCGGCACTAGCCCTGCCCTGCTCTGTCGTTAGTTACCTAACATAAGGGTGCACGAGGGGACATCGAAGCGAATGCGGATGGCATAAGTGTACGTCGTATTTATCTGTGATGTTTAGGTGACTTAAATGATGGGACTTCATTAATGTGATTAATGAAAGAAAAGAAACCTAAAAGATGTTGTAGAATCAAATTTTAAAATAAAAGGGTAGCTACAGTTTTGCTTTGCATAGCGGTACATATGATATACCCTGCACCTTATTCGATGAGGAAAGAGCCGAGATCCCTTCACCGGGAGTGACCTCTTTAGCGAAACTGGCAGATGCTACAACACTCGGTTTGACTTTTGACTGCTTTTGGAGTTTTGCTTTGCACAGTGATATATATGATATATCCCGCACCTTATTCGATGAGGAAAGAACCGAGATCCCTTCACCAGGAGTGACCTCTTTAGCAAAACTAGTAAAAGCCTCAAAATCACTCCATTTCAAAAATTCACTTGATTCTACAACGATATCAAGTTCATTACGCTCATGGTTTTTCTGAAAAACCTGCGTAGCCCTCCGACATTTCAGATAGATATTACTTAGTATTCGTGCTACGGTTGTTTGGCATTCGTCAAGGCGTAGTGTACGGTAGCTATTTACTATTTATCTGTAGCATATGATGCGATTGGATTAGGGTATTCATACGGCGTTGTTTGGCATTCATCAAGGGTCGTGCGAGTGGGTTTAATTCAATCAAGAAATGTACGGGTTGAACTTGACTAGCGCACTATGGGTTGTTTGGCATTCGTCAAGGTCATAGTACGTTAGGGGCAAAAGCATTATCGGGAATTTCAAGTGTTGAAATTTGCAATGAGATTGCATACCTTCTATGAGATAGTTGGATCCCGATACCCACTGCGAGTAATTGTTAGTCCTGGAAGAGTTTTACACAGGACAATTAGCCGATCAAGTAGGTGTCTAGAAAGGTGTCAACGGGGTTACGCCTCTGGGAAAACGAGGTTTACTTTAATTAGGTCCGTGAGAAAGCACGGGGAATCTCCCTCAAAGTACCGACACTGGCCTGGCTGAAAAATCGACGAAGTTGTAGGGTGTAATTAATCCCAGCTAATCTTTCCTTTTAGGGTTTGAAGGGAGATTTGATAAAAACCAGTGGGAGCCATCCTGATTAGATAAGATAATAACCAATCTGATCTTGCAAGAGCATACGCTAAAGTGTTTTCTTCTCTCTCTCTCCAAGTAGCGACCATGTCATGCCCTAATCAAGATAATAATATGGATATACCGACCGAACCCGCATGTTATACTGTGCAGGGGAACGTTGGACCCGTTCTATCTTATAAGTGTTATAAGACTGAACAGGAAACAGGAGAATATCTGGATTCTCACGCCGCCCAAACGGAGAACATGCATGATGATGCATCTTCTTCGGGTGTGTTTGTTATTGAGAACTGTTTTTCTGTTCACCCTACGTCCTGGGTATTAGATACCGGATCAGGATCCCACATATGTAAGCAGTTACATGGGCTACGAAAAGGTAGAGAACTGGGAAAAGGTGATCATTCCGTTCAAGTAGGGAATGGGGAAAATGTTGCAGCCAAAGCAGTTGGCGAATATCACCTAGCATTACCAAGTGGTAATACACTGATTCTAAATTAATGCTATTATATACCAAACATGATGTGCAATATTATATCAGTTTCTTTTTTAAGTAAAGAAGGATATAATTTTGTAGTAAAGGATAATGTTATGAACATATTCCTGTTGGAGATAGTGCCCTCAAAGTCAATTATTGGATCACAGGCACGTGGTTGCGATGATTGAGGGGGGACCTATACCGGTAGGACAGTCTTACTCGAGATGATAGTATGCTATCTGGTTTATCATTATCATCGTGTACTGCTTTAGGTGACCTTACGAGTCGCTATTACACGTTGATAGAGCCCCTAGGATTCTTGCTTGACTAACCAGCAGTATGAGGGCGATCATATACGTGAGAGCTGGAGTCTATAAGCACATCCTTAAAAGGTCCCTAGTCGTGGGAGTTTCGAGACTGGGAGTCGATACTCCATTAGTAGACTAGTGTATACAGTCGAAACCCCGACGAGGGGCGTTGGCCGGTCTCACAAGCCACTGGTGTCAGTTGGTTCACCTAAGATGTATACAGGTGCTCATTGGGTTATGAGTACACCAGGACCAGGACTCGCCGGGAACCTGCTAGTTGGGATTATACCAGACGTCAGATAGCAGTTCCCAGGTGACATGTGTACAGGTTAGTTCATCAACCTGAGATCGTCATTTGTCTCGTGTGAGCTCCCACTGTGCTTTGATTACTATCCTACCATGGCTCAAAGGAGTCGTGCAAACAGGTTTTAGTTGGGTACAGTCCCGAGCCACATGGAGGCAGTGAGCGGATCTGCAGGGGTTCGTCTCTCCCGGTATTGGGGGTGAGGTCGCGCTGTGTCTAAGAGAGCCATTACACAAAGCCCTCGGCCGAGGCAGGAGATTTACTGGAAGGTATTCCAGTAGTATCTCAGGGTGTTCTGGGCTACACTCGACACGACTTGTACCGCTTTTGGGGGTCTGACTTTTACCAACCCCCTAGGCCCGCCATGCGATACTCATAGATGAACGGACTGGACTGTACGGATATTGTCACTGACAGGCTCAGTAGGGTGTCAGGGTGAGTTCGCTCATCGACGTCCCTTTTAGTCAATAGCTGGTAGCCCGTCACGTATGGCTAATACCTCTGACGTGCTAGTGGTTAAATCCACAGCCATAGTATTGACAAGTCTTTAGAGTCCACCACACACAGTTACTCAAGTTTCGGGCGAAACGCTGTAGAGGCTGTATGGAGATATGGCAGGGTTCGATCAGATACGTGCGGTATTGCACGGATCGTGATCGGACGGATTTTACTAGCCGGCTTTGGTTTAAGCCGAATCCTAGTATTAGACAGTGTAGATTTTGTCTCTTTGCATTTGTATTCTGTGGGAATACAAATGCGGGCATGTATATGCAGTAGCGGGGTTTTTCCTGTAATTTATTACGGGATCAGTTTTCTGAAGTTGCCAGTTTGTATTCCATTCCAGCCGGTTTTTCTTTGTTCCTTCACGGCCGGACTTTTGTGATGGAGGGGGTTATTTGCATGTTTGCAAATAACTTGTTGTGGAGGGGGTTTCTTGCATTTGTGGCTTCTATCATCATGAGATGCTTTATACATCATTTCTTTGTGATTAGAGTTGGATTTGATTTTGATATGATATTGTTATCATAACCTTTTGATATGGCCACCTTTCTATTTTTTCCTACACTCACCTTCCTTCTTGTGTTTGTTTTATTCCCTCCACCATTTTTGAGATATGAGGGGGCCGGCCACTTTTGGAGTGAAGGGAGAGAGGTTTTCTTTTTTTTGATGAGGGAAATTAGATCATCTTATTTGCATGCTCCAAAATCATAAACCCCTCTCCAAAGTTCTTTGATTCTTCCATCACCCAAAGGCAACTTCATAAACCCCAAGAAACAAGGTTCTACACTACAACCTACAGTACCCTTGGACGCGTCGGCTAGCCAACTTCGCGCCCGAGTTGCCTCGGTCCAGAGGTGGGAGCCCGTAAAAGAATCCGGCTACGTGGTGCCCTTTCCGACGAGGAGGTGACGGATGGAGATTCCGCGGGAGATCGGAGTGGAGACGAAGACCGAAGGACTCGAATCGCTCGGTATATCCCTCACCCCTTCTCTTGTTAGCTAGGATTAGGTTAATGGTTACGATCCAGGTTTTATTGTCCGCGGTAGCGCCAGTTTAAAAGTTAAGAAAAATTTTGATTCCGCATTTTGGCCTCGAGTAGACGGCCGGGGCGCTGCCGTGGCGCAACATGGTATCAGAGCCACGCCATTAACCTTGCCTAGCTTGTTCTAGTGTGTTTACATCTTCGATCGAACAAAATTCCAAAAACCCGCGTTTTCAAATACACAGTTTCTGTCGAAATGTTTTTGGCTCCAAAAATTTTTCAGGGTGTTGCAGAATACTGTGCATGGAAATACAAGCAATCTGTGAAAATTTGGTCGCGAGATCTCACCAAACCACCGCGGGACCGCTGCCAAACCCATGCTTGGGCCGCGGTTCCGCCGCGCTTTTGACTTGTCAACGCACCAAATTTTTGCAGTGGGCTTTTGGGCTGGAAATAGGGGTTTTGGTATATTATTTTTGGGCCCAGATTTTCTTTATGTGCTACAGTAATGCTTGGGGGCCCACTTGATAAAACTTGATCGATCGGATATTTTAAACACATTAGTTCACAGTATTTACATTATATCTGCGACCGTGAATGTCACTCGATCGGTAAATCCAGTCTATCTGCTATAGCCCTTTTAGACGGATTTGCGAACGTGACATTCACGTTGATGTTCTGTGTATTGCTGTGTTGTTGCGGATTGGTCGTGGAGGATAGCCTGGATGCAGTGGTAGTACAGTTTTGTTTTATATGTACATTTGATATTGCGGGGCGAGCATCCGACATGTGGACTGCCGTCACTGCCTGTTTGTATTATTCTTTTGGGGCACGACCGGGTCGAGGTCGATGTACCCGTTGTATGTATATTTTACTTTCTGTACTAGGATTGCCCCGCGGAGGGGTGCACGGATAACCGGGTTCTAGAGGGCAACGAGCCCGCATCTCATGGCATTGAGATGGAGGCGGCTTTACTCTAGAATTGGCAGGGCTATTCGCCGCACTCGTAGGGGGTACAGGTTGACCCAGGAGGGGTGCCCAAGTTACCGGATTCCGTGAAGTGCTGGGTGGTCCATTCACGTTGCTGAAGGGGGCTGCCTCGCTTCAGGTTTTGGCGGGTGACTTGCCGCGCCCGTAGGGGTCTAGGATTTTCATTGCACAGGCTATCCACACGACCAGGGGAACGTCGGGTTTCAGTAGCGGCTCTATGAAACCCGGGGATCCCAGATATCTGTATTGTTCTGTGATGCTGTACATTTCTGTGATGCTGCATTTTTTATCACGCCTTGAGCGAAAATTATATATTATATATATACTAGTAGATGTTGTATATGTTTTGCATCCGCGCTAGTCCAGTCCCCGCTCTGTCGTTAGTTATCTAACCTAACGGGTGATGACGGGACCCAGTGGCGAATGCGGATGGCATATACGTACGTCATTATTTTCGTTCTTTGTGGTGTGATCAATTGATGGGACTGCGTTGATTCGGATCAATGCAAGATAAGCAAACCTATTCTGATGTTGTTGGAACATTTTTCAAAAAGCTGCTATTGCAAGGACGTTCTCTTTTGTTTTGCGTCGTGGTATTCAGTTGGAATATCCTGCTCCTCAGTCGACGAGGCAAGGGCCGAGATCCCTTCACCGGGAGTGACCCCTTGGACAGAAGTTTGCGTCAGGGCAATAACTTCACTATTGCCGATTACTTTTGCTTTGCATCATGGTATTCAGTTGGAATATCCTGCACCCCATCCTACAGGGAAAGAGCCGAGATCCCTTCACCGGGAGTGACCTCTTTAGCAAAGGTTTTCGTCACTATATTTTTATAAAAAGTTATGCGGTTCCTTCAACGATATCAAGTTCATTACGTTAAAGTTTTTCGCCAAAAACTAGACGTAGCCCTCCGTCATTTCTTACAAGTATTACTTAGTATTCGTGCTGCGTTTGTTGACTATGTCACGGCGTAGTGTGCGGTAGCTAAGTAGTGTTTGTTTGTAACATATTAATGGGATTGGTTAGGACAGTCGTGCGGCCTTGTTGACTGTGTCAAGGGCTCGTACGGGTGGGTTTAATGCAATCCAGGATAATGACGGGTTGAACTTGACTAGGACTCTTTGATTTGTTGACTGTGTCAAGGTCACTTGAGTCCTAGGGGTAAAAATCACATCGGGAGTTTCTAAAGAAACTGAAACTTGCCAGGCATGCGCATACCTTCTGGAGTGTGATGACTTGAGTGGATTCCGTCAAGTTATCATGCGATGATAGTTGGATCCCGATTCCCACTGATGAGTTGGTTTACTCCTCGGGTGATCCCGACTAATTCTTCTTTCAGGTTTGGGGAAGAATTTGACGTTACAGTGGGAGGTTTCCAGATTAGATAAAGTGATAACCATTCTGATCTAGGTTAGAGTGCACGCTGAGTGTTTCTTTTCTCTCTCTCTTTAGCAGCGACCATTGACCCGACCCTAAACTATGACTCAGTGACCAAGTTAACCGAACCTTCTTATAAGACAGGCTTTTGGATTGTCAGAGTTGCAAACCTCATTGCCACTCCTACTTTTACCCTTTTCTCCAGGACACCCCGTATTACTACGAAGGTCCACTTCCATTGGACAAAACCATCGTATGGTTATATACGAACTCGAAGGTATTTATTCGAGGATGGTTTCCGGTTCTGGAGAAAATGAATAGGACTATTCAGTTGTCTTTTCCTTTTACCTTCTCTCAGGTTGCGAGTACTCCTTGGTTTAGGAGATAGTACACCTATTACGCAAATTGGATATTCTTCTTCCAAACTATAGGCAGGTGCCGACCGGTAGGGAATGAAGAAAACCAATTAGCCTAAACGGTGTACAGAAGGTATTAAGTTAAGACAAAGAAAGGGATTAGTAAGAGGGCAAAGTAAATTGCGACTGCTATTCACGACAAAACCAAGTATTTCTTCACCAATCCTAAATCACCTTTGTATTTCTCCAGGACACACCGTATCACTACGAAGATCCCAAGTTTATTGGATACTCCATCGTATGGTTATATACGAACTCGAAAGGAACTTGTTCCAGTTCGGGGATGGATTCTGGTTCAGGAGAAATAGGAATAAGGTTTATTCGGTTGTCTTTTATCTTCACCTTCTCTCGTATTGCGAGTTCTCCTAGGATTAGGACAGTACACCCATTATGCTTATTGGATAGTCTTCTTCCAAACCATAGGCTGGTGCCGAGCGGTAGGGAAGGAAGAAAACCATTTGGCCTAAAGGGGTGTGCAGAAGGTAACGACTAAAGACATATAAAGGGATTTGGAGAGGTTGCAAAGAATTATACGGTTACAGTTGTGAATCTGGATAATGGAAGAGGCATTACTGGGAATACCGGGATACCCCATCGAAAAATTTCAATGTTTCAGTTTCACTGTGAATTGTTAAAAGAAAACTGATTTCCCAATTAGACACTTGCTCCAGGGTATGTATTTACCAGGTTTGATTCTCATATCTGTATGGTTTTACAGATGATGAGTGGGAGTAAGTTATTGGGAATTAGGTGATCATCCTCATTATATCGGGATTCGTTGTAATTGGTGATATTTGAGGAAGTCACCTGGGTTGTTTGCCGGACGGCAAATATTTGGTTTTGAATATCCGTTGTTATGCACCAATTTCAAATTGATATATCTGTACGTCCATTTTTATAGAGTGAGATATACCTTTTTGAAATTATGTCTATGACATTTACCTATATCAGTGGATGGTTAGGTAAGGAGCATTGAACAGCAGTGTAATTCTTCTTAACCATAAGTACAGTTTTCAACCTACGGCACACAGTGAATGAGTCATTTGACTCAAGGGACTTATACAGAGTATTGTATGTTGTCCAGTGTCCATTAGGACAGAGGGATAGGTACTCGTACTATATTCTGTTTACTTGTGACTTCTCTAGTTCTTAGACAGGTGTTTCGTAGAAACGCAGGGTCCAAGTTTTGAGAAGTTATAGGTATAAGAGTAAAGTAGAGAACCAGGTGTTGCAAGTATCGGGATTCTTCAAAGTGATCGAAGATGTAGATACTTGTGCATGGTATTCTGTTGATAGTAATGATTAAGAGAACTAGCTTCTCTTTCAGGTTACTCATAATTGGAAGTACTCCTAAGTTGAGTAACGCTGATCGGCCTCCTTCCATTTAGTTGACATGCACTGGAGACAGCTGCATGATTTGAATCTGGTTCAATTAAATCAGTGCCTCTGTTCCTGTATTGGATATAGAACAGTTCATATCTTGACATTGTTAAGGTACGGGGAGTTGTCCGGCTTATGCTTAAAATCAGACTCTGGATAACTCAAGGCACGTTTCTGTAATGGCTGTTTGTGGGTTGATCCAGGCTATGATGAGGGTTGACTTTCTACCATCTGGAAGATCAATAGTGATATTGTTCTTGACTCGCCACATTTTAAAAGAAATGGTTTTTTCATAAAACAGTAGTGGGAGTATGGTAGAACTGGAAGTGATTCCAGAACCGCAAACGATTACTGAAGATTTGATAAGAACCTAAAGATTCAATCTGATTTGACATTCCATTGGCCACTCCGCAGATAAAGTGGGTAACCTCAGGCACCCGAGAGGTACTTCGGTATGCTCAAGGACGGTGGCAGGGAGGTTCTTGTTTACCCAGACTTGCGATTGCTGTTGTTCCAGACTGTGAGACCCGGCAGGAGGATGAGTATAGCGTCATTCTAAACTAGGCTTTAGAAGTGTACGTCTATATGACTCTGCTAGAGGGTTGTCGTAGTCAGTGGGAGCAACGGAAGCACAGTGGGCAAGAGGCTTATATACTTAAGCAGATATAGCGGAGATAGATCATCTATTTCTGATGTGACAGTCATAGGTTTGACTTCATCAGAATAGGGGATGGATCTGTTAAGAAGGTAGTAGCGTGTGATGTCCTGGTATTTGGATGACATACACAGAGTAGGAAGTGATATTCCTATACTACGATCGGTTATTCTTTGGTTGTCACACAGTGGTTTCTCCACATAGGACTTGGATATTATACATTCTGGTTACTGGATCTATGGTTTTAGATCTAGATTTGGGTGGTTTCCCAATCTGGGTACTTAGACAGCATTCTATAAGTATTTAGAATGGACGACTCCTGGCACGGTAGTGTACCTGCAGGTGATGGAGTCACCCTCTCTAAAGGTGTCTTACAGACTAAAGGGGAGAGGGATGTGCATGATTGGCAGATCACTTGCTTAGGCAATTGAGTCAATCATGAGATGTCAAGTACCACACCAGATGTTGTTCTTGCAGGAGATGCAATAAGTTGATATTAATCCAATCCTGGAGAAACAATTGGAAGCAGCTTTAGAACATAAGTGAATGTTCTAGGGATTTGATAACGGCATTCTCCTTCGGGAGACAGTTATCATTCCAGGCTTCCAAGGTGACCTGGATGGCAGAGTGGCTGTCAGAGTTATAGTTTTCTCTCTGACGAGGGGCAGTATTTTGGACAGATGGTCCAGGTGGATACTGAGGGAAAGGCATGGCGCAGGATACTGATTAAGTTCAGTTGACGATACAGTCTAAGAAGTTTGGATTTGGAGTTCATTTATGAGCTAGGTCCCATCAGACATCCAGACACATTCTAAGACAGGTATTGCTCATTTCGGGAGACGGTTTTCTCCGTGAACTTGAGATATAGAGTGACATAGAAAGAAACATCACAGCGGATCCACTCACTGAGGCTATTCCTCGAACGCAATAGTTTCGCAAACGAGCTTTGTGAGACTGACTAGTAGAGGAGTTGGGTGTTCGGTATCACAGGGGCTGTGAGTATGCGACATCGCAATAATTAGCCTTGAGTGCAAGTGGGAGATTGTTGGAGATAGTGCCCTCAAAGTCAATTATTGGATCACAGGCACGTGGTTGCGATGATTGAGGGAGGACCTATACCGGTAGGACAGTCTTACTCGAGATGATAGTATGCTATCTGGTTTATCTTTATCAATCTGTACTGCTTTAGGTGACCTTACGACTCGCTATTACACGTTGATAGAGCCCCTAGGATTCTTGCTTGACTACCTGCAGTATGAGGGCGATCATATACGTGAGAGCTGGAGTCTATAAGCACATCCTTAAAAGGTCCCTAGTCGTGGGAGTTTCGAGACTGGGCATCGATACTCCATTAGTAGACTAGTGTATACAGTCGAGACCCTGACGAGGGGCGTTGGCCGGTCTCACAAGCCACTGGTGTCAGTTGGTTCACCTAAGATGTATACAGGTGCTCATTGGGTTATGAGTACACCGGACAGGACTCGCCGGGAACCTGCTAGTTGGGATTATACCAGACGTCAGATAGCAGTTCCCAGGTGACATGTGTACAGGTTAGTTCATCGACCTGAGATCGTCATTTGTCTCGTGTGAGCTCCCACTGTGCTTTGATTACTACCCTACCACGGCTCAAAGGAGTCGTGCAAACAGGTTTTAGTTGGGTACAGTCCCGAGCCACATGGTGGCAGTGAGCGGATCTGCAGGGGTTCGTCTCTCCCAGTATTGGGGGTGAGGTCGCGCTTTGTCTAGGAGAGCCATTACACAAAGCCCTCGGCCGAGGCAGGAGATTTACTGGTAGGTATTCCAGTAGTATCTCAGGGTGTTCTGGGCTACACTCCGACACGACTTGTACCGCTTTTGGGGGTCTGACTTTTACCAACCCCCTAGGCCCGCCATGCGATACTCATAGACGAACGGACCGGACTGTACGGATATTGTCACTGACAGGCTCAGTAGGGTGTCAGGGTGAGTTCGCTCATCGACGTCCCTTTTAGTCAATAGCTGGTAGCCCGTCACGTATGGCTAATACCTCTGACGTGCTAGTGGTTAAATCCGCAGCCATAGTATTGACAAGTCTTTAAAGTCCACCACACACAGTTACTCAAGTTTCGGGCGAAACGCTGTAGAGGCCGTATGGAGATATGGCAGGGTTCGATCAGATACGTGCGGTATTGCACGGATCGTGATCGGACGGATTTTACTAGCCGGCTTTGGTTTAAGCCGAATCCTAGTATTAGACAGTGTAGATTTTGTCTCTTTGCATTTGTATTCAGTGGGAATACAAATGCGGGCATATATATGCAGTAGCGGGGTTTTTCCTGTAATTTATTACGGGATCAGTTTTCTGAAGTTGCCAGTTTGTATTCCGTTCCGGCCGGTTTTTCTTTGTTCCTTCACGGCCGGACTTTTGTGATGGAGGGGGTTATTTGCATGTTTGCAAATAACTTGTTGTGGAGGGGGTTTCTTGCATTTGTGGCTTCTATCATCATGAGATGCTTTATACATCATTTCTTTGTGATTAGAGTTGGATTTGATTTTGATATGATATTGTTATCATAACCTTTTGATATGGTCACCTTTCTATTTTTTCCTACACTCACCTTCCTTCTTGTGTTTGTTTTATTCCCTCCACCATTTTTGAGATATGAGGGGGCCGGCCACTTTGGAGTGAAGGGAGAGAGGTTTTTTTTTTTTGATGAGGGAAATTAGATCATCTCATTTGCATGCTCCAAAATCATAAACCCCTCTCCAAAGTTCTTTAATTCTTCCATCACCCAAAGGCAACTTCATAAACCCCAAGAGACAAGGTTCTACACTACAACCTACAGTACCCTTGGACGCGTCGGCTAGCCAACTTCGCGCCCGAGTTGCCTCGGTTCAGAGGTGGGAGCCCGTAAAAGAATCCGGCTACGTGGTGCCCTTTCCGACGAGGAGGTGACGGATGGAGATTCCGCGGGAGATCGGAGTGGAGACGAAGACCGAAGGACTCGAATCACTCGGTATATCCCTCACCCCTTCTCTTGTTAGCTAGGATTAGGTTAATGGTTACGATCCGGGTTTTATTGTCCGCGGTAGCGCCAGTTTAAAAGTTAAGAAAAATTTTGATTCCACATTTTGGCCTCGAGTAGACGGCCGTGGCGCTGCCGTGGCGCAACATGGTATCAGAGCCACGCCATTAACCTTGCCTAGCTTGTTTTAGTGTGTTTACATCTTCGATCGAACAAAATTCCAAAAACCCGCGTTTTCAAATACACAGTTTCTGTCGAAATTTTTTTGGCTCCAAAAATTTTTCAGGGTGTTGCAGAATACTGTGCATGGAAATACAAGCAATCTGTGAAAATTTGGTCGCGAGATCTCACCAAACCGCCGCGGAACCGCGGCCAAACCCATGCTTGGGCCGCGGTTCCGCCGCGTTTTTGACTTGTTAACGCACCAAATTTTTGCAGTGGGCTTTTGGGCTGGAAATAGGGGTTTTGGTATATTATTTTTGGGCCCAGATTTTCTTTATGTGCTACAGTAATGCTTGGGGGCCCACTTGATAAAACTTGATCGATCGGATATTTTAAACACATTAGTTCACAGTATTTACATTATATCTGCGACCGTGAATGTCACTCGATCGGTAAATCCAGTCTATCTGCTATAGCCCTTTTAGACGGATTTGCGAACGTGACATTCACGTTGATGTTCTGTGTATTGCTGTGTTGTTGCGGATTGGTCGTGGAGGATAGCC
The DNA here is from genome assembly GCA_030015575.1 of Agapanthus africanus. Taxonomy (NCBI): domain Eukaryota; kingdom Viridiplantae; phylum Streptophyta; class Magnoliopsida; order Asparagales; family Amaryllidaceae; genus Agapanthus; species Agapanthus africanus. The sequence goes on from JASDDO010000029.1 coordinate 310,935,648, forward strand.
TGGATGCAGTGGTAGTACAGTTTTGTTTTATATGTACATTTGATATTGCGGGGCGAGCATCCGACATGTGGACTGCCGTCACTGCCTGTTTGTATTATTCTTTTGGGGCACGACCGGGTCGAGGTCGATGTACCAGTTGTATGTATATTTTACTTTCTGTACTAGGATTGCCCCGCGGAGGGGTGCACGGATAACCGGGTTCTAGAGGGCAACGAGCCCGCATCTCATGGCATTGAGATGGAGGCGGCTTTACTCTAGAATTGGCAGGGCTATTCGCCGCACTCGTAGGGGGTACAGGTTGACCCAGGAGGGGTGCCCAAGTTACCGGATTCCGTGAAGTGCTGGGTGGTCCATTCACGTTGCTGAAGGGGGCTGCCTCGCTTCAGGTTTTGGCGGGTGACTTGCCGCGTCCGTAGGGGTCTAGGATTTTCATTGCACAGGCTATCCACACGACCAGGGGAACGTCGGGTTTCAGTAGCGGCTCTATGAAACCCGGGGATCCCAAATATCTGTATTGTTCTGTGATGCTGTACATTTCTGTGATGCTGCATTTTTTATCACGCCTTGAGCGAAAATTATATATTATATATATACTATTAGATGTTGTATATGTTTTTCATCCGCGCTAGTCCAGTCCCCGCTCTGTCGTTAGTTATCTAACCTAACGGGTGATGATGGGACCCAGTGGCGAATGCGGATGGCATATACGTACGTCATTATTTTCGTTCTTTGTGGTGTGATCAATTGATGGGACGGCGTTGATTCGGATCAATGCAAGATAAACAAACCAATTCTGATGTTGTTGGAACATTTTTCTAAAAGCTGCTATTGCAAGGATGTTTGCTTTTGTTTTGAGTCGTGGTATTCAGTTGGAATATCCTGCTCCTCAGTCGACGAGGCAAGGGCCGAGATCCCTTCACCGGGAGTGACCCCTTGGACAGAAGTTTGCGTCAGGGCAATAACTTCACTATAGCCGATTACTTTTGCTTTGCATCGTGGTATTCAGTTGGAATATCCTGCACCCCATCCTACGGGGAAAGAGCCGAGATCCCTTCACCGGGAGTGACCTCTTTAGCAAAGGTTTTCGTCACTATATTTTTATAAAAAGTTATGCGGTTCCTTCAACGATATCAAGTTCATTACGTTAAAGGGTTTTCGCCAAAAACTAGACGTAGCCCTCCGTCATTTCTTACAAGTATTACTTAGTATTCGTGCTGCGTTTGTTGACTATGTCAAGGCGTAGTGTGCGGTAGCTAAGTAGTGTTTGTTTGTAGCATATTAATTGGATTGGTTAGGACAGTCGTGCGGCCTTGTTGACTGTGTCAAGGGCTCGTACGGGTGGGTTTAATGCAATCCAGGATAATGACGGGTTGAACTTGACTAGGACTCTTTGATTTGTTGACTGTGTCAAGGTCACTTGAGTCCTAGGGGTAAAAATCACATCGGGAGTTTCTAAAGAAACTGAAACTTGCCAGGCATGCTCATACCTTCTGGAGTGTGGTGACTTGAGTGGATTCCGTCAAGTTATCATGCGATCATAGTTGGATCCCGATTCCCACTGATGAGTTGGTTTACTCCTCGGGTGATCCCGACTAATTCTTCTTTCAGGTTTGGGGAAGAATTTGACGTTACAGTGGGAGGTTTCCAGATTAGATAAAGTGATAACCATTCTGATCTAGGTTAGAGTGCACGCTGAGTGTTTCTTTTCTCTCTCTCTTTGGCAGCGACCATTGACCCGACCCTAGACTATGACTCAGTGACCAAGTTAACCGAACCTTCCTATAAGACTGGCTTTTGGATTGTCAGAGTTGCAAACCTCATTGCCACTCCTACTTTTACCCTTTTCTCCAGGACACCCCGTATTACTACGAAGGTCCACTTCCATTGGACAAAACCATCGTATGGTTATATACGAACTCGAAGGTATTTATTCGAGGATGGTTTCCGGTTCTGGAGAAAACGAATAGGACTATTCAGTTGTCTTTTCCTTTTACCTTCTCTCAGGTTGCGAGTACTCCTTGGTTTAGGAGATAGTACACCTATTACGCAAATTGGATATTCTTCTTCCAAACTATAGGCAGGTGCCGACCGGTAGGGAATGAAGAAAACCAATTAGCCTAAACGGTATACAGAAGGTATTAAGTTAAGACAAAGAAAGGGATTAGTAAGAGGGCAAAGTAAATTGCGACTGCTATTCACGACCAAACCAAGTATTTCTTCGCCAATCCTAAATCACCTTTGTATTTCTCCAGGACACTCCGTATCACTACGAAGATCCCAAGTTTATTGGATACTCCATCATATGGTTATATACGAACTCGAAAGGAACTTGTTCCAGTTCGGGGATGGATTCTGGTTCAGGAGAAATAGGAATAAGGTTTATTCGGTTGTCTTTTATGTTCACCTTCTCTCGCATTGCGAGTTCTCCTAGGATTCGGACAGTACACCCATTATGCTTATTGGATAGTCTTCTTCCAAACCATAGGCTGGTGCCGAGCGGTAGGGAAGGAAGAAAACCATTTGGCCTAAAGGGGTGTGCAGAAGGTAACGACTAAAGACATATAAAGGGATTTGGAGAGGTTGCAAAGAATTATACGGTTACAGTTGTGAATCTGGATAATGGAAGAGGCATTACTGGGAATACCGGGATACCCCATCGAAAAATTTCAATGTTTCAGTTTCACTGTGAATTGTTAAAAGAAAACTGATTTCCCAATTAGACACTTGCTCCAGGGTATGTATTTACCAGGTTTGATTCTCATATCTGTATGGTTTTACAGATGATGAGTGGGAGTAAGTTATTGGGAATTAGGTGATCATCCTCATTATATCGGGATTCGTTGTAATTGGTGATATTTGAGGAAGTCACCTGGGTTGTTTGCCGGACGGCAAATATTTGGTTTTGAATATCCGTTGTTATGCACCAATTTCAAATTGATATATCTGTACGTCCATTTTTATAGAGTGAGATATACCTTTTTGAAATTATGTCTATGACATTTACCTATATCAGTGGATGGTTAGGTAAGGAGCATTGAACAGCGGTGTAATTCTTCTTAACCATAAGTACAGTTTTCAACCTACGGCACACAGTGAATGAGTCATTTGACTCAAGGGACTTATACAGAGTATTGTATGTTGTCCAGTGTCCATTAGGACAGAGGGATAGGTACTCGTACTATATTCTGTTTACTTGTGACTTCTCTAGTTCTTAGACAGGTGTTTCGTAGAAACGCAGGGTCCAAGTTTTGAGAAGTTATAGGTATAAGAGTAAAGTAGAGAACCAGGTGTTGCAAGTATCGGGATTCTTCAAAGTGATCGAAGATGTAGATACTTGTGCATGGTATTCTGTTGATAGTAATGATTAAGAGAACTAGCTTCTCTTTCAGGTTACTCATAATTGGAAGTACTCCTAAGTTGAGTAACGCTGATCGGCCTCCTTCCATTTAGTTGACATGCACTGGAGACAGCTGCATGATTTGAATCTGGTTCAATTAAATCAGTGCCTCTGTTCCTGTATTGGATATAGAACAGTTCATATCTTGACATTGTTAAGGTACGGGGAGTTGTCCGGCTTATGCTTAAAACCAGACTCTGGATAACTCAAGGCACGTTTCTGTAATGGCTGTTTGTGGGTTGATCCAGGCTATGATGAGGGTTGACTTTCTACCATCTGGAAGATCAATAGTGATATTGTTCTTGACTCGCCACATTTTAAAAGAAATGGTTTTTTCATAAAACAGTAGTGGGAGTATGGTAGAACTGGAAGTGATTCCAGAACCGCAAACGATTACTGAAGATTTGATAAGAACCTAAAGATTCAATCTGATTTGACATTCCATTGGCCACTCCGCAGATAAAGTGGGTAACCTCAGGCACCCGAGAGGTACTTCGGTATGCTCAAGGACGGTGGCAGGGAGGTTCTTGTTTACCCAGACTTGCGATTGCTGTTGTTCCAGACTGTGAGACCCGGCAGGAGGATGAGTATAGCGTCATTCTAAACTAGGCTTTAGAAGTGTACGTCTATATGACTCTGCTAGAGGGTTGTCGTAGTCAGTGGGAGCAACGGAAGCACAGTGGGCAAGAGGCTTATATACTTAAGCAGATATAGCGGAGATAGATCATCTATTTCTGATGTGACAGTCATAGGTTTGACTTCATCAGAATAGGGGATGGATCTGTTAAGAAGGTAGTAGCGTGTGATGTCCTGGTATTTGGATGACATACACAGAGTAGGAAGTGATATTCCTATACTACGATCGGTTATTCTTTGGTTGTCACACAGTGGTTTCTCCACATAGGACTTGGATATTATACATTCTGGTTACTGGATCTATGGTTTTAGATCTAGATTTGGGTGGTTTCCCAATCTGGGTACTTAGACAGCATTCTATAAGTATTTAGAATGGACGACTCCTGGCACGGTAGTGTACCTGCAGGTGATGGAGTCACCCTCTCTAAAGGTGTCTTACAGACTAAAGGGGAGAGGGATATGCATGATTGGCAGATCACTTGCTTAGGCAATTGAGTCAATCATGAGATGTCAAGTACCACACCAGATGTTGTTCTTGCAGGAGATGCAATAAGTTGATATTAATCCAATCCTGGAGAAACAATTGGAAGCAGCTTTAGAATATAAGTGAATGTTCTAGGGATTTGATAACGGCATTCTCTTTCGGGAGACAGTTATCATTCCAGGCTTCCAAGGTGACCTGGATGGCAGAGTGGCTGTCAGAGTTATAGTTTTCCCTCTGACGAGGGGCAGTATTTTGGACAGATGGTCCAGGTGGATACTGAGGGAAAGGCATGGCGCAGGATACTGATTAAGTTCAGTTGACGATACAGTCTAAGAAGTTTGGATTTGGAGTTCATTTATGAGCTAGGTCCCATCAGACATCCAGACACATTCTAAGACAGGTATTGCTCATTTCGGGAGATGGTTTTCTCCGCGAACTTGAGATATAGAGAGACATAGAAAGAAACATCACAGCGGATCCACTCACTGAGGCTATTCCTCGAACGCAATAGTTTCGCAAACGAGCTACGTGAGACTGACTAGTAGAGGAGTTGGGTGTTCGGTATCACACGGGCTGTGAGTATGCGACATCGCAATAATTAGCCTTGAGTGCAAGTGGGAGATTGTTGGAGATAGTGCCCTCAAAGTCAATTATTGGATCACAGGCACGTGGTTGCGATGATTGAGGGAGGACCTATACCGGTAGGACAGTCTTACTCTAGATGATAGTATGCTATCTGGTTTATCTTTATCATCGTGTACTGCTTTAGGTGACCTTACGAGTCGCTATTACACGTTGATAGAGCCCCTAGGATTCTTGCTTGACTACCAGCAGTATGAGGGCGATCATATACGTGAGAGCTGGAGTCTATAAGCACATCCTTAAAAGGTCCCTAGTCGCGGGAGTTTCGAGACTGGGCGTCGATACTCCATAAGTAGACTAGTGTATACAGTCGAGACCCCGACGAGGAGCGGTGGCCGGTCTCATAAGCCACTGGTGTCAGTTGGTTCACCTAAGATGTATACAGGTGCTCATTGGGTTATGAGTACACCGGACAGGACTCGCCGGGAACCTGCTAGTTGGGATTATACCAGACGTCAGATAGCAGTTCCCAGGTGACATGTGTACAGGTTAGTTCATCGACCTGAGATCGTCATTTGTCTCGTGTGAGCTCCCACTGTGCTTTGATTACTACCCTACCACGGCTCAAAGGAGTCGTGCAAACAGGTTTTAGTTGGGTACAGTCCCGAGCCATATGGAGGCAGTGAGCGGATCTACAGGGGTTCTTCTCTCCCGGTATTGGGGGTGAGGTTGCGCTGTGTCTAGGAGAGCCATTACACAAAGCCCTCGGCCGAGGCAGGAGATTTACTGGTAGGTATTCCAGTAGTATCTCAGGGTGTTCTGGGCTACACTCCGACACGACTTGTACCGCTTTTGGGGGTCTGACTTTTACCAACACCTAGGCCCGCCATGCGATACTCATAGACGAACGGACCGGACTGTACGGATATTGTCACTGACAGGCTCAGTAGGGTGTCAGGGTGAGTTCGCTCATCGACGTCCCTTTTAGTCAATAGCTGGTAGCCCGTTACGTATGGCTAATACCTCTGACGTGCTAGTGGTTAAATCCACAGCCATAGTATTGACGAGTCTTTAGAGTCCACCACACACAGTTACTCAAGTTTCGGGCGAAACGCTGTAGAGGCCGTATGGAGATATGGCAGGGTTCGATCAGATACGTACGGTATTGCACGGATCATGATCGGACGGATTTTACTAGCCGGCTTTGGTTTAAGCCGAATCCTAGTATTAGACAGTGTAGATTTTGTCTCTTTGCATTTGTATTCAGTGGGAATACAAATGCGGGCATGTATATGCAGTAGCGGGGTTTTTCCTGTAATTTATTACGGGATCAGTTTTCTGAAGTTGCCAGTTTGTATTCCGTTCGGGCCGGTTTTTCTTTGTTCCTTCACGGCCGGACTTTTATGATGGAGGGGGTTATTTGCATGTTTGCAAATAACTTGTTGTGGAGGGGGTTTCTTGCATTTGTGGCTTCTATCATCATGAGATGCTTTATACATCATTTCTTTGTGATTAGAGTTGGATTTGATTTTGATATGATATTGTTATCATAACCTTTTGATATGGTCACCTTTCTATTTTTTCCTACACTCACCTTCCTTCTTGTGTTTGTTTTATTCCCTCCACCATTTTTGAGATATGAGGGGGCCGGCCGCTTTTGGAGTGAAGGGAGAGAGGTTTTCTTTTTTTTGATGAGGGAAATTAGATCATCTCATTTGCATGCTCCAAAATCATAAACCCCTCTCCAAAGTTCTTTGATTCTTGCATCACCCAAAGGCAACTTCATAAACCCCAAGAGACAAGGTTCTACACTACAACCTACAGTACCCTTGGACGCGTCGGCTAGCCAACTTCGCGCCCGAGTTGCCTCGGTCCAGAGGTGGGAGCCCGTAAAAGAATCCGGCTACGTGGTGCCCTTTCCGACGAGGAGGTGACGGATGGAGATTCCGCGGGAGATCGGAGTGGAGACGAAGACCGAAGGACTCGAATCGCTCGGTATATCCCTCACCCCTTTTCTTGTTAGCTAGGATTAGGTTAATGGTTACGATCCGGGTTTTATTGTCCGCGGTAGCGCCAGTTTAAAAGTTAAGAAAAATTTTGATTCCGCATTTTGGCCTCGAGTAGACGGCCGGGGCGCTGCCGTGGCGCAACAATTCCTAGATCAAAAGTTGATTGCATCAGGCTCGTTACATAATGGCATATTCATTCTCAATCAAAATACAGTCCTCAATTTACAAAACACACACAAGAAGAAGAGTTCAGAAATGAACGAATCTTTCTTGTGGCATTGTAGACTTGATCATATCAATGCGACACGACTAGGTAAGTTACATAAAGATGGATATTTGAAACCGTTCGAATTATCATCTTATGACACTTGCCATTCATGTCTCAAAGGAAAAATAACCAAAACTCCGTTTAATGGACACGGAGAAAGAGTTACGGAACTCTTAGGGCTGATACATAGTGATGTATGCGGTCCCATGTCTACACATACCAGGGACGGTTCTTCCTACTTCATTACATTCACCGACGATCTCTCTAGATACGGACATGTGTTCCTGATAAAACACAAGTCTGAAGCTTTTAAGAAATTCAGAGAATATAAGCACGAAGTAGAGAACCAAACGGGCAAAAGTATTAAGATCCTTCGATCTAATCGAGGAGGAGAATACTTGAGCAATGATTTTCTGGATTATTTAAAAGAGAATGGGATTCTCTCTCAGCTAACTCCTCCATATACACCACAACACAACGGTGTATCAGAACGGAGGAACCGCACCCTATTAGATATGGTGCGCTCTATGATGAGCACAGCTGAGTTACCTATTTCCTTCTGGGGGTATGCGCTAGAGACAGCCATACATCTACTGAATATGGTCCCCACCAAATCTGTGCCTACCACTCCATATGAGATATGGAAAGGGAAGAGACCATGTCTCAACTATGTTAAGATATGGGGTTGTCCAGCCTATGTCAAAAGACAAAATCCGGACAAACTCGAGGCAAGATCAGTCTTATGTAAGTTTATTGGATATCCCAAAAATTCACAAGGGTATATCTTCTACCACCCCGAGGAACAAAAGGTGTTTGCTTCTCGACATGCCACTTTCTTAGAAAAAGGTTTTCTTATGAAACAGACAAGTGGCATTGAGGTAGAACTGGAAGAAGTTCCAGCGACACAAACTATAACAGAAGACATGGTAGAACCAGAGGATTCAGTAGTACCTGACGAACCCCAGCCGCTCCGCCGATCTAGCAGGGTTTCTCATCCGCCTGAGAGATACTACGGTTTTCTCATTGATGGTGGGAGCGAGGATTGCATCATGGAGGATGATGACCCAACTAGCTTCGAGCAGACCATCACGAGTGGGGACTCAATGAAATGGCTGGATGCTATACGGTCCGAGATGGAATCCATGTACATCAACAAAGTGTGGACTTTAGAAGATGCTCCTGAAGGGGTAAAACCCATTGGGAGCAAGTGGATCTTCAAGAAAAAACTTGGTGTAGATGGGAAAGTGGAGACTTTCAAAGCTAGACTTGTTGCAAAGGGTTTTCGTCAAAGACCAGGTGTGGACTATGACGAAACCTTTTCTCCAGTGGCTATGCTTAAATCCATCCGGATCATGCTTGCCATCGCTGCATATCATGACTACGAAATCTGGAAAATGGATGTTAAGACCGCCTTTCTAAACGGTGATTTAGAAGAGTGCGTGTACATGACTCAGCCAGAGGGCTTCGTAGATAGTGGGAGCAGCGGGAAGGTGTACAAGCTGCTTAAATCCATTTATGGTTTAAAGCAAGCATCGCAGAGTTGGAACATATGCTTTGACGTCGTTATCAAAGAGTTTGATTTCGTCAAAAACGTAGATGAACCTTGTATTTACAAGAAGGTAGCAGAGAGTAAGGTTGTCTTCCTCGTATTGTACGTGGACGACATACTCTTGATAGGAAATGACATTCCTATGCTGCAATCGGTCAAGCTCTTCTTATCATAAAGATTCTCAATAAAAGATCTTGGTGATGCCTCCTGCATATTGGGGATTAGGATCTATAGAGATAGATCCAAACGGATATTGGGATTGTCCCAATCCAGGTACATTGACACCATACTAAAGAGGTTTAGTATGGAAGAATCCAAGCGTGGGAACTTACCCACGATCTCTGGAGTCACTCTCTCCAAAGAGATGTCTCCCAAGACTGATTTGGAGAGAGCTCGCATGCAAGGGATACCCTATGCTTCGGCTGTAGGCTCTATCATGTACGCGATGCTATGTACCAGACCCGATATAGCATACTCACTAAGTGTAGTGAGTAGGTATCAAGCTGATCCTGGAAAGAGTCACTGGACAGCTGTGAAGAGCATTCTCAAGTACTTACGAAGGACTAAAGAGATGCTCTTGGTGTATGGTAACGGAGAACTCCAAGTGGAGTCTTTTACCGATTCGAGCTTCCAGAGTAATAAGGACGACTCAAAGTCGCAGTCGGGATTTGTCTTTATCCTTTACGGAGGGGCGGTTAGCTGGAAGAGTTCCAAGCAGGAAACCATGGCAGACTCGACGATGGAGGCTGAATACATCGCTGCCAACGATGCAGCCAAAGAGGCTATCTGGATCAAGAAGTTCATTACTGAACTTGGAGTGGTTCCATCCATTGAGCATCCAATACCTTTGTATTGCGATAACAATGGAGCGGTGGCTTTGGCCAAGGAACCCAGGTCCCATCAGCGATCCAGGCATATTCTGAGGCGGTATCACCAGATCCGGGAGATAGTTGATCGCCGGGAGATCGAGGTCAGGAGGGTTGACACGAAGAACAACACAGCGGATCCACTCACGAAGGCCATTCCCCAGATACAGTTTGAGAGACTCTTCGGGATGCTCGGTATGCGATACTACAGCAGCTGGCCCTAGTGCAAGTAGGAGATTGTTATTTGTATGTATGCCCTAGAGGCCAGTATTGTACAGATGATGTATATTATATTGGATGCTTAGACATATATAGAGATGAGTTTCTTGCTCGATATGATAGTATGCTATCTGGTTACTCTTTATCTTAACATGTATACTAGTCTCTTTATACTGTCTTATGGTTACATGTTGGTAAAGCCCTTAGGATGTGTACTTGACTACCTGGACTATGATACGGATCATACTAGTGGGGACATGGTAGTCCATAAGTACATCCTTCAAGGTCCCTAGTCGTAGGTGTATCGAGACGGGGCATTGATATACCAGTGTAGACTAGCGTATACGCTTCTCGACCCATGAGATGGGCGATGGATGATCCCATATCCATTGGTGTTTGACATCAGAGATGGTATACGGGTGCTCAGTGGAGACTGGGTACACTGGGCGGACTCGCCGAGAACTCCCAGATGGTATTATACCTCACGTCAGATGACAGTTCTCAGGTGACACTTGTGCAGGTTAGTCTGTAGACCCGAGATCGTCATAGAGTCTTGTGTGATTCCTACTGTACTTTGATTTCCATCTTACCACGTCCATGAGGGCGTGCAAAATGGTGGTTTTTGGGTACAGTCCCGAGTCACGTGGAGGCAATGAGCGATAGGAGGGGTTTTGTCTCTCCCAGTATTGGGGGTTGATGTTGCACTGTGCTCGATTGGCCGTAACAGGGAAGTCCCTGGCCAGGGATGATTAGAGATTTACCGGTAAGTGTTACCAGTAGTTTCTCGACCCGTTATGAGCCTTACATTGGCACGACTTATCGGTTATTAGGGTCTGACGTTTACCACCCCTAGACTTGATATGCGACATATCAGACGAGGAGACTGGACTGTACGGGAAGTGTTGCTGGTTGGCTCGACGGGAGTTGAAGCAGGTTCACTTGTTCTCTTCTGATCGTTCAATACCCGGGTGGCCGTTACGTTTAGCTGACCGCTTGCGGCTTGGGGGTGCTTGATATGATCATCACCCACCGCCGGCGTATTGACGAGTCTCAGAGTCCCACAAAGGAGTTACCTAGTCCAAGCAAAACATTATGGTGCGCGTATGCGATATGCGCAAGGACCCGATTAAAATGCGCGTATAGGATACCGTATATTGATCGGGAGGCTTGCTTTTGGTGGGGCCATATGTGATATGGCCGGATTGATAAATCAAGTGTTGATTTATCATTTAACCATTAGCTTCTCACTTGAAATCCTTTCTTGAGTATGCATGCATGTATACTTTCTTTATAGATTCATGCACATATGGATGTGCATACATACATACATACATACATACATCATCAATTGGTTGCTTATACAAAGAAAATGGTGGCAATATAAGACTCACACCATGGGTTGTTATATGGATTATTATTGTATTTAAGCTAAAACAAAAAGGAAAAGAAAATGGGTTATTTTTGGATTGTTTCTACACTCTTCTTGACCTAACCATACTCACCCACCATTTAACCATGGATTACTTTTCCTTTCGGTTTTGAACTCAAGTTCAATAATGATTCAACCATGGTTTGAGATGAGAAGATAAAAAATATATAAAGATATATTTTCTATTTTTCAAGAAGTGGTTTTTTTCTTCTCTTATTCAAAAAGGGCCACCATCTTCTTCCTCCTTCTTCCATTGCTCTCTAGATTTTTCAAGTGAGCATAATACTCATCAAGTTAGGATTTTGAAGTGAGAAAGAGAACCACAACACCATTCTACACAAGTCTAGCCCACTTATTTGGAGTGTTAGCTTCATTTCGTTCTCTTGATCGGGTGAAGTTGCAAGCTTGGACAAAGCGGACTCCGGGGATCATCGGTGACCTAGAGGAGTTTAAGCGGAGCTTTTTTCAAACCCCAAGTAGCCGAGGAGTCTAGTATAAGGAGCTACAAAGGTTGTACTCTCTAAACCCTAGCTTTTCTTTCATGAGATGATGTGAAAAATTTGAAACCCTAATTTTTCTAGGAACGATTCTATGTTCGTTAACTTAGCACCCTAAAAATTCAATCTTTGGTTCATGTGATGCTTCTAAACCCTTCATGAGGTGCTAGGCTAACCCAACAATAACTACCTATAGATTCTAAATATTGTATCACATTCCAGATAAATAGACAATATTAAACTATCCGATCGAATAATCAAACACCCAGGTTTTCCCAAATAGCTCAACACTTGAGCGGAGTTCAAAAAGTATCCATCACATGCCACAGTACCGATGGTCCAGCCATAGAAGGGTCAAGCCAACGCCTCACATGTGGTACGCCGTACTGCCGCAAACCCTAAGTTTTAGAGGCAGTTCAAGATGGTCACATAATCGAGTTAAGGTTTGTGTTCTTCTAGAGGGTCCACCGCGTTACTTGCATGATTTTCTGGAAGTTTCAAACGTGAGAAAAAATCCAACTTTTGAAAATTTTCCGACAGGGAAAAAAGTGAGTTATTGATATCCGTTCGAACTTTTTAACAGTTTCTAAAAATTATCCGGAAAAAACTTAAACGAAGTTAAATTATCCGATCGAATCAACGAGTTCCCAATACACCCCAGAAAACTCAACAGTTGAGTAGAATTAAAAATTCCCAGAATATTGCAAAGGAACCCAGGAATGTTACTGTGAAGTTGCAGGCCCCAATGGCACTGTTCTGCCGCGGAACCCCGGCCATGTGCGTGGTTTGGCCGCGGTTCCGCGGTCACGTGATCGCTTTGGTGGTCCGTACTTCACAGTAATTCCTATATTTCCCTTCTTGATTTTCTGAATATTTTTAATATGAAAAAATCAACTGATTTGAAAAATTTCCAGAAATTAGGGTATATCGGGTATTCGGAATTCGATCGGACTCTAAACTTCGCCTAAACTTTGCCTAAAGCTCTAGCTTGGCTCTGATACCACCGTAGGGTTGCTAGGCACACGCACAAGGATCAACGAGGCATCAATCATTCCCGATATAAAATTTAGCCGTGCCGAACAACCCCAAGCCGGATCTTTAAACTAGAGATTAGGCGAAAACAAGCATGTTAAACACTTTAACACTAAGTGAGAGGGATTACAACCTTTGTAGATCCGGTCCTTCACTTCTAAAGCTCCGTGTTGAGGTCCCTTCGTTGTGATCATCGTGCATCCGGACTCTAGAGAGGCTCCACGAAGAGAATGATGCAAGCTTGCTTCCGATCTTCGATAACAAAGATGATCTACCTTGAAGTTTCATTAACACAAGCTCTCACTCACAAAATGAAGTGAACACTCTCATCTAAATGGCAAGGGTAAGTGAGGATGATGAAGTGGGATTTTTGCTCTCATTTGTTTTCTTATTTTCACTCAGTTTCATCACAAAAATCAAAGCAAGAAAGCTTTGCCATGAAAAGAGAAGGAAGAAGAAGAAGGAAACCTTTTGTGATGAATAATGAATAATCCATATGTGAGGTTAGAAATGCAACCATAGTTAAGAATGAATCTTAACCCTTGTAGAGAAACAACCATGGTCAAGGGTTTGGGTTTGGTTAAGCAAATATCTTCACAAAATATCTTACACAAAACAAAACAAAACCTTCTAGAAACTTCTAGAATAGCTTAACCCAAATCAAACCCTAACCATGTTTAATCTCCACTAATCATGTTGCATTAATAACCATATCATGTTACAATATTATATATCACATATATAATATTTATTGTAACAAAATAAAATAATACAATTAACATATATCGTATATATATCAATGTATTACCCGAGTGAGAAAAAGAATCTTTTAGTGAGCTAATATTAGTTAATGTAATTTAATATATCATATATATTATTATACATTAAATTATCGAATCAACACTTGATCCGACAATCCGGCTATATCGCATATAACTGACTAATATATCATTTACCGATTCATCGAATCAATACTTGATCCGATGATCCGGCTGATATCAAATATCACGAGAATATAATACGGTATATCATATCGCATTATCCTCGGTCCTGCACATATCACATATGTGCCCCTACTCCGTTTTGCCTGAGTCAAGAAACCTCTGTGTAGAACTCTAAAGAATCGTCAATACGCCGGCAGTAGGTGATGATCATATCAAACACCCACAAGCTGCAAGCGGTCAGCTAAACGTAACAGCCACCCAGGTATTGAGCGCTCAGAAGATCAACAAGCAAGCCTGTACATTCTCCTGTGAATCCAATCAGTAACACTCCCGTACAGTCCGGTCTCGTCGTCTGATATGTCGCATATCTCGCCTAGGGGTGGTATACGTCAGACCCCGGTAGCTTGATAAGTCATATCGATATGAGGTCTATAACAGTTCGAGATACTACTGATAACACTTACCAGTAAATCTCAGCAACCCTGGCCAGGGATTTCCAGTTATAGCCAATCGAACACAGCGCAACATCAACTCCCTATACCGGGAGAGACGAATCCCCTCCTATCGCTCTTTGCCTCTATGTGATTCGGGAATGTACCCAAAATCCACCTTTTTGCATGCCCTCTTGGACGTGGTATGATGGAAATCAAAGCACAGTGGGAATCACACAAGACTCTATGACGATCTCGGGTCAACAGACTACTCTGTACCAGTGTCACCCGAGAACTGCCATCTGACGCGAGGTATAATACCATCTGGGAGTTCTCGGCGTGTCCGTCCAGTGTACCCAGTCTCTACTGAGCACCCGTACACCATCCTTGATGTAAAACACTGATGGATATGGGATCATCCATCGCCCATCATATGGGTCAAGATGCGTATACGCTAGTCTACTCTGGTGTATCGATGCCCTGTCTCGATACACCCTCGACTAGGAACAGTTATAGGATGTACTCGTCGACTACCGTGGCCCCACTAGTATGATCTCATCATAGTCCCAGTAGTCGAGTACATATCCTAAGGGCTTTATCAACATGTAATATAGAGACAATCAGAGTATATGTTAAGATAAAGTACAACCAGATAGCATACTATCATGTCGAGCAAGAAAGTCCTCCCTATATATGTCCAAGCATCCACTACAATATATATCGTATGTACAGTAATGGCCTCTAAGGCATACATATAACTAACAACAACTACGGCGGGCTTCCCTCTGCCCATCACATGCAGCGGATCCGAAGCCCCAACAAAGGACATCAGGCATATCCAAGTCTGAGCGATCCTCCCTCGACTTCGGGGCCATGGAGATGCCTCCTTCTCAGCAGCTCTTGGCACACTTGGCAAGTGATCAAAATTAACTCGACGAACGATCGCTAGACAGATAACCGACCTGACATGGAAGCCCAACAGTGCAAGCAAAGATATTTTACGAGCATTCTTCACAAACAGAAGATAAAGTGCAAACCAATGAAACCAAAAAAGTTTTACTACCAAAAGCGAAGTCTTTACAAAGGGTATTTTGGACTCCCCAGCCTTACAGACTGCCCAGAAGCTTATAAAAATTCCAGAAACGGCAAAATAAAAGGAGGAGGAAGACGGGGGCTTTAGGCCTCAGGGCCAGGCACGACCTCGGGGTCCTCGGTATCTACCACGATTTGAGCAGGGTCCTCGGCCAACTCCTCGTCAGGAATCTCTTCCCTCTGCTCATCGGCGTCCGCGATGGGGTATTCGGTCCGGAGCTCTTCATCGGCGAACTCCGGCATCCAGGCCTTAACGGCGTCGAGGGCCTTGTGCCAGATGTGGGTGGTGGCCACGGCTAAGTCATTATAGAAGTCCTTCGACTTCTTGTAGCCTTCCACCGCCTTCGCTGCCGAGAGGTCGGCCTGCTCCGCCGCCTTGACCGCCGCCCCCAGTTCCTTCCGGAGGGTCCTCACCGTCTTCTTCAGGTTGTCAGCGAGCACCTGAGCGTCCTCAAGCTTGACCTCGGCAGCCACGGCGGCCTCTCGGTGCCAGGAAACCTCCCGTTTCTCGGCCTCCACCTCGCCCTCCAGGGCGGCAACCCTCGCCATCGCCGCCTCCAGCTCCCGCTTGGAGCTTTCTTCCAGCGAGGCAAGCTGGTCCGCGGCCTTCATCGCCGGGGCTATCACCTCGGCCTCCATGCGTAAGGCAAGGACGACGTGCTGGAGAACCTGAAAAAAATAAGAAAGAGGTCAGGAAGACGAAGGAAGCACCAAATCTCACAAGCAACCGAGCACTTACCTGCACGGACTCCTAGGCGATGGACGCCATCTGGGCCCTGAAGGTCCCCCTGGGGACCCTGCCCCCTGCCGACCTCTCTATTTCTTGCAGCAGGCTATCCGTGACAGATAGCCCTGAGGGTACCGCGAACCGGAGGCCCCCCTCCTCCACCATGATTGGTGAGGGCGGGCCCCGAGGAGACCTCCGGGAATCCCTCTTGAGTGGCTCCGAAGGAGAGCCGGTCTCCTCTTTCGAGACCGGGTCTTCCAGAATTCGAGCCCGCTTCCGGCCCGGCACTCTGCTAAGCCCTGGGGCAGGATCCGCCCCCGAACGCTCAAGGGACGTGGCCACCGAAGGCACCGGGACGGAGGCCGAAGGAGCCGGGGCAGGCTTCGAACGGGAAGAGCTGGCGCCTCCAGCCTTCGTGACCTTCCTCGTCACGGAGTGTCGCTGTTCGACTTATCCCCGGCACGGAGTGTCCATGGATTTCACTGTTTAGAGCTGAGAACCAGTATTCTGCAAATATGTAGCAAACACTGATCAAAAGCACCTGCCTATAAACAAACGAGCATAAGAATGGGCGGTATAAAATGCAATATTCTGATATGAACAAGTGTCGCTGTTCGACGTTTCCCCAGCACGGCGTGTCGCTGATGTTCGACTTGTCCCCGGCACGGAGTGTCGCTGTTCGACTTGTCCCCGGCATGGAGTGTCGATGTTCGACTTGTCCCCGGCACGGAGTGTCGCTGATGTTCGACTTGTCCCCGGTACGGAGTGTCGCTGATCGACTTTTCCTCGGCACGGAGTGTCGCTGTTCGACTTGTCCCCAGCACGGAGTGTCGCTGTTCGACTTGTCCATAGCACGGAGTATCGCTGATCGACTTTTCCCCGACACGGAGTGTCGCTGTTCGACTTGTCCCCGGCACGGAGTGTTGCTGTTCGACTTTTCCCCAGAACGGAGTGTCACTGTTCGACTTCCTCGGCATAGAGTGTCGCTGTTGTTCGACTTGTCCCCGGCACGGAGTGTCGCTGGTCGACTTGTCCCCGGCACGGAATGTCGCTGTTTGACTTTTCCCCGGCACGGAGTGTCGCTGTTCGACTTGTCCCCGGCACGGAGTGTCGCTGATGTTCGACTTGTCCCCGGCACGGAGTGTCGCTGATCGACTTGTCCCCGGTATGGGGTGTCGCTGTTGTTCGACTTGTCCCCGGCACGGAGTGTCGCTGGTCGACTTGTCCCCGGCACGGAGTGGCGCTGTTCGACTTGTCCCCGGCACGGAGTGTCGCTGATGTTCGACTTTTCCCCGGCACAAAGTGTCGCTGATCGACTTGTCCCCGGCATGGAGTGTCACTGTTGTTCGACTTGTCCCCGGAACGGAGTGTCGCTGGTCGACTTGTCCCCGGCACAGAGTGTCGCTGGTCGACTTGTCCCCGGCACGGAGTTTCGCTGATGTTCGACTTGTCCCTGGCACGGAGTGTCGCTGATCGACTTGTCCACGGCACGGAGTGTCGCTGGTTGACTTGTCCCCGGCACGGAGTGTCGCTGGTCGACTTTTCTCCGACGTGGAGTGTCGCTGATCGACTTGTCCTCGGCACGGAGTGTCGCTGTTCGACTTATCCCCGGCATGGAGTGTCACTGATTTTCGACTTGTCCCCGGCACGGAGTGTCGCTGGTCGACTTGTCCCCGGCACGGAGTGTCGCTGGTCAACTTTTCCCCGGCGCGGAGTGTCGCTGATCGACTTGTCCCCGGCACGAAGTGTCACTATTCGACTTGTCCCCGACACGGAGTGTCGCTGGTTGATTCCGAGTCAAAGCATAATTCCGACAGGGAAGGCAGATACACCGAGGCGAAGCTTGATTTCGACGCGGGGTACACTCTGAGACGAAGTATGACTCCGACGCAGAGCTGGCTGGTTGATTTGATTCCGAGGAGGAGCATAATTCTGGCAGGGAAGGTAGATATCCTGAGGTGAAGCATGGTTACGACGCGGGGTACACTCTGAGACGAAGTATGATTCCGACGTAGAGCTGGTTGGTTGATTTGATTCCAAGGCGGAGCATAATTCCGGCAGGGAAGGTAGATATCCCGAGGTGAAGCATGATTCTGACACGGGATGAATTCTGGGATGGAGCATGATTCCGCCGCAGAGGTTGTTGGTTTGATTTGATTTAGGTGGACATCAGTATCGCTACACTGGAATATGGTACCAGAGGCGAATCATCATTTGTCATGAGAGGATTTGGGAGTTGGTTTTTGCTTGGCATCTGCATTGCTGCACTAGAATAATGCCAGGAGCAACTCATCATTTGCCCCGGGAGGATTTGGTAATTGGTTTTTGCTTGGCATCAGTATCGCTACACTGGAATATGGAACCAGGAGCGAATCATCATTTACGCTTGTTTATCAGGAAGCGCGGGCTTAGGAGACAGGTTTTAGGACCCTATCACCTAAGACTTTTCAATTTTGTGAGCCGTAAGGGTCTCACAAAGCATTTTCTCCCTACGAGTCGTAAGGATCCTGTAGGTGTATTTTCTCCTTAGGAGTCGTGGGGACTCATAAGTGTGTTGCTCCTTTGTGAGTCGTAAGGATCTCACGCGGGGATTTTCTCCTCATAAAGTCGAGAGGACTTTGTGAGTGTATTTCATCTCTTGTTCACGAGTTTGCGCCCTTTCGGGTTTTCACAAACTCGCCGGCAATCCTGCTGTTTTTACTCACGGAGCCCTTTCGGGTTTTCATCCGTGCCCATTTTGCTTGTGGACATACCATTTTTTTATTCTATTTTTTTAATTTATTTTTTCTTTATTTTTGGTGGGACTTTGAATGTGGTCTCACCGGTAGGACTTGGGAGAGATTGGGATTGTTTTACGCCCGTGGATTGTATACGGTTTTGCAGGATGTATGATCCAGACCGTAGGGCCGAAAAAATTTCAGGACTTTTTTGGCGTCTGCATCGCTGCACCGGAATATGGTATCAGGAGCGACTCATCATTCGCCGTTGGGGTATGGGATTTGAAATTTGGTTGGCGTCTGCATCGCTGCACTGGAATATGGTACCAGGAGCGACTCATCATTCGCCACTTGGGGTTTAGAATTTGGTTGGCGTCTGCATCGCTGCACTGGAATATGGTACCAAGAGCGACTCATCATTCGCCACTTGGGGTATAGGGTGTGGAATTTGGTTGGCGTCTGCATCGCTGCACTGGAATATGCTACCAGGAGCGACTCATCATTCGCCATTTGGGGATTGGGGAGCGATGGCTTAGGAGACAGGTTTAGATCCCTATCGCCTAAGGCTTTTCAATTATATGGGCCATGAGGGTGCCATAAAAGCATTTTCTCCCTACGAGGCATAAGGATCCCGTAGGTGCATTTTCTCCTTAAGAGTCGTGAGGACCCCTAAGTGTGTTTTTCCTTTGTGAGTCGTAAAGATCCTATGAAAGTTTGTTCTTCTCATGCATCGTGAGGACACATGAGTAGGTCTTCTCAATGGAGCATAATTCCAAAGGCGGAAACCAGCCGCGTAACTAGTGATTACGGTGGGGCATAGATATGATGAGAATTATTTGAGCCCGTGGATTGTATACGGTAGTCAATTTGAGGACTAACCGTAGGGCCAGAAGAATTTTGGGAAACTGGATTTTGGTTGGCGTCTGCATCGCTGCATTGGAATGTGGTACCAGGAGTGACTCATCATTCGCCGTTGTTTTTTTTGTTTTGTTTTTGTTTTTGTTGTTTTGTTTACCGCGATTGCTCTATTATTTCAGCTTTTCTTATCGTGAAGATCGTGATTGCCCTATCATTTCGGCTTTTATTCGCGGTTGCCCAATCATTTCGGCTTTATTTTCATCTTTATTTTACTCGCTGATCTTTATTGCGAGGTGCCCCATCATTTCGGCTTTTCTTTATTTCTCTTTTATTTACACATTTTTTGTTTATTTACATATATATATATATATATATATATATATATATATATATATATATTTTAAATTCTCAGTTTAACGACTTAGAGGTCGGTTATTCCCAGTTTAACGACGTGGTGGTCGATTATTCCCAGTTTAAAGACTTGGTGGTCTATCATTCCCAGTTTAACGACGTGGTGGTCAGCTTACTTATCCCAGCTCCTTGAACTTTGATCTTGGCGGAGTTGTGTTGATGACCGTAGCTTTGTGGCTTGTCGGTACACCTGACGATTGTGAGGCATTCCCAAGTCTGTATTAGTTCTCCACCCAATCTTTGAAAATATAGCAGTCTTCGATGGTATGACTCACCATTCTATGATATGGGCAGTATATGGGATTGCCATTCATGTTCATTTCATGTGGCCTCTTTGGAACAGGCAGTTGCAGACCGTTGTTCAAGGAGTCCACGAATATTTTGCGGACTTCATCCCTCCTGAAGGAGTATACCTTCTTCTTTCACTCCATTGGAGCAGGTGTCTTTACTGATGCTGGTTCATGAGGCCGATCAGTCTTTGGTTCGCCCTTTTCAGATAATGGCACATGTCTGGGAGGATTAGGTTCCCGAAAGGCTTCGGTCTCCATTTGTTTGAAATCGGCGGTCGTAACTTGACTGTTTGCTGGCACGCCTTTAGACGGTTCTATCTCTCCCGTCTTGTATTGCCTTTCGACCCAATCTTTGAAGACAAAGCAGTCTCAATGGCATGACCTATCACCCTGTGATAGGGGCAATATTTTGGGTCGTCGGTCATATTCGCTTCTTGCGGCCTCTTTGATTCTGGCAGTTGTAGACCGTTTCTTAGGGTGTCCTTGAATATCTTATGGACTTTGTCCCTTTTGAAGGAATAGACCTTATCCAGTTTCTCTTTCAGAGACGATTCCCCTTCGGTGTATGTATCGGAGGGACTGGAGGCTGATCGCGGCCATTTTTCGTGAAGGCGCTCCACTCTTAGGTTGAAGGGGGTATCAGTCAGCTACCTCCGGGTATCAGTCCCTAACTCAAGAACCAAAATTTGATTCTGCTGTAATTGCAATCGGGTGACTTGAGTCGCGAGATCTGCCGTGACGTTTGACAATTCGTCGACCTTGGACTGTACCTTGGCTAACTTCTCATCCCTATCCTGAAGCTGCCTCTGAAGCCATCGGAATAACGCTTGTTCTGTAGTTCCGGCTATGACAACCGGGTCATCTTTATTGCCTGAGCTCAATTCCGCAGGAACCACAGGGTCCTCTGGCTTATCGGCCTGAGCGGGCTCTTCATCACTTAGATCGAGCCGATGCTGGGTAGCGTCAATCATATCATCACCATGGCTGTGAAGAAGAGGAGGATTCGTTTCTTCATATCCGACCATGTAGACAGTGTGGACCACATACCCATCCATCTCTTTATCTCGGGCGGCTGATTTCGTGGAGCGGTCCAGGCTCATAAATTTTAACATGGCCAGAGCCCTAGCCCTTTTGTTGGCTCTGTATCTGAGCCGCTTCTGCCTCAACTTCTCTGCCTTGAGCGCTTGGCAGGCTTCTGCCCTTCGGGAAGCCGCCATGGGCTAAGTGATGGGGAGACTTGAGAAGACACCCAATCGAGCATTTGTTAGGGGCCCCGCTGGAGCTTGCCCGAGATGCCTCGTTGCCTTGTTGACGTTAATGGCCTTGCCCCCAGCTGGAGCTACGGAGAGACGTTCGGAAACGGATTTGCGTTTGGGTTGAGGCGCTCTCAAGACCATGACATTCGGCCTTTTCCCTTTTAAGACCGGTTTGCCTGTTACCGGAGCTTGAGGAGCTGGGATGGCGTTAGCTGACACGAACAGGATAGAGCCGAATGGTAGCGGCGGATCTTCATATTGTCGCCTGAGACTGGCCGGAAGGACCGTCCTGGCGTCCATCTTCATCGTATAGGAGACGGGAGCTGAGTTCATCTTTGGAGACATCGTTGAAAGGTGATTGCTTGAAAATCTGCTTGAAAGAGCAATATTTTAGTATAAACATTGAGATATATATATATATATATTGATTGAGTTCGCATGAATGCTTAACCCGAAAAATTTATAGGAGAGATAGGTCCCACCGGGCATGCCAGAATCTATAGGGTGTTTTTCATCATCCATTGAGATGGGAATAGGCGCGCGCTCGTCAGGTGCATTACAGATTCCCCCTACCTAGGGTAGGCAGGGGGTTTATTGATCGTGGGGATCCGAATCTCCGGCAGCCGCGGACTAAGCTGCCGTTAATTACCCCTCACCTTTGGAGCGAGAGAACCTCCGATTGACGGGTTAAACTGGTCATGAGAACTCAACGTGCAGTGTACGTGTGTTTTTGTTTTAGGGGGGCTTGGATATATCGGGAGCCACACAGAGTTTTTACGGGGGTCCCGCTACCCGGATAGCGGGCTGGGTGTCAAGGGGGCTAGCAGCCCCCTTACGGGGTGCGGGGCAGCGCCCCGGCCTAAAATTTTTTTGAGGGGGATAGTGTTGTAGAGTATGTGTGTATGTGTATATGTATGCATATGTATATATATATATATGTGTATATATATATATATAAAAGGGGGAAAAGACATCCAAAGGATGCGTAGGGCCAGCGCTAGAGCGCTAGCGCTTTAAGAGCTAGCGCACCACGTGTCAGCACGTGGGCGCTCGGGCTCTAGCGCTCTGAGCGCAAGAGCGCTAGCGCGCCATGTGTCAGCACGTGGGCGCTCGGGCGCTAGCGCTTTGGACGCTAGCGCTCTGAGCGCAAGAGCGCTAACACTCTGAGCGGTAGCGCGCCACGTGTCAGCATGTGGGCGTTCGGGCTCTAGGGCTCTGAGCGCAACAGCGCTAGCGCGTCCCGTGTCAGCACGTGGATGCTCGGGCTGAGCGCAAGAGCGCTAGCGCTCTGAGCGCAAGCGCACCACGTGTCAGCACATGGGCGCTCAGGCGCTAGCGCTTTGGGCGCTAGCGCTCCGAGCGCAATAGCGCTAGCGCACCACGTGTCAGCACGTGGGCGCTCGGGCGCTAGCGCTCCGAGCGCAAAAGCGCTAGAGCGCCACGTGTCAGCACGTGGGCGCTCGAGCAGCAAAAGAGACATGGTCTCTCCAATGGGAGTTGTACTCTCAGAAAGGAGCACTTATTATTCTCTCTCTTTGTGTGTGTGTGTGTGTATATATGAGGAGTTAAACTCCTAGGATGTTTTGAAGCTGATGAAGGGCTTCTCCCCTTGAGCCCTAGTTCTTCCCCAAAGTGGGGTTTCTGTAGATGGGTCTCCTTGTTCTTCCTTTGTTGGCTGGATATTGAAGATCAAGAAGTAAAAGATTTTAAAAATCTCTCCTTTTTGAGATCTGATGGGAGATCTGAGTTCCCCTTTGTGGGTTTTGTGGTGCAAAACTACTTAGTTTTGGAAAAGAAAGAGTAAAACTCTTGATTTAATTCAAAAGATATGAGAAGCTTTAGAACCTTGGAGAAGGAGCAGGAGGCACAAAGAACCCTAGTTTTTTGGGGGAATGAAAAAGTATTATTAGATATTTTCATCATGTTGCCTCATATAGGCTTACATATTTATATATAGCCCCTTGGGCTTTACAAAATGGCATTTTGCCCATCCCATGGCTCATATGTCATTTCTTTTTTGCACATAAACCATGGGCTTACAAAAAAAATTGGCTTTATGCCCATTTTGCATACATTCATGCACAAAAATTTATCAAAATTATTTGTTACATGATTTTTTATTTTGGTATGGCGGAAGGCCGGCGCTTCGTGTTCGGGCTCGACCTGGGCATTGGCCCACTTTCTTGGGCTTGGGCCCACCTGGCTTGGGGTTAACCTTGACTTTGACTTAGTCACCCGGGGTGCAAATTTTGACTTCAACAGCAGCAGCAGGCGCGAGAATCTCGCCGACAGTTACACTCCCGACGTCACGCCCGCGTAAAAAGTGGATCGCCCATTAATAGGGATCGTGATGGCGTGGAACGTGGGATGTTGGCAGAGAATCTGCGCATGGCGAGATTTGCGGAGCGGCGGTTACGCCTGTGAGTGGTGGAGTTGGTCGGTCGGAGGGACCGAGGAAGATGGCCTCGGCAGGGGAGCTCGGAGACGAGCAAGAGGGCTGAGGAGTCTTGGTCCTGTAGCATCTCGGGACGAGCTGAGGGGCCGAGAAGGCCAATTTGCAGGGGGCTCTGAGGTGAGCCAGCTTGTGCGTGCAGGTCGAGTACAGGAGCGGCCTGGTCGGCCCCTACGGCCCTTTCTTCTGAGCTCTGGGACACGTCATCTGCCACGTGTCCTGATCTTGGAGATCGCCAATACTGAGCATCATCAGAATGCATATTAAAGCATTACAAGTAACAAATAGTTGATTATTAAATTTGTGGGAAAATGCAATTTAGTCTATTATTTTTGCCTTACAAGTAATAGTTGTATCTTATTATTTTTTTACAATTGAACTTGAAAGAACTTTGTCAATCACTAAAGGCAACATGATGGTATAAAGTTTTTAGAAATAATTGTAACCTCAATTTTATTATGATCACTTTTACTTCTAGAAATTTAAACAGGAATAAAAATTTAAGCTTGAACTACTGGCTCAGTCCCTTCATACATATATGGATATTATTCCAGACACAATAAAAACAATCATGTATAGATTACGGATCTTGGAAACACATTACTTAGTGTCATCTTTAAACTCAATATCGCTTTAAAGAGTAGAATCCTATTAAAGGCATTTTCCAAATTATATTTCCAATAGAGTTCAAATGCAAGGTTGTCGAGAACACAATAATAGATATATATTTTTTGCACGGACTATAATAGATATTGATATCGAGAAACATTAATATAACTAAATAATTATGGTATTTTATTATATTATATCTGATGCCTTCAACATTATGCGAACAACTTGATTACATGTACAAAATAAGTTTTACTATATCGAATCTCATAAATTTACTATATGAGACATTTTAACCGATTTCGCTAGGTGAGGTCCACGATTAGTTTATATACAAGTTATATGCATTAGTACAATATGTTGAGACCATATCTTTTCATATATTTTTCTTTTATTGATAACATACATATTGTGCTTAGCTAATTAGAACTCAACTCATAAATTATGTTGCTCTTTAAATTACGACATTCTCTCGAATAGAATTGAAACGGCTTTTTATTAGATGGGATGCTACATGAATCGTTGATTACTCTAGATTGCTAACATAAGGTAGTCTTATTTCTTTTTTGGACTGAGAATGTTGTGTTGTTTGGAAACTATAAAAGATAATTGATATCCTAAACATTAAATAAATAATTTCCATATTCTATTTTGTTATAATTTGATGTAGTAAACATTATAGGAATAACTTAATTACATACAAAACAAGTATACTTGCATGGATCCCATGATGGAACATATTATTTTTTTAATTTCCAGAATATAGGTATTTACAATGTTATTATTTACCATAATTTTTGAAAAAGAAAACACTTTGTAAACAAAAGTAGTCTTTTGGAATAAGAAAGCCATGGATCACAAAAAGAAAAAAATTAATAAAATAAAGGTATTTTGAAATACCTTATAGGATCAATTAACTCTGAACCGTTGATATTGTCAACCTCGAACCTGTGACCGAAGGGTAGAATACTATATGAGGCATTCCAACCAACTGCGCTAGGTGAGGTCGACGTTGGTTTCTAAACGTTATAAGTGTTAGTACAATGCTGAGACCATATCCTTCTATATTCCCCCCTAATTTAATAAAGTTATACCCGAAGGAATGTTAGATTATTTTGATTTAGTCAATAATTTCTAGAAATATTTATAGTAATTTATTTTGATTTATTGTGGAATACCAATTGAAAAAATATTCAGAATTATGTTACTTATGTTGACTCCAAAGTTAAATTTTCGTAAACCCATTATTACCACAAGCTTTTAATAATTTATTTTAGAACCAACGGGATCTACCTATTGGATTAATTTGACCCTGTTTCGGGAATGTGTTAAATTTAGATAATCGAAATTTCATAAAATTATTTATACTGTACTCCAAAATCCTATCTATATCTTATGTTTGATATAGATTTTGGAGTTTAGCAAACTTCAGTTATCTAAACCCCAAAATTGAGATAACTAGAGCTGATAAAACTCTGATCCAACCAAAGTTTAGTAAACATCATAATTTGTGAAGAAAACATCCTGTTAGAGTCAAATATCATCTTAGATCAAAGTCAAGCAAGAGGCCTTGAGGCCAACTAATGACCATCCAGTCGAATAATAGTTCGGTCAACAAGCCAGACCCATGACCAACGATTCCCGAACAAGGACGGGAGTACTGGAAAAGTTAGAGACCGGGAGAGGATTCAACCGCTCGGCCGAGGCCATTAAAGTTTAATGGTCACAAAAGAGCATAACACTCGCACCTTAATTAATGTGTGTCGTTCCTGAACGTGCGCATTAAGGGGGATCGTGGTGCAAAAATCTTGGGATATTGGAACTGTTATGTAATTGATTCCCCATCTTATAAATAGAAGAGTCTGAGACAGAAAAACCATCTAACAATCAATCCACCATGAACTACTCTACCTCTTTTCTTAGGTCCATAGCTTCTAGTTTATCATAACTTAGTCAAATTACGGCGATCAAAGGCCCATGCTCTTAAGGCCCATCGATCCACAGACGTCCAGCCCTCATACAGGTAATGCCTTTGTCGTCTTCTCGGGCTAACCTAATCGAAAACTAAGCAAGGAGATGACCCTCGGCCTAAACCATCGGCGTGCAACCCTTAAATGGATTTGTGCGCATGCTGATTGGAAGATGGCTGAGGCTGTCACTGATCGGACACGACTTAAGACTGCTTATAGGAACAACCCAGAATTCCACCATGTTTACGTTGGTTTTAGGTCAGGTCTCGGCCGAGGCGATGTAGTTGGCCCAGTTAGGGCTAAAGGCGTCTTATCGAGTGATCTTGATTCCAGCCTTGCACTAGCAAGAAGAATTTAGGCCAAATTCAGCAGGCCAAATGTCAGTCGGACCAGTGTTAAGATCGTTTGTGTGAATGATCCAGATGTCCATTCCTACATTTGTACGACGGGATAGCTCAGGTCTCGGTCGACCCGAAGCAAAATATGTGTAATATTTATTATGTAACTCTTCAAACCATTTGAAGGGTATCATGCCCGGACTAGGTTTAAGGTCTTCAATGCAAATGATCGAGATGTTCTGCCCCGCATTTGCATTTGGGCTTTCGATAATATCTCGGCTGATAGCCGAGAAGGCAAAATCTCAGTGTTTACTTATGTTTCAAATTGACAGTAAAGCAGTTGACTTCCATTATATTATGCTCTTATGGTTTATACAATTTATACAAGCCGCTGAGTTCTGTTGTTTTGTTTATCGTGTTTCTATTATTTACAATTCAAGGGGCCGAACTCATTAATAGAAAGAATGTTTTTTTCTTTCTCTAATGATAGCTTATCTATCTAGGACATGTTTTTGCTTTTTATTGGCTAATTTTTCCGGCGGCTTATGAACCCATCGATTTTGAAGTTTTCGTAACTCCAAAAAAAATTGAAGTTTTAAAAACTCCAAACCAACCCCCCATCAATATTGAGTTATAAAATTTGAGACGAGACCTTGCAAACTGGAATTTGCACAGCTCTATCTTCACTTAAAAAATTAACTCCAGTCTTTCTAACTCCATACCCAAACATGGCCTTAATAGTTCTTTAAGACTAGGACTAGGGGCCTTCATTTCAGTTGGTGAAAAATATTTGTTTTTCAGTTTTTGGGACTATACAAGATCTCGAGATTAAAATCAAATCTTTCTTTGTGATTGGTACTCCATGCAAGGGAAAGTTGGATGAGCTTAGTAGTGTTGTACCTTGGTGACGTTTTTATCGGCAAAATCTGTTAAACGAGTAGCATTATATTTTTAGGGCAGACAACTATGCGCTTGCCTCGCTTCACTAGGCTTGTTTTCTAATTTTTATTTTATTTTTCTTTATTTATATGATAATTTTGAAACATATATTTTGATAAAAAAAATTATACTTTTGAATAAACAATTATTATAGCATGTGTTTTTGAATTTTTACCAACACAAAACATTAGAGACTAGGCCAGGCAAACGAGGCAATCCGGGCCGACTCGTCTCGCAACTCAATTGACTCGCTTTTCAGACGAGACGAGTAAAAATGTGAACAGATGAATCTGCTCCCCTCATCGACCCACTTAAACGATTCACGAGTCGAGGCTAGGTGAGTTAAGCGAGTTATTCACTTGATTTTTCATTTTTTAAAGAAAAAACTAATAAAAAAGCAAATAAATAGACTAAAAATGAAAAATATAAGTTGAAATTTTCATTAATATAAATCAAATTACATTACATAATACAATTAGTTTTTTTACATTAGTGATCGAACTCATTCGGGCTGCCTACGTATCCCTACCAATTTCCTTCCAAATTTTGGGCTCAATAAGAGAGAATCAGGCCTACATAGTTCTTCATCTTCTCTTAATCCTCACTACTCTTCGCCGACGATTATAGTTTCTTTTTCGGTGTTTGACTCTTCCTATCTTGTAAGCTCCTTGATTGATCTTAAATTTGATGTCGTGTATGGAAAATGTAAAATATATCACAACCAAAGAAATTTGTAAACCGCAATCAATTAACGGTGTCGATGTAGGTTCATTAGCGAGTGCGGATCGTCCACAGGGAAAGTGAGATTTGATCGTAATTGTTTTAGTCGAGTTGAAAAATTAAAGAAGAAAAGAAAATGATTCAAGAATTTTGAAATTTAGTTTCAAGAATTAAGAGAAAATAAAGATCAAGAATCAAGAATCGTCCAATTTGAATTAGTTATCAAGATTTGTAATGAGGCTCGTAGGAATCGATCGAATCGATAGTGATGATGAAGTCTTGTGATTACGTATTCTTATCCATTGATGATTTGTTGCTAAATCGATGACGATCAACGTGAATTAGGGATCTAATGAAGAAGCTAGGGTTTCTTCATCATATCCCTTGTCCTTTCATTGATTATCATTCAAATGCTAGCCTCTAAGAAATTCAACCATCGATCGTTGATCTCTAATTAAGAGCGAAAACATTCAAGAAAGCATCTCGTTCGAAACTAGATTGCCAATGATTCAATTTACTAGAGTTTTCAAAACTCATAGGACTTAAGAGTCGTTCAAGAATTTAATCATCGTCATCTATCAATTTTCTCGATTCCTCCACGAGCGGAGTTTTTACTCAAGCATCATAACAAAGAAAACAATCAAGAATTGAGATCTTATCATAACGCTCAAATATAAAGAAAAGCAATATCAAGAGTTTTCACCTTTCGTTATTCAACAATTTCGTTATAATTCGCTCAAGACTATAAGAATTGAGAAGAGAACTCGATCGTCGAATTAGCTTCGCATCGTCTCCGTGAGTCGCGGATCGTCTTGGATCACTTGCTCGGTTGAAGATCGACGTCGCTCCAAAAAGGCTTGATGGCTTCTCGCTTGATTTGGTACTCGGAGATCTTGAATTGGCTTTTGGAATTGGCTTAGGGTTAGGGTTTGGATGCACAAGTTGTGTCACTCAACTTGTGGGTGGAAATTGTTGGACAACCTTGAGAATGAAGCCTTTGGGTCCTTTTTATAGCCTTCTCCTTAGCTTCCCCTAGAAGCTTGATTAGGTTTAGCTTCCTTTAGAAGCTAAGCTAGGTTTAGCTTCTCTTACAAGCTTAGTAGTTGAGTAGAAGCTTCTAGAATGAGTTAGTTATGTAGCTTACAAGAGAAGCTTGGTAGGTACAAGGCTTGCATGAGAAGCTGGACTGTTAGATGGAAGCTTCTGGAGATTTGAAGTGTCTTGAATAAGTTTGCCCCATGAAAGGAGAAGCCTGAGAGTTCAACCCGCCGATGATGTGCTGACGTGGCCGCGGATCCGCCGCAAATAAGGCCATTAGGCCGCGGATCCGCGGCCCTTTGGAGGTCTTGGTGCATCAAACTTCCAATGCTGCTTTGTGTTGGATTTAGTGTTGTTTCCTGATGTCTGGAATCTTATAAATCTTTCTTGTTCACTTCCAGATCACAAGTCTTGGACTTGGTGCATTTTTATCAGTACTTTTAGCAGTTTTGGCTCTTTTACCTGGAATTTCCTGCACACATACTCGAGACAAGTGTTGCGATATACAAAACACTCAATTTCCCTCAAAATGCCGGTTAAAATGTATTACACATGTTATTTGGTATTTTACAGACGAATTGCTAATATGTGCTATATTCATACTGAATACCTTTATATGATTGCAAATAGTAGGGAAATTGATGTGTTAAAAAATGCAATATTTTTGACTGATCAAATTCCCCCAAACTTATTTTTGGTCGTCTCGAGCAAACTTGTTTTATTAGAAAGAGAAGGAGAAAATATAAGAAAAAGAAAAAACTAACTGGCACACTTTCGTAGGCAACACGATTGCACTGAGCACGTGCAACAAGTCTTTAAACCTCTAGGTTTCCCTAGTAGGAGGAGTACTGTCTCCTGAGGGTTTTCAGCGGATTGCACCCATAAAATCCCATAATAAAAGGAAGACCGTGAAAGTTACATATAAAGATAAGAATTATAAAAGAAAGACTTTAAAAATTAGAGTTTTCAACTATACTAGCTTTTCGGTTGTCATGAGCCCTATCATAATAGTCATGAAAAGATATTAGAAATCACATCAACCCTCAATAAAACATCGTCTTTATTCTTCATTCCTATCTTTCTTCCAAACATCAATCATATAACCCTACGTGTGTGTAAAAGACATCTCTACACTCGGAGAATTCAATTCAAGCTATCATACTCTTGTCCATCTGCCTCAGTACTTTTTAATTTGATGAATAATTAGATGGATTTGCTCACACATTTTTCATGCGACCGTTAATATTTCTTGAGATACTAACCGACCAATTACTCATGTGCTTGCTTATACGGTGTATTTTCCTCGTCTTGCACCACCTAAGTCTTAGCAATGACTCCCAGACCAGTTGGTCTAAAGCACTAGGTGATGAAGCACCCTCTCTATATTTTTTTATTGCTGCCTTGGCGATAACAAAACTGGTTTTCATTTTTCTTCACCATTTTATATTTTATTCAATTTTTTATTTCCTTCATACTTTGGCTTTTAGAGAAGAGCATTTCAAGGTATCCTCTACTATCTCGAGCTTCAAGACGTGTGTAAGTGCGAATAGTAGGGTATCAATGTTCAAATGTTTGGCTTCCAGAATAGGAACTATATTTCAGACTTATTTTTATCCTCAGATTGGTGACTTCTTTCATCTTACTAACCCTTGGGATAACTGCTCATAACAACTTATTACTAGTTCGTTTAAGAAAACTTCTAATTTTCTTGGTTTTCCTAAATTTTTCCAATCTTTTGGATGTAATTTTTCACCATCTAATCTTTTATTATCTTATTTATGTACAAAATTAAATATTTTTATCTTTTGAAATTTTTTTTAAAATTTTTTATATGTTTTAAATGTTTTGTGCTTATGCAAAATGATATGCAAATGATGCGCAAATAAGCACAAACCTCCCCCAAACTTGTTTTAAACAGTGTCCTCACTGTTGCCATCTGCTAAATCTCAAAAAACCTATAAGCTTGGGAGGAAATTTATTAATGGGGGCAATAAATATGATCGTGAAAATCCTCCCCCAAACTTATTCTTTTCACCCGCCTCCATTCAAAAGATGATACAGTAATTTACAGGACATGGAGGTGAGACGGAGGAATTTTAATCAAGATAAATTGGCTCCTGTAAAAACAGGAGCTCCTCCGTGGGGTCAGTGGAAAAATACGGTTTTAATCTATATCCATTTACTTTGAAAAATGTACCGTTTTTAGCATTTTCAACCTCAACTGCCCCGTGCGGGTATACAGATCGCACAACAAAAGGTCATTTCCACCGAGATCGTAGCATACCCGCGTGAAAGTGGAGTCGTGAATCATAAAGAAGGACTTGTTGACCAGGTGTAAAAGTTTTTCTCAAAATGTTTTTATCGTGAAATACGTTAGTCCGATTCTTTACAATTACAGCACTATCATAAGCTTCATCGCAGAGTTCGCTTAGCTCGTTTAATTGCAGCTTCCGAAGGTTGCAGGCTTGATTTAAGTCAAAGTTGATTTCTCTAATGGCCTACATTGCTTTGTGCTCAATCTCGACCGGAAGGTGATAAGCCTTCCCAAACACTAGTCTGTATGGAGACATCTCTAGATCGGTTTTATATGCAGTTCGGAATGCCCAAAGAGCATCCGTCAATTTGGTTGACCAATCTTTTCGATTCTTAGAAACTGTTTTCTCCAGAATTTGTTTGATTTGTCTGTTTGAAATCTCAGCTTACCTGCTCGTTTGGGGATGATAGGGTGTGGAAAGTTTATGGTTGATTGCATATTTCCGCATCAAAGTCTCGAAAGACCTATTGCAGAAATGTGTCCCGTTATCGCTGATGATAGCATGT
Organism: Agapanthus africanus; assembly: GCA_030015575.1. Classification (NCBI taxonomy): domain Eukaryota; kingdom Viridiplantae; phylum Streptophyta; class Magnoliopsida; order Asparagales; family Amaryllidaceae; genus Agapanthus; species Agapanthus africanus. Next base: position 310,968,228 of record JASDDO010000029.1, read on the forward strand.
GGGTTTCCAAATCGCGAAAAGATGTTTTCTTTTAAGAACTTGATGACAACATTTTTGTCATTAGTGCGACACGGAATATCTTCAACCCACTTTGAGACGTAATCAACCGCAGGCAATATGTACAGATTCCCAAAGGAGTTGGGAAAAGGACCCATAAAGTCAATGCCCCAAACGTCGAAAATTTCAACCACTAAGATGGATTGTTGTTGCATCTCATTTCTCCAAGAAATCCTACCCGTATGTTGACACTGTGTACAGGTTTTGCAATGATCAAATGCATCTTTGAACAAAGTCAGCCAATAGAAACCGCAATGCAAAACCTTCTCCGATGTCTTTCGAGGACCGAAATGACCCCCACATGCCTGATCATGACAAAAAGATAGAACACTCTTGAATTCATCATTAGGGACACACCTGCGAATGATCTGGTCAGGACAATACTTAAACAGATATGGTTCATCCCAGTAAAAATGTTTTACTTGGGATAAAAATCGATGTTTGTCCTGTTTTGACCATTCGCGGGGGATAAGTCCCGTGGCAAGATAATTCACAATATCCCTGAACCAGGGTTCATCGGATACATTCAAGAGCTGTTCATCCGGAAAAGAATCATTGATCGGCAGGGTCACAGGTGAAGAAGAGATGCGCGAAAGATGGTCGGCTACAACGATTTCACATCCTTTCTTATCTTTAATAACAAGATCAAATTCTTGTAATAGAAGGATCCAACGTATTAGCCTACCTTTAGCATCCTTCTTCGCCAAAAGATGTTTCAAGGCGGAGTGGTCAGTGTACACAACAATAGGTGAGCCAATCAAGTAAGGCCTGAATTTTTCTAATGCAAATACAACTGCCAAAAGTTCTTTTTCGGTAGTTGTATAATTAATTTGAGCATCATTCAGGGTCTTACTTGCATAATAGATCACGTGTGGCATCTTTTCAATGTGCTGTCCTAAGACTGTACCAACTGCAAAATCTGATGCATCACACATAAGCTCAAAAGGGTGATTCCAATCTGGAGATGATAAAACGGGGGCTGTAGTGAGAGAGTATTTGAGTGAGTCGAATGCTGCCTCACAATCCGAGTCAAAGTGAAAGGTCGTGTCCTTGGCCAAGAGAAGAGTTAAAGGTCTAGCAATTTTGCTAAAATCCTTAATGAATCTCCTATAAAAGCCTGCATGGCCAAGAAAAGATCGGATATCCTTGACGCATTTGGGATGAGGAAGGTTTTGGATGACATCTATTTTAGCTTTGTCAACCTCAATGCCTTTTCGTGAAATAACATATCCAAGCACAATTCCCTCTTGAACCATGAAATGGCATTTTTCCCAATTCAAAGTTAAGTTCTTCTCTTTACAACGAGTAAGAACTGCGTCAAGATGAGATAGGCAGTCAGAAAAAGAATCTCCGAATATCGAGAAATCGTCCATGAAAATCTCCAAAAAATTCTCGACCATGTCTAAGAATATCCCCATCATACACCGCTGAAATGTAACGGGAGCATTGCATAACCCAAAGGGCATGCGTCTATAAGCAAAGATACCAAAAGGACAAGTAAATGTGGTTTTATCTTGATCCTTTTTGGCAATAGGGACCTGATTATAGCCAGAGTATCCGTCCATGAAGCAGTAAAATTCACGTCCAGTTAAGCGTTCCAGCATCTGGTCAATGAAAGGTAGAGGAAAGTGGTCTTTCCTCGTTGCAGCATTGAGTTTTCTATAATCAATACATACACGCCACCCAGTTTGAGCGCGTGTCTGAATTAACTCATTTGCCTCATTTGTAATGACCGTAATTCCAGATTTCTTAGGGATGACATGAATTGGACTTACCCATTGGTTATCGGAGATTGGATAAATGATACCATTGTCAAGGCATTTGACGATTTCTTTCTTAACCGCATCCTTCATGACGGGGTTTAACCGTCTCTGTGGTTCTCGGGTTGGCTTGGCATCATCCATCAAATGTATATGATGTTCAACAATCAAGGGACTAATCCCTTTGATGTCCGCCATAGTCCAACCAAACGCCTGCCTATTAGATCTCAATATTGTCATAAGCGCATTCTCTTGCTCTGAGGCTAGAGAGGCGGATATGATCACGGGTAAAGACTCATTCTCACCTAAATATGCATATTTAAGATGAGAAGGTAAAAGTTTGAGATCTAATGCTGGCGGAGAAATAATAGAAGGTGGGATCATCAAATGATTTTCGGAGTCACAAAGAAGCTCATAGCCTGCGTAGGATACAGACTCGGAAGGTGATGAGTCAAGAGTGTCAGACTCAAGCGTGGGAAGAGTGTCCTCACTAAGATGTGCAAGATCAAACATTGATGTGGTAGTGTCATCGAGATCTTCAAAGCAAAGTTCATCAACTTCGCAACTTTCGGGAGCAATCTCGTGGACAAAACAAACATCAAGTATATGAGCAGAGGGTTCAGATGGCTGACTTCCAATTTTATAGATGTTCAGTTCAATTGTCATTTTTCCAAAAGATAGGTTCATTGAACCATTTCGACAGTTAATGACAGCATTGGAAGTGGCAAGGAATGATCGACCCAAAATCACCGGAATTTGGTTCCGTGGGTTTGCTACAGGTTGTGTATCGAGAACAATAAAGTCCACAGGGAATACAAATTCCCCGACTTTTATCAACACATCCTCCAGTTCACCCCTAGATTTGGTGATTGAATGGTCTGCCATTTGGAGAGTACAATGAGCTGGCTTCAACTCTCCAATCCCTAACTGCTCATAGACAGAATATAGAAGTAGGTTAACACTTGCGCCAAGGTCAAGTTGAGTACGGTTGATATTTTTACCCCCAATAGAAATCGAGATTGTAGGACATCCTGGGTCCTTTCGTTTCTTTGGTGGTTGTGGGGTGAAGGTAGTGCTAACATTATTAGTCATGAAGACTTTCTTGGGCACTTGAGTCTTCCTCTTCCTAGTGCACAAGTCTTTGAGAATTTTCGCATAAGCGGGGACTTATTGAATAGCATCTAGTAGAAGGATGTCGATGTTAACCTGTTTAAACATTTCCATAATCTTCTCCATATGTGGACTTGATTTGTTACCCCTTAACCGATTCGGATAAGGAGCTTTAGCAATAAGAGCTGGGTCCATCATAGGAGAAGGTGGTGTGTGTGGACATGATCCCAGAATAGGAGTGGGGATCGTCTTTGGTGGACGAGAAGAGGGTTGCTGAGGTGTCGAGCCTAGAGGGAAACAAAGAATAGGCTCGCAAGAAGGCGGTGGGGTAGAAGTACAAGGATCAGAAATAGAAGTGTGTGTGGAAAGAAAGGTCTCAGCCGGGGTGTTATTGATAGATTTTTTGTTGGTTATAGTGCCCTCAAGGCAATTATCATAGTCGCGGACAGATGATTGTGATGATTGAGGTAGGACCTATACCGATAAAATAGTCTTACTCAAGATGATAGTATGCTATCTGGTTCGTCTTTATCATCATGTACATGTTGATAGAGCCCATAGGGTTCTTGCTTGACTGCCAGCATTATAATGGCGATCATATATGTGGGAGCTGGAGTCTATAAGCACATCTTTAAATGTCCCTAGTCGTAGAAGTATCGAGACCGAGCATCGATACTCCAGTGTAGACTAGTGTATACTGATCGAGACCCCGACAAGGGTGGTGGCCAGGTCTCACAAACCATTGGTGTTAGTTTGTTCACCTAAGATAGTATACAGGTGCTCATTGGGTTATGAGTACACTAGACGGACTCGCCGGGAACCTGCTAGTTGGTATTATACCTATTGTCAGATAGCAGTTCCCAGGTGACATATGTACAGGTTAGTCTGTCGACCTGAGATCGTCATGTGTCTCGTGTGAGTTCCCACTGTGCTTTGATTACTACACTACCACGGCACAAAAGAGTCGTGCAAACAGGTTTTAGTTGGGTACAGTCCCGAGCCACATGGAGGCAGTGATCGGATCGTCGGGGATTCGTCTCTCCCGGTATTGGGGGTTGATGTCGCATTGTGTACGGGTGGCCATCACCACAAATCCATGGCCATGGTAGACGAGGATTACCGATCCAGGATCGATAGTTTCTCAGGAGGTGATAGGTATCATGCCGACACTAAATATCGTGTTGTTAGGGGTCTGACTTTATCCACCCCCTAAACTCGATATGCGATACTCTTAGACAAACAGACCGGACTGTACGGATATTGTCACTGTTTGGCTCAGTAGGGGTTCAGGATGAGTTTGCTCGCCGGCCTCCCTTTCGCTCAATATCTAGGTAGCCGTTACGTACAGCTAGTGCCGCTGACGTGCTTGTGGTTAACCCCCACTGCCAGCGTATTGACGAGTCTTTAGAGTCCCACACAGAGAGTTTTCACGGTTCAGGCGATATGGTGTACATGAGGTATGTTGATACATACAGATGTCCGATTAAATATGTGCACTTGCTGCGCAGACTTTAATTGGACGGTTGATAATACTAGCGGTTTAAGATTAAGCCAGTTTATTAAATCAGGTTTTGATTTAATAATTTACTTATGTATTTATATATATGTATTCTAGTATTATTGTTCGCTATTTATTTTCTCTCTTGGCTATTCGTATTTTTGTACGAATACGCGTATATGTATTTTGATACATGTACCAGGAAGTATTCTATATTTTATACGAAATAGCTTCTAGAAGCTTTGCCACCTCATTATTGATTTTCCTTATTAGGAAATTCATTTGTTTTTTATAATGAGGTGGAGGGTGTGAGGTGGCATGAACATGGACATGGCATGGAACAATGTATGGTTCATTTGTTTATTGGTTTTGGACTTTGGTTATTTTTTTCTTTTCTTGGAAATGAGAAGGGGAGAGAGGCCGGCCACTTTTGAGGAGGGTGGGGGTGCTTTTTCATTTGGTGATTACATGAAAAATTACACTCTCTCTCACTCTCTCATGCTCCAAAAATACCTAGCCATTTTTGTTGATGCCAAGTCTTCATCACCACCTTCATCTTCTATGGATGCTCTCTTGAGCTCATGGGTAGAGAGAAAAATGCAATGACACTTCCATACAACTCGACTCTCCATCGCTAGCGACTTTGGAGCGTCGGTTATCTCGTTCGACGAGGTTGGAGCTTGCGCCGTTTCCCTCGGGTGGATCATCGGAGATGGAGGAAGACCGGCAATCAAACTTCGTCAAAGAACCTCTAGGAGATTGGAATGAAGACCGAAAGACTTGGATCAACTCGGTATAACAATTCTAACTCTTAGTTAGCTTGCTAATTTAGGGTTTAAGGTCAATCCGGGAATCGGGTTGCGGTAGCGCCGGTTTTAGAAATTTTTATTCCGCATTTTGGCCGCGTTTCGACGGCCGGGGCGCTGCCGGGACCCTACATGGTATCAGAGCCACCCTTTAAATCCCTTAATAACTTGTTTAGACGTGCTTAAAAGATCGATCGACGGATTTTACCGAAATCACGATTTCATTTTTCATGTTTCTGTCGATTTTCAAACGTGGTCAAAAAATTATTTAAGGCATCTTAAAAATCCATGCAGGCAATTTTAAGCGTACACAAAAATTTTGAGGCCATGATTCATCTATTGTGCCGCGGAACCGCCGCGTAATACCCCTATTGGCGGCGGTTCCTCGGTCAACTAGTAGCGACGGGTTCCAAAATTTTTACTGTAGCTCCAGTAAATGGAATTATGATTTTGTGATATTCTATTTTGGCCTAGTTTTCTGTGCAGTGTTGTTATTGCTATTGGGGACAATTTGGAAGTTAGTCGATCGATATTTTAAGCGTGCGTTTGATAGTACATACATTATAATCTGCGACCGTGAATGTCATTTGATCGGTAAACCCGTCTAACTGCTAAATGTCTTTTAGACGGGTTTGCGAACGTGACATTCACGTTGATGTTCTGTATTGTGTTGTGATTTTGGTTGGATCGTCGTGGTAGATAGCCAGTGGTGCAATGATAGTACAGTTTTAATTTCATTTGTACATTTGATATTGCGGGGCGAGCGTCCGACAAGTGGACTGCCGTCACTGCCAGTTTGTATATTATTCTTTTGGGGCACGACCGGGTTGAGGTCGATGTCACCCTTGTATATTATTTTATTTTCTGTACTAAGATTACCCCGCGGTGGAGTGCACGAATAGCCGGGGTCTAGAGGGCAACTGGTCCGCATCTCAAGGCATTCAGACGGAGGGGACCTTACTCTAGAATTGGCGGGCTATTCACCGCACTCGTAGGGGGTATAGGTTGACCCAAGAGGGGTGCTCAAGTTACCGGATTCCGTGAAGTGCTGGGTGGTCCATTCACGTTGCTGAAGGGGGCTGCCTCACTTCTGGTTTTGCGGGTAACTTGACGCGCTCGTAGGGGTCTAGGTTTTCAGTGTATAGGTTATCCACACGACACGGAACGTCGGGTCTCATTTGCGGCTCAGGTGAAACCCGAGGCTCCAGATTATCCACCATTCTGTGTTGTTTCTGTGATGTTTCTGTGATGTTACTTTATATCATGCCTGGGATGAATGTTATATATATATTTATATATATTAGTAGATGTTGTATATGTTTTGTACTCGTGCTAGCCCAGTCCCCGCTCTGTCGTTAGTTAAGTAACCTAACGGGTAATGACGGGACCCAGTGGCGAATGCGGATGGCATATACGTACATTTTATTTTCGTTCTTTTCTGGTGTGATTAATTGATGGGACTGCATAGATTCTTATCAATGCAAAGATAAAACAAACCTATATATGATGTTGTTGGAACCAAATTTTTTAAAAACTGACATTACAGACGTACACTTTTGCTTTGCATCGTGGTATTCATTTTGGAATATCCTGCACCTCATTCGACGAGGCAAGGGCCGAGATCCCTTCATCGGGAGTGACCCCTTGGGTAAAAGTTTGCGTCAACGTAATAACTTTACTATAGTCGATTATTTTTGCTTTGCATCGTGGTATTCAGTTTGGGATATCCTGCACCCCATTCGACGGGGAAAGAGCTGAGATCCCTTCACCGGGAGTGACCACTTTAGCAAAAGTTTTCTCTACTATATATTTATAAAACCACTCGGTTCCGTCAACGATATCAAGTTCATTACGTTAAAGGTTTTTCGCCAAAAACCAGCCGTAGCCCTCCATCATTTCAGATTAGTATTGCTTAGTATTCGTGCTACGTTTGTCGTTGCTATTCGCCGAGGCATAGTGTGCGGTAGCTCTGTAATATTTTTCTGTCGCATGGATATGTGGATTGGTTAGGATAGTCGTACGACTTTGTTGATTATTCGTCAAGGGTCATGCTGGTGGGTTTAATGCAATCAAGATAATGACGGGTTGAACTTGACTAGAACCTTTTGATTTGTTGATTATTCGTCAAGGTCACTTGGGTCCTAGGGGTAAAAACACATATCGGGAGTTTCAAACATACAGGAACCTTGCCAGGCTTGCGCATACCTTCTGGAGTGTGTTGACTTGAGTGGCTTCCATCAAGTTATCATGCGATGATAGTTGGATCCTGATTCCTACTGATGAGTAGGAATACTCCTCGGGTGATTCTGACTAATTATCCTTTTAGGTTTGGAGGAGAATTCGAGGAAACAGTGGGAGCCATCCAGATTAGATAAAGTTATTAACCATTCTGATCTAGATTAGAGTGCATGCTGAGTGTTTCTTCTCTCTCTCTCTCTCTCTGGCTGCGACTATGACCCAACCTTTGACTAAAACTCATGAAACCAAGTTGACCGAACCTTCTTAAAACACTTTGGCTTTTGGAATGTCACGGTGTTGCATACATCATTGCCATTTCTATATCACCTTTTGCATTTCTCCAGAACACCCCGTATTATTACGAACAGCCACTTCCATTGGATAAATCCATCATATGATTATATACGAACTCGAAGGAACTTTTTCGAGGATGGATTCTGGTTCTGGAGAGATTGAATAGAATTATTCGGTTGTCTTTTCTTTTTACCTCCTCTCAGGTTGTGAGGGCTCCTAGGATTAGGAGAGGGTACACCTATTGAGCTTATTGGATAGTCTTCTTCCAAACCATAGGCAGGTGCCGAACGGTAAGGAAGGAAGAAAACCAATTAAGCTTAAGTGTGGTGTACAGAAGGTAATAATTAAAGACATATAAAGGGATTAGAATAATGGCAAAGGAAATTGCGACCACCATATTTCACGACAAAAACCGTGTATACCCCTGCCACTCCTACATCCACTTTGCTTTTCTCTAGGACACTCCGTGTCACTACGGATATCCACTTCCATTGGATAAATCCATCGTATGGTTACATACGAATTCGAAGGAACTTTTTCGAGGATGGATTCTGGTTCAAGAGAAATTGGATAGGATTATTCAGATGTCTTTTCTCTTTACCTTCTCTCAGGTTGCGAGGGCTCCTAGGATTAGGAGAGTACACCTATTACGCTTATTGGATAGTCTTCTTCCAAACCTTAGGCTGGTGCCGAAAGGTAGGGAATGAAGAAAACCAATTAGCGTAAAGGAGGTGTACAGAAGGTAATAACTAAAGATATAATAAAGGAACTGGAGTGAGGGCATGTAAGTATATGGTTACTGTCATGAATCAGGATAATGGATGAGGCATTACTAAGAATACCAGGTTACCCCTTTCGAAACATTTTCATGTTTCAGTATGACTGTGCGATGTTAATTGAAAACTGTTTTCCCAATAAGAATCTAACTCCAGGGTATGTATTTACCAGATTAGTTTCTCACATCTGTATGTTATTACAGATGGTGAGTAGGAGTAAGATATTGGGAATTGGGTGATTAGATCCTCATTATATCGGAATTCGTTGTAATTGGTGATATTTGAGGAAATCATCTGGATTTTGCCGGATGGCAAGTACATGGTTTTGAATATTCGTTGTTATGCAACAATTTCAAACTGATATATCTGTACGTTTATTTTTATAAAGTGAGATATATCTTTTTGATATTATATCTGTAACATTTACCTATATCGGTTGGTGATTAGGTAAGATGCATTCAACAGCGGTGTAATTCTTCTTAACCATACTACAGTTTTTCAACCTACGACGCACAGAGTTTGAGTTGTTGAACTCAGGGGACTTATACAAAGTATTGTATGTTGTCCAGTGTCCATTAGGACAAAGGGATTGGTACTCGTACTATATTCTGTTTACTTATGACTTCTCCAGTTCTGGAAATGTATTTCGTTGAAATGCAAGGTCCAGACATTCAGAAGTTATAGGTATAAGAATAAAGTAGAGGACCATTTGTTAAAAGTATCGGGATTCTTCGAAATATTCGAAGATGTAGATACTTGTGTTAGGTATTCAGTTAATAGTAATGGTTTTGAGAACTTGCTTCTCTTTCGTGTTACTCATATATGGATGCACTCCTAGATGAGTAATGTTGATTGTCCCTTTTCCATTTGGTTGATATGCACTGGAGACAGATGCATGTTTTTGAATCTGGTTCAAATTAGATTAGTGCTTTTGTTTCTATATCGAATATATATAGAATCAATTTATATCTTAACGATGTTAAGGTATAGGGAGTTGTCCGGCTGATGATTAAAACCAAAATCCGGATAAACTCAAGGCACGTTTCAGTAATGGCAGTTTGTGGGTTATCCCGGGCTTTGACAAGGGTTAACTCTCTACCATCAGAAAGATCAATATTTATATTGTTCTTGACTCGCCACAGTTTTAATAAAATGGATTTTTTCAGAAAACAAAAGTGGGAGTATGGTAGAACTGGAAGTGATTCCAGAACCACAAACGATTACTGGAAATTTAATAGAACCTAAGTATTCAATTGGATTTGATGTTTCATTAGCCACTCCGCGGATTTGGTAGGTAACCTCAGTCACCCGAGAGGTACTTCGGTCTTCTCAGAGACGGTGACAGGGAGGTTCTTGTTTACCCAGACTTGCTATTGCTGTTGTTCTAGACTATAAGACCCGGCAAGAGGATGAGTATAGCGTCGTTCTAAACTAGTTTTAGAAGTGCACGTATATATGACTCTGCCAGAGGGTTGTTGTAGTCAGTGGGAGCAGCAGAAGCATAGTAGGCAAGTAGCTTGTGTCTATTTATAGACTAAAGCAGGTATAGCGGAAATAGATCATCTATTTTTGATGTGACAGTCATAGGTTTTGACTTCATCAGAATAGGAGATGGATCTGGTAAGAAGGTAGTAGAGAGTGATGTCCAGGTATTGGGATGACTTGCACTTGATAGGAAGAGATATTCCTATACTACGATCGGTTATATTTTGGTTGTCACAAAGTTGTTTCTCCACATAGGATATGGAAATAATATCAGGTTTTCTGGTTACTAGATCTATAGTTTTAGATCTAGATTTGGGAAATATCCCAATCTAGGTACTTTAACATTATTCTAAAGGAATTTTAGAATGGAAGACTCCTGGCATGGTGGTGTACCTGCAGGTGATGGAGTCACCCTCTCTAAAGGTGTTTTACAGACTAAAGGGGAGAGGGATCTGCATGATTAGCATTTCACTTGCTTAAGCAATTGAGTTAATCATGAAATATCAAGTACCACACAAGACATTACTTTTGCACTAGATGCAATATGCAGATATATTAATCCAATTCTGGAGAAACATTGAAAAGCAGTTAGTGAACATAAGTGAATGTTCTTGGGAAATGATTACGGCAGCCTCCTTCAGGAGACGGTTATCATTGCAGGCTTTCAAGGTGACCTGGATGACAGAGTGACTGTCAGAGTTATAGTTTTTCCCTCTTCTGAGAGACAGTATGATGGACAGGTGGTCCAAGCGAATACTGAGGAAAGGTATGGCGCAGGATACTGATTAAATTCAGTAGACGATACAGTCTAAGTAGTTTGCTGGATTTGGAGTTCATTTGAGAACTGGGTCCCATCAGATATCCAGACAAATTCTAAGACAGTTATTACTCATTTCGGGAGATAGTCTTCTCCGCGAAGTTGAGATATGGAGAGATATAGAAAGAAACATTGGAGCGGATCCAATCACTGAGGCTATTTCTCGAACGCAATCATTTTCGCAAATGGGCTATACGAAACTGATTAGTAGAGAAGTTGGGTGTTCGGTATCACACGGGCTGTGAGAGACATCGCAATAATTATCCTTAAGTGCAAGTGGAAGATTGTTGGTTATAGTGCCCTCAAGGCAATTATCATAGTCGCGGACAGATGATTGTGATGATTAAGGTAAGACTTATACTGATAAAACAGTCTTATTCAAGATGATAGTATGCTATCTGGTTCGTCTTATCATCATGTACATGTTGATAGAGCCCATATGATTCTTGCTTGACTGCCAGCATTATGATGGCGATCATATATGTGGGAGCTGGGGTCTATAAGCACATCTTTAAATGTCCCTAGTCATAGGAGTATCGAGACCGGGCATCGATACTCCAGTGTAGACTAGTGTATACTGATCGAGACCCCGACGAGGGGCGGTGGCCAGGTCTCACAAGCCATTGGTGTTAGTTTGTTCACCTAAGATAGTATACAGGTGCTCATTGGGTTATGAGTACACTGGACGGACTCGCCGGGAACCTGCTAGTTGGTATTATACCTATTGTCAGATAGCAGTTCCCAGGTGACATATGTACAGGTTAGTCTGTCGACCTGAGATCGTCATTTGTCTCGTGTGAGTTCCTACTGTGCTTTGATTACTACCCTACCACGGATCAAAGGAGTCGTACAAACAGGTTTTAGCTGGGTACAGTCCCGAGCCACATGGAGGCAATGATCGGATCGTCGGGGATTCGGCTCTCCCGGTATTGGGGGTTGATGTCGTATTATGTACGGGTGGCCATCACCACAAATCCATGGCCATGGTAGACGAGGATTACCGATCCAGGATCGATAGTTTCTCAGGAGGTGATGGGTATCATGCCGACACTAAATATCATGTTGTTAGGGGTCTGACTTTATCGACCCCCCTAAACTCGATATGCGATACTCTTAGACGAACAGACCGGACTGTACGGATATTGTCACTGTCTGGCTCAGTATGGGTTCAGGATGAGTTTGCTCGTCGGCCTCCCTTTCGCTCAATACCTGGGTAGCCGTTACGTACAGCTAGTGCCGCTGACGTGCTTTTGGTTAAACCCACTGCCAGCGTATTGACGAGTCTTTAGAGTCCCACACAGAGGGTTTTCACGGTTCAGGCGATATGGTGTACATGAGGTATGTTGATACATACAGATGTCCGATTAAATATATGCACTTGCTGCGCAGACTTTAATTGGACGGTTGATAATACTAGCGGCTTAGGATTAAGCCAGTTTATTAAATCAGGTTTTGATTTAATAATTTACATATGTATTTATATATATGTATTCTAGTATTATTGTTCTCTATTTATTTTCTCTCTTGGCTATTCGTATTTTTGTACGAATACGCGTATATGTATTTCGATACATGTACCGGGAAGTATTCCGTATTTTATACGGAATAGCTTCTAGAAGCTTTGCCACCTCATTATTGATTTTCCGTTTTAAGAAATTCATTTGTTTTTTATAATGAGGTGGAGGGTGTGAGGTGGCATGAACATGGACATGGCATGGAACAAAGTATGGTTCATTTGTTTATTGGTTTTGGACTTTGGTTATTTTTTTCTTTTCTTGGAAATGAGAGGGGGAGAGGGGCCGGCCACTTTTGAGGAGGGTGGGGGTGCTTTTTCATTTGGTGATTACATGAAAAATTACACTCTCTCATGCTCCAAAAATACCTAGCCATTTTTGTTGATGCCAAGTCTTCATCACCTCCTTCATCTTCTATGGATGCTCTCTTGAGCTCATGGGTAGAGAGAAAAATGTAGTGACACTTCCATACACCTCGACTCTCCATCGCTAGCGACTTTGGAGCGTCGGTTACCTCGTTCGACGAGGTTGGAGCTTGCGCCGTTTCCCTCGGGTGGATCATCGGAGATGGAGGAAGACCGGCAATCAAACTTCATCAAAGAACCGCTAGGAGATTGGAATGAAGACCGAAGGACTTGGATCAACTCGGTATAAAAATTCTAACTCTTAGTTAGCTTTCTAGTTTAGGGTTTAAGGTCGATCCGGGAATTGGGTTGCGGTAGGCCGGTTTTAGAAATTTTTGTTCCGCATTTTGGCCGCGTTTTGACGGTCGGGGCGCTGCCGGGACCCTTCATTTTTCAGTATCATCAATTTCTTCCCTATCATAATTATTCAGCACTCTTCCTGATCTCAACGTTGTGATGGCGTTCACACTGTAATGATGTGAATGCCCAGGATTCGGTAGGGGTTTAGACGGAAGTTTCCCTTTCTCTCTCGCACTCATTTCGGCTTTGAATAGGCCAATTTGGTTTTCCAATGATTTTAAACTCTCGGCTTGGAGATCAGAGTTTTTCTCAAATTTATTGAGGGAAGACCTTAATTCGTCCGACATTCGTTTTATGTACATTTCAAAAGTCCGTTCGAGTGAAGCAGAGATATCAGTACCAGTCAACTGTGCAGGATTATACGGTGCAGGTGTGTTGACTGGTTCTTGAAAGTTTTGTAATTGGTAGGGGTGCTGAGTCAGTTGAAATGGCTGCTGTTGTGGCGGAAGAGCCCTTTGAAAATTATTTTGATTTGGAACCGTGTGTTGATTTTGTTGTTGGTTCCAAGCAAAGTTAGGGTGATTCCTCCAACCCTGGTTATATGTGGAAGAATACAGATCGTTTCTAGGTCTTTGAAAAGCAGCATTGGTATACTCTTGACCTTGAAACGGAGAATTCAATGGACATTCTTCCGTAAGATGAGATGGATCAGAACAGCATCCACATACAGTTTGGGGGAGTGACATCTGATTTAGGGAGGCTGCTAAAAATTTTTGTTCCATAGCTTCGAGCTTCTTTTGCATTGCTGCCATTTCAGCTCTAACTCCCATGGAAACATCAATTTGGTGAATGCCACCCCTAGACGATGACCGGTTTACACTCTCCCACTGTAAAGATTTTTCAGCGAAATCTTCTAAGAATTTCCAAGCTTCACTATCATCTTTGGTCATAAAAGTGCATTGACACATGGATTCAAGGTTCTGTTTTGTGGTAGGATTAATGCCCTCATATATGATTCTGCACAGATCCCATCTAGGGATTCCGTGATGTGGACATTGAACTAACAGATCCTTGAAGCGTTCAAAACACTTCGAGAATGGTTCACTTGGAAGTTGGGTAAATTGATTTATTTCGCTACGGACTCGAGCTGTTTTATGATTAAGGTAGAATTTCTTAAGGAAACCTGCGACGAATTCTTCCAGTTTGAAATAGAATGTGCGGCTGTGTTATAAAGCCACTTCTCGGCTATATTACACAAGGTAAATGGGAGAAGACGTAGACGCATAGCATCCACAGAATGCTGTGAAGTACCCATCATAGCGCATACATTTTCAAATTTGGTAATAAAAACATATGCGTCTTCAGACTCGAGACCGTGATATTTGGGTAGAAAATTGATGTATTGGGGTTTTATTTCAAAATTGTCCCCGTTGGCTGGTGGAATGGTGAGACAGGTCGAAAGAGGACCTCGCATAGGGTAACATCTCTCTTGGAGAGAGATGCGGGACGGATTCTGCGCACCTGCGGATGGTGGCAGAGTAGTGTTAAAGAAGTTCGATGGAGAACCGTCCATCGAAGTGGGTGTGGTGGTGGGTAAAGAAGTAGTAGACGTAGAAATATCGACTTCGGAGTCGATAGGGGGAACGCGGACAAGACGGGCACTAGAATCCCGTGTCCAGCCGAGCATGCACTAAATGGTTTAGCACAAGTGGCAGCGTTAAGATAATTAGAGAAAATGTGGATTGGTGTTTGTTTTGAAAAAGATACGGATTTTTGAAAAAAAATGCAAATCACAACAATGCACAAGCAACCCTAAGTCTAATGGTCACTGTTGGAGATAGTGCCCTCAGAGTCAATTATTGGATCACAGGCACGTGATTGCAATGATTGAGGGAGGACCTATCCCGGTACGACAGTCTTACTCGAGATGATAGTATGCTATCTGGTTTACCTTTATCATCGTGTACTGCTTCAGGTGACCTTACAGGTCGCTATTACACGTTGATAGAGCCCCTAGGATTCTTGCTTGACTGCCAGCAGTATGAGGGCGATCATATACGTGGGAGCTGGTAGTCTATAAGCACATCCTTAAATGGTCCCTAGTCATGGGAGTTTCGAGACAGGGCATCGATTCTCCAGAGTAGACTAGTGTATACAGTCGAGACCCCGACGAGGGGCGGTGGCCGGTCTCACAGGCCACTGGTGTCAGTTGGTTCACCTAAGATGTATACAGGTGCTCATTGGGTTATGAGTACACCGGACAGGACTCGCCGGAAACATGCTAGTTAGTCTTATACCTGACGTCAGATAGCAGTTCCCAGGTGACATGTGTACAGGTTAGTTCATCGACCTGGGGATCGTCATTTGTCTCGTGTGAGTTCCCACTGTGCTTTGATTACTACCCTACCACGGCTCAAAGGAGTCGTGCAAACAGGTTTTAGTTGGGTACAGTCCCGAGCCACATGGAGGCAGTGAGCGGATCTTCGGGGTTCGTCTCTCCCGGTATTGGGGGTGAGGTCGCGCTGTGTCTAGGAGAGCCATTACACGAAGTCCTTGGCCAAGGCAGGAGATTTACTGGTAGATATTCCAGTAGTATCTCAGGGTGTTCTGGGCTACACTCCGACACGACTTGTACCGCTTTTGGGGGTCTGACTTTTACCAACCCCCTAGGCCCGACATGCGATGCTCATAGACGAACGGACCGGACTGTACGGATATTGTCACTGACAGGCTCAGTAGGGTGTCAGGATGAGTTCGCTCATCGATGTCCCTTTTGGTCAATAGCTGGTGGCCCGTCACGTATTGGCTTATACCTCTGACGTGCTGGTGGTTAAATCCACAGCCATAGTATTGACGAGTCTTTAGAGTCCACCACACATTCAGTTACTCAGCTTTCGGGCGAAACGCTGTAGAGGCCATATGGAGATATGGCAGGGTCCGATCAGATACGTGCGGTATTGCACGGATCAGGATCGGACGGTATGTACTAGTGGCCGTATGGTTATATGGCAGGGTTCGATCAGATACGTGCGGTATTGCACGGATCAGGATCGGACAGGTAATACTAGTCGGCTTTGGTTTAAGCCGGATCCTAGTATAGTACAGTGTAGATTTTGTCTCTTTGCATTTGTATCCGGACGGAATACAGATGCGGGTGTGTATGCACAGTATCGGGGTTTTCCTGTAATTTATTACGGGACCAGTTTTCTGGAGTTGCCAGTTTGCATTCCGTTCCGGCCGGTTTTCCTTTGTTCTTTCCCGGCCGGACTTTTCCGATGGAGGGGGTTATTTGCAATTGTGCAAATAACTTTTGTGGAGGGGGTTTCTTGCAAATGTATTCATTATGATATGTTAAGCATCTTTCATCCATGATGGTGCATTAATTGAGATTTGAAAGGGTATGGTTTTGATGTGAATTAAGTATGGTTGATGTTTGGATATGGTCACCTCTTTTCTTCTCCTACCATCACCTCCCTTCATGCTTGATTTTTCCTCCACCATTCTCTTTAGATGAGGCCGGCCACTATTTTGGAGGGAGAGGATCATTTCATTTGGATGAGGGAAAATTTATTGATCTCATTTTCATGCTACAAAATTCTAGTTCCACTTTGAAGTTCATTTCACAACCTCATTCCTCCATCAAGGCAACATAACCCCAAATGAGACTAGCATGATCTACACCACATTCTATAGCTTATCTTGGGCATGTCGACTTGCCAGCTTCATGCCCGAGTTGCCTCGGTATTGAGGTGGGAGCCCGTAAAAGATGCAGGTGATGTGGTGCCCTTCCGGCGAGGAGGCGACGACCGGATTTTCCGCAGGAGATCGGGACGACGACGAGAAGACCGGAGAACTCGGATCACTCGATATATCTCTTCCCATCTTGTAGTTTGCTAGAACTAGTTTAATGGCCCGATCCGGGGTTTAGTGCGCGGTGGTGCCGGTTTGCTAAGTTCGCAAAATTAAAGTTTATCACCGTTTCCGTATTTGGCCGTCGGTTTGACGGCCGGGGCGCCGCCGTGCACTTACAGTGGTATCAGAGACTCGCCATTAACTTCGTCTAGCTTTGTTTGATGTGTTTGCATTTCCGATCGACCAAAATTCCAAAAACTCGCGTTTTTCCTCACATCAGTTTTCTGTCGAAATTTTTTGAACTCCAAAAATTTTTCAGGTTGTAAAAAACTAATGTACTGGAAATTCTAAGACTACTGAAAAAATTCGACACAGTCAGTCGACCACTGAAGCGCGGAACCGCGGCCAAACCCCCCCTTGGGCCGCGGTTCCGCCGCACATTGGTGTCGTCACTGCATCATTTTTTTTTCCAGTGGGCTTATGGGCTAATTTTAGGGGTTTTGGAATATTAATATTGGGCCCAGAATTTCTGTAAGTGCTACAGTATTGCTTGGGGGCCCACTTGTTAATTTTTGATCGATCGGATATTTTAAACACATTTTTCACAGTATTTACATTATATCTGCGACCGTGAATGTCACTCGATCGGTAAATCCGGTCTAACTGCTATAGCCCGGTTAGACGGATTTGCGAACGTGACTTTCACGTTGATGTTCTGTGTTTTGCTGTGATGTTGCGGATCGGTCGTGGGGATAGCCTGGATGCAATGCTAGTACGGTGTTGTTGTATTATGTACATTTGATATTGCGGGGCGAGCGTCCGACATGTGGACTGCCGTCACTGCCTGTTTGTATTATTCTTTCGGGGCACGACCTGGTTGCGGTCGATGTACCCATTGTATGTATATTTTACTTTCTGTACTAGGATTACCCCGCGGAGGGGTGCACGGATAGCCGGGTTCTAGAGGGCAACGGGCCCGCATCTCAGGACATTGAGACGGAGGGGGCTTCAGTCTGGAATTGGCGGGCTATTCGCCGCACTCGTAAGGGGTACAGGTTGACCCAGGAGGGGTGCCCAAATTATCGGATTCCGTGAAGTGCTGGGTGGTCCATTCACGGTGCTGAAGGGGGCTGCCTCGCTTCAGGTTTTGGCGGGTGACTTGTCGCGCCCGTAGGGGTCTAGGATTTCATTGCACAGGCTATCCACACGACCAGGGGAACGTCGGGTTTCAGTAGTGGCTCTGTGAAACCCGGGGATCCCAGATATCTGTATTGTTCTGTGATGCTGTACATTTCTGTGATGTTGCATTTTTTTATTCACGCCTTGAGTGAAATATAATATATTGGTATATATATTAGTAGATGTTGTATATGTTTTTCATCCGCGCTAGTCCAGTCCCCGCTCTGCCGCTAGTTAGCTAACCTAACGGGTGATGACGGGACCCAGTGGCGAATGCGGATGGCATATACGTACGTCAGTATATTTTCGTTCTTTATGGTGTGATCAATTGATGGGACTGCATTGATTCGGATCAATGCAAGTTAAAACAAACCTATTCTGATGTTGTTGGAACACTTTTCAAAAAGCTGTTATTGCAAGGACGTTCACTTTTGTTTTGCATCGTGGTATTCATTTGGAATATCCTGCTCCTCAGTCGACGAGGCAAGGGCCGAGATCCCTTGACCGGGAGTGACCCCTTGGACAGAAGTTTGCGTCAGGGCATTAACTTCACTATAGCCGATTACTTTTGCTTTGCATCGTGGTATTCATTTGGAATATCCTGCACTCCATTCTACGGGGAAAGAGCCGAGATCCCTTCACCGGGAGTGACCTCTTTAGTAAAGGTTTTCGTCACTATATTTTCTAAAAAGCTATCCGTTCCTTCAACGATATCAAGTTCATTACGTTAAAGGTTTTCGCCAGAAACCATTCGTAGCCCTCCGTCGTTTCATATGGATAGTCAATAGTATTCAAGCTGTGTTTGTTGGCCAAAGTCAATGCACAGTATTTGGTAGCTGTTAGTTATTCATATGCAGCATAGATAGATGCGTTGGTTTGGGGCAGTCGTATAGCCTTGTTGGCCAAAGTCAAGGGCTTGTACGGGTGGGCTCAAATTAACCTGGAGAATGACGGGCAGAACTTGACATGTGACTTATGATTTGTTGGCCAAAGTCAAGGTCATAAGAGTATGGGGCAGAAATCACATCGGGAGTTTCAAAAGAACTGAAACTTGCCAGATATGCGCATACCTTCTGGAGTGTTATAGCGTGAGCGGATTCCGTCACGTTATCATGCGATGATAGTTGGATCCCGATTCCCACTGATGAGTTAGTTTACTCCTCAGGTGACCCGACTAATTCTTCTTTCAGGTTTGGAGGAGAGTTTGAGGTACAGTGGGAGGTTTCCAGATTAGATAAATTGGTAACCATTCTGATCTAGGGTAGAGTGCACGCTGAGTGTTTCTTTTCTCTCTCTCTTTGGCAGCGACCATTGACCCGACCCTAGACTATGACTCAGTGACCAAGTTGACCGAACCTTCTTAACACTGGCTTTTGGATTGTCAGAGTTGCAGACCTCATTGCCACTCCTACTTTTACCCTTTTCTCCAGGACACCCCGTATTACTGCGAACGTCCACTTCCATTGGACAAAACCATCGTATGGTTAGATACGAACTCGAAGGAATTCGAGGATGGTTTTCGGTTCTGGAGAAAACGGATAGGATTATTCAGTTGTCTTTTCCCTTTTACCTTCTCTCAAGTTGTGAGTACTCCTTGGTTTAGGAGATAGTACACCTATTATGCAAATTGGATAGTCTTCTTCCAAACCTTAGGCTGGTGCCGACCGGTAGGGAATGAAGAAAACCAATTAGCCTAAACGGTGTGCAGAAGGTATTAAGATTAAGACAAAGCAAGGGATTAGTAAGAGGGCAAAGTAAAATGCGACTGATATTCACGACCAAACCAAGTATTTCTTCGCCAATCCTAAATCACCTTTGTATTTCTCCAGGACACTCCGTATCACTACGAAGATCCACAGTTTATTGGATACTCCATCGTATGGTTATATACAAACTCGAAAGGAACTTGTTCCAGTTCGGGGATGGATTCTGGTCCAGGAGAAATAGGAATAAGGTTTATTCGGTTGTCTTTTATCTTCACCTTCTCTCGCATTGCGAGTGCTCCTAGGATTAGGACAGTATACCCATTATACTTATTGGATAGTCTTCTTCCAAACCATAGGCTGGTGCCGAACGGTAGGGAAGGAAGAAAACCAATTGGCCTAAAGGGGTGTGCAGAAGGTAATGACTAAAGACATATAAAGGGATTTGGAGAGGTGGCAAAGAACTATACGGTTACAGTCGTGAATCTGGAAGAGGCATTACTAGGAATACCAGGATACCCCATCGAAACATTTCAATATTTCAGTTCAACTGTGTACTGTTAAAAGAAAACTGATTTCCCGATTAGACACTTGCTCCAGGGTATGTATTTACCAGGTTTGATTCTCACATATGTATGGTTTTACAGATGATGAGTGGGAGTAAGTTATTGGGAATTGAGTGATCATCCTCATTATATCGGGATTCGTTGTAATCGGTGATATTTGAGGAGATCATCTGGGTTGTTTGCCGGTCGGCAAATATTTGGTTTTGAATATCCGCTGTTGTGCACCAATTTCAAATTGATATATCTGTACGTCTATTTTCATATAGTGAGATATACCTTTTGATATTATGTCGATGACATTTACCTATATCAGTGGATGGTTAGGTAAGGAGCATTAAACAGCGGTGTAATTCTTCTTAACCATAAGTACAGTTTTCAACCTACGACACACAGTGAAAGAGTTGTTAGACTCGGCGGACTTATACAGAGTATTGTATGTTGTCCAGTGTCCATTAGGACAGAAGGGTTGGTCCTCATACTATATTCTGTTTACTTTTAATTTCTCTAGTTCTTAGACATGTGTTTCGTAGAAACACAGGGTCTAAGTTTTGAGGAGTTATAGGTATTTGAATAGAGTAGAGAACCAGGTGTAGCAAGTATCGGGATTCTTCAAGGTGATCGAAGATGTAGATACTTGTGTTTGGTATT
This sequence comes from Agapanthus africanus, assembly GCA_030015575.1. Taxonomy (NCBI): domain Eukaryota; kingdom Viridiplantae; phylum Streptophyta; class Magnoliopsida; order Asparagales; family Amaryllidaceae; genus Agapanthus; species Agapanthus africanus. The sequence continues at coordinate 310,989,235 of JASDDO010000029.1, forward strand.
CAGTTGATAGTAATGATAAAGAGAAATTGCTTCTCTTTCAGGTTACTCATAATTGGAAGCATTCCTAAGTTGAGTAACGCTGATCGGCCTCTCTCCATTTAGTTAACATGCACTGGAGATAGCTGCATGATTTGAATCTGGTTCAATTAAATCAGTGCCTCTGGTTCTATATTGGATATAGTACAGTTCATATCTTAACATTGTTAAGGTACGGGGAGTTGTCCGGCTTATGATTAAAACCAGACTCTGGATAACTCAAGGCACGTTTCTGTAATGGCTGTTTGTGGGTTGACCCAGGCTATGACGAGGGTTGACTTTCTACCATAAGAAAGATCAATAGTGATATTGGTCTTGACTCGCCACAGTTTTAATTAAAATGGATTTTTTCAAAAACAGTAGTGGGAGTATGGTAGAGCTGGAAGTGATTCCAGAACCGCAAACGATTACTGAAGATTTGATAAGGAACCTAAAGATTCAGTCTGTTTTGACATTCCATTGGCCACTCCGCAGATACGGTGGGTAACTTCAGGCACCCGAGAGGTACTCCGGTTGCCTCAAGGACGGTGACAGGGAAGTTCTTGTTTACCCACACTTGCCATTGCTGTTGTTCCAGGCTGCGAGACCCGGCAGGAGGATGAGTATAGCGTCGTTCTAAACTAGCTTTAGAAGTGCACATCTATATGACTCTGCCAGAGGGTTGTCGTAGTCAGTGGGAGCAGCGGAAGCATTGGTGGACATCAGGCTTATGTCTATTTATAGACTAGTGTATACAGTCGAGACCCCGACGAGGGGCGGTGGCCGGTCTCACAGGCCACTGGTGTCAGTTGGTTCACCTAAGATGTATACAGGTGCTCATTGGGTTATGAGTACACCGGACAGGACTCGCCGGGAACATGCTAGTTGGTCTTATACCTGACGTCAGATAGCAGTTCCCAGGTGACATGTGTACAGGTTAGTTCATCGACCTGGGGATCATCATTTGTCTCGTGTGATTTCCCACTGTGCTTTGATTACTACCCTACCACGGCTCAAAGGAGTCGTGCAAACAGGTTTTAGTTGGGTACAATCCCGAGCCACATGGAGGCAGTGAGCGGATCTTCGGGGATTCGTCTCTCCCGGTATTGGAGGTGAGGTCGCGCTGTGTCTAGGAGAGCCATTACACGAAGTCCTTGGCCAAGGCAGGAGATTTACTGGTAGGTATTCCAGTAGTATCTCAGGGTGTTCTGGGCTACACTCCGACACGACTTGTACCGCTTTTGGGGGTCTGACTTTTACCAACCCCCTAGGCCCGACATGCGATGCTCATAGACGAACGGACCGGACTGTACGGATATTGTCACTGACAGGCTCAGTAGGGTGTCAGGATGAGTTCGCTCATCAACGTCCCTTTTGGTCAATAGCTGGTGGCCCGTCACGTATTGGCTTATACCTCTGACGTGCTGGTGGTTAAATCCACAGCCATAGTATTGACGAGTCTTTAGAGTCCACCACACATTCAGTTACTCAGCTTTCGGGCGAAACGCTGTAGAGGCCGTATGGAGATATGGCAGGGTCCGATCAGATACGTGCGGTATTGCACGGATCAGGATCGGACGGTATGTACTAGTGGCCGTATGGTTATATGGCAGGGTTCGATCAGATACGTGCGGTATTGCACGGATCAGGATCGGACAGGTAATACTAGCCGGCTTTGGTTTAAGCCGGATCCTAGTATAGTACAGTGTAGATTTTGTCTCTTTGCATTTGTATCCGGACGGAATACAGATGCGGGTGTGTATGCACAGTATCGGGGTTTTCCTATAATTTATTACGGGACCAGTTTTCTGGAGTTGCCAGTTTGCATTCCGTTCCGGCCGGTTTTCCTTTGTTCTTTCCCGGCCGGACTTTTCCGATGGAGGGGGTTATTTGCAATTGTGCAAATAACTTTTGTGGAGGCGGTTTCTTGCAAATGTATTCATTATGATATGTTAAGCATCTTTCATCCATGATGGTGCATTAATTGAGATTTGAAAGGGTATGGTTTTGATGTGAATTAAGTATGGTTGATGTTTGGATATGGTCACCTCTTTTCTTCTCCTACCATCACCTCCCTTCATGCTTGATTTTTCCTCCACCATTCTCTTTAGATGAGGCCGGCCACTATTTTAGAGGGAGAGGATCATTTCATTTGGATGAGGGAAAATTTATTGATCTCATTTTCATGCTACAAAATTCTAGTTCCACTTTGAAGTTCATTTCACAACCTCATTCCTCCATCAAGGCAACATAACCCCAAATGAGACTAGCATGATCTACACCACATTCTATAGCTTATCTTGGGCATGTCGACTTGCCAGCTTCATACCCGAGTTGCCTCGGTATTGAGGTGGGAGCCTGTAAAAGATGCAGGCGATGTGGTGCCCTTCCGGCGAGGAGGCGACGACCGGATTTTCCACCGGAGATCGGGACGACGACGAGAAGACCGGAGGACTCGGATCACTCGGTATATCTCTTCCCATCTTGTAGTTTGCTAGAACTAGTTTAATGGCCCGATCCGGGGTTTAGTGCGCGGTGATGCCGGTTTGCTAAGTTCGCAAAATTAAAGTTTATCACCGTTTCCGCATTTGGCCGTCGGTTTGACGGCCGGGGCGCCGCCGTGCACTTACAGTCACCTAGGTCAAGTCTCTAGACTGCTCCTAGACTTCCAGAAGACAAGTCGTAAGATCAATCCTCTACTGCCTCTTTATCCCTCCTGTGGTCAGGTAAGTGCCAGGTAAGTGAGAGGTTCTCCACTATGTAAGTAGTGGGCCTAATTAAGTAACCACTTGCCTTAGACACACTTGCCTTAGACACCACAAAAGAAACGCAGATAAATAATAGATTACCCACGACCTCCTTCTGTCCTAAGTGAGCGCGACGGTCCTTAGAGTCATGTCTAGATATTTTTTAGTTAATGAGGGTAATGCGGATGCAGTTTTGTGATTTTTTTGGGCTTAGGAAGGGTAATGAACTCCCCACCTAATCTGAATTTGGTCTTTGCCCCTTAATTTCCGTATTAAAATGCAAACAACCAAGATCAAACATGCAACAAATTTTCTTTTTGCGGCGCTGCGAATTTTTGCAAAGAAACCTGCAGAAATTGGTTAATGGAGCAGATCAAGGAGGAGATAAGAAAGGCAGAAAGTCACCGAGAAATTTTCGTGCAGTGACAAAGCTATTACGCCGCGGAACCGCCGTGGGAAGCTACCAATGGCCGCGGAAGCGCGGTTCAGTAAAGAGATCTCTGCACAAATTTTTCAGGAACTGTTCCTGTTCACTCCTTGAGCTCTCTAGAATATTCAGAAAAAAATTTCTCTTGCTCCACAGATTCCAGATTTCCTTGCAACAAATCACAACGAATCGTTTAGTGTTTGTCCGAATTTTGATCAAAAAATTCTGATGGAATAAATTTTTCAACTCAAATTTCAAAAACGAACAAATTAGCATTCGATCCCCGGCAACGGCGCCATTTGATTGATCTTAAATTCGATGTCGTGTATGGAAAATGTAAAATATATCATAACCAAAGAAAATGTAAAATATATCACCTTTCATTATTCAACAATTTCGTTACAATTCGCTCAAGACTACAAGAATTGAGAAGAGAACTTGATCGTCGAATTAGCTTCGCATCGTCTCCGTGAGTCGCGGATCGTCTTGGATCACTTGCTCGGTTGAAGATCGGCGTCGCTCCAAAAAGGCTTGATGGCTTCTAGCTTGATTTGGTACTCAGAGATCTTGAATTAGCTTTTGGAATTAGATTAGGGTTAGGGTTTGGATGCACAAGTTGTGTCACTCAACTTGTGGGTGGAAATTGTTGAACAACCATGAGAATGAAGCCTTTGGGTCCTTTTTATATCCTTCTCCTTAGCTTCCCCTAGAAGCTTGATTAGGTTTAGCTTCCTTTAGAAGCTAAGCTAGGTTTAGCTTCTCTTACAAGCTTGATAGTTGAGTAGAAACTTCTAGAATGAGTTAGTTATGTAGCTTACAAGAGAAGCTTGGTAGGTACAAGGCTTGCATGAGAAGCTGGACTGTTAGATGGAAGCTTCTGGAGATTTGAAGTGTCTTGAATAAGTTTGCCCCATGAAAGGAGAAGCCTGAGAGTTCAACCCGCCGATGATGTACTGACGTGGCTGCGGATCCGCCGCAAATAGGGCCATTCGGCCGCGGATCCGCGGCCCTTTAGAGGTCTTGGTGCATCAAACTTCCAGTGCTGCTTTGTGTTGGATTTAGTGATGTTTCCTGATGTCTGGAATCTTATAAATCTTTCTTGTTCACTGCCAGATCACAAGTCTTGGACTTGGCGCATTTTTATCAGTACTTTTAGCAGTTTCGGCTCTTTTACCTGGAATTTCCTGCACACATTCTCGAAACAAGTGTTGCGATATACAAAAGATCATGCGTGCGATAATAAACACTCAATTTCCCTCAAAATGCTGGTTAAAATGTATAACACATGTTATTTGGTATTTTACAGACGAATTGCTAATATGTGCTATATTCATACTGAACACTTTTAGATGATTGCAAATAGTAGGGAAATTGATATGTTAAAAAAGGCAATATTTTTGACTGATCACTCCTCCAGCAGATAATCTGAGTCCAACGTGACTTGATTCAGTTTCCTATATGCTGCTTCCTAATTTTACGAGCAAGTCATATATTATATGGAGTCGTGCGCTAAGCTGTGTCTCATCTCACTCAATATCATGTCATCCGTATTGAAAACACTTTCCGACGCTATTATGAACTCCGGAATTGTTAGTAAATCACGAGTCATGGTAGAAAGCACTAGACACAAATGTCCACGACTTTTCCACCAAGTTAAAACAACAAACTCAGATAAAGTAAAACCTAGATCTGACTAAGTTTGTAAATATAGTTTTAATTCATATAAAGATGTTGATGATGAGGAGGCAACAAGGCCTCATGCTCTTTTCAATAGATGTATAAATGCAAACGCTGAAGTGGTTGTGACTTGTACTCTAGTTATATTACGAGAAGACTGCAACATATAGTCAAACACTTAATTTAATGTATCTTTATTGGTTGTAATATAAACATCAATGTTCCCGATCAAATTGTAGCGTTTAATAGCCAAGCCGAAGTAACTTTGGCAGTGTCCACGTGCAAGGCCCGTGGCGCTAATGCCATCGATTTAGGCAAGCCTCACATACAAAGCACGTGGCACAAATGCCATCAGCCTTTGGCAGCGCTCACGCGCAAAACACATGGCTCCAATACCATCGGCTTGGGCCGTGGCACACATGCAAAGCACGTGGCGCCGGCACCAAATAGTTGAAGCACTTTCTTCAGGTAGATAATAATCTATATCTTTGAAAAATATTTTCCATAATCTTTCAAAAACAAAAAAAAAAATCATCTCTGTTAAATTAGAGAGCCCTTGGATTAAAGATCTAGCGGTGTATAAAATTCACCAGTTGATTTTTAAGATAAATTTGATCAATCGAGATCTCTTAAATGAGAGATTCATTCAAAATAATTGATCCTTCTTTGCACCTATAAATAGGAGCCCAAGAGATCAAATCAGAGACACACAGACCTTCCATACGCTTCTGCAACCGAGAATTTAGTTATCTTTTAAGAATATCTTCTTCCTCTTCAAAACTCGAGGTAAAATATTGAGAAAAGATCTCTCTTACCTAATATCTCCATTTAAAAGAGCCTTAGCCTCTTATAAGAACTTGGTTCTTCAATTAGATCAAAAATCTATGAGACAAATCGTTCCTAAAACGGGAAATTATGTTCTCGAGGAGAGATCTTGATCTTAAAATCCAAGATCTGAAGGAAAACTCAAGTTTTCTCATCAACAAAAAATATCAAAAACAAAAAATCGGAGCTTTTTGCTCTATGAGACTTAGTTCTCCATAAAAAAGACATGCTTGCTTAAGAACTCGGGACCTTAACAATGGTCAAAATACCGGCTTCGCATATATTTGATGGTTAAAATATATCATCTCCTGAAAATTTGAATCTTTCCAAACATAGGGCGTAGACCCTCTAAAGAATCCTAACTCGGTTTGCCTTACGTGCTGAGCACGCGCACTAAGCCATTCAGCTCATATGGTTGCATCATGTAGGAAGCACATGAGTAAGCCAAGGACCTTATTTGGCTCAAGTTGAGACGAGTGCCAATACGGTCATGGACTCACATGAATATCGTTTGAGCAAACCCCAGAGCTCTATCGGCTTGAGCCGAGACGAGCCGTATATGTGTCATGCATGCTCTGGGTACCAAACCGAACCATATTAAGCAAGAATGGCTAGGTCTTGAAGTATAATCTTTTGTGATGATAATATTATTAGCTCATAAGCTATATAAGTTAACTTAGCTCCCAAAAAAAACTAAGTGTTCCTAGACCGTGCATGTACCCTAAATACCTTAAGTTGATCTTAGTCTCGAATACGACTAACGATTCTTAATTAAACCCCTAAATTAATTTTAGTCTCAAATAAGATTAACGATCCTTAGTTAAAACTTCTAAGTTGATTTTAGTCTAAAACATGACTAACGATCCTTAGATCAAAACAAGTATTCTCTGAACTGATGAACCTCATAAATATAAAAAATGCAACTTAAGTACATCCTCAAATCTAATATATACAGATTTGGACTAATCCGCGCTCTACATGCGACAATATTAGTTTCCGTATACAATCCAAAGATAACCTAAAATAAATAAACCTATAACACGACATATGAAGGAATAGACCTGGAATTCAGGAAGTTTAGCAAACTTCAGTTATCTAAACCCCAAAATTGAGATAACTAGAGTTTATAAAACTCCAATCCAACCAAAGTTTAGTAAACATCATAATTTGTGAAGAAAACATCCTGTTAGAGCCAAATATCATCTTCGATCAAAGTCAAGCAAGAGGCCAACCAATGATCATCCAGTCGAATAATAGTTCGGTCAACAAGCCAGACCCATGACCAACAATTCCCGAACAAGGACGGGAGTACTGGAAAAGTTAGAGACCAGGGGGGGATTCAGCCGAAGGAGCAAGTCGGTGGCCCATGAACAAAACCGCTCGGCCGAGGCCATTAAAGGCTAATGGTCACAAAAGAGCATAACAGTCGCACCTTAATTAATGTGCGCCGTTCCTGAACGTGCGCATTAAGGGGGATCGTGGTGCATGAATCTTGGGATATTGGAACTGATATGTAACCGATTCCCCATTTTATAAATTGAAGAGTCTAAGATTGAAAAAGCACCCAACAATCAATCAACCATGAACTACTCTACCTCATGCCTTAGGTCCCTAACTTCTAGTTTCTGATAACTTAGTCAAACTAGGGCAATCAAAGGACTATGTTCTTAGGGCCCTATCGATCCACAGACATCCAGCCCTCATGCAGGTAATGCTTTTCTTGTCTTCTCGGGCTAACCTAATCGAAAACTAATCAAGGAGATGACCCTTGGCCTAAACCATCGGCATGCAACCTATAAATGGATTTGTGAGCATGCTGATTGGAAGATGGCTGAAGCTGTCACTGATCGGACACGACTTAAGACTACTTACAGGAACAACCTAGAATTCCACAATGTTTACGTTGGTTGAGGCGATCCAATATCAAACCAAATATTTTATTTATTTTTCAATACTATTACAAACTATCAGAAGCTAGAGTTTATAAAGGAATACAAGAGGAGTTTATTTTTGGATGCCTCTTCTTTAATCTCTCAATCCTTATTTATAGATGAGAAGGGGTCTTTATAGGGCTCTAGAAAGGGTGAGCTGTCTTGGTGCACTGTCCCGATGTGTTGTCCTCCATTATTTTGTGTCGGCCGTTAACTTTATAAAAGTTAGCTTTTATCAAAAGTGGTGGGACCCACGACCGAAAACCAGGTGCTGGTTTTTCCCAATACCGTGTGCTGGTATTCTTCTTACCAAAAACCGTGTGCTTGTTATTTCTGCAGTCGTTCAGAATTTTTTGGTAGAAGATTTTTTTAGAAGGGCTTTTTATATTATTATACCCTTTGTATTATTATGGGCCTTTTATTTTTTCCATTAGACCCTTTCCTTTATCTTGGCCCAATGTTGAGCCTACTTGATTATCTTGGCCCAATGCTGTGCCCATTAGGTCATCCCATAGCAGGTCTGCTGATCTCAAATCTTCGTATGAATCTTGGGCTTGGCCTTGAAAGTTGTCTTTCATTTCCACTGATTTAGTGGTTTTATCAGATACTGATGAGCTTGTGTCAGAGGTATCAAATATTTGCTCGAACTGCTTCTTCATGTGTTCTAAGCACATCTTCATCAGTTCATCTTCAGAGATATCTGGATATTTTATCTGAAAAGAGATCTTCAGCTTATGCAAAGGATTCTCTGTGGCCAATTCCTCATTAGTCATATTATCAAGAATATCATTATTATTTTTTATAGTTGTTTTAATCTCAACTATCGTTTGTTTTTCTAAAATTTCCGACCACTATTTTATTAGGAATTTTCTCGATACAACTGGGATATTCTTCTCATTTAATTCCCCTATAATTGTCCATCTCGATATAAAAGGAATTTCATTTTCAATAAACTAGTATAATGTACTTCCACCTTCTTTAATAGAGGTGTCATCTGTTCTATGAAATTTCGGATGAGATTCTATCCATGGAATGAACAGATTTATTATAGTTTTGGGCAATATTCTTAATTCTGCCCCCATTTTTGCCATCATTGGATAAACCAATTAGGGATACCTGATTTTGTAATGTCAGGTCTAATCATGATAAATCAGGACTGTTTTCCTCCTGGATTTTCATAACAAAAAATTATTGAATGCCTGGATATAATCCCAGTAATTGCATTCATGTCGTGCATCACCCAATTTGAACGATCAAGCCCTATTATGACGTAAGGCCCATTCTTGTAGGCTATAAATCTTTTTTATGATGACCTTTGAGAAATTTATGATTTCTCCCTCTTCTTTACCATTGGGGTAATAATATTTAATCTCCATCGAACCGGAAACGATTAACAATGCTTCATATACTAATCTTGTTTTTCCCGCTCGGGAAGCATATAAAGTGGCCTCTATATATTTCAGAGACCAAGTATCATTCATTCGGGATATCATCTCCTTCTAAACAAATAATTTGTTCTGAGGTGTTCTTATGAATGTAATCATCTTCGACACCTTCTATTGCCTTTTTAAAAGACAGTTTTTGCTCAGGGAAATTTCCCGTTGAGGATGATTTTAGATCGAATCTAATGGGGTTTGGCTTTTGCATTTTCAGCCAATTTGCATAAGGGGAGTTGGTAGGAATATTATTTTTGAAAAAAAAAAAAATCATTGTTTGGAAAACCTAGAAGATACATAGTTACATTCTCAATTTGTCTCATGAATGTATTATTTTATTTTACGTTTTAAAATTAAATTTCACAATTCGAATGCATATTAAAGCATTACAAGTAACAAATAGTTGATTATTAAATTTGTGGGAAAATGCAATTTAGTCGATTAATTTTGCCTTACAAGTAATAGTTGAATCTTATTATTTTTTTACAATTGAACTTGAAAGAACTTTGTCAATCACTAAAGGCAACATGACGGTATAAATTTTTTTAGAAATAATTGTAACTTCAATTTTATTATGATCACTTTTACTTCTAGAAATTTAAACAGGAATAAAAATTTAAGCTTGAACTACTGGCTCTGTCCCTTCATACATATATGGATATTATTCCAGACACAATAAAAACAATCACGTGTATATATTACAGGTCTTGAAAACACATTACTTAGTGTCATCTTTAAACTCAATATGGCTTTAAAGAGTAGAATCCTATTTAAGGCATTTTCCAAATTATATTTCCTATAGAGTTCAAATGCAAGGTTGTCGAGAACACAATAATAGATATATATTTTTTGCACGGACTATAATAGATATTGATATCGTGAAACAGTAATATAACTAAATAATTATGGTTTTTTATTATATTATAATTGATGCCTTCAACATTATGCGAACAACTTGATTACATGTACAAAATAAGTTTTACTATATCGAATCTCATAAATTTACTATATGAGGCATTTTAACCGATTTCGCCAGGTGAGGTCCACGATTAGTTTATATACAAGTTATATGCATCAGTACAATATGTTGAGACCATATCTTTTCATATATTTTTCTTTCCTTGATAACATACATATTGTGCTTAGCTAATTAGAGCTCAACTCATAAATTATGTTGCTCTTTAAATTACGACATTCTCTCAAATATTCTCTCAAATAGAATCGAAACGGTTTTTTATTAGATGGGATGCTACATGAATCGTTGATTACTCTAGATTGCTAACATAAGGTAGTCTTATTTCTTTTTTGGATTGAGAATGTTTTGGAAACTATAAAAGATAATTGATATCCTAAACATTAAATAAATAATTTCCATATTCTATTTTGTTATAATTTGATGTAGTAAACATTATAGGAATAACTTAATTACATACAAAACAAGTATACTTACATGGATCCCATGATGGAACATATTATTTTTTAAATTTTCAGAATATAGGTATTTACAATGTTATTATTTACCATAATTTTTGAAAAAGAAAACACTTTGTAAACAAAAGTAGTCTTTTGGAATAAGAAAGCCATGGATCACAAAAAGAAAAAAATTAATAAAATAAAGGTATTTTGAAATACCTTATAGGATCAATTAACTCTGAACCGTTGATAGTGTCAACCTCGAACCTGTGACCAAAGGATAGAATACTATATGAGGTATTCCAACCAACTGCGCTAGGTGAGGTCGACGTTAGTTTCTAAACCTAATAAGTGTTAGTACAATGCTGAGACCATATCCTTCTATATTCCCCCCTAATTTAATAAAGTTATACCCGAAGGAATGTTAGATTATTTTGATTTAGTCAATAATTTCTAGAAATATTTATAGTTATTTATTTTGATTTATTGTGGAATATAGTTATGCACCCAATTGAAAAAATATTCAGAATTATGTTACTTGTGTTGACTCCAAAGTTAAATTTTCGTAAACATATTTTAGAACCAACGGGATCTACCTATTGGACTAATTTGACCCTGTTTCGGGAATGTGTTAAGTTTAGATAATCGAAATTTCATAAAATTATTTATTCTTTACTCCAAAATCCTATCTATCTTATGTTTGATATAGATTTTGGAGTTTAGCAAACTTCAGTTATCTAAACCCCAAAAATGAGATAACTAGAGCTTATAAAACTCTGATCCAACCAAAGTTTAGTAAACATCATAATTTGTGAAGAAAACATCCTGTTAGAGTCAAATATCATCTTCGATCAAAGTCAAGCAAGAGGCCTTGAGGCCAACTAATGACCATCTAGTCGAATAATAGTTCGGTCAACAAGCCAGATCCATGACCAACGATTCCCGAACAAGGACGGGAGTACTGGAAAAGTTAGTGACCGAGGGAGGATTCAACCGAGGGAGCAAGTCGGTGGCCCATGAACAAAACCGCTCGGCCGAGGCCATTAAAGTTTAATGGTCACAAAAAAGCATAACAGTCGCTCCTTAATTAATGTGCGTTGTTCCTGAACGTGCGCATTAAGGGGGATCGTGGTGCAAGAATCTTGGGATATTGGAACTGTTATGTAACTGATTCCACATCTTATAAATAGAAGAGTCTGAGACAGAAAAAGCATCCAACGATCAATCCACCATGAACTGTTGTACCTCTTGTCTTAGGTCCCTAGCTTCTAGTTTATGATAACTTAGTCAAATTATGGCGATCAAAGGCCCATGCTCTTGAGGCTCTATCGATCCACAGACGTCCAGCCCTCATGCAGGTAATTCCTTTGTCGTCTTCTCGGGCTAACCTAATCGAAAACTAAGCAAAAAGATGACCCTCGGCCTAAACCATCGGCATGCAACCCTTAAGTGGATTTGTGCGCATGCTGATTGGAAGATGGCTGAGGCTGTCACTGATTGGACACGACTTAAGACTGCTTATAGGAACAACCCAGAATTCCACCATGTTTACGTTGGTTTTAGGTCAGGTCTCGGCCGGGGCGAGGTAGTTGGCCCAGTTAGGTCTAAAGGCGTCTTATCAAGTGATCTAGATTCCAGCCTTGCACTAGCAAGACGAATTTAGGCCAAATTCAACAGGCCAAATGTCGGTCGGACCAGTGTTAAGATCGTTTGTGTGAATGATCCAGATGTCCATTCCTATATTTTTTCGACGGGATAGCTCAGGCCTCGGCCGACCCAAAGCAAAATATGTGTAATATTTCTTATGCAACTATTCTAACCATTTGAAGGGTCTCAATCCCAGACTCGGTTTAAGGTCTTCAATGCAAATGATCGAGATGTTTTTCCCTGCATTTGCACTTGGCCTTTAGATAATATCTCGGCTAATAGCCGAGAAGGAAAAATCTCAGTGTAATCTACGTACTTGCTTACTTATGTTTCAAATTGTCAGTATAGCAGTCGAATTCCGTTATATTATGCTCTTATGGTTTATACAATTTATACGAGCCGCTGAGTTCTGTTGTTTTGTTTATGATGTTTCTATTATTTACAATTCAAGGGGCCAAAATCATCAATAGAAAGAATGTTCCTTTCTTTCTCTAATGATAACTTATCTATCTAGGACATGTTTTTGCTTTTTATTGGCTAATTTTTCAGGCGGCTTATGAACACATAGATTTTGAAGGTTTGATAACTCCAAAAAAAATTTGAAGTTTTAAAAACTCCAAACCAACCACCCATCAATATTAAGTTATAAAAAAAGAGACGAGACCTTGCAAATTGGAATTTGCATAGGCTCTATCTTCACTTAAAAAATTAACTCCAGTTTTTCTAACTCCATATCCAAACACGGCCTTAACAGTCTTTAAAACTAGGACTAGGGGCCTTCATTTTAGTTGGTGAAGGTATCAATCCATTCAAGACCATACACCTGTTGGATGCATTTTAACATTCGAGAAGTGCAGTAGGCTAAAGCCCATTAAGTAAAGCCCAAGTTCTTTATTTGGATATAACACTCGTTTAATTTTGAATAGAAATGTTGTTGGTGACCTTTTGTTCCCCTGCTTTGAAGGCATTTTTTTTTTGTAATTGGTCCGTAAGCCTAACCCAGACACACAACATACATAGCACAAACTACCACACAACAAACACATACACACAATTCTGTCCTATTTTAAAGGAGCGCAAGTAACACACAGAGAATTTGAAAAATATTTGTTTTTCAGTTTTAGGGATTATACGAGATCTCAAGACTAAAATCAAATCTTTCTTTGTGATTGGGACTCCATGCATGGGAAAGTTGGATGAGCTTAGTAGTGTTGTACCTTGGTAACGTTTTTATCGGCAAAATCTGTTAAACGAGTAGCATTATATTTTTAGGGCAGACAACTAAGCGCTTGCCTCACTTCACTAGGCTTGTTTTCTAACTTTTATTTTATTTTTCTTATTTATATGATATTTTTGAAACATATATTTTGATAAAAATTATACTTTTGAATAAACAATTATTGTAGCATGTGTTTTTGAATTTTAACCAACACAAAACATTAGAGACTAGGCCTGGCAAACGAGGCGATCCGGACCGACTCGTCCCGCAACTCGCTTGACTCGCTTTTCAGACGAGACGAGTAAAAAAGTGAACAGATGAATCCGCTCCCCTCATTGACTCACTTATACGATTCCCGAGTCGAAGCGAGGTGAGTTAAGCGAGTTATTCACCTAATTTATCATTTTTTAAAGAAAAAACTAATAAAAAAAGCAAATAAATAGACTAAAAAATGAAAAATATAAGTTGAAATTTTCATTAATATAAATCAAATTACATTTACATAATACAATTAGTTTTTTTACATTAGTGATCGAACTCATTCGGGCTGCCTACGTATCCCTACCAATTTCCTTCCCAATTTTGGGCTCAATAAGAAAGAATCAGGTTTACATAGTTCTTCATCTTCTCTTAATCCTCACTACTCTTCGCCGACGATTATGGTTTCTCTTTCCGTGTTTGACTCTTCCTATCTTGTAAGCTCCTCCAGTAGATAATCTGAGTCCAACGTGACTTGATTCAGTTTCCTAAATGCTGCTTCCTAATTTTACGAGCAAGTCATATATTATATGGAGTCGTGCGCTAAGTTGTGTCTCATCTCACTCAATATCATGTGATCCGTATTGAAAACACTTTCCGACGCTGTTATAAACTCCGGAATTGTTAGTAAATCACGAGTCGTGGAAGAAAGCACTAGACATAAATGTCCACGGCGTTTCCACCAAGTTAAAACAACAAACTCAGATAAAGTAAAACCTAGATCTGACTAAGTTAGTAAATATAGTTTTAATTCATATAAAGATGTTGATGAGGAGGAGGCAACAAGGCCTCATGCTCTTTTCAATAGATGTATAAATGCAAACGCTGAAGTGGTTGTGACTTGTACTCTAGATATACTAGTAGAAGACTGCAACATATAGTCAAACACTTAATTTAATGTATCTTTATTAGTTGTAATATAAACATCAATGTTCCCGATCAAATTGTAGCGTTTAACAGCCAAGCCCAAGTAACTTTGGAAGTGCCCACGTGCAAGGCCCGTGGCGCTAATGCCATCGATTTAGGCAACGCCTCACATACAAAGCACGTGGCCCTAATGCTATCAGCCTTTGGCAGCGCTAACGCGCAAAACACGTGACTCCAATACCATCGGCTTGGGCCACGGCACACGTGCAAAGCACGTGGCGCCGGCACCAAATAGTTGAAGCACTTTCTTCAGGTAGATAATAATCTCTATCTTCGAAAAATATTTTCCATAATCTTTCCAAAAAAAAAAATCATCTCTGTTAAATTAGAGAGCCCTTGGATTAAAGATCTAACGGTGTATAAAATTCACCAGTTGATTTTTAAGATAAATTTGATCAATCGAAATCTCTTAAATGAAACATTCACTCAAAATAATTGATCCTTCTTTGCACCTATAAATAGGAGCCCAAGAGATCAAATCAGAGACACACAGACCTTCCATAAGCTTCTGCAACCGAGAATTTAGTTCTCTTTCAAGAATATCTTCTTCCTCTTCGAAACTCTAGGTAAAATATTGAGAAAAGATCTCTCTTACCTAATATCTCCATTTAAAAGAGCCTTAGCCTCTCATAAGAACTTGGTTCTTCAATTAGATCAAAAATCTATGAGACAAATCGTTCCTAAAATGGGAAATTATGTTCTCGAGGAGAGATCTTGATCTTAAAATCAAAGATCTGTTGGAAAACTCAAGTTTTCTCATCAACAAAAGATATCAAAAACAAAAAATCGGAGCTTTTTGCTCTATGAGACTTAGTTCTCCATAAAAAAGACACGCTTGTTTAAGAACTCGAGACGTTAACAATGGTCAAAATACCAGCTTCGCATATATTTGATGGTTAAAATATATCATCTCCTGAAAATTTGAATCTTTCCAAACATAGGGCGTAGACCCTCTAAAGAACCATAACTCGGTTTGCCTTACGTGCTGAGCACACGCACTAAGCCATTCAGCTCATATGGTTGCATCATGTGGGAAGCACATGAGTAAGCCAAGGACCTTATTTGGCTTAAGTTGAGCCGAGTGCCAATATGGTCATGGACTCACATGAATATCGTTTGAGCGAACCCCAGAGCTCTATCGGCTTGAGCTGAGCCGAGCCGTACATGTATCATGCATGCTCTGGGTACCAAACAGACCCATATTAAGCAAGAATGGCTAGGTCTTGAAGTATAATCTTTTGTGATGATCATATTATTAGCTCATGAGACATATAAGTTAACTTAGCTCCCAAAAAGAACTAAGTGTTCCTAGACCGTGCATGTACCCTAAGTACCTTAAGTTGATATTAGTCTCGAATACGACTAACGAATCTTAATTAAACCCCTAAATTAATCTTAATCTCAAATAAGATTAACGATCCTTAGTTAAAATTAACTTCTAAGTTGATCTTAGTCTAAAACAGGACCAACGATCCTTAGATCAAAACAAGTATTCTCTGAACTGATGAACCTCATAAATATAAGAAATGCAACTTAAGTGCATCCTCAAATCTAATATATACAGATTTGGACTAATCCGCGCCCTACAAGCGGCAATATTAGTTTCCGTATACAATCTAAAGATAACCTAAAATAAATAAACCTATAACACGACACATGAAGGAATAGACCTGGAATTCAGGAAGTTTAGCAAACTTCAGTTATCTAAACCCCAAAATTGAGATAACTAGAGTTTATAAAACTCCAATCCAACCAAAGTTTAGTAAACATCATAATTTGTGAAGAAAACATCATGTTAGAGCCAAATATCATCTTCGATCAAAGTCAAGCAAGAGGCCAACCAATGACCATCCAGTCGAATAATAGTTCGGTGAACAAGCCAGACACATGACCAACAATTCCCGAACAAGGACGGGAGTACTGGAAAAGTTAGAGACCAGGGGAGGATTTAGCCGAGGGAGCAAGTCGGTGGCCCATGAATAAAACCGCTCGGCCGAGGCCATTAAAGGCTAATGGTCACAAAAGAGAATAACAGTCGCACCTTAATTAATGTGCGTCATTCCTGAACGTGCGCATTAAGGGGGATCGTGGTGCAAGAATCTTGGGATATTGGAACTGATACTTAACCGATTCCCCGTCTTATAAATTGAAGAGTCTGAGATTGAAAAAGCACCCAACAATCAATCAACCATGAACTACTCTACCTCTTGCCTTAGGTCACTAGCTTCTAGTTTCCGATAACTTAGTCAAACTAGGGCAATCAAAGGACTATGTTCTTAGGGCCCTATCGATCCACAGACATCCAGCCCTTATGCAGGTAATGCCTTTCTCGTCTTCTCGGGCTAACCTAATCGAAAACTAAGCAAGAAGATTACCCTTGGCCTAAACCATCGGCATGCAACCCATAAATGGATTTGTGAGCATGCTGATTGGAAGATGGCTGAGGCTGTCACCGATCGAACACGAGTTAAGACTGCTTATAGGAACAACCTACAATTCTACAATGTTTGCGTTGGTTGAGACGATCCAATATCAAACCAACTATTTTATTTATTTTTCAATACTATTACAAACTATCAGAAGCTAGAGTTTATAGAGGAATACAAGAGGAGTTTATTTTTGGATGCCTCTTCTTTGATCTCTCAATCCTTATTTATAGATGAGAAGGGGTCTTCATAGGGCTTTAGAATGGGTGAGCTGTCTTGGTGCGCTGTCCCGATGTGCTGTCCTCCATTATTTTGTGTCGGCCGTTAACTTTATAAAAGTTGACTTTTATCAAAAGTGGTGGGACCCACGACCGAAAACCAGGTGCTGGTTTTTCCCAATACCGTATGCTTATATTCTTCTTACCAAAAACCGTGTGCTTGTAATTTCTACATTCGTTCAGAATTTTTTGGTAGAAGATTTTTTCAGTAGGGCTTTTTATATTATTATACACTCTGTATTATTATGGGCCTTTTATTTTTTTCATTAGACCCTTTCATTTATCTTGGCCCAATGTTTAGCCTATTTGATTATCTTGGCCCAATGTTGTGCCCATTAGGTCATCCCATTGCAGGTCTGCTGATCTCAAATCTTCGTCTGGATCTTGGGCTGGGCCTTGAAAGTTGTCTTTCATTTCCACTGATTTAATGGTTTTATCAGATACTGATGAGCTTGTATCAGAGGTATCAAATATTTGCTCGAACTGCTTCTTCATGTGTATTAAACACATCATCATCAGTTCCTCTTCAGAGATATCTGGATATTTTATCTGAAAAGAGATCTTCAGCTTATGCATAGGATTCTCTGTGACCAATTCCTCATTAATCCTATTATCAAAAATATCACTATTATTTTTTATAGTTGTTTTAATCTCAACTATCTTTTGTTTTTCTAAAATTTCCGACCACCATTTTATTAGAAATTTTCTCGATAGAACTGGAATATTGATCTGATTTAATTCCGCTATAATTATCCATCTCAATATAAAGCGAATTTCATTTTCAATAAATTAGTATAACGTACTTTCACCTTCTTTAATAGAGGTGTTATCTGTTCTATGAAATTTCGGATGAGATTCCATCCATGAAATGAACAAATTTATTCTAGTTTCGGGCAATATTCTTAATTCTACCCCTATATTTTGCCACCATTGGATAAACCAATTGGGGATACCTGATTTTATAATGTCAGGTCTAATCATGATAAATCAGGAGTGTTTTCTTCCTGAATTTTCATAACAAAAAATTATTGAATGCCTGGCTATAATCCAGTAATTGCATTCATGCCGTGCATCGCCCAATTTGAACGATCAAGCCCTATTATGACGTAAGGCCCATTCTTGTGGGCTATAGATCTTTTTTATGATGATCTTTGAGAAATTTATGATTTCTCCCTCTTCTTTACCATTGGGGTAATAATATTTAATCTCCATCGAACCGGAAACGATTAACAATGCTTCATATACTTATCTTGTTTTTCCCGCTGGGAAAGCATATAAAGTGGCCTCTATATATTTTTCTTTCAGAGACCAAGTATCATTGATTCGGAAGATATCATCTCCTTCTAAACAAATAATTTGTTCTGAGGTGTTCTTCTGAATCTAATCATCTTCAGCATCTTCTATTGCCTTTTTAAAAGACAGTTTTTGCTCAGGAAAATTTCCCGCTGAGGATGATTTTAGATCGAATCTAATGTGGTTTGGCTTTTGCATTCTCAGCCAATTTGCATATAGGGAGTTGGTAGGAATATTATTTTTGAAAAAAAATCATTGTTTGGAAAACCTAGAAGATACGTAGTTACATTCTTAATTAGTCTCATGAATGTATTATTTTATTTTACATTTTAAAATTAAATTTCACAATTCGAATGCATATTAAAGCATTACAAGTAACAAATAGTTGATTATTAAATTTGTGGGAAAATGCAATTTAGTAGATTATTTTTGCCTTACAAGTAATAGTTGTATCTTATTATTTTTTTACAATTGAACTTGAAAGAACTTTGTCAATCACTAAAGGCAACATGATCGTATAATTTTTTTAGAAATAATTGTAACTTCAATTTTATTATGATCACTTTTACTTCTAGAAATTTAAACAGGAATAAAAATTTAAGTTTGAACTACTGGCTCTGTCTCTTCATACATATATGGATATTATTCCAGACACAATAAAAACAATCATGTATATATTACACATTTTGGAAACACATTACTTAGTGTCATCTTTAAACTCAATATGGCCGTAAAGAGTTGAATCCTATTTAAGGCATTTTCCAAATTATATTTCCAATAGAGTTCAAATGCAAGATTGTCGAGAACACAATAATAGATATATATTTTTTGCACGGACTATAATAGATATTGATATGGTGAAACATTAATATAACTAAATAATTATGGTATTTTATTATATTATAATTGATGCCTTCAACATTATGCGAACAACTACATTACATGTACAAAATAAGTTTTACTATATCGAGTCTCATAAATTTACTGTATGAGGCATTTTAACCGATTTCGCTAGATGAGGTCCACGTTAGTTTATATACAAGTTATATGCATTAGTACAATATGTTGAGACCATATCTTTTCATATATTTTTTTTCCTTAATAACATACATAATAATTAGAACTCAACTCATAAATTATGTTGCTCTTTAAATTACGACATTCTCACGGTTTTTGATTAGATGGGATGCTACATGAATTTTTTATGTGCTCACTGCATACAAAAATGAATCGTTGATTACTCTAGATTGCTAACATAAGGTAGTCTTATTTCTTTTTTGGATTGAGAATGTTGTGTTGTTTGGAAACTATAAAAGATAATTGATATCCTAAACATTAAATAAATAATTTCCATATTCTATTTTGTTATAATTTGATGTAGTAAACATTATAGGAATAACTTAATTACATACAAAACAAGTATCCTTACATGAATCCCATGATGGAACATATTATTTTTTTAATTTCCAGAATATAGGTATTTATAATGTTATTATTTACCATAATTTTTGAAAAAGAAAACGCTTTGTAAACAAAAGTAGTCTTTTGGGAGAAGAACATGGAGCACAGAAAGGAAAAATTTAATAAAATAAAGGTATTAAAGAAAAAATACCTTATAGGATCAATTAACTCTGAACCGTTCATAGTGTCAACCTCGAACCTATGACCGAAGGATAGAATACTGTATGAGGCATTCTAACCAACTGCGCTAGGTGAGGTCGACATTAGTTTTTAAACATTATAACCATTAGTACAATGCTGAGACCATATTGTTCTATATTCCCCCTTAATTTAATAAAGTTATAACCGAAGGAATGTTAGATTATTTTGATTTAGTCATTAATTTCTAAAAGTATTTATAGTTATTTATTTTGATTTATTTATATAGTTATGAACCCAATTGAAAAAATATTCGGAATTATGTTACTTATGTTGACTCCAAAGTTAAATTTGCGCAAACATATTTTAGAACCAACGGGATCTACCTATTGGACTAATTTGACCCTGTTTCGGGAATGTGTTAAGTTTAGATAATCCAAATTTCATAAAATTATTTATGCTTTACTCCAAAATCCTATCTATCTTATGTTTGATATAGATTTTGGAGTTTAGCAAACTTCAGTTATCTAAACCCCAAAATGAGATAACTAAAGCTTATAAAACTCCGATCGAACCAAAGTTTAGTAAACATCATAATTTGTGAAGAAAACAACCTGTTAGAGTCAAATATCATCTTCAATCAAAGTCAAGCAAGAGGCCTTGAGGCCGACCAATGGTCATCCAGTCGAATAATAGTTCGGTCAACAAGCCAGACCCATGACCAACGATTCCCGAACAAGGACGGGAATACTGAAAAAGTTAGAGACCGGAGGAGGATTCAACCGAGAGAGAAGTCGGTGGCCCATGAACAAAACCGCTCGGCCGAGGCCATTAAAGTTTAATGGTCACAAAAGAGCATAACAGTCGCTCCTTAATTAATGTGCGTTGTTCCTGAACGTGCGCATTAAGAGGGATCATGGTGCAAGAATCTTGGGATATTGGAACAGTTATGTAACTGATTCCCCATCTTATAAATAGAAGAGTCTGAGACAGAAAAAGAATCCAATGATCAATCCACCATGAACTAATGTACCTCTTGTCTTAGGTCCTTAGCTTCCAGTTTATGATAACTTAGTCAAATTACGGCGATCAAAGGCCCATGCTCTTGAGGCCCTATCGATCCACAGACGTCCAGCCCTCATGCAGGTAATGCTTTTGTCGTCTTCTCGGGCTAACCTAATTGAAAACTAAGCAAAAAGATGACCCTCGGCCTAAACCATCGGTGTGCAACCCTTAAGTGGATTTGTGCACATGCTGATTGGAAGATGGCTGAGGCTGCCACTGATTGGACACAACTTAAGACTGCTTATAGGAACAACCCAGAAATCCACCATGTTTTCATTGGTTTTAGGTCAGGTCTTGGCCGAGGAGAGGAAGTTGTCCCAGTTAGGGCTAAAGGCGTCTTATCGAGTGATCTAGATTCCAGCCTTGCACTAGAAAGACGAATTTAGGCCAAATTCAACAGGCCAAATGTCGGTCGGACCAGTGTTAAGATCGTTTGTGTGAATGATCCAGATGTCCATTCCTACATTTGTTCGACGGGATAGCTCAGGTCTCGGCCGACCCAAAGAAAAATATGTGTAATATTTATTATGTAACTCTTCTAACCATTTGAAGGGTCTCAAGCCCGGACTCGATTTAAGGTCTTCAATGCAAATGATCGAGATGTTTTGCCCTGCATTTGCACTTGGGCTTTAGATAATATCTCGGCTGATAGCCGAGAAGGCAAAATCTCAGTGTAATCTACGTACTTGCTTACTTATGTTTCAAATTGTCAGTAAAGCTGTCGAATTCCATTATATTATGCCCTTATGGTTTATACAATTTATACGAGCCGCTGAGTTCTGTTGTTTTGTGTATGATGTTTCTATTATTTAAAATTCAAGGGGCTAAACTCGTCAATAGAAAGAATGTTCTTTTCTTTCTCTAATGATAACTTATCTATCTAGGACATGTTTTTGCTTTTTATTGGCTAATTTTTCCGGCGGCTTATGAACACATCGATTTTGAAGTTTTGATAAGTCCAAAAAAATTTTGAAGTTTTAAAAATTCCAAACCAACCACCCATCAATATTAAGTTATAAAAATAGAGACGAGACCTTGCAAATTGGAATTTGCATAGGCTCTATCTTCACTTAAAAAATTAACTCCAGTTTTTCTAACTCCATAGCCAAACACGACCTTAATAGTCTTTAAAACTAGGACTAAGGGCCTTCATTTTAGTTGGTGAAGGTATCAATAGATTCAAAACCATACGCTTGTTGGATGCATTTTAACATTCGAGAATTTGAATATAATACTCGTTTAATTTTGAATAGAAATGTTATTGGTGACCTTTTGTTCCCCTGCTTTGAAGGCAATTTTTTTTGGAATTGGTCCGTAAGCCTAACCCAGACACACAACATACATAGCACAAACTACGACACAACAAATACATACACACAATTCTGTCCTATTTTAAAGGAGAGTAACACACAGAGAGAATTTGAAAAATATTTGTTTTTCAGTTTGATGATGCTATATATTGGCGATCTCCCAAATCAGGACACGTGGCGGATGACGTGTCCCAGAACTCGGAAGAAAGGGCACACAGGAGCCGACCAGGACACCCTTGTATCCGACCTGCAAGCACAAGCTGGCTCTCCTCAGAGCCCCTTGTAAATTGGCCTCCTCGGCCTTTCAGCTCGCCCCGAGCTACCACAGGACCAGGATGTCTCGGCCCTCCCGCTCGTTCCTGAGCTCCCTCGCCGAGGCCATCTTCCTCGGTCCCTCCGACCGACCAACTCCACTACTCATAGGCGTAACCGCCGCTTCGCAGATCTCGTCATGCGCGGATTCTCCGCCAGCAACATCCCACATTCCACGCTATAACGATCCCCATTAACGGGCGATCCGCTTATTACGCGGGCGTGACGTCGGGAGCATAACTACCGGCGAGATTCTCGTGCCTGCTCCTGCGTGCCGCCGCCACTATATAAACCCCCATCACAGAGGGGTCAAGTAAGATTTTTTCACCCCACTTAGCCGTTACTCTGCTCGGATCTTGCACTAACTTGATCGTCGGAGGGTCTTCGGTGGTATCAAACCACCCCGAGACTTCCTTGCGGTACTCGGCGCAAACTCCTCAAAACCACCAATCTCCTCAAAACCCATTGAGACCCGCACACAACAGGAGATCACCTCTAATATCCACCGGGAGATCGACGGAAGACAACATCTGACGGAGACCCGAAAAGGACCTCCATCAGTTGGCGCCATCTGTGGGAAACTAAACTCCACAAAAAAACAAAGTTTGCCTTCCGATCTCCATCCACATGGCAAGCGATCACCCTGAAGATCCAGGTACCAGTCGCCGCCTCCCCCTCAACAGAGGTACGGATGAACCTCCTCCGGCGACCGTCATCAACGCACTCGCCGGCCGAATAGACCGACTACAGTCCATCGTGGAGGCGCTCATCCGCATCCAAACGGCCGGACCAAGGCCCCAGATCGCCGCTCCTCCGCCTCCAGAAGACTCTGCCCTCGTCGGCACGGCTGACCACCGGTAAGCTACGTCCCTTGGCCACAGATCTCACGGGCCGATACTCTCTGAGGCCCGCTGGGCGCCCCATAGCTCCACACCAAGATCTGCTCCCAGAATGCCTCGCCTCAAGCCTCCTCGCGACCCCCACCCCCCTGAGGAGATGTCGGTCACTTCGCCTGTCCTCAGGCATGACCGACACCCCTCCCTCGACGGGGTCGCATGGAAAGGGCTCGCCACGGCGGCCCGAGGGCCACCTCGCCCGGGGATCTGAGGAACCTCATCAAAAGGAACCGGGGCTACGCCCAGATGCAGATATCCTACAGCAGGGGCCAGGGATCACAAGGCGCCGAATCCTCAGGGTACCACGGCCGACTCGACGCCCTCGAGAAGAAGATTGGGGGTTTACGCCGAGAAGGTCACCTCTCGGGTGACGGGGCTAAGTACGCCGCCGACTCGCTCACCAAGCCATTTACCGAGGGATTGCTCACTCTTCACGTCTCCTCGTGCAACAATCCCCCGAAGGTCTCTCTGTTCGACAGGAAAACCGACCCGAAAGACCATTTGGATGCTTTCACCGCGGGGATGAGCTTCCAGGACCATTCCGACGCCGCTCAGTGCAGAGCCTTCCCAGCCACCTTCATCCGCTCTGGTCGGGACTAGTTCCGAGGACTCGAGCCTCGCTCAATCTCGACATTTGATAAGCTGGCTACTCTGTTCCTCGGCCACTTCGTCGGGAACCATCGGCAGAAACGCACGGTCGACTACCTCTTCACAATTAAGAGCGGGGACAAGGAGACGTTCAAAGCTTACGTCACCCGCTTCTACAACGCCCTCCAGATGGAATACATCAGCAGCTGCAGCAGGGGGAGCGCCGGGGGAGCAGCCGGCCAAAGTGGTCCTCGATGCTCCCATAGACCAACTGCACCGTGTCCTCGGTGCAGTTCTGGTCGTAGAGGTATACGTCTTCGAAGTGGATGATGTCGGGGATGGTAAAGGAGAATTCTTCCATTCTCAACGATCTGTTTACGAAGAATGGAAGGACCAGTGCTCCCTCAGCCTTATATAGCCCACTGCGCCCCAACGGAACCCAACAGTCGCCCGTTTTCGCCCACAAAGTCGCTACCACACGGCGATCATTGAGCCTTCTCTGGCAGAATCGAAATGACGTGACTCTGGCGCTTCGCCTCCCCACACATTCAATACGCATGCTACGCGCACGTTCGCTATGACCGTTCCTGTTCCCCATATCTGCCATGGGATGGTCGGGCGAAACCTCGTGAAGAATCGGCCAAGCATCTACCATGCTCGGCCATCCCTGGCCGGTAGCTTCCCTACACGCAACGCCGGGGATCAAAGCCCTCGCCGAGAGGCAACTGCGCAGCTTCACTGTCCGGTTATCCTTAGCAGGCCTCTTACGGCCCCTCCAACACTAAGGATCAAAGTCCTCCGTAGAGGCAGCCGAGCGGCTTCCCTGCTTGGCTATCTCTGGCCGGTAGCTTCCCTACTCGCAACGCTAGGGATCAAAGCCCTCGCCAAGAGGCAACCGCGCAGCTTCACTGCCCGGTTATCCTTAGCAGGCATCCTATGGCCCCTCCAACGCTAAAGGATCAAAGTCCTCCTTAGAGGCAGCTCAACAGCTACCCTGCTCAGCTATCCCTGGCCGGTAGCTTCCCTACTCGCAACGCCAGGGATAAAAAAGTTCTCCCAGAGGCAGTCGAGCCAGACCCTCGCTCGGCTATCCCCGTCTGGTAGCTTCCTACCACAACCGACAGGGATCAAAAGCCCTCCCAGAGGCAGTCGAGCCCGACCCTCGCTCGGCTATCCTTCAGGACAAAAGCCCTCGCCAAGAGGCACAGGGCAGTAACCCTGCTCGGCCAAGGGTCCTTGGTAGGCTTCTTACAGCCCCTCCCACGCTAAGGACCAAAGTCCTCCTTTGAGGCGGTCGAGCCCGACCCTTGCCCGGCTGTCCCCGGCTGGTAGCTTCCTACCACAACCGACAGGGATCAAAGTCCTCGCCAAGAGGCACTGGGCAGTAACCCTGCTCAGTCCCCGTCCTGAAGGATCAAAAGCCCTGGCAAAAGGCAACCGAGCCCGACCCTTGCTCGGACAACTCCAGTTGGTAGCTCCCTACCCATGACGCCAGGGATCAAAGCCCTCGCAAGAGGCATCCGAACGGCTACCTCGCTCGGTCATTCCAGGCTGGTAGTTACCTACCCACGACACCAGAGATCAAAGCCCTCACCAAGAAGCAACCGCGCAGCTTCACTGCTCGGTTATCCTTAGTAGGCTTCATACAGCCCCTCCAACACTAAGGATCAAAGTCCTCCTTAGAGGCAGCCGAACGGCTTCCCTGCTCGGCTATCCCCGGCCGGTAGCTTCCCTTGTCACGACACGAAATATTAGCTCGTGACCAGCACTTAAATCACGCAACGTCTAAAGGCGTAACGTAATTCAAGTACCCAGAAATCTAAAAATTTTTAAGAAAATAAAGGAGGTGAAGTTTTAAAATAAAGGTATAATGAAATCAAGTTTTCTTAATGCAAAAAAAAAATAAAGGAACATAAAAATGCAGGTGAAATTTACTAGTTCGAAAACGTGTTTCGTCTTTTAAAAATTTGGGCAGTACCTCCTTTGTATATTTTGATCCAAAACCACAAATACATAACAAGAATAAGGGCATTCCCAAGCGGGAGCTAGCACTTCGCCAAACGGAGGATCACAACCACGCAAGACAGTGTATGTAAGTATACGACGCCCAACGGCGAAGTTCACCACCAAAGATAAATAAATAAGCAAGACATCAAAACCACAAGTAGCGGAAATACCCTCGCTCTAAGTCTCGCAACCACAAATCTCACTAAGTCTCATTACTTACACAAATACTAATTTTGATTGATGGAGCTGACTAGATACAATATGAAATATAAATACAAGAGTGGGTACGATACAAATGCCCCAACTACCAATGCAAAGCACCCAAATGAAGCTATATGCCAGCGATACCGCTACGGATCCATGCGGTCAACCTGTAAGAACTGTGGCACAACGGGGGTGAGTTGCCAACTCGTGAGTAGAAAAACATCTACAGATAAAAATTAAATAAACAATGACTCCTAGGTCAACTATATCATAAAGGTAATACTATGATATCTAGGGTGACCGTATCTGTATATGTGCCAACAATGTAATCAATACCTATATGTATACGGATATAATCCAACAATAATCAATGTATGTATGCATGTGGATCTCGTCCAACCATATAATCAATGTATGTATGCATGTGGATCTCGTCCAACCATATAATCAATGTCTGTGAATATCATAAAAAAATATGCATGAAAGTATGAGGATATATATGTAAGTCGACGTTAGACACCCCACATGATGCGGGGAGGAGGAATAGGTAAAACAATTATTTTGTTTGAGTTAACATCGACTAACTTTACGGATCTTTGCTAAACCCTAAGTAACAACTATTTAGAAGTGATTAACTACTATGATAGATGATTATACCTAAAGATACAAGTCCTTCTTGTTCTTGTTTTTCACCTCCTCGTCGGTCTCCTCGATGTGATAGAAGATCCACCCGAGAGTTCCTTCTCCAAGCTTTAACCTCTCACTTGAGGTAACTAAGTGGCTAGGATTGCTAATCCAAGTCACCTAGAGGATATAGAGATGGATTAAGGATCTAATAGTCTTTCTAACCCTTGGGATCTCAACACATGAGAGGATTAGGGTTTGGTTGAAGAAGAGGAGAGCTTGAGGTCAGAGTGTGTGTATGTGAGAAAGAAATGAATTATGTCTCAATTCTATATTTTATGAAGCATAAAGAATATCAAATAAATCATTATGTGATAATTACAACCATGCTTCATTTAATATAATCAATGAATCATCACATGAGTCATTAAGCAATAAATGCTTCATTAACTCATTTGGATGAATCATCTCATGAGTCACTAATTCATTTAATGCATTTTACACCTAAGCTCTCCACCACACCTTTCTTCTAGAAGCTTCTCGACTAATTACGAGAATGCCCCTCCTATCCGTAAAACACGAAAATACTGAGACTGTATAAATCCAATAATCCAATACTAGAATCTGGCTTAAACCAAAGCCCGCTAGTATAAACTGTCCGAAAATCGTACGTGCATAAATACACGTATGTGTCCGAACCCTGTCGTAAAACCATACGACCTCTATATCGTATCGCCTGAAGAAGGGAAACTCTCTGTGTGGGACTCTAAAGACTCGACACTACGCTGGCAGTGGGTTTAACCACAGGCTGCAAGCGGTACTAGCTGTACGTAACGGTCCCCAGGTAGATGTCGATAAGAAGGCCGATGAGGAAACCCATCCGAACTCCTACTGAGCCTGATGTGATAATCTCTGTACAGTCTGGTCTGTTCGTTTAAGACTATCGCATATCGGGCCTAGGGGGCGGCAAGCGTCAGTCCCCTAAAAGCTATATAAGTCGTGTCGGAGCGAAGCCCGTTACACCTTGAGAAGCTACTGGAAATCCTACCAGTAAATCTCGTTTGCCTTGGCCAGGGACTTTGCGTAATGGCTCTCCAAACACAGTTCGATATCAACTCCCAATACCGGGAGAGACGAATCCTATCTAACCGCCACTGCCTCCAAGTGCTTCGGGACTGCACCCAACTGCTACCTGTTTGCACGACTCCTTTGAGCCGTGGTAGGGTAGCAATCTAAGAACAGTGGGAACACACTCGAGACGAAGCAGCAGTATCAAGTCAACGGACTATGCTGTACTCATGTCACCTGGGAACTGTTAACTGACGACGGGTATAATACCAACCAACAGTTCCTTGCGAGTCCTGTCCGGTGTACCCGTAATCCAACGAGCACCTGCATACTATCTCTAGTACAACGTACTAATGGTTGAGGAATAGACCATCTCCCTTGCTGGGATGAGAAGCGTATACACTAGTCTACTCTGGAGTATCGATGTCCTATCTCGATAATCCTACGACTAGGGACCTGAAAAAGGATGTGCTTGTAGACTACCCAGCTCCCACTAATGTGACTGCCATCACAACGCTGGTAGTCAAGCAAGATCTTAAGGGCTCTATCAATATGTATTCACGATATGCAAAAAGAAACATATACACATATTAAGATAGATATAAACCAAGTAGCATACTACTATGTTGAGAAAGACTGTTAATACAACTGTGAATTTCCCAAGCTTCCATTAAATAATATACAAGCTAGTATGATACAAGAATGGCCCCTAGGGCATATACACTAACAATCTCCCACTTGCAGTAGGGCCATATACTGGCAAATCAAAGACCAATCATCTCGAATAGCCTCTCGAACTGAGTTTGAGGTAATGCCTTTGTGAATGGATCTGCAGTGTTCTCCACTGTAGAAACTCTCCGGACCTCAATCTCCTGGCGATCTATGATCTCCCTGATCAGGTGATACAGGCTTAAGATGTGTCTGGACTTCTGATGGGACCTGGGTTCCTTTGCTAAAGCTATATCTCCGTTGTTGTCACAATACAGAGGTATTGGATCAACAATGGATGGAACCACCTGAATTTCTGTGAGGAACTTCTTCATCCAGACTGCTTCTTTTGCGGCATCGCAAGCAGCGATATATTCCGCTTCCATCGTCGAGTCAGCAACGATGTCCTTCTTGGAACTCTTCCAGCACACCGCCCCTCCATTGAGGGTAAAGACATAACCCGACATGGACTTGGAGTCATCCTTGTCACTCTGGAAGATGGAGTTGGCAAAAGCCTCGATCTGGAGGTCTTTTCCGCCGTAAACCAAGAACATATCCTTAGTCCTTCTCAGGTACTTGAGAATGTTTTTTACTGCTATCCAGTGCTTCTCCCTTGGGTCTGACTGATACCGGCTCACCACGCTTAGTGCGTAAACTACATCTGGTCTGGTGCATAACATCGCATACATTATAGATCCTACCGCAGAAGCATAGGGTATAATCGACATGCGATCCCTTTCCAAATCAGTCTTGGGAGACATCCCTTTGGAGAAGGTGATTCTATGACAAGCCGGCAAATTACCGCGTTTAGAATCTTCAATACTGAATCTTTTCAGTATAGTGTTGATATACCTGGACTACGAAAGTCCCAACATCCTCTTAGATCTATCACGATAAATCCGGATCTCCAGAATGTAAGAGGCATCACCCAGGTCTTTCATGGAGAACCTGTGTGACAAGAATCCTTTGACAGATTGTAGCATAGGAATGTCATTTCCTATCAAGAGAATTTCATCCACGTACAAGACGAGGAATACGACAATTCCTGCTACAATTTTACTATATATACATGATTCATCTGGATTTTTGATAAAGTCATATACTTTGACCGTTTCATCAAAACAGATGTTCCAACTCCGCGATGCCTGTTTTAGTCCATAAATGGACTTAAGCAACTTGCACACTTTCCCGCTACTCCCACTCTGATTGAAACCTTCCGGATGATCTATATAGACGCACTCGTCCAAATTTCCATTTAGAAAAGTCGTCTTTACGTCCATCTGCCAGATCTCATAATCGTGGAAGGCGGCAATGGCAAGAAGGACCCGAATGGATTTGAGCATAGCCACTGGAGAAAAAGTTTCGTCATAGTCCAAACCAGGTCTTTGAGGAAAACCCTTTGCAACAAGTCTAGCCTTATAGGTTTCTACCTGTCCATCTACACCAATCTTTTTCTTGAAGATCCACTTGCATCCTATGGGTTTTACCCCATCTGGAGCAAAATCCAAAGTCCATACTTTGTTGGTGTACATGGACTCCATCTCGGTCCGCATTGCATCCAGCCATCTTACCGAGTCGCCGCTTTGGATGGCCTGCTGGAAGCTAGTAGGTTCATCATTATCAATGACGCAATCCTCTCTATCCCCATCTATGAGAAAACCGTAGTATCTCTCAGGCAGATGAGACGACCTACTACTCCTGCGGAGGGGTGCGGGAATGTCCTGTTCTTCTTGAACTTCCGGTTCTACCAAACTTTCAGTAATAGTTTGTGGTTCTGGAATTTCTTCCAGTTCTATTGCGCTCCCACTTGTTTCCTTTTCTAAAAACTGCTGTTATAGAAAATGGGCATTACGAGAAACAAAAACCTTTTGTTCCTCTGCGTAATAGAAAAAATACCCCTTGGAGTTCTTTGGATATCCCACAAACTTACACTGTACTGATCGTGCCTCGAGTTTGTCCGCATGTTGCTTTTTAACAAAAGCTGGACATCCCCATATCTTCAGATACTGAAGATAGGGTTTCTTCCCACTCCACATCTGATATGGTGTGGTAGGCACAGTCTTGGTAGGAACCCTGTTCAAAAGATATGCAGCTGATTCTAGCGCATAACCCCAGAAAGATCGCGGTAACTCAGCATTACTCATCATGGAACGTACCATATCTAATAGGGTTCGGTTCCGTCTTTCCGATACACCGTTATGCTGTGGAGTGTATGAAGGAGTAAGCTGAGAGAGAATTCCTTTCTCTTTTAGGTAACCCGGGAACTCAGCACTTAAGTATTCACCACCTCGATCAGATCTCAGTGTCTTGATACTTTTGCCGGTTTGGTTTTCTACTTCATTCTTATATTCTTGGAATTTCTCAAAGGCCTCGGATTTATGTTTCATTAAGAAAATGAATCCATGCCTAGAGTAATCATCCGTAAAAGTAATGAAATATGAAAAACCATCTCTTGCATGTGTAGACATTGGACTACATACATCGTTGTGTATAAGTCCTAAGAGCTCGCTCGCTCTTACTCCATGTCCAGTGAATGGAGTCTTTGTCATCTTTCCTTTGAGACATGATTGACAAGTGGCATAAGATTGATATTCGAACGGATCTAAATATCCTTCTCTATGTAACTTAGTTAACCTTCTCTCATTGATGTGACCTAGTCTACAATGCCATAAGAAAGCCTGATTTATATTTGGAGACTTTCTTTTCAGTGTGTTCTGGACATTGAAAATCTGTAATTGGTTTAACACATATATACCGTTATCTAGTGTACCGGACCCAATCAAACCATGATTAATGTGGATGTTAACAACATCGCTTACAAACGTAAAATCATAACCTTCTTTTGATAACAACGATACTGATATGATATTACACGTTAAACTGGGTACACAAAAACAGTTGCGCAAAACCAAAATATGTCCACTAGTAAATCCAAGGTGATAATCCTCTACGGAAACAGCATTCACGCAAGCTCCGTTAGCAACCTGGAGGGTCATATCACCAACCTTCAGCACTCTACGGTTTCTCAGTACCTGCAATGAATTGCATATATGAGATCCTAATCCGGTATCCAATACCCAGGAAGTAGAGTTGATTGACAGACAATTTTCAATTACAAACACACCTGAAGCCGAAGCCACAACTTGCCTCGGGTCCTGTTTCTTGGCAATCCAATCTTTGCAATCCTTCTTCCAATGGCCTTTCCTATGACAGTGGAAGCACTCGTCCTTTGCCACTACTGGCACTACAACCTTTGCCTTTCTCTTGACTCCCACCTTACCAACACCACCTCTCGGTTTGGTAGCGGCCTTCTTCTTCATTCCTTTGGCCCTTGCCTTGGACCTGGAAGAGGAAGCACCATGAACAAACATAGTGGGTGTTTCCCTTGCCTTCTGCAAGGTGTCCTCTGCACTCCTCAACATATTAAGGAGTTTTGGAAGTTCAACTTCTTTACCTTGAATGTTGAAATTCAAGATAAACTGGGCGTAGGTGGAAGGAAGGGACTGGAGAATCAAGTCTGTATACAGCTCGTTCTCTAATGTTGTCCCGAGGTTTGCGAGCTCTTCAATATAGCCAATCATCTTAAGGACATGTTCCGCTACAGATGATCCGACGGCCATCCTCGACTGAAACAAGTTCTTCAAGGTCTCGTATCTAGCTATACGAGATTGCTCTCCATACAGTTCCTTGGTATGGAGAAATATGGATTCAAGATCCATATTCTCGTGCCTCCTCTGATGTTTATTATTCATAGAGGCAAGCACGATGCATTTGGCCTTCGCGCAGTCTAACTCCCAGGTCTTGCGGATTTCCTTATCCGCGACACTGGATTCAGGACCTGGGATGGCAGGGGCCTTTGTAGTAAGGACATACCCCAATTTGTCATAGATAATAACCATCTTAACATTCCGGAACCAATCTTTATAGTTTGACCCTGTCAAAATATTTTTATCTAATAATAACTTAAGGCATGTCATGTTCTGGGTCGCTGCAATGAGAGAGAGGGGGGACACTTTAGCATGATGCTCTTGCAAGTTTAGAGTGGTTTTTAGTTTATCTAAACAGGATGGTTCCCACTGTTTCTCGAATCCCTCCTCAAACCATAAAGGAAGAACTAGTCAGGACTATTTTCACCGTACAATACTTGCTTAACCGTTCAGCCAAGCCGGTGTCGGTACTTCGAGGGAGGTTTTACGACGCTTTCGCGAAGTTCCTTAATTAAATAACCTCTTTTCTTTGGGGGCGTAGCCCCGCTGACACCTTTCTCGACACCTACTTGGTTTATAGAATTAATCGTTAAGTGAAAGAATCTCCTGATGAGTAGCATATACTCGCAGTAGGATCGGGATCCAAATATCATCGTGTGATAAAGCTGAAGGAATCCTACCAAAATTATCACACTCCAAATGGTATGCAATCTCTTTAGCAAGTTTCAGTTTCTTTAGAAACTCCCGATATGGATTTCTGCCCCATGCTCTTATGACCTTGGCGTTGGTCAAAATGTCATAAGTCACATGTCAAGTTCTACCCATCATTATCTTGTTAATTTGAACCCATCCGTACATACCCCTGACGTTAGCCAAATGGCAGTACGACTGTCCCAAACTAACTCATCTATCTATGCAACAAATGAATACCCAACAGCTACCAAACACTATGCATTGGCGTTGGTCAAAATACATAGCTTGAATACTACCGAATACCCAAATGAAATGACGGAGGGCTACGGATGGTTTTGGCGAAACCGTGAACGTAGTGAACTTGATATGATCGAAGGAACCTAATAGCTTTTAAAAGGAGTGGTTTAAGCTCCGCAATTAAAAAAATATCTTCTGTTTTAAAATAACCGAGTGGTTTCTTTTAAACTGTTCCAACAATTCAACTTTGGTTTATTTTCTTTACATTAATATAATGCGTCCCATCAATTAACCTATCATTGCAGAAAACAACGAAAATACAACGTCCTCTTATGCCATTCTCATTCGCCACTGGGCCCCGTCATTCACCCGTTAGGTTACTTAACTAACGACAGAGCGGGGGTTGGGCTAGCACGGGTGCAAAACATAAGTGACGGCTACTAGATATCATATATAGATATTGTACATTCGTCGGACGCAATAATAGGCATTCCAGATCACAGATGAACATATTGGATTTTCTAGGAATCTGCATTCCTTTTGAGCCTGCAAAGAAAGACGGATTACATAGTCGCGATGAACAGCCAAAACCCCACCTTAGACCCCTACGGGTACGGCAAACTACCTGCCAAGTACCCGAAGTGAAGCGGTCTCCCTCAACGATGTGAGTAAGCCACTAAACACTTCAAAGTACCCGGTAGTTTGTGTACCCCACCTTGGGTCTATCCTAGGAGCAGAAACAGTAAATAAAATAATACAACGGTGGCTACAATCTCAACCCGGATGTACCCCGTAAAAGAATATTACAACAAATTACAATTTACATTTGAATGAAAGATATACTCGTCTCACATCCCCGGCTATCCATTCACGACAATCCAACAAGTCCGCATTCACAAACCAGTAAAAATCATTACAGAAATGTGCAACCCCTGCTAACCGACATACTAGCAGCTAGGGGAGGTTTACGAACACATTAAACACAATACAGATATAATCCAGTTAGCCAAACATCTTAGAATTTCGATCAATCAATACTTATGAATCCA
Source organism: Agapanthus africanus (assembly GCA_030015575.1). NCBI lineage: Eukaryota > Viridiplantae > Streptophyta > Magnoliopsida > Asparagales > Amaryllidaceae > Agapanthus > Agapanthus africanus. The sequence continues at coordinate 311,023,821 of JASDDO010000029.1, forward strand.
CTCCAAACAATTCTCTGTGCACATAAAACCTGAGCAGAAACAAATCAGCCCAGAAAATACAACATCAACACAGAAGAATAACTGAGCAAATTTGGGTTGACTCGGTGTCAACTCGGCCGCGGATCCGCGGCGGATCGCTTGGATCGGCCGCGGTTCCGCGGTGGTATGGTCGAGTTATGATCCCAAATTTCTTCACAATTCTTAAAAAACCCTGCTTGTATTTTTAAGGGTCCCTGAAAAATTTTTAGACCCCGTTTTAAAATCGGCAGAAACTATGTGAAAACGTCGTATTTTCGGGTTCGTTTTGCGATCGAATTTCTAAAGACTTTGCTAACATGTTAGTTATGGTTTAGCTAGGATCTGATACCACTGTAAGTCGACGTTAGACACCCCACATGATGCGAGGAGGCGGAATAGGTAAAACAATCATTTTGTTTGAGTTAACATCGACTAACTTTACGGATCTTTGCTAAACCCTAACTAACCACTATTTAGAAGTGATTAACTACTGTGATAGATGATTATACCTAAAGATACAAGTCCTTCTTGTTCTTGCTGTTCACCTCCTCGTCGGCCTCCTCAATATGATAGAAGATCCACCCGAGAGTTCCTTCTCCAAGCTTTAACCTCTCACTTGAGGTAACTAAGTGGCTCGAATTGCTAATCCAAGTGACCTAGAGGATATAGAGATGGATTAAGGATCTAATAGTCTTTCTAACCCTTGGGATCTCAACACATGAGAGGATTAGGGTTAGGTTGAAGAAGAGGAGAGCTTGAGAAGAGAGAGAGTGTACGTGAGAATGAAATGAATTATGTCTCAATTCTATATTTTATGAAGCATAAAGAATATCAAATAAATCATTATGTGATAATTACAACCATGCTTCATTTAATATAATCAATGAATCATCACATGAGTCATTAAGCAATAAATGCTTCATTAACTCATTTGGATGAATCATCTCATGAGTCACTAATTCATTTAATGCATTTTACACCTAAACTCTCCACCTCACCTTTCTTCTAGAAGCTTCTCGACTAATTACGAGAATTCCCCTCATATCCGTAAAACACGGAAATACCGAGACTGTTTAAATCCAATACTAGAATATTGCTTAAACCAAAGCCCGCTAGTATAAACTGTCCGAACATCGTACGTGCATAAATACACGTATGTGTCCGAACCCTATCGTAAAACCATACGACCTCTATATCGTTTCGCCTGAAGCAGGGAAACTCTCTGTATGGGACTCTAAAGACTCGACACTACGCTGACAGTGGGTTTAACCACAGGCTGCAAGCGGTACTAGCTGTACGTAACGGTCCCCAGGTAGATGTCGATAAGAAGGCCGATGAGGAAACCCATCCGAACTCCTACTGAGCCTGATGTGACAATCTCCGTACAGTCTGGTCTGTTCGTCTAAGACTATCGCATATCGGGCCTAGGGGGTAGCAAGCGTCAGTCCCCTAAAAGCTGTATAAGTCATGTCGGAGCGAAGCCCATTACACCTTGAGAAGCTACTGGAAATCCTATCGGTAAATCTCGTTTTCCCTGGCCAGGGACTTTGCGTAATGGCTCTCCAAATACAGTGCGATATCAACTCCCAATACTGGGAGAGACGAATCCTATCTAACCGCCACTGCCTCAAAGTGCTTCGGGACTGCACCCAACTGCTACCTGTTTGCACGACTCCTTTGAGCCGTGGTAGGGTAGCAAACCAAGAACAGTGGGAACACACTCGAGACGAAGCAACAGTATCAAGTCAACGGACTATGCTGTACTCATGTCACCTGGGAACTGTTAACAGACGACGGGTATAATACCAACTGATTGGTTCGAAAGAGTGTTTTTGTAGTTAACCTCAATCAGAACGGTGTCGCGCGTAGCTAGACTGAGGTGAGTACGGGTCGTCCTCTAGGAAACGTGGAACCTTTTACTCTTACTTTAGATGTGTTGAGAAAGAGAGGAGGGATAAAGAATTTTGAAGAATGGTTTCTAGATCTACGTTAAGCAAGAGTGCAAAAATATAGATCTAGATTATTTTAGGGATGTAGTTAATATAATAAGGGGGCTTGTAGGGTTCGTTAGGATTTAGTAGTCATGGACGATTAATTAAAAGTTACTTTTTTTTATACTTTAATAGATTTAAAACTAGAATGACGGTGATGCGTGTAGATTAGGGTTTCTGGAGGGAAAAGGAATCCCACTCTTAACCCTTATCTCGACACGGAACTCCGTTGTTCTAGTTTTAAATCTATTAAAGGATAAAAAGAGTAACTTTTAATTAATCGTCCATGACTACTAAATCCTAACGAACCCTACAAGCCCCCTTATTATATTAACTACATCCCTAAAATAATCTAGATCTATATTTTTGCATTCTTGCTTAACGTAGATCTAGAAACCATTCTTCAAAATTCTTTATCCCTCCTCTCTTTCTCAACACATCTAAAGTAAGAGTAAAAGGTTCCACGTTTCCCAGAGGACGACCCGTACTCACCTCGGTCTAGCTACGCGCGACACCGTTCTGATTGCGGTTAACTATAAAAACACTCTTTCGAACCAATCAAATAGCGCCGTTGCCGGAGATACGTGCGTAATTTTTTATTCTTACTATTTGTGTTGAATTCTTATACGATCCATATCATAATTAAAACAAAACTGCAAATTGCATATTTAACGATTTGTGCGTGAATTTTTTGCAAGGAGATCTGGAGTCACAGAATTAAGAAAAACAGAAGACAGAGACATTCTTAGAGATCCAGAGGAGCACAGAAGGGCACAGAAAAAATTTCAGCAATAGATCCTTCTTTCCTGCGGCGGAACCGCGGCAAAGGAGAGCATCTGCGGCGGAAGCGCGGTGCAATTGGGGGATCTAGGGTTCACACTTCTCTGGTATCTTTCTTAACTCCTTCTTTCTCCTCTCAAATCCAATAAAATCTATTTTCAGCAGGATTCTTTGCAAAATAGCGCCGCTCAAAAATCTTTTTGCAAAAGTTTTGTGATTGGTTTTGTTTTGCATATTTTAATACGGACTTTAAGGGGCAAAGACCAAATCAAGATTAGGTGGGGATTTCATCACCCTTCCTAAGCCCCACAAATCACAAACCGAGCATCTAGATCAACCCTTCATTAATTTAAAAAATATCTAGACCAGACTCTAAGGACTGTCGCGCTCATTAAGGACAGAGGAAGGTCATGGGTAATCTATCGCTTATCCGCATTACTTTTGTAGTGCCTAGGCAAGTGTGTCCAAGGCGAGTGGTTACTTAATTAGGACCACTACTTTCATAGTGGGGAGCCTCCCACTCACCTGGCACTTACCTAGCTACAAGGGTAGTAATGAGGCGGTAGAGGATTGATCCTGCGGCTTGACCTTTGGAAGTCTAGGAGCGGTCTAGAGACTGGACCTAGGTAACCTTAGTTCTAGGGTTGCTTGTGCATCTTAGGGAGATTTGTCTTGAGTCCCACTTTTTCAAAACAAGCCAATTTTAAATCACACACACGCTGCCACTTGCACTAAACCCGCTTAGTGCATGCTCGGCTGGACACGGGATCCTAGTGCCCGTCTTGTCTGCGTTCCTGCTATCGACGCCGAAGTCGGTACTTCTTCATCTTCTTTTCCCCGGCAACGGCGCCATTTGATTGGTTCGAAAGAGTGTTTTTGTAGTTAACCGCAATCAGAACGGTGTCGCGCGTAGCTAGACCGAGGTAAGTACGGGTCGTCCTCTAGGAAACGTGGAACCTTTTACTCTTACTTTAGATGTGTTGAGAAAGAGAGGAGGGATAAAGAATTTTGAAGAATGGTTTCTAGATCTACGTTAAGCAAGAATGCAAAAATATAGATCTAGATTATTTTAGGGATGTAGTTAATATAATAAGGGGGCTTGTTAGGGTTCGTTACTCTTTCTATCCTTTAATAGATTTAAAACTAGAACGACAGTGATGCATATAGATTAGGGTTTCTGAAGGGAAAAGGAATCCCACTCTTAACCCCTATCTCGACACGGAACTCCGTTCATATCTAGCCTTTATTAAAATAATCATTAATCTAATCTCTAATCGCGGACGCGGCTAACAATGAATTGGTAGCGCGCCCGATTAGGATGTTAATGATTCTTTTGGTAAAGTTTATAAACTTTATAGGACGTAAAAAGAGTTTAGCTATTTTCATCATCCATTAGCCTACCCTAATCCTACGAACCCTAACAAGCGGAGAATTGCTCGCGCATGTTGGGAGAAAAAGAGATGGAGAGAAAATGCATAATTAAACTACGAAGAAATAGAATAGGAAAAAGAACTACCTTTATTAATCAACAATATTCATTACACTTTGATTCTTAGAAAATGATTACAAAGACTAGCTTGCTTCTCGATCTCTTCCAAGGAGGTAGACGAACAGTTGATGATCAGCCTGGATGCGTAAGCCGTCTTGGACTTCGTGATCGCGTCGACATGATAATTTTTCCAAGAGGCTCTCGGTCCCTATTTATAGTCCAAAGCCATAACCTTTTACTTCCAAATTTAGAAGTTAACAGAAAAGATTATCCCAAAAAATTCTCAGCCTCTATCTCCCAAATACTGCGGTGGATCCGCGGCATCAAGGGGCTTGGGCCGCGGATCCGCGGCCTGATGATCATGGCCGTTGATCATTTTTCTGGGGCTGGCTCGTTGTGACATTTGGCGATCCTTGGAACCTTCAGAATTTGGAAATCTTCTCGTGGTTGCTGCCAGACTTGGTCTCCAAGTTTTGCTTTCTTAATTAGGCAAGTCTTCTTCAACAACTTGATTTCCTTGATTTAAGACCTGAAAATTCTGCACAACTTAAAAAATATTTAGTAGACTGAGTCTACTAGGATTAGGTAAATAATATTATATACATTTTCCTACCAAATGCTAATTATAATATATCAACACATGGAAAATAGAATGTTTACAGATAAACCCTCATATGTATGATATATTATAATAAAGACCTTTTTTATTATGAAAATGGTAGGAAAAATGTAATAACAAATGTGCAGTTTTATCAACTGGACAAATACCCCCAAACTTATCTTTGATCGTCCCGAGCAAACTAGTTTATTCAAGAGAAGGTGAAAAAAGAAGGGAGAAAACTAAGCACACTTTCGTAGGCAAACACGATTGCACTGAGCACGTGCAACAAGCCGTTAAACCTCTAGGTGTCCCTAGTAGGAGGAGTGTTATCTCCTGAGGGTTTTCAGCGGATTACACCCATAAAATCCAATAACAAAAGAGAGATGGTGAAATTTACATATAAAGATAAGAACCATAAACAAAATACTTTGAAAATTTAGAGTTTCCAACTACACTAGCTTTTCGGTTGTCATGAGCCCTATCTTAATAGTCATGAAAAGATGTTAGAAACCATATTATCCCTCAATAAAACATCGTCTTTATTCTTCATTCCTACCTTTCATCCAAACATTGATCATGTACCCCTACGTGTGTGAAATGGACATCCCTACACTCGGAGAATTCAATTCAAGCTATCATGCTCTTGTCCATCTACCTCGGTACTTTTTTAACTTGATGAATATTTAGATTTGCTCACACATTTTCATGCGACCGTTAATATTTCTTGAGGTACTAACCGACCGATTACTTATGTGCTTGCAGATTAGGAGATAGTATTTTCCTTGTCTTGCACCACCTAAGGCTTAGCAGTGACTCCCAGACCGGTTGGTCTTAGGGCACTAGGTGAAGAAGCACCCTCGCTATATTTTTTTATTGCTGCCTTGGCGATAACAAAACCAGTGTTCATTTTTTTCCTTTTCACCATTTTTATATTTTCTTCATTTTTTTATTTCCTTCATACTTTGGCTTTTAGACAAGAGTATTTCAAGGTATCCTGTACTATCCCGAGTTTCAAGACGTGTGTAAGTGCATATAGTAGGGTATCAACATTCAAAAGTTTGGCTTCCAGAATAGAAACTATTTTTCAGACTTATTTTTATCCTCAGATTAGTGACTTCCTTCATCTTACTAACCCTTGGGACAACAGCTCATAACTACTTATTACTAGTTCGTTTAAGAAAACTTCTAATTTTCTTGGTTTTCTTAAACTATTCCTATCTTTAGGATGTAATTTTTTTCACTTTCTACTCTTTTGTTATAAAAATTTTTTAATGCTGTTGGTGAGTGCTGCATGCTCCCACAACTCTTGTGGCGCCGCGGAAGCGGTGAACGAAAATTTTCTTTGCATACAACACGCACTTAACCGAAGATCTTGTCTAAACCACAACTAGTAAACCCTAACTAAAGATCTTATCTACTATGTTAGGGATTATACCTTGATGATACGGTCCTTCAGGTCTTCTTTTGGATGCAACTCCTTTGCTCCTTTCTCCTCTTTTGGTGAACTCCTTGGCTCCTTTAGATGTTGCCGACGTTTTCGATCTCCGGCCACCGAAGACCTAGATGATCCACCCGAGAGTTTTCGTGCAAGCTAGAAACTCTTCTCAAGAGTTTAACCTAGAGACCAAATTTGCTAGAAGAGGTCACTAGGATGATGTAGAGATAAGTATATTGGATTAACTTGAAATCCTAAGCTTTGGATTCACATCTCATGTGAGGGTTTAAGCTAGGAAGAATGATAACCATCATTTTCTTTCTTTCTTCTTATACACTTGTTATGATACACTTATCATAATTTTGTGTAGGATTGGAATGCCTTGATTTCACATCTCATGTGAAGGTATTTATAAGAAGAAGTGGAGGAGAGAATAAGTGCATTTCATAATTAAAAAGTTTAAGCATGATGAAAAAGAATATAGCACTAACTAAAGCATGTATTATGAAAGAAATATCATGCTTTAATAGTACATCCACTTCAACAACCACATTATCATGCTTATACCTTTTAATTTACACCTCACTAATTTATTTTCACAAAATAAATGATGTCATAATTATGTCATTATGAGGTGGCACCTTCTAGAAGGTATTCTTGTAACAATTACAAAAATACCCCTCCTCCGTATACCGTATACCGTATACTGTATACCCGCATCCGAATTCCGAAAAATACGAATACCATTAATCCAATAATATAATACCGGTATCCGGCCAGTATTATTCTTTCGATTATTATTCCTGTAACAATTACACGAACATAATCGAAAACCTGCCGCAACACCTTACGGCTGCCGTAACAACTTACGGTCTCTACATCTTTCGCCTGAACGAGGGAACCCTCTGTGTGGGACTCTAAAGACTCGTCAGTACGCTGGCAATGGGTTTAACCACAAGCACGTCAGTGGCACTAGCTGTACGTAACGGCTACCCAGGTACATGACGAAAAGGTGGCCGACGAGCGAACTCATCACAACCCTTACGAGCCTGTAAGCAACACTTACCGTACAGTCCGGTCTCTTCGTCTGATACGTCGCATATGAAGTCCAAGGGTGGTAAATGTCAGACCCCGGTAACTTTATAAGTCATGTTGATTTATGGCTCATAACAGGTCGAGGAACTACTGATAACACTTATCAGTAAACCTCGAGAACCCTGGCCAGGGATTTAGGTGTTATAGCCGATCAAACATAGCGCGACATTAACTCCCTATACCGGGAGAGACGAAACTCCTCCTATCACTCACTGTCTCCATATGATTCGGGACTGTATCCAAAATCTACCTGTTTGCACAACTCAGTAGAGCCATGGTAGGGAGGAAATCAAAGTACAGTGGGAATCACACAAGACTCTATGACGATCTCGGGTCTACAGACTAACCTGTACAAGTGTCACCAGAGAACTGCTATCTGAAAATAGGTATATATACCATCTAGGAGTTCTCGGCGAGTCCGTCCAGTGTACCCAGTCTCTACTGAGCATCCGTACACCATCCTTGATGTCAAACACCGATGGATATGGGATCATCCATCGCCCATCATATGGGTCAAGATGCGTATACGCTAGTCTATACTGGTGTATCGATGCCCTGTCTCGACACACCCTCGACTAGGAACAGTTATAGGATGTACTCATAGACTACCGTGGCCCTACTAGTATGATCTCATCATAGTCCCAGTAGTCGAGTACAAATCCTAAGGGCTTTATCAACATGTAACAAAAGAGACAATCAGAGTACATGTTAAGATAAAGTACAACCAGATAGCGTACTATCATGTCGAGCAAGAAAGTCCTCCCTATATATGTCCAAGCATCCACTACAATATACATCGTATGTACAGTAATGGCCTCTAGGGCACACATATAACTAACAATCTCCCACTTGCACTAGGGCCATTTGTTGTGGTATCACATACCAAACAATCAGCTGTGGTTTAAGTATCTCATACTCAACCATCCCATAAAAGTCTCTACTGGGAAAAAGCCTTAGTGAGTGGATCCGCTCTGTTGTCCTCTGTATCTACTCTCCTAATCTCGATCTCCCTGGAGATCAACCATCTCCATGATCAGGTGGTGCTGCCTAAGAATTATATCTGGATTTCTGATGGGACGGTAGTTCCTTGGCTAAAGCCACAACTCCATTGTCACACAATGGTAGGAACGAAGTTCATTTTATATATATCCAGACTTTATCTTTGGTAGCATCCTTAGTAATGACGTATCTTGCCTTTCTAGTATGTCACGGTATCTAGCTTGGAACTCTTTCAACATACCGTCCCTTTACTAAGGGTAAAGACAATGACTGCGACTGACATTCAGTCGTCCTTATCACCCTGGAACCTTTCCAGTGATTCTCCCCTGGACCGATTGATATCATCTCACTACAACTAGTGAAAATCCTAACATCCAATTAGATCTATCTCATAGATCCAAAACCCAGGATTTAGGAGGTATCACCTTGATCTTATATGGAGAATCTTATGTGATAAGCGGAGATTGACCGAGTGTATCATAGGAAACTTCTTCCCTATCAGGAGTATGTCATCTACGTGCTCTACGAGGATTACCACCATACTCCATACCATGAGGTTCTACCATTTTGATGAAGTCAAACTCTTTGACTACCACATCAAAACAAATGTTCCAACTCCGCTGTGATTCTTCCCAGGATCGATTGATACTATCTCACTACAACTAGTGAGTACCCTAATATCCATTTAGATCTATCTCATAGATCTAAAACCCAGGATTTAGGAGGTATCACCTTTGATCCTATATGGAGAATCTATATGATAAGAGGAGATTGACTGAGCGTAGCATAGGAAACTCCTTCCCTATCAAGAGTATGTCATCCACGTACTCTACGAGGATCACGACCATACTCCCTACCATCCTTTTTGTATATACAAGGTTCATCTATTATTTTGTTGAAGTCAAACTCTTTGACTACCACATCAAAACAGATGTTTCAACTCCGCGATGCCTGTTTTATCGCATAAAACATCTTGCACACTTTTCCGCTGCTCCCACTGTCTACGAAGCCCTCTGGCTGTGTACTTATAGACGCTCTCTTCTAAAACTTCGTTTAGAAAAGCTGTCATGACACCCAACCACCAGATATCGTAGTCAAGGTATGTAGCAGTGGCAAGTAGGATCTGGATGGACTTAAGCATAGCTTTGAAAGTCTCAACTTTTCCATGTACACCAAGTAATCTTCTCAAGATACACTTGCTCCTGATGGGGATTTAACCCTTTAGACAAAGCAACCAAAGTCCATACTTTGTTGGTGTATAAGGATTCCATCTCAGATCGCTAAGCATCCAGCTATTCTCACAGAGTCCCACTCCTGATGGCCTTCTCGAAACTAGTTAGGTCATACCACTTTGGTCAGGCAACAACCCCATCCCATAGGGTCGCCGTGGCACCAAAAGGTCCCTCAGCAGCTACTTTCTACGCATGCCCCCTTGCGAGGACTACAACCCGCCGGAACACCTTCCGGTCTCAGGACATGCTGGGGTAATATGAAATCCTCGCTCCCACTGTCATAGAGAAACCGAAGTATCTCTTAGGTGGGTGAGGAAACTTACTAGATCGGCGGAGAGGCTGAGGTTCGTTAGAGTCTATTGAATCCTTTTGTTCTACCAAATCATCTGCTGTAGCTGGAACTCCTTCCAGTTCTACCTCATGACTACTAATTTCTTCACAAGAAATTCCCTTTCAAAAAGGTGGCATGCTGAGAAACAAAACAACTTTTGTTCCTCGGTTAGGTCATCTGTTGTAGTTTGTATAGCTGGAACTCCTTCCAGTTCTACCTTATGACCACTAATTTCTTCACAAGAAATTCCCTTTCACAAAGGTGGCATGCTGAGAAACAAAACAACTTTTGTTCCTCAGTTAGGTAGAAGATCTTCCCTTTCTAATGCTTGGGATATCCAACAAACTTCCACAGTTTTGACTTTGCCTCGAGCTTGTCCGGATTTTGGTTTTTTTTTAGACATAGGCCGGACAACCCCAAATCTTAACATCTTTAAGATATGGGCTCTTCCCATACCATATCACATATGGAGTAGTAGGCACCTGATTTGATTGGAACCCTATTCAATAGGTATGCAGCTTCGCAAGTGCATAACTCCCAAAAGGAAAATAGGAAACTCAGTAGTACTCATCATGGAGCACACCATATCACATAGGGTGCAATTGCTCCGCCCCAATATACCATCGTGCTATGGTGTATACGAAGGAGTAATGCTGAGAGAGAATCTCATTCTCCTTTAGAATAGTCCAGGATTTCCATACTCAAGTATTCTCCTCCTTGATCTCATCAAAGGACATAATACTTATACCCATTTTTTGGTTTTCTACTTCTAACTTATATTCTGTGAATATCTCAAAAGCTTCGGACTTGTGTTTCAACAGGAACATTTGTCTGAATCTTGAGAGATCATCAAAGAAAGTCATGAAGTACAAAGAACCGGTCATGGCATATGTAGACAGGGGACCTTTCATACATCATCATGTATCAATCCCAAGAGTTCACTAACTCTCTCTGTTTCCAATAAACAAAGCTATGGTCATCTTATCTATGTGACATGACCGGCAAGTTTCACAAGATGTAAATTTAAACTAATTTAAATATGCATCTAGATGTAACTTCGGCTAGTTGGGTCACATTGATATAACCTAGTCTACAATGCCTTAAGAAGGATTCGTTCATTTCTGAACTTATCCTCTTATGTGTGTTCTGTATACTGAGAACTGTAGTTTGATTTAGAACGTCTATGCTTTTAGATAACGTGCCTGAACCGATCAACACTTGATATAGGAAATGTTCAAAACATTATCCATCAATACAAAATTATATCATTCTTTTACTAATAAAGAGACCGATATGATGTTGTATATCAGGTTCGGTATCTAATAACATTCGTTCAGAATCAATATGTTTGTTAATACAGGGTGATAACTGCCAACTTCTTGGCTTGCAACAATTGCACCATTTCTAACTCTTGAAACTTATCACCCGTTCTCAGTCATTTACCTTTCTGTAGCCCATGTAACAGATTACATTTGTGGGATCCTGATCCGGTATCATTATACCCAGGACGTAAAAGATACTGAGAAACAGTTCTTTGTAATAGACACACCCGAAGATCATGCATCAACATATACTATCTTCGTTTGGGTAGCACGGGATTCTGGTAATTCCCAATTTCCTACTCTGTCTTATAACAATTATAGGTTGGAGCGGGACTAACGTTTCCCGGCTCGGTATAACAAGCTGGTTCAGTCAAAATATCCGTATTTATTATCTTGATTAAGGCGTGATATGGTCACTATCTGGAGAGAGAGAGAGAAGAAAACACTTTAGCGTATGCTCTTGCAAGATTAGATTGGTTATTATCTAATCCGGATGTCTCCCACCGTTTTTATCAAATCTTCCTTCAAACCCTAAAAGGTAAGATTAGCCGGGAATAATTTCACCCTATAATTTCATGAAATTGTCTTGTGTAAAACTTTCCCAGGAGTAACTCTTACTCGCAGCGGGATCGGGATCCAACTATCATATAGAAGGTATGCAATCTCATTGCAAATTTCAACTCTTGAAATTCCCGATATGGTTTTTATCCCTAGTCACTTATGACCTTGGCTATGGTCAACATATCATAAGTACTAGCCAAGTTCTACCCGTCATTTCGTGATTAGCCAGACCCACCCATATGACCCTTGACTATGATCAACATAATCACATGAATGTCCTAACTAATCGCATCATATGCTTTATAGGAATACATCACTTAGCTACCGTACACTACGCCTCGGCTATGGTCGACATACGTAGCACGAATACTAAGTACTCTGCTTCCTAAAATGACGGAGGGCGACGGATGGTTTTTATGAAAACCTTTAACGTTTTGAACTTGATATCATTGTAGAATCAAGTGGGAAGGAGTGGTTTAAGCTCCAATTTTAAAAATCGAATGGTTTTGTGGTATCTTTCTAATTTTTCTAAAGAGGTCACTCCCGGTGAAGGGATCTCGGCTCTTTCCTTATCGAATAAGGTGCTGGATATATAAATACCACGATGCAAAACAAAATCAGATCAACTATAAAATCAAATCGAGTTCTTTGTAACATTTTCTAGTTTCGCTAAAGGGGTCACTCCCGGTGAAGGGATCTCGGCCCTTTCCTCATCGAATGAGGTGCAGGATATTCAAGAATACCACTGTGCAAAACAAAAGCTAGAGTTACCCTTTTTCAAAAAGTTTGATTCTACAATATCTTTAGGTTTCTTTCTCTTAACATTAATCACATTAATGTTGTCCCATCTTTTACGTTTCCTAAACATCACAGAAAAGAAACGCAAATAGAACGTACGCTTATGCCATCCGCATTTGCCACTGGGCCCCGTCATGCACCGTTAGGTTACTTAACTAACGGCAGAGCGGGGCTGGACTAGTGCGGGTGCAAAACATAAGCAACGTTTATTATATATCTCATATATAATTATAACCATTTCAGATCACAGATGAATGCATTGGATATGCTAGGAATTCCGTATTTCATTCAAGCCCTTAATGAAAAACGGGTTCCACGGTCGTGATGAATAGCCAAAACCCCCTTTAGACCCCTACGGGTGCGGCAAACTACCCGCCAAATTCCCGAAGTGTAGCAACCTTCCTCAACAATTGAGTAGGCCACTCGGCACTTGGAGAACCCGGTAGTTTGTGCACCCCACCTTGGGTCTATCCTAGGAGCAAAAACAGTAAAAAGAAATTATACAATATAACATTGCTTTTTACAAATTACATGGAATGAAAGAAAAGGAAAAACGCTCTTCTCACACCCCCCGGCCATTCATCACAACGATCCAATACATTCATATACACATACCATCTCATGATATCCATATGTGCAACCCCCACTAATCGTCATATAGTAATTAGCAGACGTTTCAAACACATATAACAAAAAAGAAAACCCGATTAGCCAAGCACTTTAGAATTTCGATCGATAATTTTTTACAACCATGCCAACACTTGACATGTCCCTGTACAAACACCTTTATAAAAATCTACATATCCCAGAAACCCTAATTCTTCAGTCTAGGAACAGTGAAAAAGAATGAGTCAACTTGGCCATAACTCGGCGGCGGATCCGCGGCCAAACCATGGGTTTGGCCGCGGTTCCGCCGCGCTTTAGCCGAGTTAGACTTCCAAATTTTTTCTGTGTTCTTAGAAAACCCTGCTTGTATTTTTAAGGCATGTCAAATTAATTTTGGAACACTTTCAAAAACTGACAGCAGCAAGGGCAGAATACGAGTTTTTCGGGAGAAAAAACTGTCGATCAAGCTTCTAACTTTTGGCTAACATCTATTTGTGGTTTAGTTAGGCTCTGATACCATGTTGGTGAGTGCTGCATGCTCCCACAACTCTTGTGGCGCGGCGGAAGCGGTGAACGAAAATTTTCTTTGCATACAACACACACTTAACCGAAGATCTTGTCTAAACCACAACTAGTAAACCCTAACTAGAGATCTTATCTACTATGTTAGGGATTATACCTTGATGATACGGTCCTTCAGGTCTTCTCTTGGATGCAACTCCTTTGCTCCTTTCTCCTCTTTTGGTGAACTCCTTGGCTCCTTTAGATGTTGCCGACGTTTTCGATCTCCGGCCACCGAAAACCTAGATGATCCACCCGAGAGTTTTCGTGCAAGCTAGAAACTCTTCTTAAGAGTTTAACCTAGAGACCAAATTTGCTAGAAGAGGTCACTAGGATGATGTAGAGATAAGTATATTGGATTAACTTGAAATCCTAAGCTTTGGATTCACATCTCATGTGAGGGTTTAAGCTAGGAAGAATGATAACCATCATTTTCTTTCTTTCTTCTTATACACTTGTTATGATACACTTATCATAATTTTGTGTAGGATTGGAATGCCTTGATTTCACATCTCATGTGAAGGTATTTATAAGAAGAAGTGGAGGAGAGAATAAGTGCATTTCATAATTAAAAAGTTTAAGCATGATGAAAAAGAATATAGCACTAACTAAAGCATGTATTATGAAAGAAGTATCATGCTTTAATAGTACATCCACTTCAACAACCACATTATCATGCTTATACCTTTTAATTTACACCTCACATCATTTATTTTCACAAAATAAATGATGTCATAATTATGTCATTATGAGGTGGCACCTTCTAGAAGGTATTCTTGTAACAATTACAAAAATACCCCTCCTCCGTATACCGTATACCGTATACCGTATACTCGCATCCGAATTCCGAAAAATACGAATACCATTAATCCAATAATATAATACCGGTATCTGGCCAGTATTATTCTTTCGATTATTATTCCTGTAACAATTACACGAACATAATCGAAAACCTGCCGCAACACCTTACGGCTGCCGTAACAACTTACGGTCTCTACATCTTTCGCCTGAACGAGGGAACCCTCTGTGTGGGACTCTGAAGACTCGTCAGTACGCTGGCAATGGGTTTAACCACAAGCACGTCAGTGGCACTAGCTGTACGTAACGGCTACCCAGGTACATGACGAAAAGGTGGCCGACGAGCGAACTCATCACAACCCTTACGAGCCTGTAAGCAACACTTACCGTACAGTCCGGTCTCTTCGTCTGATACGTCGTATATGAAGTCCAAGGGTGGTAAATGTCAGACCCCGGTAACTTTATAAGTCATGTTGATTTATGGCTCATAACAGGTCGAGGAACTACTGATAACACTTATCAGTAAACCTCGAGAACCCTGGCCAGGGATTTAGGTGTTATAGCCGATCAAACATAGCGCGACATCAACTCCCTATACCGGGAGAGACGAAACTCCTCCTATCGCTCACTGTCTCCATATGATTCGGGACTGTACCCAAAATCCACCTGTTTGCACAACTCAGTAGAGCCATGGTAGGGAGGAAATCAAAGTACAGTGGGAATCACACAAGACTCTATGACGATCTCGGGTCTACAGACTAACCTGTACAAGTGTCACCAGAGAACTGCTATCTGACAATAGGTATATATACCATCTAGGAGTTCTCGGCGAGTCCGTCCAGTGTACCCAGTCTCCACTGAGCACCCGTACACCATCCTTGATGTCAAACACCGATGGATATAGGATCATCCATCGCCCATCATATGGGTCAAGATGCGTATACGCTAGTCTATACTGGTGTATCGATGCCCTGTCTCGACACACCCTCGACTAGGAACAGTTATAGGATGTACTCATAGACTACCGTGGCCCCACTAGTATGATCTCATCATAGTCCCAGTAGTCGAGTACAAATCCTAAGGGCTTTATCAACATGTAACAAAAGAGACAATCAGAGTACATGTTAAGATAAAGTACAACCAGATTGCGTACTATTATGTCGAGCAAGAAAGTCCCCCCTATATATGTCCAAGCATCCACTACAATATACATCGTATGTACAGTAATGGCCTCTAGGGCACACATATAACTAACAAATGCCCAGTGTCAAAGATAATTCAGTGAATACAAACCTCCCCCCCAAACCTGTTTTCAGCAGTGTCCTTACTGATGTAGCCTTTTGAGTACAAGGACCTGTGTACTAGGAGAGAGATTCAAGGGGTAAAATAATAGTTAAATGAAAACTGCCCCCAAACTTGGTCTTTGACACGCACAGATATTCAATCAAATCCATTTTTACTCACCTCCATTCTTAAAATGAGAAAATGTTACAAAAACATGGAGGTGAGGCGGAGGAATTTTAGTTTTGATAAAGCGGCTCCTGTAAAAACAGGTGCTCCTCCGCGGGGTCAGCAGAAAAATACGGTTTTAATCTATACCCATTTACTTTAAAAATTGAACCGTTTTTCAAATTTTTGACTTCAACTGCCCCGTGCGGGTGTACATACCGCACCACAAAAGGTCCTTTCCAACGAGATTTAAGCTTACCCGGATGAAGATGGAGACGGGAATCGTAAAGGACTTGTTGCCCCGATGTGAAGGTTTTTCTAAAAAGATTTTTATCGTGGAACACTTTAGTCCTGTTCTTTACTATCACCGCATTATCATAAGCTTCATCGCGGAGTTCGTTTAGCTCATTCAATTGCAGCTTCCAATAGCTGCCTGCATGATCAAGATCAAAATTAAGCTCTTTAATAGCCCACATTGCTTTATGTTCGATCTCGACGGGAAGGTGGCATGCCTTCCCAAACACAAGGCGGTATGGAGACATACCAAGATCGGTCTTATAAGCGGTGCGGAATGCCCAAAGAGTATCCGTCAATTTGGTTGACCAATCTTTACGGTTTTTCAAAACCGTCTTCTCCAATATCTGTTTAATCTGCCTATTTGAGATCTCAGCCTGCCCGCTTGTTTGGGGATGATAGGGCGTAGAAAGCTTGTGAGTGATTGAATATTTCCGCATCAAGGCCTCGAAAGACCGATTGCAGAAATGTGTCCCGTTGTCGCTAATTATAGCACGAGGGTGTCCGAATCGCAAAAAGATATTTTCTTTAAGGAACTTAATGACAACTTTGTTGTCATTAGTGCGACACGGTATAGCTTCCACCCATTTCGAGACATAATCAACCGCTAACAAGATATATAGATTCCCAAAGGAGTTGGGAAAAGGGCCCATAAAATCCATACCCCAAACATCGAATATTTCCACAACCAATATAGGTTGGAGCGGCATCTCGTTCCTTCGTGAAATCCGACCGAAATACTGACATCGCGGACAAGTTTTGCAATGTTCATATGCATCTTTAAATAATGTTGGCCAATAAAAGCCACATTGCAAAACTTTCTCCGCCATTTTTTGAGGACCAAAATGACCGCCGCATGCCTGATCATGACAAAATGATAACACGCTCTTGAATTCATCGTTAGGGACACACCTGCGAATGATTTGATCGGAACAATACTTGAATAGATAAGGTTCGTCCCAGTAAAAATATTTTACTTTGGATAGAAATCGAAGTTTGTCTTGTTTTGACCAATCATTAGGAATAAGTCCCGTTGCAAGATAGTTCACGATATCCACGAACCAAGGTTCGTAGGATACAGTCAAGAGCTGTTCATCAGGAAATGAGTTATTTATCGGCACGGTCAAAGTTGGTGAAGAAGTGATGCGTGAAAGATGGTCGGCTACAACGTTTTCACATCCACTCTTGTCTCGGATGACAAGATCAAATTCTTGTAACAATAGGATCCAACGTATTAGCCTGGCCTTTGCATCCTTCTTCGATAAAAGATGTCGTAGGGCGGAGTGATCTGTGTAAACCGCAATAGGCGAGCCAATCAAGCAGGGCCTGAATTTCTCTAATGCAAATACAACTGCCAAGAGTTCTTTATCGGTAGTTGTGTAATTTATTTGTGCATCATTCAAGGTCCTACTTGCATAGTAAATTACATGTGGCATCTTATCAATATGCTGTCCTAAGACAGCACCAATAGCAAAATCTGATGCGTCACACATAAGCTCGAACGGGTGGTTCCAATCCGGAGATGATAGAACGGGGGCTGTAGTTAGTGATTCTTTAAGCGATTCAAAAGCAGCCTCACAATCCGAATCGAAGTGAAAAGTAGTGTCCTTGGCCAATAGAAGGGTTAAGGGTCTAGCAATTTTGCTAAAGTCCTTAATAAATCTTCTATAAAATCCTGCATGGCCAAGGAAGGATTGTATATCTTTGACGCAGTTGGGACGAGGGAGGTTATGAATGACATCTATTTTAGCTCTGTCAACCTCAATGCCTTTTCATGAAATTATATGTCCAAGTACAATACCTTCTTGGACCATAAAATGACATTTTTCCCAATTCAAAATCAAGTTCTTATCCTTACAGCGGGTAAGAGCCGCGTCAAGATTACGAAGGCAGTCCTCAAAATAGTCCCAAAAATGGAGAAATCGTCCATAAAAATTTCTAGAAGATTTTCCACCATATCTGAAAATATCTCCATCATGCACCGCTGAAATATAGCGGGAGCGTTGCATAACCCAAAGGGCATGCGTCTATAAGCAAAAGTTCCGAAAGGACAAGTAAAAGTGGTTTTATCTTGATCCTTTTCGGCGATGGGGACCTGGTTATAGCCAGAGTATCCGTCCAAGAAACAGTAGTAATCGTGTCCAGCTAATCGTTCTAACATTTGGTCAATGAAAGGTAGAGGGAAGTGATCTTTCCTCGTCGCGGCATTGAGTTTCCTGTAATCAATACATACGCGCCACCCAGTTTGGGTGCGTGTTTGGATTAACTCATTAGCCTCATTAGTGATGACCGTGATGCCAGACTTTTTAGGGACCACATGAATTGGACTTACCCATTGGCTATCAGATATGGGGTAAATTATTCCACTATCAAGGCACTTAACGATTTCTTTCTTTACCGCCTCCTTCATAACGGGATTTAACCGTCTTTGTGGGTCTCGGGTTGGTTTGGCTTCATCCATCAGATGTATGTTATGTTCAACAATTAAGGGACTAATCCCTTTGATGTCGGCCATTGTCCAACCAAATGCTTGCCGATTCGATCTCAACACTGCCAAAAGTGCATTCTCTTGCTCTACGGCTAGAGAAGCGGATATAATCACTGGCAAAGTCTCATTCTCTCCTAAATATGCATATTTAAGATGAGAAGGTAGCGGTTTGAGATCAAGAATTGGCGGAGAGACAATAGAAGGTGAGGTAACTGAATGATATTCGGACTCCTTAAGAGGTTCAAAACTTGCATAAGATATTGACTCGGAAAGTGCTGCTGACTTTTGCAACGAGTCAACGGGTTCAATCTCAAGGTCGGACTCATTGAACATATTCTCGCTGTGAAGTGGTGCAAGATCAAACGATGTCTCATTAGTGTTGTCGAGAACATCAAAGCAAAGTTCCTCATCCATGCAGCTTTCGGAAGCTATCTCGTGGATGGAACAAACATCCAGCAAATGAGCAGAAGGTTCTGATGGCTGACTTCCTAGCTTGTAGATATTAAGCTCAATTGTCATTTTCCCGAAGGATAAGTTCATAGAACCGTTACGA
Organism: Agapanthus africanus; assembly: GCA_030015575.1. Lineage (NCBI taxonomy): Eukaryota > Viridiplantae > Streptophyta > Magnoliopsida > Asparagales > Amaryllidaceae > Agapanthus > Agapanthus africanus. The sequence goes on from JASDDO010000029.1 coordinate 311,043,222, forward strand.
CAATTAATCACAGCGTTAGAAGTTGCTAGGAAGGGTCGACCAAGTATCACCGGGATTTGATTACGTGGGTTTGCCACAGGTTGTGTATCTAAAACGATAAAGTCCATGGGAAATATGAATTCCCCGACTTTAATTAACACATCCTCTAGTTCGCCCCAAGGTTTGGTGATAGATCGGTCTGCCATCTGGAGAGTACAATGGGCGGGTTTTCTCCAATTCCTAACTGCTCGTATACTGAATAAGGAAGCAAGTTAACGCTAGCGCCTAGATCGAGTAAAGCATGATTAATATTTTTACCTCCAATAGAAATAGAGATTGTAGGACAGCCGGGGTCCTTACGTTTCTTTGGTATTTGTTGGGTAAAAGCGGTGTTAACATTACTTGTCATGAAAACCATCTTAGGCACTTGAGTTTTTCTCTTCCTAGTGCACAAGTCTTTAAGGATTCTTGCATAAGATGGGACTTGTTGAATAGCATCTAGGAGAGGAATATTCACGCTAACTTGCTTAAACATTTCAACAATCTTCTCCATTTGCGGGTTAGGTCTGTTAGCCCTTAATCGGTTTGGAAATGGAGCTCGATCAATAAGTTTTGGGTCCAACGTTTGTGGAGAAGACTGTGGCGACGGATTCGATCCCAAAATTGGAGTGGGAATCGACTTAGATAGATTTGGCGAAATGTTCGAGCCTTGGGGAAAACGGAGAATAGGCTCGGATGAAGGTGGAAGACTAGACGAATTAGGGGAAGAAGAAGAAGCTAGGGAATCAATGGTGTCACTAACATCAAATTGCTCACCCACTCGGTTGTTCAGCACTCTCCCCGATCTCAACGTAGTAATGGCATTCACATTATAATTTTGTGAATGGCCAGGATTCGGTAGGGGTTGAGATAGGAGTTTCCCTTTTTCTCTCGCACTCATTGCGGCGTTTAACTGTGCGATTTGGTTTTCTATTGATTTAATACTCTCACCATGGGAGGCGGAGTTTTTTGTTATGGTATCAATAGAAGACTTCATCTCAGCCGACAATTGCATGGATTGTTTCATGAATATATCCAAAGTTTGTGCAAGTGAAGAGTTGTCAGTACCGGCCACTTGTGGTCTAGAAATGTTGGCCGGATTTTGGAAATTCTGTGACTGAAAGGGGGCTGATTCTGTGGTTGTGGTTGCTGTGGAGGAGGTCTTTGATAATTGCTTTGTTGGTTTTGATTCCAATCAAAGTTAGGATGATTCCTCCATCTTTGATTGTACGTGGAAGAATAAGGGTCGTTTCTAGGTCGCTGCTGAAAAGCAGCATTAGTTTGCTCGTGACCTTGAAACGGTGCATTCATAGGACATTCTTCCGTTAAGTGTGAAGGATCCGAACAGCAACCATAGACGGTCTTAGGAAGCGTGACCTGATTTAGGGAGAATGATGAGAATCTGTTCTCAATAGCGTCGAGTTTCTTCTGTATTGCTGCCATTTCGGCTTTTACTGCGATAGAAACATCGTGCTGGTGAACACCTCCCCTAGATGAAGGTGGTCTTATGCTTTCCCACTGCAAAGTGTGTTCAGCTAGGTCTTCCAGATATTTTCAAGCTTCACCGTCGTCTTTAGACATGAAATTGCATTGACAATTTGTTTCAAGCATCTTCTTTGTCGCTGGATTAATGCCCTCATATATAATCCGACATAAATCCCATCTATTGATTCCATGATGAGGACATTAGACAAGCAGATCCTTGAAACGTTCAAAACACTTCCAAAATGGTTCATTGGGAAGCTAGGTGAACTGGTTGATCTCGCTTCTAACACGGGCAGTCTTATGGTTTGGGTAAAACTTCTTAAGAAATTCTATGACGAATTCACCCCAATTAGTGATAGAGTGTGCGGCAGTATTGTAAAGCCATTTTTCTGCTAAGTCGCACAGTGTGAATGGGAGAAGACGCAAGCTCTTAGCATCGACAGTCAATTGTGAAGTACCCATCATTGCGCATACGTTTTCGAATTTAGTAATGAAAACGTATGCGTCTTCCGATTCAAACACGTGAAATTTGGGCAGCAGATTGATGTAGTGGGGTTTAATTTCAAAATTATCCCCGTTAGGTGGTGGAAGAGATAGACAAGTGGGAAGAGGACCACGGATAGGATAACATCTCTCTTGGAGAGAGATGCGCGGTGGATTCTGCACACCTACGGGCGGTGGCAGCGTGGTGTTATAATCTGATGCAGTGCCGTCCATCTCAGTCGTGGTGTGTGGTGGTGAGTATTCCCGCCTGTCACGCGGGTGACCCGGGTTCGATCCCCGGCAACGGCGCCATTTGATTGATACGAAAAAGTGTGTTTGTAGAATAACCGCAATCAATAACGGTGTCGCGTGTAACTAGACCGAGATGAGTACGGGTCGTCCTCTGGGAAACGTTGAATCTTTTATTCTTACTTTAGATGTGTTGAAAAATAGAGGAGGAAGAAATAAGATTGTAGAATGGTTGTAGGATCTAGATCTACGTTAAACACGGATGCAAAATATAGATCTAGATTAACTACGGATGTAAGTTTATATAAGAAGAGGGCTTGTAGGGTTCATTAGGATTTAGTAGTTATGGATGATTAATTAAAAATTACTCTTTCTATCCTTTAATAGATTTAAAACTAGAACGACGGTGATGCATGTAGATTAGGGTTTCTGGAGGGAAAAGGAATCCCACTCTTAACCCCTATCTCGACACGGAACTCCGTTCATATCTAGCCTTTATCAAAATAATCATTAATCTAATCTCTAATCGCGGTCGCGGCTAACAATGAATTGGTAGCGCGCCCGATTAGGATGTTAATGATTCTTTTGGTAAAGTTTATAAACTTTATAGGACGTAAAAAGAGTTTAGGTATTTTCATCATCCATTAGCCTACCATAATCCTACGAACCCTAACAAGCGGAGAATTACTCGCGCATGTTGGGAGAAAAAGAGATGGAGAGAAAATGCATAATTAAACTACGAAGAAATAGAATAGGGAAAAGAACTACCTTTATAAATCAACAATATTCATTACACTTTGATTCTTAGAAAATGATTACAAAGACTAGCTTGCTTCTCGATCTCTTCCAAGGAGGTAGACGAACAGTTGATGATCAGCCTGGATGCGTGAGCCGTCTTGGACTTCGTGATCTCGTCGACTTGATAATTTATCCAAGAGGCTCTCGGTCCCTATTTATAGTCCAAAGCCATAACCTTTTGCTTCCAAATTTAGAAGTTAACAGAAAAGATTATCCCAAAAAATTCTCAGCCTCTATCTCCAAAATACTGCGGCGGATCCGCGGCATCAAGGGGCTTGGGCCGCGGATCCGCGGCCTGATGATCATGGCCGTTGATCATTTTTCTGGGGCTGGCTCGTTGTGACATTTGGCGATCCTTGGAACCTTTAGAATTTGGAAATCTTCTCGTGGTTGCTTCCAGACTTGGTCTCCAAGTTTTGCTTTCTTAATTAGGCAAGTCTTCTTCAACAACTTGATTTTCTTGATTTAAGACCTGAAAATTCTGCACAACTTAAAAAATATTTAGTAGACTAAGTCTACTAGGATTAGGTAAATAATATTATATACATTTTCCTACCAAATGCTAATTATAATATATCAACACATGGAAAATAAAATGTTTACAGATAAACCCTCATATGTATGATATATTATAATAAAGACCTATTTTAATATGAAAATGGTAAGAAAAATGTAATACCAAATGTGCAGTTTTATCAACTGAACACCAACCAACAGTTCCCTGCGAGTCCTGTCCGGTGTACCCGTAACCCAACGAGCACCTGCATACTATCTCCAGTACAACGTACTAATGACTGTGGAACAGACCATCTCCCCTGCTGGGATGAGAAGCGTATACACTAGTCTACTCTGGAGTATCGATGCCCTATCTCGATAATCCTATGACCAGGGACCTGAAAAAGGATGTGCTTGTAGACTACCCAGCTCCCACTAGTGTGACCGCCATCATAACGCTGGTAGTCAAGCAAGATCCTAAGGGCTCTATCAATATGTATTCGTGATATGCTAAAAGAAACATATACACATATTAAGATAGAAATAAACTAAGTAGCAAACTACTATGTTGAGCAAGACTGTTAATACAACTGTAAATATCCCAAGCTTCCATTAAGTAATATTCAAGCTAGTATGATACAATAATGGCCCTTAGGGCATATACATTAACAATAAATCAACGGGTGTCCCTCGCGACACCTCAAAATTATGGAACCTGAGTGTCCAACATCGACACTCGAAAACATCATGAAACCCATGTCCAGTATTGACAAGTAAATCCCCATATATCTCAGGTGCCGCATCCTCAGATCGGTCCTTAGGCGCCACACACCCTGGTCGGCCCTCATATCCATCTCGCTACTCCGGTCGGTATCCTCCAGATAACCGCCGAGTCTAAATACTATCACCGGTAGGTAGTGCTCCCCTGCCAGGCTCACCGTCTAACAATACGAGTCTTCTTGCCCCGGGATACCTCATCGGGTCCACCATGTACCCGCAGACGGTGCCTACCGCTCCACGAATCGGGTTTCACATGTCATATGTCGCAGAACCAAGAAAACGCATGGTGGACGCACTGAAATATCATATCAAGAGAAACCGGGTTTTTTAAACAGTACATGCTTTCTTTTGAAATAGCCACGGTTCTCAAATCCAGAAATTTCATGAAAACAGCATATCTCAATGCGTGTAATCATAAAGCATGATGTATGCGATATATAACAGAAATGTAAGCATATCCGAATATCATGCAACATGGAACAATAATATGACATATTAAAGGAAAACCGCTCTTTTAAATGGATCCAGTTTTTAAAATATAGCATGCGGTCCCCAATTCTCCAAAATCAAAGCCAGCATCATCTATGTATGAACAAACGTGTATGTACGTAGGCATGAATGCACAAGATATGTATGTGCGCCAATATGGATGTATAAATGGGTATATACGCAAGTATGAGTGTACAATATGTATGTGTGCCAATATGGATGTACAAGTGGGTATATACGCAAATATGAGTGTACAATATGTATGTGCGCCAATATGGATGTACAAGCGGGTATATACGTAAGTATGAGTGTACAATATGTATGTGCGCCAATATGGATGTACAAGCGGGTATATACGCAAATATATGTGTACAATATGTATATGCGCCAATATGGATGTACAAATGGGTATATACGCAAGTATGAGTGTACAAAATGTATATGTGCCAATACGGATGTACAAGTAGGTATATACGTAAGTAAGTTATGCGAAGAGTCATATCATGATGCAGCAATCCTATTGTGTAGTGACATGACAATTATCGATGATGAAGTGTGTGAGCCGGCAAATCTGTGTAAGTGTAACATACGCATCATCGATAATGGTGCAGGTGTACTAGAACAGGTATAAGTAATGCAATGCGCATAACATGAATGCAGCATAAGGTAAATTATCAGCTAAAAGCTATAAGGTATACGTGTCTACAAGACCGAGTAGGTAAATCAATCAATCGGCATATAGCCTAACAACATCGCGTACGGTATAATCCATCGTACGGAAACCTCTAGTCAAGGGTATGGATCAATCATCAAGTCAAACTCATCACGCACGGAAAATCATCGTACGGCGGCATTAAGCTATCATGGATCCTATCAACCTATAAGACGAGGAGGGTACGGACCTAACGTCACGTACGGATAACACTCACGATTCATAACACATATAAATATCTCAATATACCTTTGTCCCAGGTCACATCCGCAACAATCACATATCAGGGGACCGGCAAGGTATCAATCATCTCAATCGACTCACATCCGTATACCAACATATCATCATATCACATATTAAATCGTATTCTCATTTTATTATAATTATATCTCATATCAAGTCAATTTTACAAATACATTCTACCTTTACTATAAGCATACGTATCTAATCTAACATACACACCCGAACCATACAATCAGCTTTTAAAAGATGCGAATCGTAGTTTTGAAAGTAGGGGATACAGTGTTTTTAAGGAAAGATAGCATTTGAAAGTCCGTAACGTCCCTCAAGATATCTGTTTAAAAGATGCATACGATTCTTCAGTTTAGAAATAAGTATCGTTCGGATGACGCATCTACGTCGCCTATCTAGTCTTATAGTACCCTAAACAGCAATATCATCAAACATCATCCTCAAATCCCGTCATCACGTACTAGTCGTATCATATCACTTCTAACTATCCTTAGTTTCAATATGGTTCTCTAACTACCTTTTTACTCTATCTATAGTATTCTATTAAAGGTTTCATTAACCATAATCTATATATAAATCGGTTTCCATCAAAGTGTGTGGAGGTGCTATACGCCATCCACCCGACTTCCCCCGTAGATATAGATCTACTCATCGTGGTCTTCGCTTGCCGAAGTTGATGACGCCACGTTCCGTCGTCTCGGAATCTATGCGAAGGTACCTACAATAACAACTCATATCGCAACGCTATTAAAATCAAGTTCTGAAATCCAATACGGTACGCGCATTGCTCATAGGTTAGAACCTATAGCTTACGCGTACAAAATCAACCAAAAAACCCTTGTTGTTGATGTACAAACATCCAACAACCAACTTCAAATCCAAATATCAAAACTAAACATTTCAAAATATGGAAAACATATCTAAAATCACACCAAAGTGCTTCCAGATTTTGACTCAGGCCAAAACAAGGTGCACAAACAAATCTAGGGTGCTGTACATGGTGTATATGAGCTACTGGACCAACCTCGACACCAAATTCCACTAAGTGACCGGCCACCTACCCACAAAATCCGGCTTCCTTGGCCCCTTAGGCACCTATGGGCTTCGTCTCATCAAGGTAGTCTCCTAGTACTCTAATTTGGTCCCTGGAGTTGTTTGCTTACCTCAAAAATTCCCTGGGTTGCTCCAGATTTCCCTTCACACCCTATATACTCACAAAACCGACATGAACAAAATCCTAAATCCGTATTTTGGTTTCTATACTAAATTCCAGGTCTTTCAACAGCCACTAGAGTCCACTAATTTCCCACAATCACCTAATCCCTTCTCTAGAGATTTCTATCTTCACAACCACCAACCCAATTCAACTTCTAAACTATCTGAAACATAAGAAAACTAAAACTAACTAAATTGAAATTATTATACCTCATGGATGTCACTTAAGCAAACCCTAGAAGTCTCAATGTTTTCAAAATCCCACTTTGCTTGGTCCATTGCGATGAGGGTGAGGAGGTGATCATTTTTTGTGAAAGGGGTATAGGGTTTTGACAAGGTTTTGGAGGTGATTTTTGGGGTTGTTGGTGGAGGGAAGGGAGCTTGAGGAGGATGAAGAAGGAGATGAAAATGGTGGGGGAAAGGATAATGAGGCAGCCCCCCTCTCTCTCTCAATTATTCTCACTCTCTCTCTCTTCAAGCATGCTTATTCTCATCATTGTGTCCCCCTCTCTCTCCAAATCATCATTACACCTTTTTCCCTTTCTTTTCTCACCAAAAACACATACACCCAAATAAAACAACACAAATGAAGTAACATGTAACATGTCATTGTGCACTAACCATGAAAAACTGTAGAAACACGGATTTGGCTTAATCGCGATTAGCGGTGCACTAATCGGGTTTTTATCCAAATTGCATATAATAAATTTTAAAAATACCAAATCCTTTAAATATATTTTTAAATGAATAAATCATTTTAATTTCCATTTATTTCACAATTATTGGTATATATTTATACCCCTTTTCGAAAACCCCAATTTCGCAAATCAGGCAATTTTCGGGAAATATATTATTTTAATATTAAATTCCAAAAATAATATTTTATATTTTCTGAAATGTTACAATCTTCCTCCCTTAAATAAATTCGGTCCCCGAATTTAAATTTAAACCCCCAAATACCAAAACATTTCAATAATCAACTTAAATCAACGGGGCTCCGAAATCACGGAGGATACAGAAATAGCATTGCGCATCGCGTGCGCCTGAAAACGAGTATATACTCAAAATCGAACTCCGTCAAGCGTCACGCAAATCATCGGATTTGCACGTATATCCTTGGAGTTACAGTGGAGATAAAGATCTCGAAATCCAATACTAAAATCCAACATACACTAGTCGAATACTATACTATGTATATAGTACGCAAGCTTGAAAAACCCCAAAATTTGAATAAAACACATGCAAAATCCTTTCTGAATCGCCGTGTGATGTGTAACTCACGGCATACGTGACGGATGCTCATTTGTAAAATAGTAAATATAGTTTCATATATGTTTTGCTCAAATATACGTTCCGTCCTTTTTGAAATATTCCAACAAGGTTTTCCTTTATAAACGTTCGTGTCGCTCACGGACACGTAGGAAATAGAGAGACTATAGCTCTTTTTTGAAAACCTTTTGGTAACTTTTTACTGCATGCAAAATACTCAGGTACTGTCCTCAGATCAGTCTTATTCGGTCACTATATAATATGGTGCCCATCAAGGAAACAAAGTGCTCAAAAGCAAAATCAGCCTCAAAAGGCGTATCCAACAATCACATGCGTCTGGTGCGCACGGAAATCAAATCCAAACACAGGTGCTACTATATGCACAAAGCAAAACTAAGTGCAACAGGTGTGCACGAAAACATCTGTTCAGTGCAACGGGTGCACGACAACACATCTGGCGCATCTATTGTGCACAAAAACAACATCTGGTGCATCAAATGCACGAAATACAATCAATAACTCAAACGCATAAAAGCAACACCGAGTGCACCAAGGTGTATAAATCAAAAACGTGTGAAACTAGGTGCACAATATCCGTATCAATGCACTGCAAGCACATGTGAGCTATACCGAGTGGAAAAATCACATCATCCGTATGAATTCCACGAAATCATAAACACATGCTATGAAGGTACAAAATCGACATCAAATGCAATGGATATGCACAAATTGCAAATCAACACAACGGTGTATAAAATATATATCATGTGCGATAACTATGCGCAAAATGTAAATACCCAGTAGGTGCAGCCATAGTGCACGAAAACCAATATCATGAAACCCAATCATCAAAACTCAAATCCAAGCGATAAAAGCATGATACTCGGATCACAAACGCAAATCGCAATAAATTACATTGAGTTACACCTCCTACAATGTCGAAAAATAAATCGGTGCGCCTAAAACCTACAGAAGAAGAACATCCGCTTGCCTCCTGCTCACGGTCTGACGTCTTCTGTCTCTGAGTCCTCATTCTCTGTGGATTCACCAATCTCGCAATCCATCGGCTCGTCGGCCCGGTCAGGTGTGCTAACGGGAACGATTCCGCTCTAGCACTTCTCTGGTCATCTCTCGGCCAATCATCACGACCACTCGTAAAGCAGCACGTTACTGGTGTCGGCCTCTCGTCCTCTGAATACACGTCACACATCTAATCCTGGGTGCAAATCTTATCGCAGCAGTGTCCTGGAAGGAATCCTGCTCAAGGTCTCTTCCGATCTCGCCCATGCCGAACTGTATGGAGGCTGGTACTCTTACATAATCTTTTCTCGTTTTCTGGACATCTGCGTTTTCCGCACACATTTCCTCAGGAACTGGTCGTACCTCACGCCTCTGTATGAATATCAGATCTCTAATCTCGACGGGAATAGCAACAGCTCGTCAGTATCTCTCATGAACCTCTTGTTCCACTAGTCTTTATCATCGTCCACTTCGACGTCACATCATACTATCTACGCACTGCAACTGTTCTCGGCCACGGTCAATCCGAAGTCTCTCACACGGACTCGAAATCACGAACTCGGTATCTTCATCACTCTGTAGAAGATCTCTAGCTGAACACGTCTTCGGGAAATCGTCCCAACCATCAGAGGTATACTCAATACTCGTCCGTTCTCGATCAACTCACAACGCATCTGAGTGAGGTCCTCTATCCGAAACTGGTCAGCTTGCTGATCTCTTATCACATGATATCCGGACGACGCTAAACTTTTCGATCGAGTCATCAAGGTCCCACAATTTCCCGAAAGCTCAACACCTGAGCACAGTTTAAAAGATATCCGGTACATACCACAGTACCTCTGGATCAGCCGTAGAAGGGCAAACCCAAGCCTCACTGATGGTACCGCTAAACTGCCGCAAACCCTAAGGTTCAAAAGCGGTTCCATGGTCATCATGTCGAGTTAGGGTTTCATTTTTCTAGAGGGCCCACAGAATTACTTGCATGTTCCTCCGAATACTTTAAACTTGGGAAAATGGGTTTTCTGACATTCGTTTGAACATTTTAACTTCGCCTATACAACATGTGAATGCCCTTCGTCCGTATGCTAAACAATGCCTCAATCCTCCAGGAAAGACGATACATCACGGTCATCTCTAGATCTGAGTAAGACTCTCCACACTGGAAATCTTCAACTCAACTGGGCCTGCGTCGGCACATCAATCTGACGAATCACCTTCGTCTCTCAACTCGGGGTAGACTAGCTATCATCAGTCGCATTTCTGCCTGGAAGCTCCGGCGATCTCAGCTCGTAAGCTCTGGAAGCGACATCCTATCAATCTCAGCAACAACTGGGTCATCTGTCTGCATGGTAGACGACATCACAATCTCTGAGGTCGGTTGTACATCAACAGTCATCTAGCAACTGGCAGCTCTATCAATGGCCCGCTCATCCGGTGAAAACCAAACACTCGCCTCATCCGAGAGGTCACAACATAAATACTAACTCGAGACGTTCCCAAGTCACCAGAAAACACGATGGTCAGTCCTCGTCCATGATGAGCTCGCCCTGACCTCAACACTAGCAGCAGCTCAAACTACGCTCAAACCATGATGACAGGAACCTCAATCGAGTATCGAATAAAACATATAAAAGGCATGAAAGGAAACGACAGATCCAGAATGGATACATGATCATAAGAAGGACCAGCATCAATGAGAGTATGATCATGGAAACGAATAGAATCAAGGATCTTAAATGGATGTATAATCATGGGTACGAAGAGAATCATAGATCTCAAAATATGTACATCCTAAGGTTTCTTAAGTGGAGTATCGTATCGTAAATATGCCGCGGAACATACGTACGGTACGTCAATCTACTCAAGCTACCTACTCCATCAATCAGGGTCAACCTATGAAACGAAAGTTCGGATCTAATACCCCCCCCCGTTTAAGTCTAAGTTCCGTAAGGTCAAGCCTAGGTTCCGAAATACATACCCGCCCTAGACTCCGCATAGTCAAACATAGACTCGAACCAAGATTAAATCTAGCGCTCTGATACCAACTTTGTCACGACCTGAAATATTAGCTCGTGACCAGCACTTAAATCACGCAATGTCTAAAGGTGTAACGTAATTCAAGTAAGCTGAAACCCAGAAATCTAAACCTTTTTAAGAAAATAAAGGAGGTGAAGTTTTGAAATAAAGGTATAATGAAATCAAGTTTTCTTAATGCAAAAAAAAGGAACATAAAAATGCAAGTGAAATTTACTAGTTCAAAAACGTGTTTCGTCTTTTAAAAATTTGGGCAGTACTTCCTTTGTATATTTTGATCCAAAACCACAAATACATAACAAGAATAAGGGCATCCCCAAGCGGGAGCTAGCACTTCGCCAAACGGCGGATCACAATCACGCAAGACAGTATATGTAAGTATACGACGCCCAACGGCAAAGTTCACCACCAAAGATAAATAAATAAGCAAGACATCAAAACCACAAATAGCGGAAATACTCTCGCTCTAAGTCTCGCAACCACAAATTTCACTAAGTCTCATTACTTACACAAATACTAATTTTGATTGATGGAGCTGGCTAGAAACAATATGAAATATAAATACAAGAGTGGGTACGATACAAATGCTCCACCTACCAATGCAAAACACCTAAATGAAGTTATGTGCCAGCGATGCCGCTACGGATCCATGCGGTCAACCTGCAAGAACTGTGGCACAACGGGGGTGAGTTGCCAACTCGTGAGTAGAAAAACATCTACAGATAAAAATCGAATAAACAACGACTCCTGGGTCAACCATATCATAAAGGTAATACTATGATATCTAGGGTGACCGTATCTGTATGTGTGCCAACAATGTAATCAATACCTATATGTATGCGGATATAATCCAACAATAATCAACGTATGTATGCATGCGGATCTTGTCCAACCATATAATCAATGTATGTATGCATGTGGATCTCGTCCAACCATATAATCAATGTCTGTGAATATCATAAAAGCATATGCATGAAAGTATGAGGATATAAATCAATGGGTGTCCGTCGCGACACCTCAAAATAATGGAACATAAGTGTCCAATATCGACACTCGAAAATATCATGAAACCCGTGCCCAGCATCGAAACGTAAATCCCCATATATCTCAGGCGCCTCTGTTCCCGCCAAAAATTTCTGCACAAAAGAGCCCAAGGCTGGCAGCGATACGCTTAAGAAAATGAGAACCTGTATTTTCCGGGCTGTATTTTGACAAACTCCCGAATGAGAAATAGCTAAATTCTGATGGTATTGAAAGTATCTCGAAAAACCCTTCGATTTGGTATATTATGGGCCTCATAATTCATCCGGGATCAAAAGTTATGAGCAAATGTCTATGCACGTGTGATCTAAGGAAGAAGATGCGAACCAGTATTTTCCGAGCTGTATTTTGACAAACTCCGGAATGAGAAACAGCTAAATTCTGATGGTATTGAAAGCATCTCGAAAAAACCTTCGATTTGATATATTTAGGCCTCATAATTCATCTGAGATCAAAAGTTATGAGCAAATGTGTTATGCACGTGTAATCTAAAGTAATGCTCTACTACATGGGGAATGCATTTTTTAGTCCCACATCGGGAAAAGGAGAGATGGCTTCTCTACCACTCCCATATAAATAAGAGGGGATACCTCTTAAAAAGGGTAGAGTTAAATCCTCAAAGGATTCAATACTCAAAGGAGCCTAGTTCTCCATAGGAGCTTAGTTCATCATATATAAAAGCCCTGCTTCTCCTCATAATGCGCATGTGCGCTACGTGCAACGCACGTGTGCCCGCCACGCGCGCACCACGTGCAACGCACGTGCGCACCATATGAGAACATTTAATAATATTAAAATGAGTTTAGTTCTCCATATATAGAAGCCCTGCTTCTCCTCATAATGCGCATGTGCGCTACGTGCAACGCACGTGCGCACCACATGAGAACATTTAATAATATTAAAAAGAGCTTAGTTCTCCATATATATAAGCCCTGCTTCTCCTCATAATGCGCATGTGCGCTACGTGCAACGCATGTGTGCCCGCCACGCGTGCACCACGTGCAACGCACGTGCGCATCACATGAGAATATTTAATAATATTAAAAGGAGCTTAGTTCTCCATATATAGAAGCCCAGCTTCTCCTCATAATGCGCATATACGCAAACTCCATGTGCATTATGTGCAAATATGAGCGTCCAACACGTGCGACGCACGTGCGTGAACGCAAAGAACCCTTTTTCAGCAGCGAGAAGCTTAAGCTCCAGCCTGTTCTTCCCCCTAATGAGTGAGACATGGTTCAAAGGGTACATCCCTCCACACCTTCGATATATGACACTGTAATCTCTCAGTGTCGTTGGAGAGATGGTGGGTCCCAACGACCAATGATCCTTCATTCTAAAATTAAAAAAAAGAAAAAGAAAAGGGATAGATTGACACAGAGAGAAAAACACAGAACTCCTCTAAAAAAAACTTTAAGAAGAGCTCAGAGAAAGAAAAGGTAAAAACCCTTAAATAAAAGAAGAATTTCTTCTAAAAGAGATCGATGATCTAAGAACAAGATCAAGATCTTGGATAAAAAATAATAATAATAATAATAAAAAAGAAGAAGTAATTTACTTCTGTATAAAGGCATTGTCTTTTAATGAACCATTGGTTCTCTGAAAACAAGAAAAACCTGTTTTCTTTGATCTAAATTTGATCCAAAAATTAAACAGTGTCTTGCACTTTTGAGTTTGCACTGTTGCGCTCCTTGGATTGGCGCAAGCCACCAGGGAGCGCCACGTGTCGGCCCCAGAACAAACTGCGCTATGCGCTTCTAAAACAGAGCACTGCTCTCTTAAAGTGGCGCAAGTCATCAGAGTGCGCCACGTGTCAGCAGCGCACTAGCGCAGCACATTGGCACATCGCACTGTGCTTGCGCTCAGCAGAGCGTGACACGTGTCACCTCCACATGCGCTTGCGCCTTGCGCTCCTCAGTCAGCGCAAAGCACCTGACATGCCACGTGGCGCACTGTCAAAATAATAAATGCAGTGCATTATTAAACAGGGGCAGAGCCCTAGTAAAGGCCTAATAGGCCAAATGCAAATAAAATGTTAAACATTTTCAACTGGACTTAGCCCAATACTGGCCGTAAGTCCTCAAATTAAAATTGACTGAGCACGACTGCTCTCTTAAATCAATTTACACCCGGTTCAAGGGTACATCTCTGAACTCTTCTGATATTTGTCGTTGTAATCCTTCAACGTCATCAGAGAGGTGACAGGTCCCGACAACCATACATTGACATGGACTAATGCGTCCTTAAACTCTTGGACTAATGCGTCCTTAAACTCATGGACTAATGCGTCATTAAACTCTCAGACTAATGCGTCCTTAAACTCACGGACTAATGCGTCCTTAAACTCACGGACTAATGCGTCCTTAAATGCGTCCTTAAACTCACGGACTAATGCGTCCTTAAACTCTTGGACTAATGCGTCCTTAAACTCATGGACTAATGCGTCCTTAAACTCTCGGACTAATGCGTCCTTAAACTCACGGACTAATGCGTCCTTAAACTCACGGACTAAGGCGTCCTTAAACTCTTGGACTAACGCGTCCTTAAACTCACAGACTAACGCGTCCTTAAACCAACATTCATCATCAAAATGGGAACGATAAATCTCCCAACCAACTTTGGTTTAAGGGTACATCTCTGAACTCCTCTGATATTTGTCATTGTAATCCTTCAACGTCGTCAGAGAGGTGACGGGTCCCGACGGCCATACAGGTAATGGACCACCATGTCCCTAAACTGGAACAATAGAGCCCTCAAATGCTCTTTTGTCGGATCTAAACGATCTCGTTAAGTCGATCATAGTCTCAAATCACACTAACGTGTCCTTAACAAACGTTTAAGTTGATCTTAGCCTCAAAAATGGCTAACGTATCCTTAATCCAAAACCCCAAATCCAAATCTAAGAAAATACGGATTTGGACTAATCCACGTCCTACGGGCGACGACATAAATTAGTCTCCGTATACAATCCATGGGCAACCACAAACAAAACAAACACCCACGACATGAAGTGAAATTCTGGAGAAGGAGAAAGTTGTTACCGCGATGCGGTAACGTAATTAACTGCAGGGGCTTGTGCCTGCAGAGAAGAGCGTCCCCACAATCAAAAACCCCTCAAGCGAGAAGGAATCTGACGAAGTCTGCTACATCGGCCGCATCTGTCTAAACCTCCGATACATGATGCCATAAATCAACTTGGCATCTTCGGAGAGGTGGACGGATAAAACCAAATAGCATCTGCCCCCAGATTCAGGCAAGACGTCAGTCTTTCCCGGTTTTCGGCGGTAAACAGATTCTGGCACGCCCGGTGGGACCTTTTCCTCTTTCCACTCCATACTTCGTGTGTCGTGTTTTTCCCGCGATCAAATAGTCGTGGTGTGTATTTTTGGTTGCCCTTAGGGGAGTGGATATTGAAGCCGGCATTTCGTCTCTATGAAGAATGGCATTTGCTCCCACCCTAGAAACTCAGGCTCTGTCATATCCGGCGGAGTCAAGTATGGGTCACTTGCAGCCTCAAATCTCTGCAATCCGGCTCTTCAAGAAATCAACGGGCTTCTTTTTGGGTCGATGCTCCCACCTCCCACCTACGGTGCCTCAACGTCGATGGAGGAAGCCGAGAGGATGTCTGTCGTCCACAGGCAGGCTCCCCAAGCAGCAGCCTTGCCGACGAAATCAATGGCTTCAAACTGCACTAACTGCAACAACAACTCTCGCTCTGTCCCATCTGGAGGAGTAACCTACGGGCCCCAAGCGGCCTCCCTTTTCACTATGCCAGTGGAGCAGGTAACTCAAGCCACCACTGGGCAATTCTCCGGGACCATGCTCCCGCCAACGAGCTTCAGCGCTCCTGTACCATCGCAAGAAGCTCCCATGAAGTCGTTTTTCAGCGCTCCTGTGCTTATTTACGCCCTACTTTGCATTATACTATATATAAGCACACACAAAAAAATTGTGATAATAAAAGAGTAGAAAGTGAAAAATTATATTTAAAAGATAGGAATAGTTTAAGAAAAACAAGAAAGTTAGATGTTTTCTTAAATGAAACTAGAAATAAGTAGTTATGAGCTGTTGTCCCAAGGGTTAGTAAGATGAAGGAAATTACTAATCTGAGGATTAAAATAAGCCTGAAAAATAGTTTCTATTCTGGAAGCCAAACATTTGAACGTTGATACCCTACTATACGCACTTACACACATCTTGAAACTCGGGATAGTAGAGGATACCTTGAAATGCTCTTGTCTAAAAGCCAAAGTATGAAGAAAATAAAAGTGGAGAATAAAAGATAAAATGGTGAAAAGAAAAATGAACACTGGTTTTGTTATCACCGAGGCAGCAATAGAAAAATATAGCGAGGGTGCTTTATTACCTAGTGCCTTAGACCAACTGGTTTGGGAGCCACTACTAAGCCTTAGGTGTTGCAAGACGAGGAAAACACCTAATTAGCAAGCACATGAGTAATCGGTCGGTTAGTACCTCAAGAAGTATTAACGGTCTCATGAAGAATGTGTGAGCAAATTCTATCTAAATATCTATTAAAAAGTATTAAGGTAGATGGACAAGAGTATGATTGCTTGAATTGAATTCTCTGAGTGTAGGGATGTCCAGTTCACACACGTAGGGGTATATGATCAAGGTTTGGAAGAAAGGTAGGAATGAAAACTAAAGGCGATGTTTTATTGAGGGATAATGTGATTTCTATCATTTTTTCATGACCATTAAGATAGGGCTCATAGCAACTGAAAAGCTGGTATAGTTGAAAACTCTTATTTTCAAGTTCTTTCTTTTACAGTTCTTATCTTTATATAACTTTCATCATCTCTCTTTTATTATAGGATTTTGTGGGTGTAATCCGCTGAAAACCCTCAGGAGACAACACTCCTCCTACTAGGGATATGCCACTGGCGCCGAGTAAGGAAGGCTGGGGGCAACTCTCCTCCTGGACTGACTCCGTCGACTCCAACGGCGGAAATTGATGCTGCTGTTCCAACTGGGAATAGCTTTGAACCACTTAGGAAGGTCCGCAAGAACTCTCCGACCGCTGTGCTGAAAAGATCTCCTCCACCTACGGAGAGCGCTACAAAGATGAAGCCGGAACAGCCCCATCAACGGCTGTCCTCTAAAATCTACAAGGTCTGGCGTCAAGTCCAAGACTCGGTAATTGATCAAGATTATCGCTGTCGACAGAAAAAGGTGCAAGTTCAGCGGGAAGATGACCGTCCTATCAAGCCACAAAAGGCGATAGCTACTTAGGTGCCCACTGCAAGGGCCCTCTCAACTTCGACCGCTCACAAGAAAAGAAGGCCGGAGAAAATCCCTGAGTCTGGGACGAATTGCAAGACCACTAAACCTAAACGCCCCAAGTCTGGGGGCATGGTGGTGCACACCGTTTATATGGCTTCCGGAAAGGAGGAAAGCCATGCTTCGACGGGTCACCGACCGCTCACCCAATCCGTGACCAAAGCCCAGGAGCAACAACAGAAGCTTCTAGAAATGATGACTGCAATGGCTGCACTCACCGGGCCAAAAGAAAGCCCAGAGGCATCATCAGAATAGCAGCACGAACAAGAAACTGATGCTGACTTCTTATGCAGAGTCCTCGAAAAGAAGGACAAAGAAGCCGTAGAGCAAGCGGCTAACATAAAACAAATGGCGCTCTTTTTCCAAGATATGGTAGGGATGATGTTACAGCCGGACCCTCCAGCTGAAGACCCTCCGATCATTGTTGGAGACGACAGAGGGGAGACATCTAATCCTCCTACGGCTCTTTCAGCAGCCAAGGAAGAAACCATTTCCAAGGCCGCACTGGATGACTATATAGCTCAGCAAATACGAGCTCATCAGGCGAGTGAAGCGGCTGGGCAAATTGTTAAAACTGGACGACCATATCTGGGCTGGTATGACCAAATCAGTTACCTGCCGGGATATACGATCCCTAAATTCCATGTGTACAAAGGGACAGGGAAACCCCATCAACACGTCGCCCAGTTCAGGGCTCTTTGTGGCAATACCGGCGGCGATGATAAACTCTTGCTTCGCCAGTTCGTCGGCAGCTTATCGGAGACGGCGTTTGAATGGTACTCCGAACTTCCGAATGACTCTGTCAAAACCTTTGCTGAAATGGAATTGTTGTTTACCCAGCGTTTCGCAAGCGCCGGTGAGCTTACTCCAATAACAGCTTTGATTAATGCGAGAGTAAAGCCGGGCGAGACTTGGGTTCAATATGCTATCCGATGGCGGAACTTGTGGTCGAAGTACGAACACCGCATCGAAGAAGCGCCAGCGGTGGGCATGTTCGTGGGCACCTTAGATCCTCATACAACTATTTCACAGTTCATGATGTTCTTTAAACCGACCACGTTCCAGGCTTTAATTGATAATCTAGCCCAGATGGATCAAATGGGTCAGACCGTCTCCTCCGAAGCCGGAGTCCCGAAACGACAAGGGTAAAGGGAAAGTGACTTTCGTTGCGAACACCCAACAGCAGCCCAGTGCCCCGAAGCTAGCGAATTAACTGGAAGAGAGATGGCGGTATTATAAGGAGAAAATGAAGCGCCCTTACTCATTCCCGCGGGATAAAACGAAGAGGCTATTCGAGCTGGCGATGCGCAATTGGCTTATCTATCTCCCGAATCCAATGAGACCACCGCAACCCAGCGAGGTGAATAATCCCAACTATTGCCCTTACCACTAAACGGTAAGTCACCCGATCGAGAATTGCTTTTTCTTTAAGGGATGGATCGAGGATCAGTACCTACAAGGCAAGTTTGCGCTGTCTGAAAAGTGGAAAGTAAACCCACCACAGCCGCACACTCCAAAGAAGACGGACACGCCGGGAGAAACTTGTTCTTTTATTGAAGAAGCTCCATGGGAGGTCGTGCTTTCCGCCAAAACCAAAAAGATGCTGAATGATCTCCAGACATGCCCGGCGATCAGGTGGAAGAACCCGTTGGAACCTGAGATCATCGAAGGGATGCTGAAACCGCGCCCAACTCCAAGGATTGGTGGGGATAGCCAAAGTGTTCACACCCATCCGTCGAAATCTTCGAAAAAGAAGAAGAGATCCAAAAAGCCCGTGAAGCCTGGCGACAAGCGCACGGACCTACAGAAACAAATCGACGCACCGGAAGAGTACAACCAGAAAGCGCGAACCCCAATCACGCTCCAAGAGTTTCTCAGCCACGTCCTTGAAGACGGAGAGGATGGAGAAGACTCATCAGATGGATCTGAGAATTACGTGGCAAGTTGTCATATGATCTCTCACTCATTGGTAGATGATGAAGAGGCTCCTTGCACCGAGAAACCGGGGACGTGTCCTGAACCAGAACTTCTATGGCCGTCAGATGAGATGATCGATGCCTTCTTGAATGAGATTCGTCTGAAAAGTAAAGCCAATCAGGAGCGTGAGATGGCCATATTGGAAGGAGTCAAACGCCGGCGACTAGACGAAAGAGTCGACGCACTCCCGTCAAATCAAAAGACATCCGCTGCCGATAAAAACAAATTCAAGATGAAGAAAAGGTTTGCTAAAGCCATATGAATGGGAATGAAGCTACCGCCCTCTGAAGAAAACACGCTCGGTGGAGTAGAGATGCATCCTAATTACTGCTTATATCATCAGAAGATCGCATATCCTACTGAAGACTGCGACTCCTTTAAGTGTTGGTGGCAAGGGTATGTCGCTCACAGGCAACACGTCAACAGAACAAAGCGGGAAGCTCGTAGACAGCGAAAAAATACGACAGATGAGCATAAAAGAGTTGCCGGCAATTGTCATAGGGATGATCCCGGGGGATCACGAGTTCTCACCTTCGGGAGCGATTCCAACGAAAAAGTAGCCTTCGGCCCTCTCTTCAAGGAATCCATCTCTGAAGAATTGAAGAATTACGAGAACATTCAGCCGCACAATTGCACGATACCCGGAGAGAATCTCGGACCCATAAACAACGGAGCGAACAAAAAGGATAAAGGGAAGGGGAAAACGGCCTTCATCGCCAACGCTCAACAACAATCGAGTGACCCTAGACCGGTTGTTTGCTAAAGTAACAAGCGGCAACCCCTCTATGAGAAATTGAAACGTCTTTACTCATTTCCCCGGGATGAAACAAGGAGGCTGTTCGAACTAGCGGTGCGCGACGGGCTTATCACTCTACCGGAGCCGAAATGCCAACCACAACTGAATGATGTCAACAATCCTAATTACTGCCCTTACCACCAAGTATTGGGCCATCCGATCGAAAACTGCTACGTTTTCAAAAACTGGGTTGAAGACCAATACCAACAGGGCAAGTTCGTGTTGTCCGAAAACTGGAAGGTGAGCCCGCCACAACCACATGCTCCGAGAAAGATGGATATGCCGGGGGCATCATGCTCATTCATAGGGAAAGCCCCATAGACCGAAAAGTCAGTAAACTAAAGATTCGCCTCAAATACGGCGACGGCGGACCGAAACGTCCTTAAACTAACAACGGACAACTACGTCCTAAAATTAGCTGACGACCGAAACATCTTTAAACTACTACCGCAGCATCCTCAGGCTGACGAGATAAAAAATATATAAAGAATAAAAATAATAATTAAAAAAACGGTATGTCCATAAGCGAAATGGGAACGGATGAAAACCCGAAAGGGCCCCGTGAGTAAAAATAGCAGGGCTACCGGCAAGTGTTCGTGAAAACCCGAAAGGGCGTGACCTCGTTAAAAAAAAGAGAATAAAAAAAACGGTATGTCCATAAGCAAAATGGGCACGGATGAAAACCCGAAAGGGCTCCGTGAGTAAAAACAGCAGGACTACCGGCGAGTGTTTGTGAAAACCCGAAAGGGCGCAACCTCGTTAAAAGACACTTGCAAGATCCTCTCAACCTTGTAAGGAGAAACCACCCGCGTGAGAACCTTACGACTCACAGGGAAGCAACACACTTAGGAATCCTCACGATTCCTAAGGAGAAATTACACTTGCGAGATCCTCACGACTCGTAAGGAGAACTCTCTTATGGGACCCTCACGGCTCATAAGATTTGAAAGTCTTAAGTTACAGGGACCTGAACTTGTTCTTAAGCAACTCCCACAATCTTCGATATTGCCCTACGAGCGGCTCAATACTGACCCTTGTATACAATCCACGGGCGCGAATAAACATTTCCCTAACCAAGTCCCACCCGTGGCTAGGGATATGTCCATATGGTGAACAACCCTTATAAGTCCTCTCGACTGATAAGGAGAAACCCTTTTGTAAAATCCTTATGACTTACAGGGGAACATACACTTAGGAATCCTCACAATCCCTAAGGAGAAAACACACCTACGAGATCCTCACGACTTGTAGGGAGAAATACCTTTGTGAAACCCTTACGGCTTATGAAGTCAAAAGCCTTAGTCGACGGGATCCTAACCCTGTTCGTGAAGCCACCTTTGTTCGACATCGACATAGGCAAATGATGATTCGCTCATGGCAATATCCCAGTTGTAGCGATGCTGATGCCTAAACCGGTATCAAATTCTGAGTCCTTTCATGGCAAATGATGATTCGCTCCTGGCAATATCCCAGTTGTAGCGATGCTGATGCCTAAACCGGTATCAAATTCCAAGTCCTTTCATGGAAAATGATGATTCGCTCCTGGCAATATTCCAGTTGTAGAGATGCTGATGCTAAGATTGGCATCATATTCCAAGTTCCACACTCGCGATAGAAAAATCAGCGAGCCATACATGCATACGAAATAGCCGAAATGATGGAGCAACTTGCAAATAAAAATCAGCAAGTAAAAAAAATGTGTATGCATGCAAAATAGCCGAAATGATTGGGCAACTCGCAATAAAAAATAGCGAGTGAAAGTAAAATAAATAGCCGAAATGATTGGGCACCGTGAAAAATAGCCGAAATGATTGGGCAATCGCGACCTTCGCGATATAAAAGCAGAAATGATAGAGCATCGCGGAAATAAAATAATAATACAAAAAAAATGATGAATGAAATTTATGCCCTACAGACGATAGCATAGCAATCCCTGAATACAATCCAGGGGCGCAAACAAAGAAGGAGACACATCTTCCCTCCCCATGCTCCATCAGAAAACGGAGCCAAGTCTTGACGGTAACTCATATAAAACCTGAAAGACGATCGGAGATCATCTCGCACCAGCGCGGAGTGGTCACCACCTCGACGTCCGTCTCAATACAACAGACGAGATATCACAACAGCGTTCTTCCTCCAACAGGACTCGAATGTGACAAAGCAAACGAAGCGAAGGCCAAATTCCTAGCTTCAGGGTCTTAACGGCAAGTCATATAAAGCCTGAAAGACAATCGGAGATCATCTTGCACCAGTGCGGAATGGTCACCACCTCGACGTTCGTCTCGATACAGCAGACGAGATGTCACCCCAGCGTTCTTCCTCCAATAAGATTCAGACGCGACAATTAAACAGCAGAGCCACGACAAAGTCCATAGTTCCAAACCTCGACGGTTCACCAACAACCTAGAGACAACTGCGACATTCATCTCGATATAGAGGACGCAATGCCAGCAAACGAAGCAAAGGCCAAATTTCTAGCTTCAGGGTCTTTACGGCAAGTCATATAAAGCCTGAAAGACTATCGGAGATCATCCCACACCAGCGCGGAGTGGTTATGACTCATCGGGGCTCTCCAAAATGAGCCTAACCTCAAGTAAAAAGTGACATGGAATATCCCTACGCTTGCTCTTTCGACGGTAATATTACCTGGAAGATTACTTGAAGATGTCTTTTCCAGCCCCCGAAGGGATCAGAGACATGACAATCGCAAGGATACTCGAACAGCAAGATTGCCTATCGAGGAATATATCAGCCAACGCGACGGTACGACGGCCAAAACCCTAAGTACCACAGACCCTAACGGACCTCTGTCGTAAAGAGCAGAGGTTAACTGTGACGTTAGGATATTCTTGCGAGGAGTGCTCGATTCGGCTCGACTCGTGAGGAAAAGCCTTAGGCAGCGGGGATTAAAAAACCTGTTTCCTAAGCACTGGGACCCTCCAAGTCGGTCCAAAATGGACTTTTGCATACTATTCACGGGTCACACTCTCCAAAGTCGAAACTCGACAAGGAGGGAAACAACCGCTTACAGGTCCTCTCGACTCGCAAGGGGGAAAAATTCTCTTATAAGATCCTTACGACTTATAAGAGAAAATGCACTTAGGAATCCTCACGATTCCTAAGGAGAAAACACACCTACGAGATCCTCTCGATCCGTAGGAAGAAAAGTCTTTGTGAGACCCTCACGGCTCATAAAGTTGAAAAGTCTTAGGTGGCAGATCCTAACCCTGTCTCCTAAGCCATCACTGTCCTACAAAGAGGTTAAGATGGACCATCTATAAGCCACACTTGCCAAAGCTACATGTCACTGAAATGGAGAACTTATTCATGAGCGTATAAACTACTTCACGCCAGAGTAAGACATAAAGAAATAGAAGTTTGCGGCTCATGGAATTGAGAGTTTGGAACTATATCCCTTAAGAGTTGAGATTTGAGTCACTGATAAATGACAACGCTTGTGTCCGCTCGTTATTTTCTCAGATCAAGATTCTGAAAGTTATATACCAACCCGAAACTAGTCATACGCCATGCATAACTTTGCACTACTTCACCCACATACAAACTTAAGCGGGAAAAGTAGTGGGGGGCATTTGTTCCCGCCAAAAATTTCTGCACAAAAGAGCCCAAGGCTGGCAGCGATACGCTTAAGAAAATGTGAACCTGTATTTTCCGGGCTGTATTTTGACAAACTCCCGAATGAGAAACAGCTAAATTCTGATGGTATTGAAAGCATCTCGAAAAAACCTTCGATTTGATATATTATGGGCTTCATAATTCATCTAGGATCAAAAGTTATGAGCAAATATCTATGCACATGTGATCTAAGGAAGAAGATGCGAACCAGTATTTTCCGAGCTGTTTTTTGACAAACACCGGAATGAGAAACAGCTAAATTCTGATGGTATTGAAAACATCTCGAAAAAACCTTCGATTTGATATATTATAGGCCTCATAATTCATCTGAGATCAAAATTTATGAGCAAATGTGCTATGCACGTGTAATCTAAAGTAATGCTCTACTACATGGGGAATGCATTTTTTAGTCCCACATCGGGAAAAGGAGAGATGGCTTCTCTACCACTCCCATATAAATAAGAGCGGATACCTCTTAGAAAGGGTAGAGTTAAATCCTCAAAGGATTCAATACTCTAAGGAGCCTAGTTCTCCATAGGAGCTTAGTTCTCCATATATAGAAGCCCTGCTTCTCCTCATAATGCGCATGTGCGCTACGTGCAACGCACGTGTGCCCGCCACGCGGGCAACAGGTGCAACGCACGTGCGTACCACGTGCAACGCACGTGCGCACCATATGAGAACATTTAATAATATTAAAAGGAACTTAGTTCTCCATATATAGAAGTTCTGCTTCTTCTCGTAATGCGCATGTGCGCTACGTGCAACGTATGTGTGCCCGCCATGCGCGCACCACGTGCAACGCACGTGCGCACCACATGAGAACATTTAATAATATTAAAAGGAGCTTAGTTCTCCATATATAGAAGCCATGCTTCTCCTCATAATGCGCATTTGCGCTACGTGCAACGCTCGTGTGCCCGCCACGCGCGCACCACGTGCAACGCACGTGCGCACTACACGAGAATATTTAATAATATTAAAAGGAGCTTAGTTCTCCATATATAGAAGCCCTGCTTCTCCTCATAATGCGCATATGCGCAAGCTCCATGTGCGCTACGTGCAAATATGAGCGCCCAACACGTGCGACGCACGTGTGCGAACGCAAAGAACCCTTTTTCAGCAGCGAGAAGCTTAAGCTCCAGCCTGTTCTTTCCCCTAATGAGTGAGACATGGTTCAAAGGGTACATCCCTCCACACCTTCGATATATGACACTGTAATCTCTCAGTGTCGTCGGAGAGATGGTGGGTCCCAACGACCAATGATCTTTCTTTCTAAAATAAGAAAAAAGAAAAGGGATAGATTGACACAGAGAGAAAAACACAGAACTCCTCTAAAAAAAACTTTGAGAAGAGTTCAGAGAAAGAAAAGGTAAAAACCTTTAAATAAAAGAAGAACTTCTTCTAAAAGAGATCGATGATATAAGAACAAGATCAAGATCTTGGATAAAAAATAATAATAATAATAAAAAGAATAAGTAATTTATTTCTATATAAAGGCATTGCCTTTTGATGAACCACTAGTTCTCTGAAAACAAGAAAAACTTATTTTCTTTGATCTAAATTTGATCCAAAAATTAAACAGTGCTTTGCTCTTTTGAGTTTGCACTGTTGCGCTCCTTGGATTGGCGCAAGCCACCAGGGAGCGCCACGTGTCGGCCCCAGAATAAACTGCGCTATGCGCTTCTAAAACAGAGCACTGCTATCTTAAAGTAGCGCAAGTCATCAGAGCGCGCCACGTGTCAGCAGCGCACTAGCGCAGCACACTGGCGCAGCGCACTGTGCTTGCGCTCACCAGAGCGTGACACGTGTCACCTCTACATGCGCTTACGCCTTGTACTCCTCAGTCAGCGCAAAGCACCTGACAGGCCACGTGGCGCACTGTCAGAATAATAAATGCAGTGCATTATTAAACAGGGGCAGAGCCCTAGTAAAGGCCTAATAGGCCAAATGCAAATAAAATGTTAAACATTTTCAACTGGACTTAGCCCAATACTGGCCGTAAGTCCTCAAATTAAAATTGACTGAGCATGACTGCTCTCTTAAATCAATTTACACCCGGCTCAAGGGTACATCTCTGAACTTCTTTGATATTTGTCGTTATAATCCTTCAACGTCGTCAGAGAGGTGACAGGTCCCGACAACCACACATTGACATGGACTAATGCGTCCTTAAACTCTTGGACTAATGTGTCCTTAAACTCACGGACTAATGCGTCCTTAAACTCATGGACTAATGCGTCCTTAAACTCTCGGACTAGTGCGTCCTTAAACTCTCGGACTAATGCGTCCTTAAACTCACGGACTAATGTGTCCTTAAACTCTCGGACTAATGCGTCCTTAAACTCATGGACTAATGCGTCCTTAAACTCACGGACTAATGCGTCCTTAAACACTCGGACTAATGCGTCCTTAAACTCTCGGACTAATGCGTCCTTAAACTCAAGGACTAATGCGTCCTTAAACTCACGGACTAATGCGTCCTTAAACTCACGGACTAATGCGTCCTTAAACTCATGGACTAATGCGTCCTTAAACTCTCGGACTAATGCGTCCTTAAACTCACGGACTAATGAGTCCTTAAACTCACGGACTAATGCGTCCTTAAACTCTTGGACTAACGCGTCCTTAAACTCACGGACTAATGCGTCCTTAAACCAATATTCATCATCAAAATGGGAACGATAAATCTCCCAACCAACTTTGGTTTAAGGGTACATCTCTGAACTCCTCTGATATTTATCGTTGTAATCCTTCAACGTCGTTAGAGAGGTGACGGGTCCCGACGGCCATACAGGCAATGGACCACCATGTCCCTAAACTGGAACAATAGAGCCCTCAAATGCTCTTTTGCCGGATCTAAACGATCCCGTTAAGTCGATCTTAGTCTCGAATCAGACTAACGTGTCCTTAACAAACGTTTAAGTTGATCTTAGCCTCAAAAATGGCTAACGTATCCTTAAACCAAAACCCCAAACCCAAATCTAAGAAAATACGGATTTGGACTAATCCACGTCCTACGGGCGACGACATAAATTAGTCTCCGTATACAATCCACGGGCAACCACAAACAAAACAAACACCCACGACATGAAGTGAAATTCAGGAGAAAGAGAAAGTTGGCACCGCGATGCGGTAACGTAATTAACTGCAGGGGCTTGCGCCTGCAGGGAAGAGCGTCCCCACAATCAAAAACCTTTCAAGCGAGGGGGAATCTGACGAAGTCTGCTACATCGGCCGCATCCGTCTAAACCTCCGATACGCGGTGCCATAAATCAACTTGGCATCTTCGGAGAGGTGGACGGATAAAACCAAATAGCATCTGCCTCCAGATTCAGGCAAGACGTCAGTCTTTCCCGATTTCCGGCGGTAAACAGCCGCATCCTTAGATTGGCCCTCAGGCGCCGCACACCCTGGTCGGCCCTCATATCCATCTCGCTACTCCGGTCGGTATCCTCCGGATAACCGCCGAGTCCAAATACTATCACCGGTAGGTAGTGCTCCCTTGCCAGGCTCACTGTCTAACAATACGAGTTTTCTTGCCCCGGGGTACCTCACCGGATCCACCATGTACCCGCAGACGGTGCCTACCGCTCCTCGAATCGGGTTTCACATCTCATACGTCTCAGAAGTGAGAAAACGCATGGTGGACGCACTGAAATATCATATCAAGAGAAATCGGGTTTTTAAAACAGTACATGCTTTCTTTTGAAATAGCCACGGTTCTCAAATCCAGAAATCTCATTTAAACAACATATCTCAATGCGTGTAATCATAAAGCATGATGTATGCGATATATAACAGAAAGGTAAGCATATCCGAATATCATGCAACATGGAACAGTGATATGATATATTAGGGGAAATCCGCTCTTTTAAATGGATCCAGTTTTTAAAATATAACATGCGGTCCCCAATTCTCCAAAATCAAAGCCAGCATCATCTATGTAGGTACAAATGTGTATGTAAGTAGGCATGAACGCACAAGATATGTATGTATGCCAATATGGATGTACAAGTGGGTATATACGAAAGTATGAGTGTACAATATGTATGTGCGCCAATATGGATGTACAAGCGCGTATATACGCAAGTATGAGTGTACAATATGTATGTGGGCCAATATGGTTGTACAAACGGGTATATACGCAAGTATGAGTGTACAATATGTATGTGCGCCAATATGGATGTACAAGCGGGTATATACGCAAGTATGAGTGTACAATATGTATATGCGCCAATATGGATGTACAAGCGGGTATATACGCAAGTATGAGTGTACAATATGTATGTGCGCCAATATGGATGTACAAGTGGATATATACGCAAATATGAGTGTACAATATGTATGTGCCCCAATACGGATGTACAAGTGGGTATATACTCAAGTAAGTTATGCGAAGAGTCATATCATGATGCAGCAATCCTACTATGAAGTGACATGGCAATTATCGATGATGAAGTGTGTGAGCCGGCAAATCTGTGTAAGTGTAACATACGCATCATCGATAATGGTGCAGGTGTACTAGCGCAGGTATAAGTAATGCAATGCACATAACATGAATGCAGCATAAGGTAAATTATCAGCTAAAAGCTATAAGGTATACGTGTCTACAAGACCGAGTCGGTAAATCTATCAATCGGCATATATCCTAACAACATCGCGTACGGTATAATCCATCGTACAACAACCTCTAGTCAAGGGTATGGATCAATCATCAAGTCAAACTCATCACGCACGGAAAATCATCGTACGGCGGCATTAAGCTATCATGGATCCTATCAACCTATAAGACGAGGAGGGTACGGACCTAACGTTACGTACGGCTAACACTTGTTAGTTATATGTATGCCCTAGAGGCCATTACTATACATAGGATGTATATTGTAGTGGATGCTTGGACATATATAGGGAGGACTTTCTTGCTCAACATGATAGTATGCTATCTGGTTGCTCTTTACCTTAACGTGTACACTGATTGTCTCTCTGTTACATGTTGGTAAAGCCCTTAGGATGTGTACTTGACTACCTGGACTATGATGCGGATCATACCAGTGGGGACATGGTAGTCCATAAGTACATCCTTCAAAGTCCCTAGTCGTGGGTGTATCGAGACGGGGCATCGATATACCAGAGTAGACTAGCGTATACCATACAGATGGGCGATGGATGATCCCATATCCATTGGTGTTTGACATCAGAGATGATATACGGGTGCTCAGTGGAGACTGGGTACACTGGACGGACTCGCCGAGAACTCCCAGATGGTATTATACCTTACGTCAGATGGCAGTTCTCTGGTGACACTGGTACAGAGTAGTCTGTTGACCCGAGATCGTCATAGAGTCTTGTGTGGTTCCCACTGTGCTTTGATTTCCATCTTACCACGTCCAAGAGGGCGTGCAAAACGGTGGTTTTTGGGTACAGTCCCGAATCACATGGAGGCAATGAGCGATAGGAGGGGATTCGTCTCTCCCGGTATAGGGGATTGATGTTGCGCTGTGTTCGATTGGCTATAACAGGAAATCCCTGGCCAGGGTTGCTGAGATTTACTGGTAAGTGTTATCTGTAGTTTCTCAAAATGTTATAGACCTCATATCGACACGACTTATCAAGCTATTAAGGTCTGACGTTTACCACCCCTAGGCGAGATATGCGACATATCAGACGATCAGACCGGACTGTACGGTAAGTGTTACTGGTTGGATTCACTGGAGTGTGAGCGGGCTTGCTCGTCGATCTTCTGATCGCTCAATACCCGGGTGGCCGTTACGTTTAGCAGACCGCTTGCGGCTTGTGGGTGCCTGATATGATCATCACCTGCTGCCGGCGTATTGACGAGTCTTTAGAGTCCTACACAGAGGTTTCCTGGCTCAAGCGAAACGAAATAGGAGCGCATATGAGATATGTGCGGGACCGAGAATGATACCAGTATGTGATACTATATTCGATTCTCGCGATTTGTAACATTGATCGGTTATATGCGTTATAGCCGGGTTATCGGATCAAGTGTTGATTCGATAAATTGTTACTATTGATATTAGTCGGTTATATGCGATATGACCGGGTCGTTGAATCAAGTGTTGATTTAATGATTTAATGTATAATTATATATTTGATATATCACTTTACATTAACTAATATAGGTTCACTTAATTGGATTTTCTCACTTGAAGTTCACAAGTTGTATATGTGATATACTTTTGTGCACTTGATTGTATCATGTTTGATGATACATGTTAACTTGGTTAAGTGTAAAGATTAAACCATTGTTAAGTTAATGATTAGGGTTTTGCTTTTTCTTTCTTATTTATTTATTTATTTTGGAAAGAAAAAGGGAAAATGGTTGCTAGTTTTGTTTTATCTTTGAAGCTTCATGAAGCTTTGACTATTGTGACCATTTTGTCTCATGCTTAACCCTAACCACTTCATTTAACCTTAGTTTAGTCTCTACACTTGACCATGGTTATTATGATGATAAGTATTCTTTTTATTATTCTTTTTGAATAACTTATCATAAGATAATCATCTTCTTCTTCATCTTCTTCAATGAAGAAAGCTTCACTTCATCAATGGTGATTGATGAAAATGAGTGAGAAATCCAATTCTAAAGTGAACCCACTTCCTATTTCTTCATCCTCTACCTCTTGCCAAGTAGTAGAGTGTGTTTCCTTCACAAGTTTTCTAGACTTGGTGAAGTTGGAGCTTGATCTAGCGATGCCTCAACGTAGATCATCTTCGGCACGTCGTCGATGACCTAGCTCGCTCTTTCTCCGATGAAGCCGACGCTAGAGCCCGGGATTTGATTTGGACAGCGGAGAGGACTTCATCACGGAGCCATGGAGGTGGAGGACCGGATCTACAAAGGTTGTATTTCCGTACTCTTAGTTAAAGTTGTTAACTAGTTGCTTATTCGCCTAGAATTCTAGCCAACGATCCGTATTAGAGTTTCTCGGCACCCATAAAATTTGAAATTGGCATGGTTGATGCCTTGTGAGACCTCTTGGGAGTGCCTAGGAACCCTACAACACTCAAGATTCATAACACATATAAATATCTCTAAATACCTATGTCCCAGGTCACATCCGCAATAATCTCATATCAGGGGACCGGCAAGGTATCAATCATCTCAATCGACTCACATCCGTATACGAACATATCATCATATCACATATTAAATCGTATTCTCTTTTTATCATAATTATATCTCACATCAAGTCAATTTTACAAATACATTCCACCTTTACTATAAGCATACGTATCTAATCTAACATACACACCCGAACCATACAATCAGCTTTTAAAAGATGCGAATCGTAGTTTTGAAAGTAGGGGATACAGTGTTTTTAAGGAAAGAAATTATTTGAAAATCCGTAACGTCCCTCAAGATATCTATTTAAAAGATGCATACGATTCTTTAGTTTAGAAATAAATATGGTTCGGATGACGTATCTACGTCGGCTATCTAGTCTTATAGTACCCTAAACGGTAATATCATCAAACATCATCCTCAAATCCCGTCATCACATACTAGTCGTATCATATCACTTCTAACTATCCTTAGTTTTTAATATGGTTCTCTGACTACCTTTTTACTCTATCTATAGTATTCTATTAAAGGTTTCATTAACCATAATCTATATATAAATCGGTTTCAATCAAAGTGTGCGGGGGTGCTATACGCCATCCACCCGACTTCCCCCGTAGATATAGATCTACTCACCGTGGTCTTCGCTTGCCGAAGTTGATGACGCCACGCTCCATCGCCTCGGAATCCACGCGAAGGTACCTACAATAACAACACATATCACAACGCTATTAAAATCAAGTTCTGAAATCCAATACGGCACGTGCATTGCTCATAGGTTAGAACCTATAGCTTACGCGTACAAAATCAACCAAACAACCCTTGTTGTTGATGTACAAACATCCAACAAACAACTTCAAATCCAAATATCAAAACTAAACATTTCAAAATACAGAAAACATAGCCAAAATCACACCAAAGTGCTTCCAGATTTTGGCTCAGGCCAAAACAAGGTGCACAAACAAGTCTAGGGTGCTGTACATGGTGTATATGAGCTATTAGACCAACCCCGACACCAAATTCCACTAAGTGGCCGGCCACCTACCTACAAAATCCGGCCTCCTCGGCCCCCTAGGCTCCTATGGGCTTCGTCTCATCAAGGTGGTCTCCTACCTAGTACTCTAATTTGGTCTCTGTATTTGTTTGCTTTCTTCAAAAATTTTCCGGGTTGCTCCAGATTTCCCTGCACACCCTATATACTCACAAAACCGACATGAACAAAATCCTAAATCCGTATTTTGGTTTCTATACTAAATTCCAGGTCTTTCAACAGCCACTAGAGTCCACTAATTTCCCACAATCACCTAATCTCTTCTCTAGATATTTCTATCTTCACAACCACCAACCCAATTCAACTTCTAAACTATCTAAAACATAAGAAAACTAAAACTAACTGAATGGAAATGATTATACCTCATGGATG
Source organism: Agapanthus africanus (assembly GCA_030015575.1). NCBI lineage: Eukaryota > Viridiplantae > Streptophyta > Magnoliopsida > Asparagales > Amaryllidaceae > Agapanthus > Agapanthus africanus. The sequence goes on from JASDDO010000029.1 coordinate 311,075,776, forward strand.
TCACTTAAGAAAACCCTAGAAGTCCCAATATTTTCAAAATCACACTTTGCTTGGTCCATTGCGATGAGGATGAGGAGGTAATCATTTTTTGTGAAAAGGGTATAGGGTTTTGACAAGGTTTTGGAGGTGATTTTTTGGGGTTGTAGGTGGAGGGAAGGGAGCTTGAGGAGGATGAAGAAGGAGATGAAAATGGTGGGGGAAAGGATAATGAGGCAGCCCCCCCTCTCTCTCTCAATTATTCTCACTCTCTCTCTCTCCAAGCATGCTTATTCTCATCATTGTGTCCCCCCTCTCTCTCCAAATCATCATTACACATTTTTCCCTTTCTTTTCTCACCAAAAACACATACATCCAAATAAAACAACACAAATGAAATAACATATAACATGTCATGGTGCACTAACTATGAAAAACTGTAGAAACACGGAATTGGCTTAATCGCGATTAGCGGTGCACTAATCGGGTTTTTATCCAAATTGCATATAATAACTTTTAAAAATGCCAAATCCTTTAAATATATTTTTAAATGAATAAATCATTTTAATTTCCGTTTATTTCATAATTATTGGTATATATTTATACCCCTTTTCGAAAACCCCAATTTCGCAAATCGGGCAATTTTCGGGAAATATATTATTTTAATATTAAATTCCAAAAAGAAATATTTTATATTTTCTGAAATGTTACATCCCTACTCGCAACGCCAGGGATCAAAGCCCTCACCAAGAGGCAACCGCGCAGCTTCACTGCCCGGTCATCCTTAGCAGGCCTCCTACGACCCCTCCAACGCTATGGATCAAAGTCCTCCTTAGAGGCAGCTCAGCAGCTACCCTGCTCGGCTATCCCTGGCCGGTAGCTTCCCTACTCGCAACGCCAGGGATCAAAAAGTCCTCCCAGAGGCAGTCGAGCCCGACCTTCGCTCGGCCATCCCTGGCTGGTGGTTGCCTGCTCACAACGCCAAAAATCAAAACCCTCGCCAAGGGGCAACCGAGCAGCTTCCCTGCTCGGTCATACCCAGCAGGCATCCTCCTGCCCAACAGACGCTGCGGGTTTGTAGCCCTCATAACGAGGCCACTGAGCCCATTTATGCTCGGCACAACTACGACGGACATCCCTCTGCCCATCACATGCAACGGATCCGAATCCCCAACAAGGGACATCAGGTCTATCCAAGTCTGAGCGATCCCCCCTCGACTTCGGGGCCATGGAGATGCCTCCTTCTCAGCAGCGCTTGGCACATTTGGCAAGTGATCGAAATCAACTCGATGAACGATCGCTAGACAGATAGCCGACCTGACATGGAAGCCCAACAGTGCAAGCAAAGATATTTTACGAGCATTCTTCACAAACAAAAGATAAAGTGCAAACCGATGAAACCAAAAAAGTTTTACTACCAAAAGCGAAGTCTTTACAAGGGGTATATTGGGCTCCCCAGCCTTACAGACTGCCCGGAGGCTTATAAAAATTCCAGAAACGGCAAAATAAAAGGAGGAGGAAGATGGGGGCTTTATGCCTCGGGGCCAGGCACGACCTCGGGGTCCTCGATATCTACCACGAGTCGAGCAGGGTCCTCGGCCAACTCCTCGTCAGGAATCTCTCCCCCCTGCTCATCGGCGTCCGCGATGGGGTATTCGGCCCGGAGCTCTTCATCGGCGAACTCCGGCATCCGGGCCTTAACGGCGTCGAGGGCCTCATGCCAGATGCGGGTGATCGCCATGGATAAGTCATTGTAGAAGTCCTTCGACTTCTTGTAGCCCTCCACCGCCTTCCCCGCCGAGAGGTCGTCCTGCTCCGCCGCCTTGACCGCCGCCCCCAGCTTTTTCCGGAGGGTCCTCACCGTCTTCTTCAGGTTGCCGGCGAGCACCTGAGCGTCCTCAAGCTTGACCTCGGCGGCCACGGCGGCCTCTCGGTTCCGGGCAACCTCCCGTTTCCCGGCCTCCACTTCGCCCTCCAGGGTGGCAACCCTTGCCATCTCCGCCTCCAGCTCCCGCTTGGAGCTTTCTTCCAGCGAAGCAAGCTGGTCTACGGCCTTCATCGCCGGGGCTATCACCTCGGCCTCCATGCGTAAGGAAAGGGCGACATGCTGGAGGACTTGAAAAAAATAAGAAAGAGGTCAGGAAGACGAAGGAAGCACTAAATCTCACAAGCAACCGAGCACTTACCTGCACGGACTCCTGGGCGATGGACGCCATCTGGGCCCTGAAGGTCCCCCCGGGGACCCTGCCCCTGCTGACCTCTCTATTTCGTGCAGCAGGCTATCTGCGACAGATATCCCCGAGGGCATCGCGAACCAGAGGCCCCCTTCCTCCACCATGATTGGCGAGGGCGGGCCCCGAGGAGATCTCCGGGAACCCCTCTTGAGTGGCTCCGATGGAGAGCCGGTCTCCTCCTCCGAGACCGGGTCCTCCAGAATTCGAGCCCGCTTCCGGCCCGGCGCTCTGCTAGGCCCCGGGGCAGGATACGCCCCCGAACGCTTAAGGGACACAGCTACCGAAGGCACCGGGACGGAGGCCGAAGGAGCCGGGGCAGGCTTCGAACGGGAAGAGCTGGCGCCTCCAGCCTTCGTAACCTTCCTCGGCTGGCGCATGGAGGATCGGAGCTCGTCTATATCCATGGGTCCTGCACAAAACTAAATGCAAAGAATTCAGCGACACATGCAATATACAAGCCAAAAAGCAAGCCTAACTTACCGACGAACTCGATGGGGCTGACCCCGACCCAACTCAGGACTCTCAGACAGCAGCACGTCAAATCAGGGGACGGGCTCCTACGACGCAACTCTCACCGTGGTGGGGTTATTGGACTGGTTCCCCGGCAAGCATTTTTCCCTCGACCACTTGGTGGGCACGGGACAGTCCTCACCCTCGGGGGGCGAGACGAAGAAAAACTTCTTCTTCCAGTCATGAATGGAAGAAGGCGGGGCTACAACTCCTGTCCCGGCGGCACCCCCCTGTCGCTTTCTAAAAGAGAGGTAGACCCACCTCGGGTCGCCCGCTTGGCCCCCAGAATGATTTTTGAAAACAAGGGAAGAATCAAGGATGGAGAGGCTGAAGGGAACTGCCTGTAGCTTCAGGCGGATCAGGAACCTTAAGAGAATCCTCCATGAGTTCGGCACTAGCTGGCCAGGGGCTAACCCGAAGAATTTCAGCGCTTCGATCACCTCGGAAGAGAAGGGCAGGCGCATTCCACCCCAAAAAGCTTCCAAATACAGGGCGATCTCCCTACCCCGTACTTGATCTGCCCTCTCTCCCTCCTTAGCCAGACAAAGCGTATAACGTGAGGGGATGTGGAAGTGAGCCCGGGCATTGGCAAGCTCATCCTCATGCCTCACCCAACACGACGCGCCGAGGGTAGCGTCTACCGCCTCCTCCCTGGGGGCTGCCCCCGCCGCACGATCCCGGGAAGAGGATCTGATCCCTGCTCCCCGGGAAGACTCAGGCTCAACTAGAGGGTCTCTAGAACCTACCCTTACGACATCTACAGATTCTGCGAAAGAAGACATCTAACCTAGAGGAGAGGGATCCTCGGGAAACGAAAACAGAAAAAAGAAGACGAGCGCCGAGCAATCAGGACTTAGAGCGAGGAAATATGAAGGAGTAGGGGCCCTAGAGCAGGCCCCACCCTAATTTTGTCACTGCGATCACCTTCATCCAGCGGCGCCCTTCCTCTCCCGCCAAAGCGCCTCCTCACGTCCAACGGCTCCGATCGCTCCACTTGTCGTTCCCACACTGGGCCGCATCCCATCAGACACCGCAGGTCTGCACACGTCGCGTCGTCCAACCGACGCTTGACACGCGGACCGTCGCTTCAGTGACAGGATGCACGAACCGGCGCACCTTCCTTAAATGCAGAGATCTCGCCCTGATTCGCTGGCAGAAAAGACAGCCGACAGCCCGGGGACGCGTCTCGACAATATCTTAGGAGGGAGCACACCCCAGACGGCAAGGCAGTCCACTCTTGACCCGACCCGCCAGCTGGTAAGGACAAGAGTGGGGGCTAATGATGATACTCTGTATTGGCGATCTAACAGATCAGGACACGTGGCAAATGACGTGTCCCGGAACTCGGAAGAAAAGGCCCACAGGGGCCGACCAGGCCACCCCTGTACCCGACCTGCAAGCACAAGCTGGCTCACCTCAGAGCCCCTTGAAAATTGGCCTCCTTGGCCTCTCAGCTCGCCCCGAGCTACCACAGGACCAGGATGCCTCGGCCCTACTGCTCGTTCCCGAGCTCCCTCGCCGAGGCCATCTTCCTCGGTCCCTCCGACCGACCAACTCCACCACTCACAGGCGTAACCGCCGTTCCGCAGATCTCGTCATGCGCGGATTCTCCGCCAGCAACATCCCACGTTCCACGCCATCACGATCCCCATTAACGGGCGATCCGCTTATTACGCGGGCGTGACGTCGGGAGCGTAACTGCCGGCGAGATTCTCGCGCCTGCTACTGCGCGCTGCCGCCACTATATAAACCCCCATCACAGAAGGTTCAAGTAAGTTTTCTTCACCCCACTTAGCCGTTACTCTGCTCGGATCTTGCACTAACTTGATCGTCGGAGGGTCCTCGGTGGTACCAAACGACTCCGGGAAGTTCTTGCAGGTACTCAGCGCAAACTCCTCAAAACCACCAATCTCCTCAAACCCATTGAGACTTGCACGCAGTAGGAGATCACCTCCAAGATACACCGGGAGATCGACGGAAGACAATATCTGACGGAGACCCGAAAAGGACCTCCATCACAGTTTTAGGGACTATACGAGATCTCAAGATTAAAATCAAATCTTTCTTTGTGATTGGTACTCCATGCATGGGAAAGTTGGATGAGCTTAGCAGTGTTGTACCTTGGTGACGTTTTTATCGGCAAAATCTGTTAAACGAGTAGCATTATATTTTTAGGGAAGACAACTAAGCGCTTGCCTCGCTTCTCTAGGCTTGTTTTCTAACTTTTATTTTATTTTTCTTATTTATATGATAATTTTGAAGCATATATTTTGATAAAAATTATACTTTTGAATAAACAATTATTACAACATGTGTTTTTGAATTTTAACCAACACAAAACATTAGAGAGTAGGCCTGGCAAACGAGGCGATCCGGACCGGCTCGTCTCGCAACTCTCTTGACTCGCTTTTCAAAAGAAACGGGTAAAAAATTGAACAGATGAATCTGCTCCACTCATCGACTCATTTATACGATTCACGAGTCGAGGCGAGGTGAGTTAAGCGAGTTATTCACCTAATTTTTCATTTTTTAAAGAAAAAACTAATAAAAAAAAGCAAATAAATAGACTAAAAAATGAAAAATATAACTTGAAATTTTTATTAATATAAATCAAATTACATTTACATAATACAATTAGTTTTTTTATATTAGTGATCGAACTCATTCGGGCTGCCTACGTATCCCTACCAATTTCCTTCCCAATTTTGGGCTCAATAAGAGAGAATCGGGTCTACATAGTTCTTCATCTTCTCTTAATCCTCACTACTCATCGCCGACGATTATGGTTTCTCTTTCGGTGTTTGACTCTTCCGATCTTGTAAGCTCCTCCAGCAGATAATCTGAGTCCAACATGACTTGATTCAGTTTCCTACATGCTGCTTCCTAATTTTACGAGAAAGCCATATATTATATAGACTCATGCGCTAAGCTGTGTCTCATCTCACTCAATATCATGTCATCCGTATTGAAAACACTTTCCGATGCTATTATGAACTCCGGAATTGTTAGTAAATCACGAGTCGTGGTAGAAATCACTAGACACAAATGTCTACGGTTTTTCCACCATGTTAAAGCAACAAACTCAGATAAAGTAAAACCTAGATCTAACTAAGTTTTTAAATATAGTTTTAATTCATATAAATATGTTGATGATGAGGAGGCAACAAGGCCTCATGCTCTTTTCAATAGATGTATAAATGCAAACGCTAAAGTGGTTGTGACTTGTACTCTAGTTATACTAGTAGAAGACTGCAACATATAGTCAAACACTTAATTTAATGTATCTTTATTAGTTGTAAAATAAACATCAATTTTCCCGGTCAAATTGTAGCATTTAACAGCCAAGCCGAAGTAACTTTGGCAGTGTCCACGTGCAAGACCCATGGCGCTAATGCCATCGATTTTGGCAACGCCTCACATACAAAGCACGTGGCACTAATGCCATAAGCCTTTCGCAGCGCTCACTCACAAAACACGTGGCTCCAATACCATCGACATGGGCCGTGACACACGTGCAAAGCACGTGACGCCGGTACCAAATAGTTGAAGCACTTCCTTCAGGTAGATAATAATCTCTATCTTTGAAAAATATTTTCCATAATCTTTCAAAAAAGAAAAAAATCATCTCTGTTAAATTGGAGAGCCCTTGGATTAAAGATCTAATGGTGTATAAAATTCACCAGTTGATTTTTAAGATAAATTTGATCAATCGAAATCTCTTAAATGAAAGATTCACTCAAAATAATTGATCATTCTTTGCACCTATAAATAGGAGCCCAAGAGATCAAATCAGAGACACACAGACCTTCCATAAGCTTCTGCAAACGAGAATTTAGTTCTCTTTCAAGAATATCTTCTTCCTCTTCGAAACTCTAGGTAAAATATTGAGAAAAGATCTCTCTTACCTAATATCTCCATTTAAAAGAGCCTTAGCCTCTCATAAGAACTTGGTTCTTCAATTAGATCAAAAATCTATGAGACAAATCGTTCCTAAAACGGGAAATTATGTTCTCGAGGAGAGACCTTGATATTAAAATCCAAGATCTGATGGAAAACTCAAGTTTTCTCATCAACAAAAGATATCAAAAACAAAAAATCGGACCTTTTTGCTCTATGATACTTAGTTATCCATAAAAAAAACATGCTTATCTCGAGACCTTAACAATGGTCAAAATACCAGCTTGGCATATATTTGATGGTTAAAATATATCATCTCTTGAAAATTTGAATCTTTCCAAATATAGGACGTAGACTCTCTAAAGAACCCTAACTCGGTTTGCGTTACGTGCTGAGCACGCGCGCTAAGCCATTCAGCTCATATGGTTGCATCATGTGGGAAGCACATGAGTAAGCTAAGGACCTTATTTGGCTCAAGTTGAGCCGAGTGCCAATATGGTCATAGACTCACATGAATATCGTTTGAGCAAATCCCAGAGCTCTATCGGCTTGAGCTGAGCTGAGCCGTACATGTGTCTTGCATGCTCTGGGTACCAAACCGACCCATATTAAGCAAGAATGGCTAGGTCTTGAAGTATAATCTTTTGTGATGATCATATTATTAGATCATGAGCCATATAAGTTAACTTAGCTCCCAAAAAGAACTAAGTGTTCCTAGACCGTGCATGTACCCTAAGTACCTTAAGTTGATCTTAGTCTCAAATACGACTAATGATTCTTAATTAAACCCCTAAATTAATCTTAGTCTCAAATAAGGTTAACGATCCTTAGTTAAAACTTCTAAGTTGATCTTAGTCTAAAACAAGACTAACGATGCTTAGATCAAAACAAGTATTCTCTGAACTGATGAACCACATAAATATAAGAAATGCAACTTAAGTTCATCCTCAAATCTAATATACAGATTTGGACTAATCCGCGCCCTACATGCGACAATATTAGTTTCCGTATACAATCCAAAGATAACCTAAAATAAATAAACCTATAACACGACACATGAAGGAATAGACCTGGAATTCAGGAAGTTTAGCAAACTTCAGTTATCTAAACGCCAAAATTGAGATAACTAAAATTTATAAAACTCCAATCCAACCAAAGTTTAGTAAACATCATAATTTATGAAGAAAACATCCTATTAGAGCCAAATATCATCTTCGATCAAAGTCAAGCAAGAGGCCAACCAATGACCATCCAGTCGAATAATAGTTCGGTCAACAAGCCAGACCTATGACCAACAATTCCCGAACAAGGATGGGAGTACTGGAAAAGTTAGAGACCAGGGGAGGATTCAACCGAGGGAGCAAGTCGGTGGCCCAAGAACAAAACCGCTCGGCCGAGGCCATTAAAGGCTAATGGTCACAAAAGAGCATAACATTCACACCTTAATTAATGTGCGTCGTTCCTGAACGTGCGCATTAAGGGGGATCGAGGTGCAAGAATCTTGGGATATTGGAACTGATATGTAACCGATTCCACATCTTATAAATTGAAGAGTCTGAGATTGAAAAAGCACCCAACAATCAATCAACCATGAACTACTCTACCTCTTGCCTTAGGTCCCTAGCTTCTTGTTTCTGATAACCTAGTCAAACTAGGGCAATCAAAGGACTATGTTCTTAGGGCCCTATCGATCCACAGACATCCAGCCCTCATGCAGGTAATGCCTTTCTAGTCTTCTCGGGCTAACCTAATCGAAAACTAAGTAAGGAGATGACCCTTGGCCTAAACCATCGGCATGCAACCCTTAAATGGATTTGTGGGCATGCTGATTGGAAGATGGCTGAGGCTGTCACCGATCGGACACGACTTAAGACTGCTTATAGGAACAACCTAGAATTCCACAATGTTTACGTTGGTTGAGGCGATCCAATATCAAACCAAATATTTTATTTATTTTTCAATACTATTACAAACTATAAGAAGCTAGAGTTTATAGAGGAATACAAGAGGAGTTTATTTTTGGATTCCTCTTCTTTGATCTCTTAATCCTTATTTATAGATGAGAAGGGGTCTTCAGAGGGCTCTAGAAAGGGTGAGCTGTCTTGGTGCGCTGTCCCGATGTGCTGTCCTCCATTATTTTGTGTCAGCCTTAACTTTATAAAAGTTAGCTTTTATCAAAAGTGGTGGGACCCACGACCGAAAACCAGGTGCTGGTTTTTCCCAATACCGTGTGCTGGTATTCTTCTTAATAAAAACCGTGTGCTTGTTATTTCTGCAGTCGTTCAGAATTTTTTGGTAGAAGATTTGTTTAGAAGGTCTTTTTATATTATTATACCCTTTGTATTATTATGGGCCTTTTATTTTTTCATTAGACCATTTCCTTTATCTTGGTCCAATGTTGAGCCTATTTGATTATCTTGGCCCAATGTTGTGCCCATTAAGTCATCACATAGCAGGTCTACTGATCTCAAATCTTCGTCTGGATCTTAGGCTTGGCCTTGAAAGTTGTCTTTCATTTCCACTGATTTAGTGGTTTTATCAGATACTGATGAGCTTGTGTCAGAGGTATCAAATATTTGCTCGAACTGCTTCTTCATGTGTTCTAAGCACATCTTCATCAGTTCATCTTCAGAGATATCTGGATATTTTATCTGAAAAGAGATCTTCAGCTTATGCATCGGATTCTCTGTGGCCAATTCCTCATTATCCTATTATCAAAAATATCACTATTATTTTTTATAGTTGTTTTAATCTCAACTATCTTTTGTTCTTCTAAAATTTCCGACCACCATTTTATTAGGAATTTTCTCGATAGAACTGGGATATTCTTCTGATTTAATTCCGCTAAAATTATCCATCTCAATATAAAGGGAATTTCATTTTCAATAAATTAGTATAACGTACTTTCACCTTCTTTAATAGAGGTGTCATCTGTTCTATGAAATTTCGGATGAGATTCCATCCATGAAATGAACAAATTCATTATAGTTTTAGGCAATATTCTTAATTTTACCCCTATATTTTGCCTCCATTGGATAAACCAATTGGGGATACCTGATTTTATAATGTCAGGTCTAATCATGATAAACCAGGAGTATTTTCTTCCTGGATTTTCATAACAAAAAATTATTGAATTCTTGGATATAATCCTAGTAATTGCATTCATGTCGTGCATCGCCCAATTTGAACGATCATACCCTATTATGACGTAAGGCCCATTCTTGTGGGCTATAGATATTTTTTATGATGACCCTTGAGAAATTTATGATTTCTCCTTCTTCTTTACCATTGGGGTAATAATATTTAATCTCCATCGAACCGGAAACGATTAACAATGCTTCATATACTTATCTTGTTTTTTCTGCTGGGGAAGCATATAAAGTGGCCTCTATATATTTTTCTTTCAGAGACCAAGTATCATTCATTCGGGAGATATCATCTCCTTCTAAACAAATAATTTGTTCTGAGGTGTTCTTCTGAATGTAATCATCTTCAGCACCTTCTATTGCCTTTTTAAAAGACAGTTTTTGCTCAGGAAAATTTTCCGCTAAGGATGATTTTAGATCGAATCTAATGGGCTTTGGCTTTTGCATTTTCAGCCAATTTGCATATAGCGAGTTGGTAGGAATATTATTTTTGAAAAAAAAATCATTGTTTGGAAAACCTAGAAGATACGTAGGTACATTCTTAATTAGTCTCACGAATGTATTATTTTATTTTACTTTTTAAAACTAAATTTCACAATTCGAATGTGATGGAGGTCCTTTTCGGGTCTCCGTCAGATGTTGTCTTCCGTCGATCTCCCGGTGGATTTTGGCGGCGATCTCCTGTTGCGTGTGGGTCTCAATGGGTTTTGAGGAGATTGGTGGTTTTGAGAAGTTTAGCGCTGAGTACCTGCAAAGAAGTCCCGGGGTGGTTTGGTACCACCGAGGACCCTCTGACGATCAAGTTAGCACGAGATCCGAGCAGAGTAACGGCTAAGTAGAGTAAAAATGGCTTACTTGACCCCTCTGTGATGGGAGTTTATATAGTGGCGGCAGCACGCAGCAGCAGGAGCAAGAATCTCGCTGGAAGTTACGCTCCCGACGTCACACCCGCGTAAAGAGCGGATCGCCCATTAATGGGGATCGTGATGGCATGGAACGTGGGATGTTGCTGGCGGAGAATCAACGCGTGGTGAGATTTGCGGAACGGCGGTTATGCCTGTGAGTGGTGAAGTTGGTCGGTCGGAGGGACCGAGGAAGATGGCCTCGGCTGGGGAGCTCGGAGACGAGCAAGAGGGCCGAGGAGTCTGGGTCCTGTAGCAGCTCAGGGCGAGCTGAGGGGCCGAGGAGGCCAATTTGCAGGGGGCTCTGAGGTAAGCCAGCTTGTGCTTGCAGGTCGGGTACAGGGGTGGCCTGGTCGGCCCCTACGGCCCTTTCTTTTGAGCTCTGGGACACGTCATCTGCCATGTATCCTGATCTTGGAGATCGCCAATACTGAGCATCATCATTAACCCCCCACTCTTATCCCGACCAGCTAGCGGGTCGGGTCAGGAGTGGACTGTCGGGCCACCCGGGGTAAGCTCCCTCCTAAGGTTTCGTCGGGACGCGTCCCCGGGCTGTCAGCTGTCTTTTCTGCCAGCGAATCAGAGCAAGATCTCTGCATTTAAGGAAGGTGCGCCGGTTCGTGCATCCTGCCACTGAAGCGACGGTCCACGTGTCGAGCGTCAGTTGGCCGACGCGACGTGTGCAGACCTGCGGCGTTTGATGGGGTGCAGTCCAGTGTGGGAATGACAAGTGGAGCAATCGGAGCCGTTGAACGCAAGGAGACGTTTTGGCGGGAGATGAGGGGCGCCGTTGGATGAGGTCTTTTGCGGCGATAAGTAGAGGTGGGGCCCACTCCAGGGCCCCTACTCTTTCATACTTCCTTTCTTCTAAGTCTTGGCTGCTCGGCGTTCTTCTCCTTTCTTCTGCTTTCGTTTCCCGAGGATCCATCTTCTTCAGGTTAGATGTCTTCTTTCAGGGAATCTGTAGATGTGGTAGGAATAGGTTCTAGGGTCCCTTTAGTTGAGCCTGAGTCTTCTCGGGATCGTGCGGTGGGGGCAGCCCCGTGGGAAGAGGCGGTAGACGCTGCACCCGGCGCCTCGTGTTGGGTGAGGCATGAGGACAAGCTCGCCAATGCTCGGGATCGCTTCCACATCCCCTCACGTTATACGCTTCGTCTGGCCAAGGAGGGAGAGAGGGCGGACCAAGTACGGGGTAGGGAGATCGCCCTGTACTTGGAAGCTTTTTAGAGTGGAATGCGCCCGCCCTTCTCTCTCGAGATCGTCGAAGCGCTGAACTTCTTCGGGTTAGCCCCTGGCCAGTTAGTGCCGAACTCATGGAGGATCCTCCTCGGGTTCCTGATCCGCCTGAAGTTACAGGCGGTTCCTTTCAGCCTCTCCCTCCTCGATTCTTCCTTCGTTTTCAAAAATCATCCTGGGGGTCGAGCAGGCAACCCGAGGTGGGTCTACCTCTCCTTTAGAAAGCGACAGGGGGGCGCCGCCAGGACAGGGGTTGTGACTCTGCCTTCTTCCATTCACGAATGGAAGAAGAAGTTCTTCTTCGTTTCCCCTCCCGAGGGCGAGGACTGGCCCGTGCCTACCAAGTGGTCGAGGGAAAAATGTTTGCCGGAGAACCAGTCCAATGACCCCGCCGTGGTGAGAGTGGCGTTGTGGGAACCCATCCCCGGGTTCGACGGGCTGCTGTCTGAGAGGGTTCTGAGTTAGTCCGGACTCAGCCCCGTTGAGTTCGTCGGTAAGTTGGGCTTGCTTTTAGGTTTGTATATTGCTTGTGTCGCTGACTTCTTTGCATTTGGTTTTGTGCAGGACCCATGGATATGGATGAGCTCAAAGCCTCCATGCGCCAGCCGAGAAGGGTCTTGAAGCCCGCCCCGGCTCCTTCTCCTCCGGTGGTCGCGTCCCGTGAGCGTTCCGGGGCGGATACCACCCCGGGGCCTAGTGGAGCGTCGGGCCGGAAGCGGGCTCAGATTCTGGAAGACCCGGCCTCGGAGGAGGAGATCGGCTCTCCATCGGAGCCGCTAAAGAGGGGTTCCCGGAGTCTTCCCGGGGCCCGCCCTCGCCGATCATGGTGGAAGAAGGAGGCCTCCAGTTCATGGTGCCCTCGGGGCTATCCATCGCGGACAACCTGCTACATGAGATAGAGAAATCGACGGGGGGTAGGTTCCCCGGGGAGACCTTCAGGGCCCAGATGGCGTCCATCGCCCAGGAGTCCATGCAGATAAGTGTTTGGTTTTTTGTGAGATTCGGTGCCTCCTTCATTTTTCTAATCTCTTTCCTATCTTTCAGGTTCTCCACCATGTTGCCCTCGCCCTACGTATGGAGGCCAAGGTGATAGCCCCGGCGATGAAGGCCGCGGGCCAGCTCGCCTCGGTGGAAGAAAGCTCCAAGCGGGAGCTGGAGGCGGTGATGGCGAGGGTTGCCACCCTGGAGGGCGAGGTGGAGGCCGGGAAACGGGAGGTTGTCCGATACCGCGGGGCCGCCGTGGCTGCCGAGGCCAAGCTTAAGGATGCTCAGGTGCTTGCCGGCAACCTGAAGAAGACGGTGAAGACCCTCCGGAAGGAGCTGGGGGTAGCGTCCGAGTCGGCGAAGTCGGCCGACCTGAGAGCGGCGAAGTTGGCCGACCTCTCGGCGGCGAAGGCGGTGGAGGGCTACAAGAAGTCGAAGGACTTCTATGATGACCTGGTCGTGGCCACAACCCTCATCTGGAATGAAGCCCTCGACGCCGTTAAGGCCCGGATGCCGGAGTTCGCCAACGAAGAGCTCCGGGCCTAGTACCCCTTCACGGACGCCGAGGAGCAGGGGAAAGAGATTCCTGATGAGAAAGTCGCCAAGGACCTTGTTCGTCCCGTAGTGGATGTCGAGAACCCCGAGGTCGCGCCCGGCACCGAGGCCTAAAGCCCCCGTCTTTCTCCTTCTTTTATTTTGTTGCTTTTGTAATTTTTGTAAGCCTCCGGGCAGTTTGTAAGGTTGGGGAGCCTAAAATACCCTTTGTAAATACTTTGCCTTTGGTAATAAAACTTTTTTTCATTCTTTAGTTTGCACTGTTGGGCTTCCATGTCATGTCGGCTATTTGTCTAGCGATCGTTCGTCAAGTTGATTTCGATCACTTGCCAAGCGTGCCAACCGCTGGTAAGAAGGAGGCATCTCCATGGCCCCGAAGTCGAAGGGGTGTTAGTGTTTATGCCCTAGAAGGCCATTACTGTATCATACTAGTTTGTATATTACTTAATGGAAGCTTAGGATATTCACATGTATATAACAGTCTTGCTAAACATGGTAGTATGCTACTTGGTTTTTCTATCTTAATATGTGAGTATACGTATTGATAGAGCTCTTAGGATCTTGCTTGACTACCAGCGTTGTGATGGCAGTCACGTTAATGGGGGCTGGGTAGTCTACAAGCACATCCTTATTCAGGTCCCTAGTCGTAGGATTATCGAGACAGGGCATCGATACTCCGGAGTAGACTAGTGTGTACGCTTCTCATCCCAGTTGGGGAGATGGTCTGTCCCACAGCCGTCAGTACGTCGTACTGGAGATAGTATGCAGGTGCTCGTTAGGTTACGGGTACACCGGACAGGACTCACAGGGAACTGTTGGTTGGTTTTATACCAGTCGTCAGTGAGCAGTTCTCAGGTGACATAAGTACAGCATAGTCCGCAGACTTGACACTGCTACTTCGCCTCGAGTGTGTCCCACTGTTCATAGATTGCTACCCTACCACGGCTCAAAGGAGTCGTGCAAACAGGTAGCAGTTGGGTGCAGTCCCGAGCACTTGGAGGCAGTGGCGGTTAGACAGGATTCGTCTCTCCCGGTATTGGGGGTTGATATCGCGCTGTGTCAGAGAGCCATTACGCAAAGTCCCTGGCCAGGGCAAGCGAGATTTGCTGGTAGGTTCCAGTAGTTTCTCAGGGTGTAATGGGCTACGCTCCGACACGACTTATACCGCTATTAGGGGACTGACGCTTGCCGCCCCCTAGGCCCGATATGCGGTAGTCTTAGACGAACGGACCGGACTGTATGGAGATTGTCACAGCAGGCTCAGTAGGAGTTCGGATGGGTTTCCTCATCGGCCTTCTTATCGACATCTACCTAGGGACCATTACGTACAACTAGTGCCGCTTGCGGTCTGTGGTTAAACCCACTGCCAGCGTAGTAGTCGAGTCTCTAGAGTCCCACACAGAGAGTTTCCCTACTTCAGGCGAAACGATATAGAGGTCGTATGGTTTTACGACAACGGTTCGGACGCATACGTGTGTTTACGCACGTATGACTTTCGGACAGTTTTTACTAGTCGGCTTTGGTTTAAGCCAGTTACTAGTATCCGGTTATTGGATTTATACAGTCTAAAGTTTTTCCGTGTTTTCACGGATAGGAGGGGCGTTCTCGTAATTGCGCAAGAAGCTTCTAGAAGATGGTGACTAAGGAGGTTAAGGTGGCATATACATTGAATGAGATTAGTGAGTCATATGAGTGATTCATCCATGTCATAAATGCTTAATGACTCATGGTAATGAATCACCATTAGATATTTATGAAGCATGATTATTCATCATTTGATTTTCTATTATTAATAAATCTTAATGCTTCATATATATTATGATAACTCATTTTCTCATATCAATTATCATTCTCACCTTCTCTCTCCTCAAGCTTCCTCTCTTCAAACCCTAATCCTCCCCTCTCATGTGTTGAGTAAAAGGATTAGTTAGACTACTTAATCCATAACCCTCACTCTATATCATCTAGGTACTTTGATTAGCACTTAAAGAAACCTAGTTGTCTCAAGTTTAGAGGCAAAGCTTGGAGTAAAGCTCTCGTGGTGGATCGTCTACTACTTGGAGAAGGCCGAGGAGGAGGTGGAGTTCGTAAAGACGAAGGACAAGGTTCTACAGGTATAATCACTTTACATAGTAGTTTAGAACTCCTATGTTAGTTGTTAGTTATCGTTTAGCTTCGATTCTTGCGGTTAGTCGATGTTTAAGCAAAGAACAAGATCGTTTTTCATATTTCCGCCTCCCCGCAAGTCGTGGGGTGTTGTACATCGACTTACAGTGGTATCAGAGACTCGCTAAACAATAATTAACTCATTAGCAAAGTCGCAAGAATTTCGAAAGCAAAAAGAACCGGAAACATCGTCGCATTAACACGGTTTCTGTCGATTTTTAAACAGGCCCTAAAAATTTTTCAGGGACCTGCAGAATAACAAGCAGGAAATTATAGGGGTACTCAAGAAATTTGGTCGCGTAACTCGGCTAACTTGCCGCGGAACCGCGGCCGATCCATGCGATCCGCCGTGGAACCGCGGCCGAGTTAGGGCCGAGTCGGCCCAAAATTCTTCAGTGACTTTCTGGTGTTAATAGTGATATTTCTGGATGTTTAGTTTTCTGCTCAAGTCTCAGGTGCACAGAGAAGTATTGGAGTAGAATCTATAGTGTTTTGCTCGATCGAAATTTTACGATGTTTGCTAATTTGATTATATCTGTGTTTGTATAATGTGTTCGTAAACCTCCCCTAACTTCTAGTATGTCGGTTGGCAGGGGGTTGTACATTTCTGTAATGGTTTTTACTGTTTGTGGATGTGAACTGTATTGGACTGTTGTGATGATTAGCCGGGGTTTGTGATGGGTTATTATTTTAATTCATTCGATGTAATTGTAATATATTGTAATATTATTTTGCGGGGCACATCCAGGTTGCGGTTGTAGCCACCGTTGTATTATTTCATTTTACTGTTTTTTGCTCCTAGGATAGACCCAAGGTGGGGTGCACAAACTACCGGGTACTTTGAAGTGTTTAGTGGCCTACTCACTTTGTTGAGGGAGACCGCTTTACTTCGGGTATTTGACGGGTAGTTTACCGTACCCGTAGGGGTCTAGGGTGGGGTAATGGCTATTCATCACAACTGTGTAATCCGTCTTTTGTTGCAGGTTCTAAACAAACACGGATTGCTTGCAAATCCAATAAAGTTCATATGAGATCTGGAATGCCTATTATTGCGTCTGACGAATGTACAATATCTATATATGATAGCTATTTAGACGTCACTTATATTTTACACCCGCGCTAGCCCAGCCCCCGCTCTGTCGTTAGTTAAGTAACCTAACGGGTGATGACGGGACCCCGTGGCGAATACGGATGGCATAAGAGGACGTTGTATTTTCGTTGTTTTCTACAATGATAGGTTAATGATGGGACGCATTATTTATAATGCAAAGAAAATAAACCAAAAGTTGAATCGTTGGAACAATTTAAAAGAAACCACTCGGTTATTTTAAAAGAGCAGAATTTTTTAATTGCAGAGCTTTAACCACTCCTTTTAAAAAGCTATCAGGTTCCTTCGATTATATCAAGTTCATTACGTTCACGGTTTCGCCAAAACCAGTCATAGCCCTCCGTCATTTCTTATGAATGGTCAGTAGTATTCAAGTTATGTTTGTTTGGCCCTTAGTCAAGACATAGTGATTGGTAGCTGCTGGGGTATTCATTTGTTGCATAGATAGATGAGTTGGTTTGGGACAGTCGTATTACTTTGTTTGGCCCTTAGTCAAGAGTATATACGGATGGGTTCAAATCAACAGGATAATGATAGGCAGAACTTGACATGTGACTTATGATTTGTTGGCTCTTAGTCAAGGTCATAAGAACATGGGGCAAAAATCTATATCGGGAATTTCTAAAGAAACTGAAATTTGCAAAGAGATGCATACCATTTGGAGTTTGATGAATGTTGGTAGGATTCCTTCAACATTATCATACGATGATATTTGGATCCCGATCCTACTGTGAGTATATACTACTTATCAGGAGATTCGTCACTTAACGATCAATGCTATAAACCAAGTAGGTGCCGAGAAATGTGTCAGCGGGGCTACGCCCCCAGAGAAAAGAGGTTATTTAATTAAGGAACTTCGCGAAAGCGTTGGAAAACCTCCCTCGAAGTACCGACACTAGCCTGGCTGAACGGTTAAGCAAGTATTGTACAGTGAGAATAGTCCTGGCTAATTCTTCTTTTATGGTTTGAGGAAGGATTCGAGAAACAGTGGGAGCCATCCAGTTTAGATAAATTAAAAACCAATCTAAACTTGCAAGAGCATCATGCTAAAGTGTTTTCTTCTCTCTCTCTAATTGCAGCGACTTTGTGACCATGACTAGGTTACATCTAGATAATAAGTTGACTGAATCTAACTTATATGACTGGCAAAGGTCTGTCCAGATGACCATTGCCTATGACAAGCTGGACCACCCTATTACTACTCAAGATCCCGCCGTCCCAGGTCCAGTTTCCACCGTCGCGGATATGGATATCCGTCAGACAAAGGAAAAGGATAAAGCGAAAGCCAAGTGCCTCGTGTTGGCTTCAGTTGATGGTATATACCAGAAGCAGCATGAGAAGATGGAATTTGTTTCCATCTTTCTCCATAACAAAGATTTATATGGAGAGCAATCTCATATCGCAAGATATGAGGCCTCGAACGAATTAATTCAAGCGAGGTCGGCTGACGGGTCATCTGTAAGGGACGACGTCCTTACAATGACTAGCTATATTAATGAGCTCAAGGACCTGGAGACCAAGTTGGGAAACAGGTCATATACTGACTTATTTCCACAGTCCCTACCCTCTACTTACACCCTGAAAGAAACCAGGGAGACACATGCTCTGCTTAATAGGGGACCTTCTTCTTCTTCATCTAAGGCGAAAGCAAAGGGTAAAAAGAAGAAGACCTCTACAAAGCCGATATACGGTGTCAGCAAAGTAGGAGGAAAGGGAAGAGAAAAAGTTTCGGGACTTAGTATAGGTGAGGAGGGATATTCCTATTGTTATGGGAATGGACATTGGCAGAAGGATTGCAGGGCTTTGGAAGCCAGTAGCCAGGATACGAAGCATGTTGTGGCTTCAGCCTCAAGTGTGTTTGTAATTGAGAACTGTTTGTCAATTAACTTTACTTCCTGGGTACTAGATACCAGAGCAGGATCTCATATCTGTAATTCGTTACATGCTTTGAGAAACCGTAAAGTTATAAGGATAGGTGATTTGTCTCTCAGAGTTGCAAACGGAATGAGCGTGGACGCTGAATCCGTGGGAGAATATCGCCTAGGTTTGACAAGTGGGCAGATATTGATTCTACGTAACTGTCTGTATGTACCTAGTTTGACTTGTAATATCATATCAGTGTACTCACTTTCAAGAGAGGGATATGACTTTACATTCGTAAGCGATGTAGTTCATATCCACCTAAATCAAGTTCTGATTGGGTCCGGTACATTAGATGACGGTATATACATATTGAATCAAGCTCAGGTTTTCAAAGTCCAGAACACACTTAAAAGAAAGTCTCCAGAAATAAATCAGGCTTTCTTATGGCATTGTAGACTAGGTCACATCAATGAAACACGATTAACAAAGTTATATAGAGAAGGATATTTGAATCCGTTCGAATATCAATCTTATGCCACTTGTGAATCTTGTCTCATGGGAAAGATGACAAAGACTCCGTTTACTGGACACGGAGTAAGAGCGAGCGAACTCTTAGGACTCGTACACAGTGACGTGTGCGGTCCAATGTCTACACATGCGCGAGGTGGTTATTCCTACTTCATTACTTTTACAAATGATTTCTCTAGGTATGGATATATCTTCTTAATGAAGCATAAATCTGAGGCCTTTGAGAAATTCCAAGAATACAAGAATGAAGTGGAAAAACAGACAGGCAAAAGTATAAAGTCACTGAGATCTGATCGAGGTGGTGAATACTTAAGTGCCGAATTCCTGGGTTACTTAAAAGAGAATGGAATTCTCTCTCAGCTTACTCCTCCATACACACCACAACACAATGGTGTATCGGAAAGGAGGAATCGAACCCTATTGGATATGGTTCGTTCCACGATGAGTAAGGCTGAGTTACTGCGATCTTTCTGGGGTTATGCACTAGAATCAGCTGCATATCTTTTGAACCAGGTTCCAACCAAGACTGTGCCTACCACACCATATCAGATGTGGAGTTGGAAGAAACCCTGTCTAAAACATTTTAGGACATGGGGGTGTCCAGCTTTTGTAAAAAAGCAGCATCCGGACAAGCTCGAGGCACGCTCAGTACAGTGTAAGCTTGTAGGATATCCAAAGAACTCCAAGGGATATTATTTCTATTACGCAGAGGAACAAAAGGTTTTTGTTTCTCGTCATGCCCACTTCTTAGAAACTGAATTTTTAGAAAATCAGAAGAGTGGGAGCGCAGTAGAACTGGAAGAAATTCCAGAACCACAAGCTGTTACTGAAAGTTTGGTAGAACAAGAAGTTTCAGAAGAAAGAGACATACCAGCGCCTATCCGCAGAAGTAGTAGACAGTCTCATCCGCCCGAGAGATACTACGGTTTTCTCATAGACGGGGATAGAGAAGATTGCTTCATTGATAATGACGACCCTACTAGCTTCCAGCAAGCCATTCAGAGCGGCGACTCGGTAAAATGGCTGGATGCAATGCGGACCGAAATGGAGTCCATGTACACTAACAAAGTATAGACTTTGGACACTGCTCCAGATGGGGTGAAACCCGTAGGATGCAAGTGGATCTTCAGAAAGAAGATTGGTGTAGATGGACAGGTTGAAACCTATAAGGCTAGACTTGTTGCAAAGGGTTTCCGTCAAAGACCTGGTTTGGACTATGACGAAACCTTTTCTCCAGTGGCTATGCTGAAATCCATTCGGGTCCTTCTTGCTATTGCTGCCTTCCATGATTATGAGATCTGGCAGATGGACGTAAAGACGGCCTTTCTAAATGGAAATTTAGAAGAGAGCGTCTATATGGATCAGCCAGAGGGATTCATTCAGAGTGGGAGCAGCGGTAAAGTATGCAAGCTGCTTAAGTCCATTTATGGACTAAAGCAGGCATCGCGGAGTTAGAACATCTGTTTTGATGATACTGTCAAAGAATTCGACTTTATCAAAAATCCAGATGAACCATGCATATACAGTAAGATTGTAGGGAGAGTTGTTGTATTCCTCGTCTTGTACGTGGATGACATTCTCCTAATAGGAAATGATATTCCTATGCTACAGTCAGTCAAAAGATTCTTGTCACAGACATTCCCCATGGAGGACCTGGGTGATGCCACCTATATTCTGGGGATCCAGATCTATCGTGATAGATCAAAGAGGATGTTGGGACTTTCACAGTCCAGGTACATAGACACCATATTGAAAAGATTCAGTATGGAAGATTCTAAGCGCGGTAACCTACCGGCTTGTCACGGAATCACCCTCTCCAAAAAGATGTCTCCCAAGACTGATTTGGAAAGGGAACGCATGTCGATTATACCCTACGCTTCTGCGGTAGGCTCTATAATGTATGCGATGTTATGTACCAGACCAGATGTAGCATACGCATTGAGCGTTGTAAGCCGGTATCAGGCAAACCCAGGGGAGAATCACTGGATAGCAATAAAGAACATTCTCAAGTACCTGAGGAGGAATAAGGAGATTTTCTTGGTTTACGGCGGAAAAGACCTCAGGATGGAGGCCTATGCTGATTCCGGCTTCCAGAGTGACAAGGATGACTCCAAGTCCATGTCGGGTTATGTCTTTACCCTCAATGGAATGGCGGTCTGTTGGAAGAGTTCCAAGCAGGACACCGTTGCTGACTCGACGATGGAAGCGGAGTACATAGCTGCTTGCGATTCCGCAAAAGAAGCTGTCTGGATGAAGAAGTTCCTCACAGAACTTCAGGTGGTTCCTACCAGTGTTGGTCCAATACCTCTGTATTGCGACAACAGCGGCGCTATAGCTTTAGCGAAGGAACCCAGGTCCCATCAGAAGTCCAGACACATCTTAAGGAAGTATCACCTGATCAGGGAGATCGTAGATCGCCGGGAGATCGATGTAAAGAGAGTAAATACAGAGGATAACATTGCTGATCCATTCACTAAGGCCCTACCTCAGATTCAGTTCGAGAGGCTACTCGAGATCATCGGTCTTCGATACGCCAGTACATAGCCCTAGTGCAAGTGGGAGATTGTTAGTGTTTATGCCCTAGAAGGCCATTACTGTATCATACTAGTTTGTATATTACTTAATGGAAGCTTGGGATATTCACATGTATATAATAGTCTTGCTAAACATGGTAGTATGCTACTTGGTTTTTCTATCTTAATATGTGAGTATACGTATTGATAGAGCTCTTAGGATCTTGCTTGACTACCAGCGTTGTGATAGCAGTCACGCTAATGGGGGCTGGGTAGTCTACAAGCACATCCTTATTCAGGTCCCTAGTCGTAGGATTATCGAGACAGGGCATCGATACTCCGGAGTAGACTAGTGTGTACGCTTCTCATCCCAGTTGGGGAGATGGTCTGTCCCACAGCCGTCAGCACGTCGTACTGGAGATAGTATGCAGGTGCTCGTTAGATTACGGGTACACCGGACAGGACTCACAGGGAACTGTTGGTTGGTTTTATACCAGTCGTCAGTGAGCAGTTCCCAGGTGACATGAGTACAGCATAGTCCGCAGACTTGACACTGCTACTTCGCCTCGAGTGTGTCCCACTGTTCTTAGATTGCTACCCTACCACGGCTCAAAGGAGTCGTGCAAACAGGTAGCAGTTTGGTGCAGTCCCGAGCACTTGGAGGCAGTGGCAGTTAGACAGGATTTGTCTCTCCCGGTATTGAGGGTTGATATCGCGCTGTGTCAGAGAGCCATTACGCAAAGTCCCTGGCCAGGGCAAGCGAGATTTGCTGGTAGGTTCCAGTAGTTTCTCAGGGTGTAATGGGCTACGCTCCGACATGACTTATACCGCTATTAGGGGACTAACGCTTGCCGCCCCCTAGGCCCGATATGCGATAGTCTTAGACGAACGGACCGGACTGTATGGAGATTGTCACAGCAGGCTCAGTAGGAGTTCGGATGGGTTTCCTCATCGGCCTTCTTATCGACATCTACCTGGGGACCGTTACGTACAACTAGTGTCGCTTGCGGTCTGTGGTTAAACCCACTGCCAGCATAGTAGTCGAGTCTCTAGAGTCCCACACAGAAAGTTTCCCTACTTCAGGCGAAACGATATAGAGGTCGTATGGTTTTACGACAAGGGTTCGGACGCATACGTGTGTTTACGCACGAACGACTTTCGGACAGTTTTTACTAGTCGGCTTTGGTTTAAGCCAGTTACTAGTATCCGTTTATTGGATTTATACAGTCTAAAGTTTTTCCGTGTTTTCACGGATAGGAGGGGCGTTCTCGTAATTGCGCGAGAAGCTTCTAGAAGATAGTGACTAAGGAGGTTAAGGTGGCATATACATTGAATGAGATTAGTGAGTCATATGAGTGATTCATCCATGTCATTAATGCATCATAAATGCTTAATGACTCATGGTAATGAATCACCATTAGATATTTATGAAGCATGATTATTCATCATTTGATTTTCATTTATTGATAAATCTTAATGCTTTATATATATTATGATAACTCATTTTCTTATATCAATTATCATTCTCACCTTCTCTCTCCTCAAGCTTCCTCTCTTCAAACCCTAATCCTCCCCTCTCATGTGTTGAGTACAAGGATTAGTTAGACTACTTAATCCATAACCCTCACTCTATATTATCTAGGTACTTTGATTAGCACTTAAAGAAACCTAGTTGCCTCAAGTTTAGAGGCAAAGCTTGGAGTAAAGCTCTCGTGGTGGATCGTCTACTACTTGGAGAAGGCCGAGGAGGAGGTGGAGTTCGTAAAGACGAAGTACAAGGTTCTACAGGTATAATCACTTCACATAGTAATTTAGAACTCCTATGTTAGTTGTTAGTTATCGTTTAGTTTCGATTCTTGCGGTTAGTCGATGTTTAAGCAAAGAACAAGATCGTTTTTCATATTTCCTCCTCCCCGCAAGTCGTGGGGTGTTGTACATCGACTTACAGGGGGATCGCTCGAGACTTGGATAGACCTGATGCCCCTTGTTGGTGCCTCGGATCCTCTGCATGTGATGGGCAGAGGGTTGTCTGCCGTATTTGTGCCGAGGATGGATGGGAAGCTGCTCGGTTGCCCCTGGGCGATGGATTCTGATTTCTGGCGCTGCGAGCAACGACCACTAGCTGGGGATGGTCGAGCGAGGGTCGGGCTTGACTGCCTTTGGGAGTACTTTGGGTCCTTAGCGTTGGAGAGGCTGTAAGAAGCCCACTAAGGATGACCGGGCAGTGAAGCTGCGCGGTTGCCTCTTAGCGAGGGCTTTGATCTCTGGCATCGTAGGTAGGCAACTACCAGCCTTGGATGACCAAGCGGGGTAGCCGCTCGGATGCCTCTTGCGGGGCTTCGATCCCTGGCATCATGGGTAGGGAGCTACCAGCCGGAGTTGACCGAGCAAGGCAGCCGCTCGGTTGCCTCTTGTGAGGGATTTGATCCTTAGTGTTAGAGGACCTGTAAGAAGCCCACTAAGGATGACCGCGCAGTGAAGCTGCGCGGTTGCCTCTTGGCGAGGGCTTTGATCTATGGCTTCGTGGGTAGGAAACTACCAGCCTGGGATGACCGAGCGGGGCAGCCGCTCGGATGCCTCTTGCGAGGGCTTCGATCCCTGGCGTCATGGGTAGGGAGCTACCAGCCGGAGTTGACCGAACAGGGCAGCCGCTTGGTTGCCTTTTGCGAGGGCTTTGATCCTTCAGGATGGGGACCGAGCAGGTTTACTGCCCAGTGCCTCTTGGCGAGGTCTTTGATCCCTATCGGTTATGGTAGGAAGCTACCAGCCGGGGATAGCCGATCAAGGACTCGACTGCCTCTGGGAGGACTTTGGTCCTTAGAGCGGGAGGGGATGTAAGAAGCCTACCAAGGACCCTTGGCCGGGCGGGGTTACCCCCGCCCGGTGCCTCTTGGCGAGGGCTTTTGTCCTGAATGATAGCTAAGCGAGGGATCCTCGGGCTCGACTGCCTTTGGGAGGGCTTTTGATCCCTGTCGGTCATGGTAGGAAGCTACCAGCCGGGGATAGCCGAGCAGGGTAGCTGCTGAGCTGCCTCTGAGGAGGACTTTGATCCTTGGCGTTGGCGGGGCCGTATGAGGCCTGCTAAGGATAACCGGGTAGTGAAGCTGCGCGGTTGCCTCTTGGCGAGGGCTTTGATCCCTGGCGTTGCGAGTATGGAAGCTACTAGCCAGGGATAGCCAATCAGGGGAGCCGCTCGGCTGCCTCTATGGAGGACTTTGATCCTTAGCGTTGGAGGGGCCGCATGAGGCTTGCTAAGGATAACCGGGCAGTGAAGCTGCGCGGTTGCCTCTTGGCGAGGGCTTTGATCCCTGGCGTTGTGAGTAGGGAAGCTACCGGCCATAGATAGCCGAGAAGGGGAGCCGTTCGGCTGCCTCTACGGAGGACTTTGATCCTTAGCGTTGGAGGGGACGTATGAGGCCTGCTGAGGATAACCGGACAGTGAAGCTGTGCGGTTGCCTCTTGGCGAGGGCTTTGATCCCTGGCGTTGCGAGTAGGAAAGCTACCGGCCAGGGATAGCCGAGCAGGGGAGCCGCTCGGTTGCCTTTACGGAAGACTTTGATCCTTAGCATTGGAGGGGACTTAGGAGGCCGGCGAAGGATAACCGGGCAGGGTAGCTGCTTGGCTGAATCTTCATGAGGTTTCGCCTGACCGGGCGTGCACATAGCATTCGCGTTGAATGTGGGGGGAGGCGAAGCGCCAGGGTCGCGTCGCTCCGATTCTGCCAGAGAAGGCTCGATGATCGCCGCGTGGCAGCGACTTCTTGGGCGAGAGCGGGCGACTGTTGAGTTCCGTTGGGGCGCAGTGGGCTTTATAAGGCTGAAGGAGCACTGGTCCTTCCTTTCTTCGGAAACAGATCGTCGAGAATGTAGGACTTCCCCTTTACCATCCCCGAAATTGTCCACTTCGAAGACGTATACCTCTACGACCAGAACTGCACCGAGGACACAGTGCAGTTGGTCTATAGGAGTATCGAAGACCACTTCAGCCGGCTGCTCCCCCGACGCTCCTCCCTGCTGCAGCTGCTGATGTACTCCATCTGGAGGGCATCGCCGGGGCTTTACAACCCCTTGTCCGAGCAGCTCTATGACGAGGCCGTGGGTAAGCTGCGATCTCTGAGGTGCTTCGGCCTGATCTCCGCGAATTGGCTGGCTCGCTCAGAGGCACTCGTCCGTGAGTGCTACGAACTGAGGCTCGGGGTCAACGCGCACGGGGGGAATCGAGGGCTGAGGTTGGATCTCGCGAGGCCTCGGCTGGCGGAGATTTTTACCGAGTACCATGAGCAGTGCTCTCTGCACTCCCTTCCCCCGCTTCTGTAATTTTCTTTTTCTTTTGTATGTATGGCTGAGGAGCCCACAATACCTTTTGAATAAATGAGTCCTTTCCTTTTTTCGCAATGTTCCATTGATCTTTATTAAATTAACAACGGACCCTAGGAAGAGTTTGCATTGCCTTAAAAGAAAAGTACATGTTAATAGATGACCTTGTTAACGTGGCCCGAGCTCCTCGGAGGCTTATTGGTCTCCGTGCTCGACACCGGGTACGGGGCTCCCTGAGCGCCAGACTGGTCATCTACCGAAACGAGCATGATCTAGCCGATGGTCAGCTTGGCGAGAGGAGGACACTGCTCCTGCTCACGGTCGGCCTGCCGTTTGTCCCTCAAGTAGGCGGCGAGGTGCCCCGATCGGATGAGCTCCTCGATGTAGTCCCAGAGTTGCTTACAATCCTCTGTGGCATGGCCTAGTGTCCGGTGGAAGGCGCAGTAAGGGCCCCGGTTCGCTTCGAGGCCTGACGCGGGATTGGAGGGAACTTGAAGAACCCTTCGCCCTTGGCCTCCTCTAGTAACACTGCGAGGGAGACATTGAGCGGGGTGTACTCTTGGAACTTCGGGTGATAGGGCTGCTGACACTCCGGCCTCTCTTCCCGAGACCTCTTCTTATGGTCGGACCGTTCTGCTCAGGGGAGGTTCGCGTTCACCTTGGACTCCAGCTTAACCTCGCGCTCAGTCCACGCCTTGACCTCGGCCATGGTCTTAGGGTGTGCCAACGCAAAGGAGCGCAACCACTCCTTGTGCCTAAGACCAGATCTGAGCGCCGTGATGACAGTCTCGTCTTGGTGCTCGGGGACCTCGAAGAGGGCGTTGTAGAAGCGGGTGATGTAAGCCTTGAAAGTCTCCTTATCCCCACTCTTAATTGTGAAGAGGTAGTCGACTATACGCTTCTGTCGACAGTTCCCAATGAAGTGGCCGAGGAACTGATTAGCCAGCTCGTCAAAGGTCGAGATGGAGCGAGGCTCGAGTCCTCGGAACCAGTCCCGACCAGAGCGGATGAGGGTGGCTAGGAAGGCCCTGCACTGGGCGGCGTCGGAATGGTCCTGGAAGCTCATCCCCGTGGCGAAAGCATCCAAGTGGTCTTTTGGGTCGGTTTTCCTGTCGAAAAGAGAGACCTTCGGGGGCTTGTTGCGCGAGGAGATGTGGACAGCGAGCAACCCCTCGGTAAATGGCTTGGTGAGCGAGTCGGCGGCGTACTTAGCCCCGTCGCCCGAGAGGTGACCTTCCCGGCGCATTCCCTCGGTCTTCTTTACGAGGGCGTCGAGTCGGCCGTGGTACCCTGAGGATTCGGCGCCTTGCGATCCCTGGCCTCTGCTGTAGGAGACCTGCGTTTGGGCGCGACCCCGGTTCCTCTCGATAAGGTTCCTCAGATCCCCGGGCAGAGTGGCCCTCGAGCAGTAGTGGCGAGTCCCCTCTGTGCGACCCTGTCTAGAGAGTGGGTGTCGATCATGCATGTGGACGGGCGAGGTGACCGACATCTCCTCAGGGGGGTAAGGGTCGCGAGGAGGCTCGAGGCGAGGTGCTCTGGCGGCGGATCTCGATGTGGAGCCATGGGGCTCCCAGCGGGCCTCAGGGAGTATTGGCCCGTGGAATCTGTGGCCGGGGGTCGTAACCTGCCGGTGGTCAGCCGTGCCAACGAGGGGTGAGTCTTCTGCAGACGGAGGAGCGGCGATCTGGGGCCCTGGCCCGGTCGTTTGGACGCGGACGAGCGCCTCCACGAGGGACTGTAGCCGATCTATTCGGCTGGCGAGGGCGTTGATGATGGCCTCCGGGGGAGGTTCATCCGCACCTCCGGTGAGGGGGAGGCGGCGGCTGGTACCTGGATCTCCAGGTCGGTTGCTTTCCATGTGGATGGAGATCGGAAAGCCAACTTTGTTTTTTGTGGAGTTTCGTTCCCACAGACGGCGCCAACTGATGGAGGTCCTTTTCGGGTCTCCGTAAGATGTTGTCTTCCATCGATCTCCCGGTGGATTTTGGAGGCGATCTCCTATTGCGTGTGGGTCTTAATGGGTTTTGAGGAGATTGGCGGTTTTGAGGAGTTTAGCGCCGAGTACCTGCAAAGAAGTCCCGGGGTGGTTTGGTACCACCGAGGACCCTCCGACGATAAAGTTAGCACGAGATCCGAGCAGAGTAACGGCTAAGTGGAGTAAAAATGGCTTACTTGACCCCTCTGTGATGGAGGTTTATATAGTGGCGGCAGCACGCAGCAGCAGGCGCGAGAATCTCGCCGGCAGTTACGCTCCCGACGCCACGCCCGCGTAAAGAGCGGATCGCCCATTAATGGGGATCGTGATGGCGTGGAACGTGGGATGTTGCTGGCGGAGAATCTGCGCGTGGCGAGATTTGCGGAGCGGCGGTTACGCCTGTGAGTAGTGGAGTTGGTCGGTCGGAGGGACCGAGGAAGATGGCTTCGGCTGGGGAGCTCGGAGACGAGCAAGGGGGCCGAGGAGTCTTGGTCCTGTGGCAGCTCGGGACGAGCTGAGGGGCCGAGGAGGCCAATTTGCAGGGGCTCTGAGGTGAGCCAGCTTGTGCTTGTAGGTCGGGTATAGGGATGGCCTGGTCGGCCCCTGCGGCCCTTTCTTCTGAGCTCTGGGACACGTTATCTACCACGTGTCCTGATCTTGGAGATCGCCAATACTGAGCACCATCAGAATGCATATTAAAGCATTACAAGTAACAAATAGTTGATTATTAAATTTGTGGGAAAATGCAATTTAGTCTATTATTTTTGCCTTACAAGTAATAGTTGTATCTTATTATTTTTTTACAATTGAACTTGAAAGAACTTTGTCAATCAATAAAGGCAACATAATGGTATAATTTTTTTAGAAACAATTGTAACTTCAATTTTATTATGATCACTTTTACTTCTAGAAATTTAAACAGGAATAAAAATTTAAGTTTGAACTACTGGCTCTGTCCTTTCATACATATATGGATATTATTCCAGACACAATAAAAACAATCATGTATATATTACAGATCTTGGAAACACATTACTTAGTGTCATTTTTAAACTCAATATCGCTTTAAAGAGTAGAATCCTATTTAAGGCATTTTCCAATTATATTTCCCATAGAGTTCAAATGCAAGGTTGTCGAGAACACAATAATAGATATATATTTTTTGCACGGACTATAATAGATATTAATATCGTGAAACATTAGTATAACTAAATAATTATGGTATTTTATTATATTATAATTGATGCCTTAAACATTATGCGAACAACTTGATTACATGTACAAAATAAGTTTTACTATATGGAATCTCATAAATTTACTATATGAGGCATTTTAACCAATTTCGCTAGGTGTGGTGGACGTTAGTTTATATACAAGTTATATGCATTAGTACAATACGTTGAGACCATATCTTTTCATATATTTTTCTTTCCTTATTATTATTATTATTATTGTGTCTGGAAATAATATCCTAGACACAAAGCAACTATAAAGGTTTTTAGGTGTTTTAAATTATGTGGCAGATTATTATAAAAATCTGGCAGTTGATGCCATTTTAGATGCAGCTATTTAATTTACACTCATTTGTTGAATTTTACTAGTGACCCTTTTACTTTTTTTTCTATCATTTTACTATTTTCTTTATATTTGTACTATTTGCTGCTAATATTTTGAGATAATCATAATTTAATGTTTGATTTATTTGATAGTTACTAAATTTAATTTTCATTTGTGTTGTTAGTTTCACTACACTTTTTTCTTGATTTACTTATTTATTTTTGATTAATGCTACAATCTAATTTACATTAAAATATGGCCAAGAATATAAGGAAAGGTATTAATTTCAATTATTATATCATCATCATCATCAGTTATATTATTACTATTACTGTTATTGATGTTATTATTATTTTATAAATGTTAAAATATAGCCAAGAAAATAAAAAGATGTATTAATGGCAAAAACCTATAAAGTAATAGTAATAATAATGAAAATAATAATAAGTCATTAATACCTTTTCTTATATTCTTGGTCCTATTACTATATTATTACTAATGGGATATTATTATTATTACTACTAATATTATTATTATTATTTTATAAATGTTATTATACTACTACAACTATTATTATTATAATATTATTATTATCATTAGTATATTATTAATATAATTACTATTACTGTTGTTGTTGTTGTTGTTGTTACTATTACTTTTATTTTATATATATATATATATAACGGCTGCATCAACTGCCAGATTTTTATAATAATCTGCCACATAATTTAAATCACCTAAAAACCTTAGTAGTTGCTTTGTGTTTATGATATTATCCGGAATTTTGGAAGCAAATTCTAAACTTCTTTCAGTAGGTATAATGGTATCATTATCAATACTATGGCCCAAAAATCTTATAGTAGATTTCCGGATAATATCCTAGACACAAAGCAACTACAAAGGTTTGGATGTGATTCTATCCAAGGTATAAATAAATCCACTAATGAGTGTCGTTGTCATTTATTGACGTCACTGCTTACGTCATTACTTGTTGACATCACTGCTTGCGTCATTTTTGCCAAAAAATCGTGTGCTGGATTTGCTGCAGTCGTTCATCTTTTGGTCTTTGGGTATTTTTTATTTTAATAAACCCTTTCCTTTTTCTTGAATTTTTGAACCCATTAAATCTTCCCAAAGTTGATCTGCTGTTTTCAACTCTTCCTCTAGGTCTTGGGACTATCCCTGAAAGCATTCTTTCATCTCTACTGATTTAATATCAGACATTGAGGAATTGGTGTCTGAATTATTAAAAGTTTGTTCAAACTGCTTTTTCATATGTTCTAAGCAGCGCTTCATTAGTTCTTCTTCAGAGATGTTAGGATATTTTCTCTGGAAAGAACTCTTCAATTTTTGCATAGGATTATCTGTGGCTAATTCTTCATTAATCTTTTTATCTAAGATATTACTGTTATTTTTAATAGTTGCTTTAATACTAACTATTTTTGGTTCTACTTCAATTCCTGACCACCATTTTATCAGAAATTTTGTAGAAAGAATAGGAATATTTTCCTTATTGATTTCAGCAACAATAGTCCTTACAAGTAATAGTTGTATCTTAATATTTTTTTACAATTGAACTAGAAAGAACTTTGTCAATCACTAAAGGCAACATGATGGTACAAATTTTTTAGAAATAATTGTAACTTCAATTTTATTATGATCACTTTTACTTCTAGAAATTTAAACAGGAATAAAAACTTAAGCTTGAACTACTGGCTCTGTCCCTTCATACATATATGGATATTATTCCAGACACAATAAAAACAATCATGTATATATTACAGATCTTGGAAACACATTACTTAGTGTCATCTTTAAACTCAATATCGCTTTAAAGAGTAGAATCCTATTTAAGGCATTTTCCAAATTATATTTCCAATAGAGTTCAAATGCAAGGTTGTCGAGAACACAATAATAGATATATATTTTTTGCACGGACTATAATAGATATTGATATCGTGAAACATTAATATAACTAAATAATTATGGTATTTTATTATATTATAATTGATGCCTTCAACATTATGCGAACAACTTGATTACATGTACAAAATAAGTTTTACTATATCGAATCTCATAAATTTACTATATGAGGCATTTTAACCGATTTCGCTAGGTGAGGTCCACGTTAGTTTATATACAAGTTATATGCATTAGTACAATATGTTGAGACCATATCTTCTCATATATTTGTCTTTCCTTAATAACATACATATTGTGCTTAGCTAATTAGAACTCAACTCATAAATTATGTTGCTCTTTAAATTACGACATTCTCACGGTTTTTTATTAGATGGGATGCTACATGAATTTTTTATGTGCTCACTGCATACGAAAATGAATCGTTGATTACTCTAGATTGCAAACATAAGGTAAGTCTTATTTCTTTTTTGGATTGAGAATGTTGTGTTGTTTGGAAACTATAAAAGATAATTGATATCCTAAACATTAAATAAATAATTTCCATATTCTATTTTGTTATAATTTGATGTAGTAAACATTATAGGAATAACTTAATTACATACAAAAAAAGTAAACTTACATGAATCCCATGATGGAACATATTATTTTTTTAATTTCCAGAATATAGGCATTTATAATGTTATTATTTACCATAATTTTTGAAAAATAAAACGCTTTGTAAACAAAAGTAATCTTTTGGGAGAAGAACATGGAGCACAAAAAGGAAAAATTAATAAAATAAAGGTATTAAAGAAAAAAATTAATAAAATAAAGGTATTTTGAAATACCTTATAGGATCAATTAACTCTGAACCGTTCATAGTGTCAACCTCGAACCTATGACCGAAGGATAGAATACCATATGAGGCATTCCAACCAACTGCGCTAGGTGAGGTTGACGTTAGTTTTTAAACATTATAACCATTAGTACAATGCTGAGACCATATCCTTCTATATTCCCCCTTAATTTAATAAAGTTATAACCGAAGGAACGTTAGATTATTTTGATTTAGTCATTAATTTCTAAAAGTATTTATAGTTATTTATTTTGATTTATTTTGGAATATAGTTATGAACCCAATTGAAAAAATATTCGGAATTATGTTACTTATGTTGACTCCAAAGATAAATTTGCGCAAACATACCAACGGGATCTACCTATTGGACTAATTTGACCCTGTTTCGGGAATGTGTTAAGTTTAGATAATCCAAATTTCATAAAATTATTTATACTTTACTCCAAAATCCTATTTATCTTATGTTTGATATAGATTTTGGAGTTTAGCAAACTTCAGTTATCTAAACCCCAAAATGAGATAACTAGAGCTTATAGAACTCCGATCAAACCAAAGTTTAGTAAACATCATAATTTGTGAAGAAAACATCCTATTATAGCCAAATATCATCTTCGATCAAATTTAAGCAAGAGGCCTTGAGGCCGACCAATGGTCATCCAGTCGAATAATAGTTCGGTCAACAAGCCAGAACCATGACCAACGATTCCCGAACAAAGACGGGAGTACTGGAAAAGTTAGAGACCGGAGGAGGATTCAATCGAGGGAGCAAGTCGGTGGCCCATGAACAAAACCGCTCGGCCGAGGCCATTAAATTTTAATGGTCACAAAAGAGCATAACTGTCGCTCCTTAATTAATGTGTGTTGTTCCTGAACGTGCGCATTAAGAGGGATCGTGGTGCAAGAATCTTGGGATATTGGAACAGTTATGTAACTGATTCCCCGTCTTATAAATAGAAGAGTCTGAGACAGAAAAAGCATCCAATGATCAATCCACCATGAACTAATGTACCTCTTGTCTTTGGTCCCTAGCTTCTAGTTTATGATAACTTAGTCAAATTACGGTGATCAAAGGCACGTGCTCTTGAAGCCCTATCGATCCACAGACGTCCAGCCCTCATGCAGGTAATGCCTTTGTTGTCTTCTCGGGCTAACCTAATTGAAAACTAAGCAAAAAGATGACCCTCAGCCTAAACCATCGGCGTGCAACCCTTAAGTGGATTTGTGCACATGCTGATTGGAAGATGGCTGAGGCTGTCACTGATTGGGCACGACTTAAGACTGCTTATAGGAACAACCCAGAATTCCACCATGTTTACGTTGGTTTTAGGTCAGGTCTTAGCCGAGGCGAGGAAGTTGGCCCAGTTAGGGCTAAAGGCGTCTTATCGAGTGATCTAGATTCCAGCCTTGCACTAGCAAGACGAATTTAGGCCAAATTCAATAGACCAAATGTCGGTCGGACCAGTGTTAAGATCGTTTGTGTGAATGATCCAGATGTCCATTCCTACATTTGTTCGACGGGATAGCTCAGGTCTCGCCCAACCCAAAGAAAAATATGTGTAATATTTATTATGTAACTCTTCTAACCATTTGAAGGGTCTCAAGCCCGGACTCGGTTTAAAGTCTTCAATGCAAATGATCGAGATGTTTTGCCCTGCATTTGCACTTGGGCTTTAGATAATATCTCGGCTGATAGCCGAGAAGGCAAAATCTCAGTGTAATCTACGTACTTGCTTACTTATGTTTCCAATTGTCAGTAAAGCTCTCGAATTCCAATATATTATGCTCTTATGGTTTATACAATTTATACGAGCTGCTGAGTTCTGTTGTTTTGTTTATGATGTTTCTATTATTTACAATTCAAGGGGACAAACTCATCAATAGAAAGAATGTTCTTTTCTTTCTCTAATGATAACTTATCTATTTAGGACATGTTTTTGCTTTTTATTGGCTAATTTTTCCGGCGGCTTATGAACACATCGATTTTGAAGTTTTGATAAGTCCAAAAAAATTTGATGTTTTAAAAACTCTAAACCAACCACCCATCAATATTAAGTTATAAAAATAGAGACGAGACCTTACAAATTGGAATTTGCATAGGCTCTATCCTCACTTAAAAAATTAACTCCAGTTTTTCTAACTTCATATACAAACACGACCTTAATAGTCTTTAAAACTAGGACTAAGGGCCTTCATTTTAGTTGGTGAAGGTATCAATAGATTCAAAATCATACACTTGTTGGATGCATTTTAACATTCGAGAATTTGAATATAATACTCGTTTAATTTTGAATAGAAATGTTATTGGTGACCTTTTGTTTCCCTGCTTTGAAGGCAATTTTTTTTGGAATTGGTCCGTAAGCCTAACCCAGACACAAAACATACATAGCACAAACTACGACACAACAAATACATACACACAATTCTGTCCTATTTTAAAGGAGCGCAAGTAACACATAGAGAGAATTTGAAAAATATTTGTTTTTCAGTTTGATGATGCTCTATATTGGCGATCTCCCAGATCAGGACACGTGGCAGATGACGTGTCCCTGAACTCGAAAGAAAGGGCCCACAGGGGCCAACCAGGCCACCCCTGTATCTGACCTGCAAGCACAAGCTGGCTCTCCCCAGAGCCCCTTATAAATTGGCCTCCTCGGCCTCTCAGCTCGCCACGAGCTACCACAGGACCAGGATGCTTCGGCCCTCCCGCTTGTTCCCGAGCTCCCTCTCCGAGGCCATCTTCATCGGTCCCTCCGACCGACCAACTCCACCACTCACAGGCGTAACCGCCGCTCCGCAGATCTCGTCATGCGCGGATTCTCCGCCATCAACATCCCACATTCCACGCCATCACGATCCCCATTAACGGGCGATCCGCTTATTACGCGGGCGTGACGTCGGGAGCGTAACTGCCGGTGAAATTCTCGCGCCTGCTACTGCGCGCTGCCGCCACTATATAAACCCCCATCACAGAGGGGTCAAGTAAGATTTTTTCACCCCACTTAGCCGTTACTCTGCTCGGATCTTGCACTAACTTGATCGTTGGAGGGTCTTCGATGGTATCAAACCACCCCGGGACTTCCTTGCAGGTACTCGGCGCAAACTCCTCAAAACCACCAATCTCCTCAAAACCCATTAAGACCCGCACACAACAGGAGATCACCTCCAAGATCCACCGGGAGATCGACGGAAGACAACATCTGACAGAGACCCGAAAAGGACCTCCATCAGTTGGCGCCGTTTGTGGGAAACTAAACTCCACAAAAAAACAAAGTTGGCCTTCCGATCTCCATCCACATGGCAAGCGATCACCCTGAAGATCCAGGTACCAGTCGCCGCCTCCCCCTCAACAGAGGCACGGATGAACCTCCTCCGGCGACCGTCATCAACGCCCTCGCCGGCCGAATATACCAACTACAGTCCATCGTGGTGGCGCTCATCCGCGTCCAAACGGCCTGGCCAGGACCCCAGATCTCCGCTCCTCTGCCTCCAGAAGACTCTGCCCTCGTCGGCATGGCTGACCACCGGTAGGCTATGTCCCATGGCCACAGATCTCACGGGCCGATACTCTCTGAGGCCCGTTGGGCGCCCCATAGCTCCACACCAAGATCCGTCGCCAGAGTCCCTCGCCTCGAGCCTCCCCGTGACCTCCACCCCCCTGAGGAGATGTCGGTCACTTCGCCTGTCCCCAGGCATGACCGACACCCTCTCCCTCGACGGGGTCGCATGGAAAGGGCTCACCACGGCGGCCCGAGGGCCACCTCGCCCGGGAATCTGAGGAACCTCATCAAAAGGAACCGGGGCCACGCCCAGACGCAGATCTCCCACAGCAGGGGCCAGGGATCACAAGGCGCCGAATCCTCGGGGTACCACGGCCGACTCGACGCCCTCGAGAAGAAGATCGAGGGTTTACGCCGAGAAGGTCACCTCTCGAGTGACGGGGCTAAGTAAGCCGCCGACTCGCTCACCAAGCCATTTACCGAGGGATTGCTTACTGTTCACGTCTCCTCGCGCAACAAGCCCCCGAAGGTCTCTCTGTTCGACAGGAAAACCGACCCGAAAGACCATTTGGATGCTTTCACCGCGGGGATGAGCTTCCAGGACCATTCCGACGCCGCTCAGTGCAGATCCTTCCCAGCCACCTTCATCCGCTCTAGTCGGGACTGGTTCCGAGGAATCGAGCCTCGCTCAATCTCGACATTTGATGAGCTGGCTACTCAGTTCCTGGGCCACTTCGTCGGGAACCGTCGGCAGAAACGCACGGTCGACTACCTCTTCACAATTAAGAGCGGGGACAAGGAGACGTTCAAAGCTTACGTCACCCGCTTCTACAACGCCCTCCAGATGGAGTACATCAGCAGCTGCAGTAGGGGGAGCGCCGGGGGAGCAGCCGGCCGAAGTGGTCTTCGATGCTCCCATAGACCAACTGCACCGTGTCCTCGGTGCAGTTCTGGTCGTAGAGGTATACGTCTTCGAAGTGGATGATGTCGGGGATGGTAAAGGAGAATTCTTCCATTCTCAACGATCTGTTTACGAAGAAAGGAAGGACCAGTGCTCCCTCAGCCTTATATAGCCCACTGCGCCCCAACGGAACCCAACAGTCGCCCGTTTTCGCCCACAAAGTCGCTACCACGCGATGATCATTGAGCCTTCTCTGGCAGAATCGAAACGACACGACTCTGGCGCTTCGCCTCCCACACATTCAATGCGCATGCTACGCGCACGTTCACCGTGACCGTTCCTGTTCCCCATACCTGCCACGGGATGGTCGGATGAAACCTCATGAAGAATCGGCCAAGCATCTACCATGATCGGCCATCCCTGGCCGGTGGCTTCCCTACACGCAACGCCGGGGATCAAAGCCCTTGCCGAGAGGCAACCGCGCAGCTTCACTGCCCGGTTATCCTTAGCAGGCCTCTTATGGCCCCTCCAACACTAAGGATCAAAGTCCTCCGTAGAGGCAACCGAGCGGCTTCCCTGCTTGGATATCCCTGGCCGGTAGCTTCCCTACTCGCAACGCCAGGGATCAAAGCCCTCGCCAAGAGGCAACCGCGCAGCTTTACTGCCCGGTTATCCTTAGTAGGCCTCCTACGGCCCCTCCAATGCTAAAGGATCAAAGTCCTCTTTAGTAGCAGCTCAACAGCTACCCTGCTCGGATATCCCTGGCCGGTAGCTTCCCTACTTGCAACGCCAGGGATCAAAAATTCCTCCCAGAGGCAGTCGAGCCAGACCCTCACTCGGCTATCCCTGGCCGGTAGCTTCCTACCACAACCGACAGGGATCAAAAGCCCTCCCAGAGGCAGCCGGGCCCGACCCTCGCTCGGCTATCCTTAAGGACAAAAGCCCTCGCCAAGAGGCACCGGGCAGTAACCCTGCTCGGCCAAGGTGTTAGTGTATATGCCCTAGAAGCCATTACTGTATCATACTAGTTTGTATATTACTTAATGGAAGCTTGGGATATTCACCTTGTATAGACAATCTTGCTCAATATAGTAGTATGCTACTTGGTTTGTTTCTACTTCAATGTGTACATGTGTTTATTTTAGTATATCACCTATACACATTAGTGGAGCCCTTAGGATCTTTGCTTGATTACCAGCGTTATGATGGCAGTCACACTAGTGGGGGCTGGGTAATCTATAAGCACATCCTTATGCAGGTCCCTAGTCGCAGGACTATCGAGACAGGGCATCGATACTCCGGAGTAGACTATCGTATGCGCTTCTCATCCCAGTGTGGGATACGGTCTGTCCCACAGCCGTCAGTACGTCGTACTTGAGATGGTATGCGGGTGCTCGTTGGGTTACGAGTACACTGGACAGGACTCGTCGGGAACTATTGGCCGGTACTATACCTTTCGTAGGTTATCAGTTCCCAGGTGACATGAGTACAGCTTAGTCCGCTGACTTGACACTGTCACTTCGCCTCGAGTGTGTTCCCGCTGTACTTAGATTACTACCCTACCACGGCTCAAAGGAGTCGTGCAAACAGGTAGTAGTTGGGTGCAATCTCGAAGCACTTGGAGGCAGTGACGGTTAGACAGGATTCGTCTCTCCCGGTATTGGGGGTTGACATCGCGCTGTGTCTAGGAGAGCCATTACACGAGTAGTCCCTGGCCAGGGCAAGCGAGATATACTGGTAGGTTTCCAATGCTA
This sequence comes from Agapanthus africanus, assembly GCA_030015575.1. NCBI lineage: Eukaryota > Viridiplantae > Streptophyta > Magnoliopsida > Asparagales > Amaryllidaceae > Agapanthus > Agapanthus africanus. The sequence goes on from JASDDO010000029.1 coordinate 311,114,152, forward strand.
TCTCAGGGTGTTCTGGGCTTCACCCTGACACGACTTGTACCGCTATTAGGGGACTGACGTTTACCGTCCCTAGGCCCGCCATGCGATGTATCAGACGAACAGACCGGACTGTATGGAGATTGTCACATTCAGACTCAGTAGGAGTTCAGATGGGTTTCACCTCGTCAGTCTTCTTGTCGGCATCTACCTGGGGACCGTTACGCACAGCTAGTGCTGCTTGCGGTCTGTGGTTAAACCCACTGCCAGCGTAGTGTCGAGTCTTTAGAGTCCCACACAGAAAGTTATTCGCCTTTAGGCAAAAGAGTAGAGGTCGCATGGTTTTGCGACAGGTCGCATGGTATTGCGACAGGGTTCGGTCACATCCGTGCACTTGTGCACGTACAGTGTCCGCACAATTAACACTAGCGGGCTTTGGTTTAAGCTAGATCCTAGTGTACGTTTTGGGATTGGTTTTATCTCGTTTGTATTCGTGTTCCTCGGAACGCGGATGCGGGTGTGTATGCACAGTTGACAGAGAGACAGAGGCAGAGTATTCTTATTGGGGTTGTTGACTGTTGACTGTTGACCATTGACTTCTGCTTAACCCTAATGAGAATAAGATATATGATTAACATTAATATTAATTAAGTATTATAGTGACATGGTTGTTGAGGGGTTGACTTTGTTGACTTGTTGACTTTGTTGACCGGTTGACTAGGTTGGACTAGTTGACCATCATCATGACAATGGCTATCATTCTATGGCAAAGACTTTTGCTTGCTTGTTTATTTATGCAAAATGAGTGCATGAAATGATATAGCCATTTTGACTTAAACCATCACACAATACTTGATTACTATTTTTTGTTATGATGGCTTTTGGATTATGAGAGGTTGGATGAGAAAAGAGAGGCTCATTCTTTCATTTGCTTTCTCTCTCTTGAGCTCTCTCATTCTCAAGCTCTCCCTCTTCCTCTTGCTCTCTCTAGCTCAAGGCAAACCATTCTCATGTGTTGAGACTCATTGCCTTAGAGATAAAAAGACACCAAAACAATCCTCTACTCATTCTAGTTCACAAGGCCTAGCAAGCCAAGTGTTCTAGTTTCTTCAAAGTTCGAAGAAGAAGCCAAAGGTAGAAGCTTTCGGGTGGATCCATCTTCGACGCAAGGAGACGACGAGGTGAGGCCGATCCGTACACCGGGAGGAGTTGAAGACGAAGGAGTTCAAGAAAGGAATAGCCCCCTAACCGAGTAGGTAAACTCTTGTTAGGTTGTTAGTTAGTCGTTTAACAAAGATCCGTATTTTGAGTCCATGTTACCACCCTCTTGAAAATCGTTTTTCACCACTTCCGCAACCCCGTAAGTACCGGGGAAGGGTCGCATGGACTTACAGTGGTATCAGAGCCAGGTTAAACACTATCTAACATGTTAGCAAAGTAAGTAGAAGTTCGATCGAAGAAAAAGTCGCGAAACGAACCTAGAAAATCTAGTTTCTGCCAAATTTTTTTTTCTATCCAAAAAAATGATAAATCTTATCTTAAAAATTGGCTCAGGCTTTTGTTTAAACACCCAGCAAAATTGGTCCATCGAACCGGTCAAGGCGCCACGGAAACGCGGCGGGAGCACGCTCCCGCCGCGGTTCCGCGGCCGAGTTGACTCGGCCGTGGCACTATTTTGTTGCAGTGTATTTCTGGGGTTGTTTTGGGATTTTTACAATATGTCTTTTCAGCCCAGATTTTCCAGAAAGAAAAATTAGTTTTTCGGGCTTGAAAATCCGTATTTTTATCGAACTTCTAAAGACTTAAGCTGACGGGCATATATCTGTGATGTGTTATATGTATTGAACGTCCGCTAATCGCTATACGTCGATTAATGAGGGTTATACATATCTGTGATTTGTAATGTTGATGGTATGTGTATATGAATTCATTGGATTGTCGCGGATGAATAGCCGAGGGTTGTGAGATAAGAGTTTTTCCTTTTATCTTTCAATTCATGTAATATGTAAATTGATGTAATATTATTTTTGGCCGCACAACCGGGTCGGGGTTGTAGCCGTCATTGTATAATTTCTTTTTACTGTTTTTGCTCCTAGGATAGACCCATGGTGGGGTGCACAAACTACCGGGTATCTCGAAGTGCCGAGTGGCCTACTCACGTCGTTGAGGGAGGTTGCTCCACTTCGGATATTTGGCGGGTAGTTTGCCGCACCCGTAGGGGTCTAGGGTGGGGTATTGGCTATTCATCGCGACCGTGTAATCCGCTTTTCGTTACAGGCTCGTACGAATTGCGGATTCCTAGTATATCCAATGTGTTCATCTGTGATCTGAAATGGCTATCATTGCAATACATCTATATATGATATTATTTAGGCGTTGCTTATGTTTTGCAGCCGTGCTAGCCCAGCCCCCGCTCTGTCGTTAGTTAAGTAACCTAACAGGTAATGACGGGGCCACGTGGCGAATGCGAATGGCATAAGCGTACGTCATATTTTGGTTGTTTTCTGCAATGGTAGGATTAAATGATGGGACGCATTAAAAGAACTAATGCAAGAAAAATACGCATTAAAAGAACTAATGCAAGAAAAATAAACCAAGTAAAAGTCGTTGGAACGCTTTCAAAAACCACTCGGTTTCTTTTCAAAAATAACTTTTAAACGTGGAGCTTAAGCCACTCCTTTTAAAAGCTTTCTTGTTCCATCGATTATATCAAGTTCACTACGTTCACGGTTTCGCCAAAATCATTCGTAGCCCTCCGTCGTTTCACATGGATGGTCAATAGTATTCAAGCTCTGTTTGTTGGCCAAAGTCAAGGCATAGTGATTGGTAGCTATTGGGTATTCATGTGCAGCATAGATAGATGTGTTGGTTTGGGGCAGTCGTTCTACCTTGTTGGCCAAAGTCAAGGGTATGTGCGAGTGAGCTTAAATTAAACTGGAGAATGACGGGTAGAACTTGACATGTGACTTATGATTTGTTGGCCAAAGTCAAGGTCATAAGAGCATGGGGAAAAAATCCACATCGGGAGTTTCAAAAGGACTGAAACTTGCTAGCGCTGCATACCATTTGGAGTGTGATGATTCTGGTAGGATTCCTTCAGTTTTGTCACGCAATGATATTTGGATCCCGATCCTACTGTGAGTATATGCTACTCCTCGGGAAATTTCTCACTTAACGATCAATGCTATAAACCAAGTAGGTGTCTAGAAAGGTGTTAGCGGGGCTACGCCCCCAGGGAAAAGAGGTTCTTAAATTAAGGAACTTCGCGAAAGCATTAGAAAACCTCCCTCGAAGTACCGACACCAGCCTGGCCGAACGGTTAAGCAAGTATTGTACGGTGAGATTGATCCTGACTAATTCTTCCTTTTTGGTTTGAGGAGGGATTCGAGAGACAGTGGGAGCCATCCTGTTTAGACAAATTAAAAACCACTATAAACTTGCAAGAGCATCATGCTAAAGTGTTTCTTCTCTCTCTCCTAATTGCAGCGACCAAACATCATGACCGGACTTAAGTTATTACTAAATAAAAACATACTGACAGGGCCAAACTACAAAGATTGGCTCAGGAATGTCAAAATGGCAATCACTTATGACAAGTTGGGGTATCTCCTTACCACCAAAGCTCCCCCTGTCCCAGGACCCACCTCCAGCGTCGCGGATAAGGAAATCCGTAAGACTTGGGAGATCGATTGCGCGAAGGCCAGGTGCCTCGTGCTTGCCTCTATGGACAACGAACATCAGAGGAGGCACGAGAATATGGACCTCGAATCCATATTTCTCCATACAAAAGAACTGTATGGAGAGCAATCTCATATCGCAAGATACGAAGTGTCGAAGAAGTTATTTTCGTCAAGGTTGGCCATCGGATCATCGGTAGCAGAACACGTGCTTAAGATGATTGGCTTCATTGAGGAGCTCGCGGAACTTGGGACCACGTTAGAGAACGAGCTCTATACGGACTTGATTCTCCAGTCCCTTCCTTCCACTTACGCCCAGTTTATCCTGAACTTCAACTTACAAGAAAAAGAAGTTGAACTTTCAGAACTCCTCAACATGCTGAGGAGTGCAGAGGGCACCCTACAGAAAGGTAGGGAAACATCCACTTTGTTTGTAGGAGGATCTTCCTCTTCTAGATCCAAGGCGAAAGCCAAGGGAAAGAAGAAGAAAGCCCCCGCCAAACCAAGGGGCGGTGTTAGTAAAGTGGATACGAAGGGAAAGACAAAAGCAACAAAGGTAGCGGGAAGGCTTGTGGATAAGGAAGAGTGCTTTTTCTGTCATAAGAGTGGTCACTGGAAGAAAGATTGCAGGGCTTGGAAAGCCAGAACACAGGATCTGAAGCAAGTTGCGGCTTCAGCTTCAGGTGTGTATGTTATTAAAAACTGTCTATCAATAAACTCTACTTTCTGGGTATTGGATACCGGATCAGGATCTCATATCTGTAATTCTTTGCAGGCGTTGAGAAACCGTAGGGTTTTGAAGGCAGGTGACATGACCCTCAAAGTTGCAAACAGAGCTAGCATGGATGCTAAGGCCGTGGGGGACTATCACCTGGGAATGTCAGATGGACATGTTTTGGTTTTACGTAATTGCTTTTTTGTACCCAACGCAACTTGTAATATCATTTCTGTATCTTTGATTTCTAAAGAAGGTTATGAATTTGCGTTTGTAGGTAATGTTGTAAACATTCACCTTAATCAAGTTCTGATTGGGTCAGGTACATTAAGCAATGGTATATACGTACTAAACCAACCACAGATTTTCAATGTCCAGAATACACACAAAAGAAAGTCTCCGGAAATAAATCAGACTTTCTTATGGCATTGTAGACTGGGTCACATCAATGAGAGAAGTTTGACGAAGTTACATGCAGAAGGATATTTGAATCCGTTCGAATATCAATCGGATGCCACTTATCAATCCTGTCTCAAAGGAAAGATGACAAAGACTCCGTTTACTGGACACGGAGTAAGAGCGAGCGAGCTCTTGGGACTCGTACACAGCGACGTGTGCGGTCCAATGTCTACACATGCGCGAAGCGGTTATTCTTACTTCATTACTTTTACGGATGACTTTTCAAGGTACGGTTATGTCTTCTTAATGAAACATAAGTCCGAAGACTTTGGAAAATTCCAGGAATATAAGAATGAAGTAGAAAAACAAACCGGCAAAAGTATCAAGACACTGAGATCGGATCGAGGTGGTGAATACTTGAGTGCCGAGTTCCTGGATTACTTAAAAGAGAATGAAATTCTCTCTCAGCTTACTCCTCCATACACTCCGCAACATAACGGTGTATCGGAGAGATGGAACCAAACCTTATTGGATATGGTACGGTCCATGATGAGTAACGCTGAGTTACCGTGATCATTCTGGGGATATGCACTAGAATCAGCTGCATACCTTTTGAACCGAGTTCCAACTAAGACTGTGCCTACTACACCATATCAGATGTGGTGTGGGAAGAGACCCTATCTTAATCACATTAAGACATGGGGATGTCCAGCTTTTGTCAAAAAGCAGCATGCGGACAAGCTCGAGGCACGCTCAGTACAGTGCAAGTTTGTGGGATATCCAAAGAACTCCAAGGGATATTTCTTCTATTGCGAATAGGAACAAAAGATTTATGTTTCTCGTTATGCCCACTTCTTGAAAACTGAATTTTTGGAAAATCAGATAAGTGGGAACGCAATAGAACTGGAAGAAATTCCAGAACCATGAGCTATTACTGAAATCTTAGTAGAACCAGAGGGTTCGAAAGATCAGGACATTCCTACGCCGCTCCGCAGAAGTAGTAGGCAATCTCATCCGCCCGAGAGATACTACGGTTTTCTCATAGACGGGGATAGAGAGGATTGCATCATAGATTATGATGAGCCGACTAGCTTCCAGCAGGCCATTCAGAGCGTTGACTCGGTAAAATGGCTGGATGCAATGCGGACCGAAATGGAGTCCATGTACACCAACAAAGTATGGACGTTAGACGTTGCTCCAGATGGGGTAAAACCCGTAGGATGCAAATAGATCTTCAAAAGGAAGATTGGTGTAGATGGACAGGTTGAGACCTATAAAGCTAGACTGGTTGCAAAGGGTTTTCGTCAAAGACCTGGTTTGGACTATGACGAGACCTTTTCTCCAGTAGCTATGTTGAAATCCATTCGGATCCTTCTTGCCATTGCTGCCTTCCACGATTTTGAGATTTGGCAGATGGACGTAAAGACCGCTTTTCTAAATAGAAATTTAGAGGAGTGTGTTTATATGGACCAACCAGAGGGTTTCATTCAGAGTGGGAGCAGCGGAAAGGTGTGCAAGTTGCTTAAGTCCATCTATGGACTAAAGCAGGCATCGCGGAGTTGGAACATCTGTTTTGATGAGACGGTCAAAGAATTTGGCTTTATCAAAAATCCAGATGAACCATGCATCTATAGTAGATTTTTAGCGAGAACTGTAGTATTCCTCGTTTTATACGTGGATGACATTCTCTTAATAGGAAATGACATTCCTATGCTACAATCTGTCAAGGGGTTCTTGTCACACAGGTTCTCCATGAAAGACCTGGGTGATGCCTCATACATTCTGGGGATCCGGATCTAGCGTGACAGATCCAAGAGGATACTGGGACTCTCACAGTCCAGGTACATCGACACCATACTGAAAAGATTCAGTATGGAAGATTCCAAGCGCGGTAATCTACCGGCTTGTCACGGGATCACCCTCTCCAAAGAGATGTCTCCCAAGACCGATTTGGAAAGGGATCGCATGTCTATTATACCCTACGCTTCTGCGGTAGGCTCTATAATGTATGCGATGTTGTGTACCAGACCAGATGTAGCTTATGCACTGAGTGTGGTAAGCCGGTATCAGTCAAACCCTGGGGAGAAACACTGGATAGCAGTAAAGAACATTCTCAAGTACCTGAGAAGGACTAAGGAGATGTTCTTGGTGTATGGCGGAAAAGACCTCCAGATCGAGGCCTTTGCTGAGTCCAGCTTCCAGAGTGACAAGGATGATTCCAAGTCCATGTCGGGTTATGTCTTTACCCTCAATGGAGGGGCGGTGTGTTGGAAGAGTTCCAAACAGGAAACCGTTGCTGACTCGACGATGGAAGCGGAATATATCGCTGCTGCAGATGCCGCAAAAGAAGCTGTCTGGATAAGGAAGTTCTTAACTAAACTTCAGGTGGTACCGTCTATTGATCCAATACCGCTGTATTGCGACAACAACGGGGCTATAGCTTTAGCGAAGGAACCCAGGTCCCATCAGAAGTCCAGATACATCTTGAGGCGGTATTACCTGATCAGTGAGATCGTGGGTCGCCAGGAGATCGAGGTTCGGAGAGTTTCTACGGAAGATAACACTACTGATCCACTCACAAAGGCCTTACCCCAGACTCAGTTCGAGCGGCTGATCGAGATGATAGGTCTTCGATACGCCAGTAAATGGCCTTAGTGCAAGTGGGAGATTGTTAGTGTATATGCCCTAGAGGCCATTACTGTATCATACTAGTTTGTATATTACTTAATGGAAGCTTGGGATATTCACCTTGTATAGACAATCTTGCTCAATATAGTAGTATGCTACTTGGTTTGTTTCTACTTCAATGTGTACATGTGTTTATTTTAGTATATCACCTATACACATTAGTGGAGCCCTTAGGATCTTTGCTTGATTACCAGCGTTATGATGGAAGTCACACTAGTGGGGGCTGGGTAATCTATAAGCACATCCTTATGCAGGTCCCTAGTCGCAGGACTATCGAGACAGGGCATCGATACTCCGGAGTAGACTAGCGTATGCGCTTCTCATCCCAGTGTGGGATACGGTCTGCCCTACAGCCGTCAGTACGTCGTACTTGAGATGGTATGCGGGTGCTCGTTGGGTTACGAGTACACTGGACAGGACTCGTCGGGAACTATTGGCTGGTACTATACCTATCGTCAGTTATCAGTTCCCAGGTGACATGAGTACAGCTTAGTTCGCTGACTTGACACTGTCACTTCGCCTCGAGTGTGTTCCCACTGTACTTAGATTACTACCCTACCACGGCTCAAAGGAGTCGTGCAAACAGGTAGTAGTTGGGTGCAGTCCCGAAGCACTTAGAGGCAGTGACGGTTAGACAGGATTCGTCTCTCCCGGTATTGGGGGTTGACATCGCGCTGTGTCTAGGAGAGCCATTACACGAGTAGTCCCTGGCCAGGGCAAGCGAGATATACTGGTAGGTTTCCAGTGCTATCTCAGGGTGTTCTGGGCTTCACTCCGACACGACTTGTACCGCTATTAGGGGACTGACGTTTACCGCCCCTAGGCCCGCCATGCGATGTATCAGACGAACAGACCGGACTGTATGGAGATTGTCACATTCAGACTCAGTAGGAGTTCAGATGGGTTTCACCTTGTCGGCATCTACCTGGGAACCGTTACGCACAGCTAGTGCCGCTTGCGATATGTAGTTAAACCCACTGCCAGCGTAGTGTTGAGTCTTTAGAGTCCCACACAGAAAGTTATTCGCCTTTAGGCAAAAGAGTAGAGGTCGCATGGTTTTGCGACAGGTCGCATGGTATTGCGACAGGGTTCGGTCACATCCGTGTACTTGTGCACGTACAGTGTCCGGACAGTTAACACTAGCGGGCTTTGGTTTAAGCCAGATCCTAGTGTATGTTTTGGGATTGGTTTTATCTCATTTGTATTCGTGTTCCTCGGAACGCGGATGCGGGTGTGTATGCACAGTTGACAGAGAGACAGAGGCAGAGTATTCTCATTGGGGTTGTTGACTGTTGACTGTTGACCATTGACTTTTGCTTAACCCTAATGAGAATAAGATATATGATTAACATTAATATTAATTAAGTATTATAGTGACATGGTTGTTGAGGGGTTGACTTTGTTGACTTGTTGACTTTGTTGACCGGTTGACTAGGTTGGACTAGTTGACCATCATCATGACAATGGCTATCATTCCATGGCAAAGACTTTTGCTTGCTTGTTTATTTATGCAAAATGAGTGCATGAAATGATATAGCCATTTTGACTTAAACCATCACACAATACTTAATTACTATTTTTTGTTATGATGGCTTTTGGATTATGAGAGGTTGGATGAGAAAAGAGAGGCTCATTCTTTCATTTGCTTTCTCTCTCTTGAGCTCTCTCATTCTCAAGCTCTCCCTCTTCCTCTTGCTCTCTCTAGCTCAAAGCAAACCATTCTCATGTGTTGAGACTCATTGCCTTAGAGATAAAAAGACACCAAAACAATCCTCTACTCATTCTAGTTCACAAGGCCTAGCAAGCCAAGTGTTCTAGTTTCTTCAAAGTTCGAAGAAGAAGCCAAAGGTAGAAGCTTTCGGGTGGATCCATCTTCGACGCAAGGAGACGACGAGGTGAGGCCGATCCATACACCGGGAGGAGTTGAAGACGAAGGAGTTCAAGAAAGGTATAACCCCCTAACCGAGTAGGTAAACTCTTATTAGGTTGTTAGTTAGTCGTTTAACAAAGATCCGTATTTTGAGTCCATGTTACCACCCTCTTGAAAATCGTTTTTCACCACTTCCGCAACCCCGTAAGTACCGGGGAAGGGTAGCATGGACTTACACAAGGGTCCTTGGTAGGCTTTTACAGCCCCTCCCACGCTAAAGACCAAAGTCCTCCTTTGAGGCGGTCGAGCCTGACCCTTTCCCGGCTATCCCCGGCTGGTAGCTTCCTACCAAAACCGACAGGGATCAAAGTCCTCACCAAGAGGCACTAGGTAGTAACCCTGCTCAGTCCCCATCCTGAAGGATCAAAAGCCCTCGCAAGAGGCAACCGAGCCCGACCCTTGCTCGGTCATCTCCGGTTGGTAGCTCCCTACCCATGACGCCAGGGATCAAAGCCCTCGCAAGAGGCATCCGAACGGCTACCCCGCTTGGTCATTCCAGGCTGGTAGTTGCCTACCCACGACGCTAGAGATCAAAGCCCTCACCAAGAGGCAACCGCGCAGCTTCACTGCCCGGTTATCCTTAGTAGGCTTCTTACAGCCCCTCCAACGCTAAGGATCAAAGTCCTCCTCAGAGGCAGCCGAGCGGCTTCCCTGCTCGGCTATCCTCGGCCGGTAGCTTCCCTTGTCACGACCCAAAATATTAGCTCGTGACCAGCACTTAAATCACGCAACGTCTAAAGGCGTAACGTAATTCAAGTAAGCTGAACCCAGAAATCTAAAATTTTTTAAGAAAATAAAGGAGGTGAAGTTTTGAAATAAAGGTATAATGAAATCAAGTTTTCTTAATGCAAAAAAAAAATAAAGGAACATAAAAATACAAGTGAAATTTACTAGTTCGAAAACGTGTTTCGTCTTTTAAAAATTTGGGTAGCACCTCCTTTGTATATTTTGATCCAAAACCACAAATACATAACAAGAATAAGGGCATCCCCAAACGGGAGCTAGCACTTCGTTAAACGGCGGATCACAACCACGCAAGACAGTATATGTAAGTATACGACGCCCAACGGCGAAGTTCACCACCAAAGATAAATAAGTAAGCAAGACATCAAAACCACAAGTAGCGGAAATACCCTCGCTCTAAGTCTCGCAACCACAAATCTCACTAAGTTTCATTACTTACACAAATACTAATTTTGATTGATGGAGCTGACTAGATACAATATGAAATATAAATACAAGAGTGGGTATGATACAAATGCCCCACCTACCAATGCAAAACACCCAAATGAAGCTAAATGCCAGAGATGCCGCTATGGATTCTTGCGGTCAACCTGCAAGAACTGTGGCACAACGGGGGTGAGTTGCCAACTCGTGAGTAGAAAAACATCTACAGATAGAAATCAAATAAACAACGACTCCTAGGTTAACTATATCATAAAGGTAATACTATGATATCTAGGGTGACGGTATCTGTATATGTGCCAACAATGTAATCAATACGTATATGTATACGGATATAATCCAGCAATAATCAATGTATGTATGCATGTGGATCTCGTCCAACCATATAATCAATGTATGTATGCATGTTGATCTCGTCCAACCATATAATCAATGTCTGTGAATATCATAAAAGCATATGCATGAAAGTATGAGGATATAAATGTAAGTCGACGTTAGACACCCCACATGATGCAGGGAGACGGAATAGGTAAAACAATCATTTTGTTTGAGTTAAGATCGACTAACTTTACGGATCTTTGCTAAACCCTAAGTAACAACTATCTAGAAGTGATTAACTACTATGATGGATGATTATACCTAAAGATACAAGTCCTTCTTATTCTTATTGTTCACCTCCTCGCCAGCCTCCTCGATGTGATAGAAGATCCACCCGAGTGTTTCTTCTCCAAGCTTTAACCTCTCACTTGAGGTAACTAAGTGGCTAGGATTGCTAATCCAAGTGACCTAGAGGATATAGAGATGGATTAAGAATCTAATAGTCTTTCTAACCCTTGGGATCTCAACACATGAGAGGATTAGGGTTAAGTTGAAGAAGAGGAGAGCTTGAGGAGAGAGAGTGTGTATGTGAGAATGAAATGAATTATGTTTCAATTCTATATTTTATGAAGCATAAAGAAAATCAAATAAATCATTATGTGATAATTACAACCATGTTTCATTTAATATAATCAACGAATCATCACATGAGTCATTAAGCAATAAATACTTCGTTAACTCATTTGGATGAATCATCTCATGAGTCACTAATTCATTTAATGCATTTTACACCTAAGCTCTCCACCTCACCTTTCTTCTAGAAGCTTCTCGACTAATTACGAGAATGCCCCTCCTATCCGTAAAACACGGAAATACTGACATTGTATAAATCCAATAATCCAATACTAGAATCTAGCTTAAACCAAAGCCCGCTAGTATAAACTGTCCGAACATCGTAAGTGCATAAATACACGTATGTGTCCGAACCCTGTCGTAAAACCATACGACCTCTATATCGTTTCGCCTGAAGCAGGGAAACTCTTTGTGTGGGACTCTAAAGACTCGACACTACGCTGGCAGTGGGTTTAACCACAGGCCGCAAGCGGTACTACCTGTACGTAACGGTCCCCAGGTAGATGTCGATAAGAAGGCCGATGAGGAAACCCATCCGAACTCCTACTGAGCCTAATGTGACAATCTCCATACAGTCCGGTATGTTCGTCTAAGACTATCGCATATCGGGCCTAGGGGGCGGCAAGCGTCAGTCCCCTTAACGCTGTATAAGTCATGTCGGAGCGAAGCCCATAACACCTTGAGAAGCTACTGGAAATCCTACCAGTAAATCTCGTTTGCCCTGGCCAGGGACTTTGCGTAATGGCTCTCCAAACACAATGCGATATCAACTCCTAATACCGGGAGAGACGAATCCTATCTAACCGCCACTTCCTCCAAGTGCTTCGGGACTGCACCCAACTGCTACCTGTTTGCACGACTCCTTTGAGCCGTGGTAGGGTAGCAATCTAAGAACAGTGGAACACACTCGAAACGAAGCGGCAGTATCAAGTCAACGGACTATGCTGTACTCATGTCACCTGGGAACTGTTAATTGACGACGGGTATAATACCAACCAACAGTTCCCTGCGAGTCCTGTCCGGTGTACCCGTAACCCAACGAGCACCTGCATACTATCTCCGGTACAATGTACTTATGGTTATGGAACAGACCATCTCCTCTGCTGGAATGAGAAGCGTATACACTAGTCTACTCTGGAGTATCGATGCCCTGTCTCGATAACCCTACGACTAGGGACCTGAAAAAGGATGTGCTTGTAGACTACCCAGCTTCCACTAGTGTGACTGCCATCACAACGCTGGTAGTCAAGCAAGATCCTAAGGGCTCTATCAATATGTATTCGCGATATGCTAAAAGAAACATATACACATATTAAGATAGATATAAACCAAGTAGCATACTACTATGTTGAGCAAGATTGTTAATACAACTGTGAATATCCCAAGCATCCATTAAGTAATATACAAGCTAGTATGATACAATAATGGCCCCTAGGGCATATACACTAACAATCTCCCACTTGCACTAGGGCCATATACTGGCATATCGAAGACCTATCATCTCGAATAGCCTATCGAACTGAGTCTGAGGTAAGGCCTTTGTGAATGGATCTGCTGTGTTCTCCTCTGTAGAAACTCTCCGGACCTCGATCTCCTGGCGATCTATGATCTCCCTGATCAGGTGATACCTCCTTAAGATGTGTCTGGGCTTCTGATGGGACCTGGGTTCCTTTGCTAAAACTATAGCCCCATTGTTGTCACAATACAGAGGTATTGGATCAACAATGGATGGAACCACCTGAAGTTCTGTGAGGAACTTCTTCATCCAGACTGCTTCTTTTGCAGCATCGCAAGCAGCGATATACTCCGCTTCCATCGTCGAGTCAACAACGGTGTCCTGCTTGGAACTCTTCCAGCACACCGCCCCTCCATTGAGGGTAAAGACATAACCTGACATGGACTTGGAGTCATCCTTGTCACTCTGGAAGCTGGAGTCGGCAAAAGCCTCGATCTGGAGGTCTTTTCCGCCGTAAACCAAGAACATATCATTAGTCCTTCTCAGGTACTTAAGAATGTTCTTTACTGCTATCCAGTGCTTCTCCCCTGGGTCTGACTGATACCGGCTCACCACGCTTAGTGCGTAAGCTACATTAGGTCTGGTGCACAACATCGCATACATTATAGAGCCTACCGTAGAAGCATAGGGTATAATCGACATGCGATCCCTTTCCAAATCAGTCTTGGGAGACATCCCTTTGGAGAGGGTGATTCCGTGACAAGCCGGCAAAATACCACGCTTAGAATCTTCCATACTGAATCTTTTCAGTATAGTATTGATATAGCTGGACTGCGAAAGTCCCAACATCCTCTTAGATCTATCACGACAGATCCGGATCCCCAGAATATAAGAGGCGTCACCCAGGTCTTTCATGAAGAACCTGTGTGACAAGAATCCTTTGATAGATTGTAGCATAGGAATGTCATCTCCTATCAAGAGAATGTCATCCACGTACAAAACGAGGAATACGACAGTTCGTGCTACAATTTCACTATATATACATGGTTCATCTGGATTTTTGATAAAGTCATATTCTTTGACTGTTTCATCAAAACAGATGTTCTAACTCCGCGATGCCTGTTTTAGTCCATAAATGGACTTAAGCAACTTGCATACTTTCCCACTGCTCCCACTCTGATTGAAACCTTCTGGTTGATCCATATAGATGCACTCTTCTAAATCACCATTTAGAAAAGCCGTCTTTACGTCCATCTGCCAGATCTCATAATCATGGAAGGCGGCAATGGCAAGAAGGATCCGAATGGATTTAAGCATAGCCACTGGAGAAAAAGTTTCGTCATAGTCCAAACCTGGTCTTTGACGAAAACCCTTTTGCAACAAGTCTAGCCTTATAGGTTTCTACCTGTCCATCTACACCAATCTTTTTCTTGAAGATCCACTTGCATCCTATGGGTTTTACCCCATCTGGAGCAAAGTCCAAAGTCCATACTTTGTTGGTGTACATGGACTCCATCTCGGTCCACATTGCATCCAGCCATCTTACTGAGTCGCCGCTCTGGATGGCCTGCTGGAAGCTAGTAGGTTCATCATTATCAATGACGCAATCCTTTCTATCCCCATCTATGAGAAAACCGTAGTATCTCTCAGGTGGATGAGACGGCCTACTACTCCTGCGGAGGGGTGCGGGAATGTCCTGTTCTTCTTGAACTTTGAAAATCCGTAACGTCCCTCAAGATATCTGTTTAAAAGATGCATACGATTCTTTAGTTTAGAAATAAATATGGTTCGGATGACGTATCTACGTCGGCTATCTAGTCTTATAGTACCCTAAACGGTAATATCATCAAACATCATCCTCAAATCCCGTCATCACATACTAGTCGTATCATATCACTTCTAACTATCCTTAGTTTATAATATGGTTCTCTGACTACCTTTTTACTCTATCTATAATATTCTATTAAAGGTTTCATTAACCATAATCTATATATAAATCGGTTTCAATCAAAGTGTGCGGGGGTGCTATACGCCATCCACCCGACTTCCCCCGTAGATATAGATCTACTCACCGTGGTCTTCGCTTGCCGAAGTTGATGACGCCACGCTCCATCGCCTCGGAATCTACGCGAAGGTACCTACAATAACAACACATATCACAACGCTATTAAAATCAAGTTCTGAAATCCAATACGGCACGTGCATTGCTCATAGGTTAGAACCTATAGCTTACGCGTACAAAATCAACCAAACAACCCTTGTTGTTGATGTACAAACATCCAACAAACAACTTCAAATCCAAATATCAAAACTAAACATTTCAAAATACAGAAAACATAGCCAAAATCACACCAAAGTGCTTCCAGATTTTGGCTCAGGCCAAAACAAGATGCACAAACAAGTCTAGGGTGCTGTACATGGTGTATATGAGCTACTAGACCAACCCCGACACCAAATTCCACTAAGTGGCCGGCCACCTACCCACAAAATCCGGCCTCCTCGGCCCCCTAGGCTCCTATGGGCTTCGTCTCATCAAGGTGGTCTCCTAGTACTCTAATTTGGTCTCTGTATTTGTTTTCTTTCCTCAAAAATTTCCCGGGTTGCTCCAGATTTCCCTGCACACCCTATATACTCACAAAACCGACATGAACAAAATCCTAAATCCGTATTTTGGTTTCTATACTAAATTCCAGGTCTTTCAACAGCCACTAGAGTCCACTAATTTCCCATAATCACCTAATCCCTTCTCTAGAGATTTATATCTTCACAACCACCAACCCAATTCAACTTCTAAACTATCTAAAACATAAGAAAACTAAAACTAACTAAATGGAAATTATTATACCTCATGGATGTCACTTAAGCAAACCCTAGTAGTCCCAATGTTGTCAAAATCTCACTTTGCTTGGTCCATTACGATGAGGGTGAGGAGGTGATCATTTTTTATGAAAGGGGTATAGGGTTTTGACAAGGTTTTGGAGGTGATTTTTGGGGTTGTAGGTGGAAGGAAGGGAGCTTGAGGAGGATGAAGAAGGAGATGAAAATGGTGGGGGAAAGGATAATGAGGCAGCCCCCCTCTCTCTCTCAATTATTCTCACTCTCTCTCTCTCCAAGCATACTTATTCTCATCATTGTGTCCCCTCTCTCTCGCCAAATCATTATTACACATTTTTCCCTTTCTTTTCTCACCAAAAACACATACACCCAAATAAAACAATACAAATGAAATAACATGTAACATGTCATGGTGCACTAACCATGAAAAACTATAGAAACACGGATTTGGCTTAATCACGATTAGCAGTGCACTAATCGGGTTTTTATCCAAATTATATATAATAAATTTTAAAAATGCCAAATCCTTTAAATATATATTAAATGAATAAATCATTTTAATTTCCGTTTATTTCACAATTATTGTTATATATTTATACCTCTTTTCGAAAACCCCAATTTCGCAAATCAGGCAGTTTTCGGGAAATATATTATTTTAATATTAAATTCCAAAAATAATATTTTATATTTTCTGAAATGTTACAGTCTTCCCCCCTTAAATAAATTTGGTCCCCGAATTTAAATTTAAACCCCCAAATACCAAAACATTTTAATAATCAACTTAAATCAACGGGGCTCCGAAATCACGGAAGATACAGAAATAGCACCGCGCATCACGTGCGTCTGAAAACGAGTATAAACTCAAAATCGAACTTCGTCAAGCGTCACGCAAATCATCAGATTTGCA
The DNA here is from genome assembly GCA_030015575.1 of Agapanthus africanus. Classification (NCBI taxonomy): domain Eukaryota; kingdom Viridiplantae; phylum Streptophyta; class Magnoliopsida; order Asparagales; family Amaryllidaceae; genus Agapanthus; species Agapanthus africanus. Next base: position 311,130,871 of record JASDDO010000029.1, read on the forward strand.
CGCATATCCTCGGAGTTACAGTGGAGATAAAGATCTCGAAATCCAATACTAAAATCCAACATACACTAGTCAATACTATACTATGTATATAGTACGCATCCTTGAAAAAACCCAAAATTTGAATAAAATACATGCAAAATCCTTTCTGAATCGCCGTGTGATGTGTAACTCACGGCATAAGTGACGGACGCTCATTTATAAAATAGTAAATATAGTTTCATATATGTTTTACTCAAATATACGTTCCGTCCTTTTTGAAATTTCTAACAAGGTTTTCCTTTATAAACGTTCGTGTCGCTCACGGACACGTAGGAAATAGCGAGACTGTACCTCCTTTTTGAAAACCTTTTGGTAACTTTTTACTGCATGCAAAATACTCAGGTACTGTCCTCAGATCAGCCTTATTCGGCTACTATATAATATGGTGCCCATCAAGAAAACAAAGTGCTCAAAAGCAAAATCAGCCTCAAAAGGCGTATCCAACAATCACATGCGTCTGGTGCGCACGGAAATCAAATCCAAACACAGGTGCCACTATATGCACAAAGCAAAACTAAGTGCAACAGGTGTGCACGAAAACATCTGTCCAGTGCAACGGGTGCACGACAACACATCTGGCGCATCTATTGTGCACAAAAACAACATCTGGTGCATCAAATGCACGAAATACAATCAATAACTCAAACGCATAAAAGCAACACCGAGTGCACCAAGGTTTATAAATCAAAAACGTGTGAAACTAGGTGCACAATATCCGTATTAATGCACTGCAAGCACATGTGAACTATACCGAGTGCAAAAATCACATCATCCGTATGAATTCCACGAAATCATAAACACATGCTATGAAGGTACAAAATCGACATCAAATGCAATGGATATGCACAAATCGCAAATCAACACAACGGTGTATAAAATATATATCAAGTGCGATAACTATGCACAAAATGTAAATACCTAGTAGGTGCAGCCATGGTGCACGAAAACCAATATCATGAAACCCAATCATCAAAACTCAAATCCAAGCGATAGAAGTATGATACTCGGATCACAAACGCAAATCGCAATAAATTACATTGAGTTACACCTCCTACAATGCCGAAAAATAAATCGGTGCGCCTAAAACCTACAGAACAAGAACATCCTCTTGCCTCCTGCTCACGGTCTGACGTCTTCTGTCTCTGGGTCCTCATTTCTCTGTGGATTCACCAATCTCGCAATCCATCGGCTCGTCGGCCCCGTCAGGTGTGCTAACGGGAACGATTCCGCTCTAGCACTTCTCTGGTCATCTCTCGGCCAATCATCACGACCACTCGTAAAGCAGCACGTTACTGGTGTCGGCCTCTGGTCCTCTGAATATACGTCACACATCTGATCCTGGGTGCAAATCTTATCGCAGCAGTGTCCTGGAAGGAATCCTGCTCAAGGTCTCTTCCGATCTCGCCCATGCCGAACTGTATGGAGGCTGGTACTCTTACATAATCTTTTCTCGTTTTCTGGACATCTGCGTTTTCCGCACACATTTCCTCAGGAACTGGTCGTACCTCATGCCTCTGTATGAATATCAGATCTCTAATCTCGATGGGGAATAGCAACAGCTCGTCAGCATCTCGCATGAACCTCTTGTTCCACTAGTCTTTATCATCGTCCACTTCGACGTCACGTCATACTATCTACACACTGCAACTCTTCTCGGCTACGGTCAATCCGAAGTCTCTCACACGGACTCGAAATCATGAACTCGGTATCTTCATCACTCTATAGAAGATCTCTAGCTGAACACGTCCTCGGGAACTCGTCCCAACCATCGGAGGTATACTCAATACTTTTCCGTTCTCGATCAACTCACAACACATCTGAGTGAGGTCCTCTATCCGAAACTGGTCAGCTTGCTGATCTCTTATCACATGATATCCGGACGACGCTAAAATTTTTGATCGAGTCATCAAGGTCCCACAATTTCCCGAAAGCTTAACACCTGAGAATAGTTTAAAAGATATCTGGTACATACCACAGTACCTCTGGATCAGCCGTAAAAGGGCAAACCCAAGCCTCACTGATGGTACCGCTAAACTGCCGCAAACCCTAAGGTTCAAAAGCGGTTCCTTGGTCATCATGTCGAGTTAGGGTTTCATTCTTCTAGAGGGCACACAGAATTACTTGTATGTTCCTCCGAATACTTTAAACTTGGAAAAATGGGTTTTCTGACATCCGTTCGTACTTTTTAACTTCGCCTATACAACATGTGAATACCTTTCGTCCGCATGGTAAACAATGCCTCAATCCTCCAGGAAAGACGATACATCACGGTCATCTCTAGATCTGAGTAAGACTCTCCACACTGGAAATCTTCAGCTCAACTGGGCCTGCGTCGGCGCATCAATCTGACGAATCACCTTCGTCTCTCAACTCAGAGTAGACTAGCTATCATCTGTCGCATTTCTGCCTGGAAGTGACATCCTATCAATCTCAGCAACAGCTGGGTCATCTGTCTGCACAGTAGACGACATCACAATCTCTAAGGTCGGCTGTACATCAACAGTCCTCTAGCAACTGGCAGCTCTATCAATGGCCCGCTCATCCGGTGCAAACCAAACACTCGCCTCATCCGAGAGGTCACAACATAAATACTAACTCGAGACGTTCCCGTGTCACCAGAAAACACGATGGTCAGTCCTCGTCCATGAAGAGCTCGCCCAGACCGTAACACTAGCAGCAGCTGCGCTCAAACCATGATGACAGGAACCTCAATCGAGTATCGAAGAAAACAGATCAAAGGCATGAAAGTAAACGACAGATCCAGAATGGATACATGATCATAAAAAGGACCAGCATCAATGAGATTATGATCATGGAAACGAATAGAATCAAGGTTCTCAAATGGATGTATAATCATGGGTACGAAGAGAATCATAGATCTCAAAATATGTGCATCCTAAGGTTTCTTAAGTGGAGTATCGTATCGTAAATATGCTGCGGAACATACGTATGGTACGTCACTCTACTCAAGCTACCTACTCCAACAATCAGGGTCAACCTATGAAACGAAAGTTTGGATCTAATACCCCCCCCCCCCGTTTAAGTCTAAGTTCCATAAGGTCAAGCCTAGGTTCCGAAATACATACCCGCCCTAGACTCCGCATAGTCAAACATAGACTTGAACCAAGGTTAAACCTAGCGCTATGATACCAACTTTGTCACGACCTGAAATATTAGCTCGTGACCAGCACTTAAATCACGCAACGTCTAAAGGCGTAACGTAATTCAAGTAAGCTGAAACCCAGAAATCTAAACCATTTTAAGAAAATAAAGGAGGTGAAGTTTTGAAATGAAGGTATAATGAAATCAAGTTTTCTTAATGCAAAAAAAAGGAACATAAAAATGCAAGTGAAATTTACTAGTTCGAAAACATGTTTCGTCTTTTAAAATTTTGGGCAGTACCTCCTTTGTATATTTTGATCCAAAACCACAAATACATAACAAGAATAAGAGCATCCCCAAGCGGGAGCTAGCTCTTCGCCAAACGGCGGATCACAACCACGCAAGACAGTATATGTAAGTATACGACGCCCAACGGCGAAGTTCACCACCAAAGATAAATAAATAAGCAAGACATCAAAACCACAAATAGCGGAAATACCCTCGCTCTAAGTCTCGCAACCACAAATCTTACTAAGTCTCATTACTTACACAAATACTAATTTTGATTGATGGAGCTGACTAGATACAATATGAAATATAAATACAAGAGTGGGTACGATACAAATGCCCCACCTACCAATGCAAAACATCCAAATGAAGCTATGTGCCAGCGATGCCGCTACGGATCCATGCGATCAACCTGCAAGAACTGTAGCACAACGGGGGTGAGTTGCCAACTCGTGAGTAGAAAAACATCTACAGATAGAAATCGAATAAATAACGACTCCTAGGTCAACTATATCATAAAGGTAATACTATGATATCTAGGGTGACCGTATCTGTATATGTGCCAACAATGTAATCAATACCTATATGTATGCGGATATAATCCAACAATAATTAATGTATGTATGCATGTGGATCTCGTCCAACCATATAATCAATGTATGTATGCATGTGGATCTCGTCCAACCATATAATCAATGTATGTATGTATGTGGATCTCGTCCAACCATATAATCAATGTCTGTGAATATCATAAAAGCATATGCATGAAAGTATGAGGATATAAATCAACGGGTGTCCCTCGCGACACCTCAAAATCATGGAACCTAAGTGTCCAACATCGACACTCGAAAACATCATGAAACCCGTGTCCAGCATCGACATGTAAATCCCCATATATCCCAGGCGTCGCATCCTCAGATTGGCCCTCAGGCGCCGCACACCCTGGTCGGCCCTAATATCCATCTCGCTACTCCGGTCGGTATCCTCCGGATAACCGCCGAGTCCAAATACTATCACCGGTAGGTAGTGCTCCCCTGCCAGGCTCACTGTCTAACAATACGAGTCTTCTTGCCCCGGAGTACCTCACTGGATCCACCATGTACCAGCAGACGGTGCCTACCGCTCCTCGAATCGGGTTTCACATCTCATATGTCTCAGAACCGAGAAAACGCATGGTGGACACACTGAAATATCATATCAAGAGAAACCGGGTTTTTAAAACAGTACATGCTTTCTTTTGAAATAGCCACGGTTCTCAAATCCAGAAATCTTATGAAAACAACATATCTCAATGCGTGTAATCATAAAGCATGATGTATGCGATATATAACAGAAATGTAAGCATATCCGAATATCATGCAACATGGAACAGTGATATGACATATTAGGGGAAAACCGCTCTTTTAAATGGATCCAGTTTTTAAAATATAACATGCGGTCCCCAATTCTCCAAAATCAAAGCCAGCATCATCTATATATGTACAAATGTGTATGTACGTAGGCATGAATGCACAAGATATGTATGTGCGCCAATATGGATGTGCAAGTGGGTATATACGCAAGTATGAGTGTACAATATGTATGTGCGCCAATATGGATGTACAAGCGGGTATATACGCATGTATGAGTGTAAAATATGTATGTGCGCCAATATGGATGTACAAGCGGGTATATACGCAAGTATGAGTGTACAATATGTATGTGCGCCAATATGGATGTACAAGTGGATATATACGCAAGTATGAGTGTACAATATGTATGTGCGCCAATATGGAAGTACAAGTGGGTATATCACAAGTATGAGTGTACAATATGTATGTGTGCCAATATGGATGTACAAGTGGGTATATACGCAAGTAAGTTATGCGAAGAGTCATATCATGATGCAGCAATCCTACTGTGTAGTGACATGGCAATTATCGATGATGAAGTGTGTGAGCCGACAAATCTATGTAAGTGTAACATAGGCATCATCGATAATGGTGCAGGTGTACTAGTGCAGGTATAAGTAATGCAATGCACATAACAAGAATGCAACATAAGGTAAATTATCAGCTAAAAGCTATAAGGTGTAGGTGTCTACAAGACCGAGTCGGTAAATCTATCAATCGGCATATAGCCTAACAACATCACGTACGGTATAATCCATCGTACAGCAACCTCTAGTCAAGGGTATGGATCAATCATCAAGTCAAACTCATCACGCACAGAAAATCATCGTACGGTGGTCGCACGCCAAAAGCGTGTCGGATATTTAAAAGTTCTAAAGTTTAACCGCGATCTGGACGGTGTCGCTTTGCAGCTAGCCGCGATGAGCACGGGTCGATCCATAGGGAGACGGAGCGTTTTAAGTTCTTGTTCTTACGAGTTAATGCGCGTGGCGGATTTGTTCGTTATCTAACCTATGTGTTATATTCAAGTATAAGGCTTGTTAGGAAACGATAGAATAGTGTAAGTTAATGGATTCCGTATTCAAGTACTTTGAGCCGAACTTAACCAATGAAGCTAGAACAATCGGCAACAACTTGGATTAGGGGACTTAAGCACGGTATTCATAGAATCCGGCTTATCGACCCTTGTTCGTCCGTTCTTGTCTCTTGCTTTCGCCTCCGGCCAAACCGAATGCAACCGGTCACGGTTAGGAATCACCTTTATCTTGGTAGGGTAGGGTGCCTAACGGAGCACTTGCGTAAGGTTTGGGCGGAGTTTCAAATGGAAAAGATGGGAAAAGGAAATGAAAAACGAAATGTTAACTTACAATATCTTTCTCTTTTCCTAACAACAATATTCACACCATTCACAAAACAAACCAAAAAGAGATAACAAAAGAGAAGAACAAAGAAAAAAAAGATTACAAGCAAATAATTAAAGTGCATGGAATTTAAGTGCGAGAATTAAAAGAGCAAGAATAAAATGCAAGTAAATAAAAGATTAGGAACCAAAGAACATATTGCAAGACATGGGTTCAATAACCCAAACTTAAACTTGCAAGCTCAATAAAGAGGTTGCAAGATCAAGAGAGGGCAAAGAACTCATGGTGAAGGAAGCACAAAAGAACACTTTATTAAACTTCAAGAATGATACAACCCCTTGAGATCAATAACCAACCCTTAAACTTTCAAGCTCAATGAAGAGGTTGAAGGATCAAGAGAAGGTTAAGAACTCAAGGGGACTAAGCTATTTACAAGAAGGGAGAATAGAAAACTTGGACAAAGAATGACAATCCAAGACTAAAGAATGATCCTTGAACCTTTTCCCACTGCCTTCTATTTATAGGCAAAGAAGAAAAGAAAATAAACATCAAAATTAGGGCTACGTGGCAGCAAGGAAGGCACTGTGTGAAGCTGGGGCCCACATGAGGAGGTGGGGCCGGCCAGGCCGGCCCAAGTGGTGATGTGGCCGGCTAAATCATGTTGGAATGGTCTCGAACTTGGTGTATTGACTTGTTTGTCCCCTCACATCACTTTGGTGCAGTTTATTTTCTCTGATTTGGCTTGGTCTGCACCCAGAATTTGGAGGGAATTTTGAATCTTGAATTCAACACACAATCTTCACCATTAAATGCTCATAACTTCATTCCCACATGTTCTTAAATCAGGGCTGCCCCCATTATGGTTTTGTTGATTTGTCCACTTGATTTTATTTTGCACTTATTATTGGAGGGATGTTTTGAATCTTCAAATTGACACATAATCCTCAGCATTGAATGCACATAATATTTAGCCTTGAATGCACATTATCCACATGTGCCTAAAAGTCTTGTGTACACACTTGTTGTGTTGGACCATTTAGATAAAAAAAAGTGTGTACACAAACTTGTTGCAAAAAGGGACTCCTGAAGTATCAGTCGGATTGCGGTTCTGGTTGCAGTGTCGGCTCTCAATTGATATATCCATACTTTTAAATGTATTTCCAGTATTTTATCACGGATACCTGTAATCTGTATTACTGAGCAGACACTGGTTAATAGTACCGATAAATACAACAAATAGATAATGAATGAGCGGTATTAGAATGCAGTTTTCTGACATGAACATACGGCGGCATTAAGCTATCATGATCCTATCAACCTATAAGACGAGGAGGGTACGGACCCAACGTCACGTACGGCTAACACTCACGATTCATAACACATATAAATATATCTATATACCTATATCTCAGGTCACATCCGCAACAATCTCATATCAGGGAACCGGCAAGGTATCAATCATCTCAATTGACTCACATCCATATACCAACATATCATCATATCACATATTAAATTGTATTCACTTTTTATCATAATTATATCTCACATCAAGTCAACTTTATAAATAAATTCTACTTTTACTATAAGCATACGTATCTAATCTAACATACACACCCGAACCATACAATCAGCTTTTAAAAGATGCGAATCGTAGTTTTGAAAGTAGGGGATACAGTGTTTTTAAGGAAAGATATCATTTGAAAATCCATAACGTCCCTCAAGATATCTTTTTAAAAGATGCATATGATTCTTTAGTTTAAAAATAAGTATGGTTCGGATGACGCATCTACGTCGGCTATCTAGTCTTATAGTACCCTAAACGGTAATATCAACAAACATCATCCTCAAATCCTTTCATCACATACTAGGCGTATCATATCACTTCTGACTATCCTTAGTTTCTAATATGGTTCTCTAACTACCTTTTTACTCTATCTATAGTATTCTATTAAAGGTTTCATTAACCATAATCTATATATAAATCGGTTTCCATCAAAGTGTGCGGGGGTGCTATACGCCATCCACCCGACTTTCCCTGTAACATTTCAAAAAAATAAAATATTATTTTTGCGAATTTTTATAATTTAATATTATTTTAATAAATATTTTAATATTTCGGTACAATTAAATACCGATAAATAGGGGAAATTTTGGAAAATTATAGAAATAACTAAAAGAAGGTGTTTTATGTGAATTATGCAATTTTTAAGTTTTTATGATTAATTAAATGTTAATTTAGTGCTAATCGCGGTTTAAAATCGCTAATCGGATTTTTAGCATATTTGTGCAAAACTTGCACCATATCTTTTTTCACTTGTTACATATTCTTATGGCTTTCATACATGTTTTATTTCATGGTTGATGATTTATTAGAAAGGGAAATTAGAAAAGAAAAAGAAAAGAATAAAGAAATAGGTATGGGTGAGAGGGAGAAAGGTAAGGGTTTACCTTTGACTTGGACTTGGCCACTCCCTCACCATTTCATTCACTCATTCCTCTCCTCTTCCTCATATTGCTGCTGCTGCTGCTGCCCCTCTCTCCCTCTTCACAAAATCCCCTAAAACACCATGAAAAGCAACTCAAAACCTCACCCCCATTTCATAAAAAAGATGCACAAGATCAAGGGAATCACATTGGACCAAGAAAGGAAAGGTTTTGGACACTTGAGGCAACTCAAGAAAATTCTTGAGTTGCCAAATGAGGTATTTTCTGAACCATTAGCTTAGTTTTCCTATTACTTGCACATCCATGTTAACTTTAAACGGATATAGTGATGTTTAGTAAGGGTATGAAAATTCTAGTTAGGGTTAATGGAAATTGAGAGTGGTGATGTGTAAGTTAGCTCAGTAGAGGCCACACAAACCCCCTAGTGCTAGAATCCAGGCCTAAACCAGAGACTAGAAACCCGGAATACGGATTTAGAAAAGTCGATATCGGAAATTTATGGATTCTGTGAGGGTTATTTGAAATCTGCTATCACCCCGAGACTCTGAAAATTATTTTGCAGGGATAGTGATACATGCAGGCACCTAGGAAACAACCACCAAAACCCTAGCCCCTAATTCCCAACTGTGGCCGCAATTAAATCCATTCTGGCCGCAAATTGCGGCCAGACCAGGGTGGATTTGGCTCGTATTTGTTCTGTGGCTTTGTCATCAGTAAAATAGACCCTTGGCATATACAAAATTGTCCAATTTGACCTAGGGTAGAATCTGGAGCCTTTTTCCAGAGTTGATGTTTTAATTCGTGTTTTCGTTTTGCGTATTTTAAATTTTGGATTTGCGTATTTGTGTTTTACCTCGATCACTTGACGTTTGCACGACTACATCGAGGGTTGTTTGATGGTTTTGAAAGCGTAGTCCATAGGTTCTAACCTATATGCTTTTAAACGTATCGTTTTGGTTTTCGTGTGTCATTTTAGTTTTGATTTGGTTTTAATGCGATGCGATATGTGTGACATGTAGGTACCCCTATGGTGATTCGAGGCGATGAAGAAGATGAAGGCAACGTCGTCAACGACACGCAGGATGCAAGGTGAGTAAATTATATCTACGGGGGAAGTCGGGTGGATGGCGTATAGCACCCCCGCAGTTCGATGTTTAGTTTAGTATATATGTACTATTTATGATAGTTTATAGTGTGTCGTGGATATTTGAGAGGAGATTAGGTGTACTATGGTTAGATTAGGGCGTAGAATTAAACTAGTCTAGTTCCTAGTTGCGAACCCTAGAATAGGCTTACACCCACACGCACCCACATGCTTACTTGTTATAGTTATACCTAGATGATGAGAATAGTGGGTGATATTTGGAGATGAGTCGATGATATTGGGCATGGTGCCATGAGATCGGTGATATATTGTGATTCGTATTTAGGATACGACATGTGATTTTAGCGGGCCTTTGGACGTGTGTTTCACACACGCATTTATATAGATGGTGTCGATTTGTACTAGACTTAGATCAGTACCCCAGACCATGAGCTATGATGATAAGGATACCAGATAATTGATGAGATGAATGTGATATTGACCCGTACCCAGCTTTTGGGATGCCGTACGATGATTTGCCGTACGAGCTTTATATTGATGATAGATCCGCACTCATGACTCGAGGATGTCATATGATATTGTATCGTATGCGGTACCTTTGAGGCGGGATCACCGACTATTATATTTTACATATATATATTTATATCGACTCAGATTTAGGTGGTTTCCATACCCCTCCCGATTGACTTGTTAGTTAGAACTGTAGTTTTGCTAGTAGATGTTAGGCTAGGTTGATGTAATACCTATTTCAAAAACTAACGAATCGGGAGTATTTTAAAGACAGGCAAAGGGATTCTACAGATATTTTCAAAAGACGCATCTTTTCTTAAAAACACCGTAGCCCTTATTTTACTAAAAAAAAACCGATTCGTCTTATTTCAAATGGCAAACTGTATGTCTTTTTATATTGATGCAGATACGTCACTATGGTGTTTATTAGTCGATTCCTGCATATTCTTGTTATTCGCATTGCATTGCATATGCAAATGGTTATTGTTATATTAAACTCATGTTGTTAGGACACCAGCACCATTATCGATGATACATATGTTCCACGTACACCTGCTTGCCGGCTCACACACTTCATCATCGATAATTGCCATGTCACTACACTATAGTACTGTTGCATTCAGGATTGTTCCCTTGCATGGCATACTTGTGTACATACCCATTGTACATATTTGCACATACATAGATGATTCTGGCTTGATTAGAGATTTGGGAACTGCAATATACTCTTTAAAACTGATTCATTTTAAAAGAGCGGTTTTCCCTCAATATGTGCATATTACTATTCCATATTGCATGATATACTGATATGCTTACATTTCTTTTACATGTCGCATACATCATGCTTTTGATTATACGCATTGAGATATGTTGTTTCCATGATTTTTCTGGATTTGGGAACCGTGGATATTTCAAAAGAGAGTATGTAATTGTTTTAAAAACCCGGTTACCCTTGATATGAAATTTCAGTGCGTCCACCATGTGTTTTCTCGGTGCTGAGAGCGACATGTGAAACCCGATTCAAGGAGGCGGATGAGGCCGATTGCGGGTACATGGTGGACCCGGTATGGTACCCCAGGGCAAGAAAGGGATGCTGTGTATACAGACGGTGAGCCTGGCAGAGGGACTACTACCTACCGGTGATTGTATTTGAGCTCGGCGGATATCCGGAGGATACCGACCAGAGTTGAGAGATGAGACGGGCTGATCAGGACTGATGGAGCCCCATATATATGAGGATTTACATGCCGATGCTAGGCACAGTTTTCATGATGTTTTCGAGTGTCGATGCTAGACACTCCGGTTCCATGATTTGATATGTCGCGAGCGACACATATTGATTTACATCCCCATACTTCCATGCATATGTTTATGATATTTACATGCGTGATGCTTATTGTCATTGGGTGACACGTGGAAGATTTCCACATACATATATTGACATTGATTACATTGATCATACCTCATATTTATGATATATTGCTACCTAAGGCACTGACATAAGCTTTTGGTACTACACTTATGTATAGATGTTTACCCTAGCCACCTTATCATGCTTCAGACTTATTCATATTGAGGTTTATATATACTGATCGTATTGACCTAGGATTATGTCATGCATACGATTTCTACTCTGCGATGTTTTCTATTCACGAGTTAGCAACTCACCCCCGTTGTGCCACAGTTCTTGCAGGTTTTGCCGTACAGGTTGATTGCGGCTTTTCTGGCATACTGCTTCCTTTCTGGGTGATTGCATTGGTAGGTGGGTTCACTCGCATCGTGACCATCCTTGTATTTATTTTATCAGTTGTATCTAGTAATTCTATCAACCAAACTTGTATTTTGTTTCAGACTTAGAAAACCAGTTATGTATTATTTCGACCTTAGAGTCGCGCGTTGTAGTATTATGGTTTTCATGTTGATTTTGAGTTTCTTTTTGAGTTTTGATCCTTGCCCTTCGGCGTTGTATATTTTATTGCTTGTTTGGTTGTGACCGTCGATTGACGAAGAGCTAGCTCCCGCTTGGGGATGCCTTTTATCATTGTACATATATTATTCTTGTTGTACCCCGTTCGGAGCCGTTATTTACAAAGGAAACTCTGCCGAAATTTTCAGAAAAGAATATAGATTTTAAAAATGCATATTCGGCTTACTTATTTAAAAACCTTGTTTTTAAAACATGTTTTCCTTACTTCTTAAAAACTTGTTTTCTTTACTTACTCCTTAAAATGGTTTTAGATTTCTGGGTTTTTGGCTTACTTGGATTAGATGAGGTCCTATAGACTTCATATGATTCAAGGGCCAGTAACGTGCTCTTTCGGGTCGTGAAAAAGTTGGTATCAGAGCACTAGGTTAACCTTGGTTCGAGTCTAAGTTTGACTATGCGGAGCCTAGAGCGTTTATATATCTACGGAACTTAGGCTTGACCTTACGGAACTTAGACTTAGTCGAGGGGGTATTATACCCAAACTTTCGTCGCGTAGGATGACCCTTGGTTGATGGAGTAGGTAGCTTGAGTAGAGTGACGTACCGTACGTATGTTCTGCGGCATATTTACGATACGCTACTCCACTTAAGAGACCTTAGGATGTACATTTCCTTGCACAGTATTATATTCATTCCTATGATCTATCCTCATCGATACTGGTTATGATTTTGCTGCTACGATTACACGGGCAGAGAGAGCTACGGATAGAGTTGAGGTCAGCACGAGACCGTCATGAACAAGGACTGACCAGGGCATGATTCCAGAGACGTACGATTGCATAGAGAGGCATCGTCTTATCGTGTTTTCGCGCCATGAGCGTTTGACCGATCGCTGTTACGAGATTTACCGGATGTGCTGATCGGCACCAGAGGATCAGGTTACTGCTAGAGGCCAGCCAGGATGTGATGACCATTGATATATCGCTTACTCAGGAAGATTGAGGCGATGTTTAGTGTACAGGCGAATGAGCCAGTTGCTGCTGCAAATGACGAGATATCGCCCAGATATTGGAGCTACTGCAGCATGGGTATATACTCACAGATATGATGGAAGGTCGCTAGTCACCCAAGGATGGACGACTAGGACATGTGGTTCGTTCGCTTACCCCGATGCGAGGTCGTCAGATAGATTGATTCTAGCTAGAGACGACTTCACGCAGATTCGTTGAGAGTCGATAGAGACGATCGAATGTCAGGAACCCGATTCCAAGTTTAAAGTATTCGGAAGACAATGCAAGTAATGATATAGACCCTTTAGAAGAATGAAACCCTAACTCGACGTAATGACCATGGAACGCCTCCGAACCTTAGGGTTTGCGGCAGTTTAGCGGTGCCATTTGTGAGGCTTGGGTTTGCCCTTCTACGGTTGGTCCACAGTTGCTGTGGTATGTACTGGAATACTATTAAACTGTACTCAAGATGTTGATCTCTTGGGGGATTATGAGGTTCTGACGAATCGATCAGATGGTTCGACATCATTCGAATATCATGTGATGGGACACATTGCTTGGGAGACTCCAGATACGAGTATAGCCGTTGGAGCGCAGTCCATGCAGCCACGAGAAGACGAGTCCGAATCAGTCGACATTGGAACAAAGTGGGATAAGAGGTTCGTGCGAGATGCCGATGAGCTGTTGTTACTCCCCGTTAAGGTTAAAGGTCGGATATGTCTACAGAGGCGTTGGGATGCGACCAGTTTCCGAGGAAATGCTGTGCTGAGGACGCAGATGACCAGAGAAGTGTCAGGACAGAATCGCCCCCGTTAGCACACCTGACAGGGCCGATGAGCCGATTGATTGCGAGATAGGTAATCTGCAGAGAAGATAAGGATCCAGAGACAGAGGACGCTAGACCATGAACAGGAGGCAAGTAGATATCTTGCGCTGCTAGCATTGGATGCACCGACACCTTCTCGACTGCGAAGGAGGAAATATCGACGACGGTATTTATGATTTGTGATTTTGTGATTCGATTATCACGTATCCGTCACCTTGGATTTCGGTATTTTGGGAGATCTGTTCGCATGATTTGGTCTTGATGGCTGAGTTCCATGATATTTATTTTCGTGCACCATGGTTGCACCTACTGGGTATTTATATTTTGCGCATAGTTATTACGCTTGAGGTATTGATTGTGATTTCATGCCTATTTTATGCCGGTGATTTGATTTACGCTTCCAGCATAGTTTTCATGCACTTTTAGTGTTTTGATTTGGATTTTCGCACGTGATGAGCGCATGTTTTGAGATATAATTTTGGTGCACACCAGATGCGCTAAATCGAGATTTTTCGTGCATGTCAGATGCACCCGATTTTGCTGTCAGGCACACGCGTTGCCTATGACAGATGTTTCGTGCACACCCGTTGCACCAAGATGTTGTTTCTGTGCACATATATGGCACATATATGGATTTTGATTTCCGTGCGCACCAGACGCACGTATCATTTATATGCATATTTTTGGGAGTGATTTCTTATAGAGCAGTACACTTTCGTGATATTTGCTATTTGTTTTCGTACTGAGCAGGACGAGTCAGAGGACAGTACCTGGATATATTTTGCATGCATTGATAGTTATCGAAAGGATTTCCAAAAAGGGAGCTATAGTCTCAGTATTTATCTACGTGTCTGATATGACACGAAACGTTTAAAACAAGGAAACCCTTCTAAATTGTTTTCAAAACGGCGGAACGTATATATTAAACAAAGGATATATACGTATATGGTTATTTTATTATAATAGACGTCCGCCACTGTGCAGTGTTATGCGCATTGCACGGTGACTTAAAAAGATTTGGCATGCATTTACTTCAGCTATTTACATGTATAGATTTGATGTCTACATGTATAGTTCTGATTTATATCATATTGGTTTTATTTTGATTTTGACATTTATGTCTTTACCATGACTCCGATGATTGCGGGATGCTTGACGGAGATTTGATTTTGAGTTATCTGCTCATTGTTCATGCGCATGCATTGCGCTATGATGCGTTTTATGTATTGATGATTTCGGAGCCCCGACGACTTAGACTTTCTATTGAAATGATTTAGTATTTGTGGGGTTTAAAATTTAAATTCGGAGACCGAATTTCTTTAAGGGAGGAAGATTGTAACATTTCAAAAAAAATATTATTTTTGGGAATTTTTATAATTTAATATTATTTTAATGAATATTTTAATATTTCGGTTCAATTAAATACCGATAAAAGGGGGAAATTTTGGAAAATTATAGGAATTACTAAAAGAAGGTGTTTTATGTGAATTATGCAATTTTTAAGTTTTTATGATTAATTAAATATTAATTTAGTGCTAATCGCGATTTAAAATCGCTAATCGGATTTTTAGCATATTTGTGCAAAACTTGCACCATATCTTTTTTCACTTGTTTCATATTCTTATGGCTTTCATACATGTTTTATTTCATGGTTGATGATTTATTAGAGAGCGAAATTAGAAAAGAAAAAGAAAAGAATAAAGAAATAGGTATGTGTGAGAGAGAGAAAGGTAAGGGTTTACCTTTGACTTGGACTTGGCCACTCCCTCACCATTTCATTCACTCATTCCTCTCCTCTTCCTCATATTGCTGCTGCTGCTGCTGCCCCTCTCTCCCTCTTCACAAAATCCCCTAAAACACCATGAAAAGCAACTCAAAACCTCACCCCCATTTCACAAAAAAGATGCACAAGCTCAAGGGAATCACATTGGACCAAGAAAGGAAAGGTTTTGGACACTTGGGGCAACTCAAGAAAATTCTTGAGTTGCCAAATGAGGTATTTTCTGAACCACTAGCTTAGTTTTCCTATTGCTTTCACATCCATGTTAACTTTAAACGGATATAGTGATGTTTAGTGAGGATATGAATATTCTAGTTAGGGTTAATGGAAATTGAGAGTGGTGATGTGTAAGTTAGCTCAGTAGAGGCCACACAAACCCCCGAGTGCTAGAATCTAGGCCTAAACCAGAGACTAGAAACCCGGAATACGGATTTAGAAAAGCCGATATCGGAAATTTATGGATTCTGTGAGGGTTATTTGAAATCTGCTATCACCCCGAGACTCTGAAAATTATTTTGCACGGATAGTGATACATGCAGGCACCTAGGAAACCACCACCAAAACCCTAGCCCCTAATTCCCAACTGTGGCCGCAATTAAATCCATTCTGACCGCAAATTGCGGCCAGACCAGGGTGGATTTGGCTCGTATTTGTTCTGTGGCTTTGTCATCAGTAAAATAGACCCTTGGCATATACAAAATTGTCCAATTTGACCTAGGGTAGAATCTGGAACCTTTTTCCTGAGTTGCTATTTTAATTCATGTTTTTTTTTTGCGTATTTTAAATTCTGGATTTGCGTATTTGTGTTTTACCTCGATCACTTGACGTTTGCACGACTACATCGAGGGTTGTTTGATGGTTTTGAAAGCGTAGTCCATAGGTTCTAACCTATAAGCTTTTAAACGTATCGTTTTGGTTTTCGTGTGTCGTTTTAGTTTTGATTTAGTTTTAATGCGATGCGATGCGTGTGACATGTAGGTACCCCCATGGTGATTCGAGGCGATGAAGAAGATGAAGGCAACGTCGTCACCGACACGCAGGATGCAAGGTGAGTAGATTATATCTACGGGGGAAGTTGGGTAGATGGCGTATAGCACCCCCGCAGTTCGATGTTTAGTATAGTATATATGTACTATTTTTGATAGCTTATAGTGTGTCGTGGATATTTGAGTGGAGATTAGGTGTACTATGGTTAGATTAGGGCGTAAAAGTAAACTAGTCTAGTTCCCAGTTGCGAACCCTAGAATAGGCTTACACCCACACGCACCAACATGCTTACTTGTTATAGTTATACCTAGATGATGAGAATAGTGGGTGATATTTGGAGATGAGTCGATGATATTGGGCATAGTGCCATGAGATCGGTGATATATTGTAATTCGTATTTAGGATACGACATGTGATTTTAGCAGACCTTTGGACGTGTGTTTCACACACGCATTTATATAGATGGTGTCGATTTGTACTAGACTTAGATCAGTACCCCAGACCATGAGCTATGATGATAAGGATACCAGATAATTGATGAGATGAATGTGATATTGACCCGTACCCAGCTTTTGGGATGTCGTACGATGATTTGTCGTACGAGCTTTATATTGATGATAGATCCGCACTCATGACTCGAGGATGTCATATGATATTGTATCGTACGTGGTACTTTTGAGGCGGGATCACCGACTATTATATTTTACATATATATATATATTTAT
Source organism: Agapanthus africanus (assembly GCA_030015575.1). Classification (NCBI taxonomy): domain Eukaryota; kingdom Viridiplantae; phylum Streptophyta; class Magnoliopsida; order Asparagales; family Amaryllidaceae; genus Agapanthus; species Agapanthus africanus. Next base: position 311,148,366 of record JASDDO010000029.1, read on the forward strand.
ATCGACTCAGATTTAGGTGGTTTCCATACCCCTCCCGGTTGACTTCTTAGTTATAGCTGTAGTTTTGCTAGTAGATGTTAGACTAGGTTGATATAATACCTATTTCAAAAACTAACGAATCGGAAGTATTTTAAAGACAGGCAAAGGGATTCTACGGATATTTTCAAAAGACGCATCTTTTCTTAAAAACACCGTAGCCCTTATTTTACTAAAAACCCCGATTCGTCTTATTTCAAATGGCAAACTGTATGACTTTTTATATTGATGCAGATGCGTCACTATTGCGTTTATTAGTCGATTCCTGCATATTCTTGTTATTCGCATTGCATTGCATGTGCAAATGGTTATTGTTATATTAAACTCATGCTGTTAGGACACCAACACCATTATCGATGATGCATATGTTCCACGTACATCTGTTTGCCGGCTCACACACTTCATCATCGATAATTTCCATGTCACTACACTGTAGTACTGTTGCATTCAGGATATGATCCCTTGCATGGCATACTTGTGTACATACCCATTGTACACCCATACTTACATACATAAGTATTTGCACATACATAAATGATTCTGGCTTAATTAGAGATTTGGGAACCGCAAGATACTCTTTAAAACTGATTCATTTTAAAAGAGCGGTTTTCCCTCAATATGTGCATATTTCTATTCCATATTGCATGATATACTGATATTCTTACATTTCTTTTACATGTCGCACACATCATGCTTTTGATTATACGCATTGAGATATGTTGTTTCCATGATTTTTCTGGATTTGGGAACCTTGGATATTTCAAAAGAGAGTATGTAATTGTTTTAAAAACCTTGGTTACCCTTGATATGATATTTCGGTGCGTCCACCATGTGTTTTCTCGGTGTTGAGAGCGACATGTGAAACCCGATTCGAGGAGGCGGATGAGGCCGATTGTGGGTACATGGTGGACCCGGTATGGTACCCTGGGGTAAGAAAGGGATGCTGTGTATACAGACGGTGAGCCTGGCAGAGGGACTACTACCTACCGGTGATTGTATTTGAGCTCGGCGGATATCCGGAGGATACCGACCGGAGTTGAGAGATGAGACGGACTGATCAGGACTGACGGAGCCCCATATATATGAGGATTTACGTGCCGATGCTAGGCACAGTTTTCATGATGTTTTCGAGTGTCGATGCTAGACACTCCGGTTCCATGATTTGATATGTCGCGAGCGACACATATTGATTTACATCCTCATACTTCCATGCATATGTTTATGATATTTACATGCGTGATGCTTATTGTCATTGGGTGACACGTGGACGATTTCCACATACATATATTGACATTGATTACATTGATCATACCTCATATTTATGATATATTGCTAACTAAGGCACTAACACGAGCTTTTGGTACTACACTTATTTATAGATGTTTACCCTAGCCACTTTATCATGCTTCAGACTTATTCATATTGAGGTTTATATATACTGATCGTATTGACCTAGGATTATGTCATGCATACGATTTTTTACTCTGCGATGTTTTCTATTCACGAGTTGGCAACTCACCCCCGTTGTGCCACAGTTCTTGCAGGTTTTGCCGTACAGGTTCATTGCAGCTTTTCTGGCACACTGCTTCCTTTCTGGGTGATTGCATTGGTAGGTTGGTTCACTCGCATCGTGACCACCCTTGTATTTATTTTATCAGTTGTATCTAGTAATTCCATCAACCAAACTTGTATATTGTTTCAGACTTAGAAAACCAGTTATGTATTATTTCGACCTTAGAGTCGCGCGTTGTAGTATTAAGGTTTTCATGTTGATTTTGAGTTTCTTTTTGAGTTTTGATCCTCGCCCTTCGGCGTTGTATATTTTATTGCTTGTTTGGTTATGACCGTCGATTGACGAAGAGCTAGCTCCCGCTTGGGGATGCCTTTTATCACTATACATATATTATTCTTGTTGTACCCCGTTCGGAGCCGTTATTTACAAAGGAAACTCTGCCGAAATTTTCAGAAAAGAATATAGATTTTAAAAATGCATATTCGGCTTACTTATTTAAAAACCTTGTTTTTAAAACATGTTTTTCTTACTTCTTAAAAACTAGTTTTCTTTACTTACTCCTTAAAATGGTTTTAGATTTCTGGGTTTTTGGCTTACTTGGATTAGATGAGGTCCTATAGACGTCATATGATTCAAGGGCCAGTCACGTGCTCTTTCGGGTCGTGACATCCCCCGTAGATATAGATCTACTCACCATGGTCTTCGCTTGCCGAAGTTGATGACGCCACGCTCCATCGCCTCGGAATCCACGCGAAAGTATCTGTAATAACAACACATATCACAACGCTATTAAAATCATGTTCTGAAATCCAATACGGCACGTGCATTGCTCATAGGTTAGAACCTATAGCTTACGCATACAAAATCAACCAAACAACCCTTGTTGTTGATGTAAAAATATCTAACAAACAACTTCAAATCCAAATATCAAAACTAAACATTTCAAAATACGGAAAACATAGCCAAAATCACACCAAAATGCTTCCAGATTTTGGCTCAGGCCAAAACAAGGTGCACAAACAAGTCTAGGGTGTTGTACATGGTGTATATGAGCTACTGGACCAACCCCGACACCAAATTCCACTAAGTGGCCGGCCACTTACCCACAAAACCCGGCCTCCTCGGCCCCCTAGGCTCCTATGGGCTTCGTCTCGTCAAGGTGGTCTCCTAGTACTCTAATTTGGTCCCTGGAGTTGTTTGCTTTCCTCAAAAATTTCCCGGGTTGCTCCAGATTTTCCTGCACACCCTATATACTCACAAAACCGACATGTACAAAATCCTAAATCCGTATTTTGGTTTGTATACTAAATTCCAGGTCTTTCAACAGCCACTAGAGTCCACTAATTTCCCACAATCACCAAATCTCTTCTCTAGAGATTTCTATCTTCACAAACACCAACCCAATTCAACTTCTAAACTATCTAAAACATAAGAAAACTAAAACTAACTAAATGGAAATGATTATACCTCATGGATGTCACTTAAGAAGACCCTAGAAGTCCCAATTTTGTCAAAATCATACTTTGCTTGGTCCATTGCGATGAGGATGAGGAGGTAATCATTTTTTGTGAACGGGGTATTGGGTTTTGACAATGTTTTGGGGGTGATTTTTTGGGGTTGTAGGTGGAGGGAAGGGAGCTTGAGGAGGATGAAGAAGGAGAGGAAAATGGTGGGGGGAAGTATAATGAGGCATCCCCCCCCCTCTCTCTCAATTATTCTCACTCTCTCTCTCTCTCTCTCTCTCCAAGCATGCTTATTCTCATCATTTTGTCCCCTCTCTCTCTCTCCAAATCATCATTACACCTTTTTCCCTTTCTTTTCTCACCAAAAACACATACACCCAAATAAAACAACACAAATAAAATAACATGTAACGTGTCATGGTGCACTAACCATGAAAAACTGTAGAAACACGGATTTGGCTTAATCGCGATTAGCAGTCCACTGATCGGGTTTTTATCCAAATTGCATATAATAACTTTTAAAAATGCCAAATCCTTTAAATATATTTTTAAATGAATAAATCATTTTAATTTCCTTTTATTTCGTAATTATTGGTATATATTTATACCCCTTTTCGAAAACCCCAATTTCGCAAATCGGACAATTTTCGGAAAATATATTATTTTAATATTAAATTCCAAAAAAAATATTTTATATTTTCTGAAATGTTACATCCCTACTCGCAACGCCAGGGATCAAAGACCTTTCCAAGAGGCAACCGCGCAACTTCACTTCCCGGTCATCCTTAGCAGGCCTCTTACGGCCCTTCCAACGCTAAGGATCAAAGTCCTCCTTAGAGGCAGCTCAGCAGCTACCTTGCTCGGCTATCCCTGGCCGGTTGCTTCCCTACTCGCAATGTCAGGGATCAAAAATTCCTCCCAGAGGCATTCGAGCCCGACCCTCGCTCGGCCATCCCCGGCTGCTGGTTGCCTGCTCGCAACGCCAGAAATCAAAGCCCTCGCCAAAGGGCAACCGAGCAGCTTCCCTGCTCGGTCATACCCAGCAGGCATCCTCCTTCCCAACAGACGCTGCGGGTTTGTAGCCCTTATAACGAGGCCACTGAGCCCATTTATGCTCGGCACAACTACGGCGGACATCCCTCTGCCCATCACATGCAACGGATCCGAAGCCCCAACAAGGGACATCAGGTCTATCCAAGTCTGAGCGATCCCCCCTCAACTTCGGGGCCATGGAGATGCCTCCTTCTCAGCAGCGCTTGGAACACTTGGCAAGTGATCGAAATCAACTCGACGAATGATCGCTTTCAATTGCTTGACAGATAGCCGACCTGACAAGGAAGCCCAACAGTGCAAGCAAAGATATTTTACGAGCATTCTTCACAAACAGAAGATAAAGTGCAAACCGATGAAACCAAAAAAGTTTTACTACCAAAAGAGAAGTCTTTACAAAGGGTATTTTGGGCTCCCCATCCTTACAGACTGCCCGAAGGCTTATAAAAATTCCAAAAACGACAAAATAAAAGGAGGAGGAAGACGGGGGCTTTAGGCCTCAGGGCCAGGCATGACCTCGGGGTCCTCGATATCTACCACGAGTCGAGCAGGGACCTCGGCCAACTCCTCGTCAGGAATCTCTACCCCCAGCTCATCGGCATCCGCGAGGGGGTATTCAGCCCAGAGCTCTTCATCGGCGAACTCCGGCATCCGGGCCTTAACGGCGTCGAGGGCCCTATGCCAGATGCGGGTGGTGGCCTTGACTAAGTCATTGTATAAGTCCTTCGACTTCTTGTAGCCCTCCACCGCCTTCGCCACCGAGACGTCGGCCTGCTCCGCCGCCTTGACCGCCGCCCCCAGCTCCTTCCGGAGGGTCATCACCGTCTTCTTCAGGTTGCCGGCGAGTGCCTGAGCGTCCTAAAGATTTACCTCGGTGGCCACGGTGGCCTCTCGGTGCCGGGCAACCTCCTGTTTTCCGGCCTCCACCTCGCCCTCCAAGGCGGCAACCCTCGCCATCGCCGCCTCCAGCTCCCGCTTGGAGCTTTCTTCCAGCGAGGCAAGCTGGTCCACGGCCTTCATCGCCGGGGCTATCACCTCGGCCTCCATGCATAAGGCAAGAGCGACGTGCTGGAGGACCTGAAAAAAATAAGAAAGAGGTCAGGAAGACGAAGGAAGCACTAAATCTCACAAGCAACCGAGCACTTACCTGCATGGACTCCTGGGCGATGGACGCCATCTGGGCCCTGAAGGTCCCCCCGGGGACCCTACCCCCTACCGACCTCTCTATTTCGTGCAGCAGGCTATCCGCGATAGATAGTCCTGAGGGCACCGCGAACCAGAGGCCCCCTTCCTCCACCATGATTGGCGAGGGCGGGCCCCGAGGAGACCTCCGGGAACCCCTCTTGAGTGGCTCCGATGGAGAGCCGGTCTCCTCCTCCGAGACCGGGTCCTCCAGAATTCGAGCCCGCTTCCGGCCCGGCGCTCTGCTAGGCCCCGGGGCAGGATCCGCCCCCGAACGCTCAAGGGACGCAGCCACCGAAAGCACCAGGATGGAGGCCGAAGGAACCGGGGCAGGCTTCGAACGGGAAGAGCTGGCACCTCCAGCCTTCGTGACCTTCCTCGGCTGGCGCATGGAAGCTCGGAGCTCGTCCATATCCATGGGTCCTGCACAAAAACAAATGCAAAGAAGTCAGCGACACATGCAATATACAAGCCAAAAAGCAAGCCTAACTTACCGACGAACTCGACGGGGCTGAACCCGGCCCAACTCAGGACTCTCAGACAGCAGCACATCAAATCGGGGGATGGGCTCCCACGACGCCACTCTCACCACGGTGGGGTCATTGGACTAGTTTCCTGGCAAGCATTTTTCTCTCGACCACTTGGTGGGCACTGGCCATTCCTCACCCTCGGGGGGGCGCGACGAAGAAAAACTTTTTCTTCCAGCCGTGAATGGAAGAAGGCAGGGCTACAACTTCTGTCCCGGCGGCACCCCCCTGTCTCTTTCTAAAAGAGAGATAGACCCACCTCAGGTCGCCCGCTTGGCCCCTAGAATGATTTTTGAAAACAAGGGAAGAATCAAGGATGGAGAGGCTGAAGGGAACTGCCTGTAACTTCAGGCGGATCAGGAACCCTAGGAGAATCCTCCATGAGTTCGGCACTAGCTGGCCAGGGGCTAACCCGAAGAATTTCATCACTTCGACGACCTCGGAAGAGAAGGGCAGGCGCATTCCACCCCAAAAAGCTTCCAAATACAGGGAGATCTCCCTACCCCGTACTTGGTCTGCCCTCTCTCCCTCCTTGGCCAGACGAAGCGTATAACGTGAGGGGATGTGGAAGCGAGCCCGAGCATTGGCAAGCTCGTCCTCATGCCTCACCCAACACGATGCGCCAGGGGTAGCGTCTGCCGCCTCCTCCCTGGGGGCTGCCCCCGCCGCACGATCCCGGGAAGAGGATCTGATCCCTGCTCCCCGGGAAGACTCAGGCTCAAATAGAGGGTCTCTAGAACCTACTCCTACGACATCTACAAATTCTGCGAAAGAAGACATCTAACCTAGAGAAGAGGTATCCTCGGGAAACGAAAACAGAAAAAAGAGGACGAGCGCCGAGCAATCAGGACTTAGAGCAAGGAAATATGAAGGAGTAGGGGCCCTAGAGTGGGCCCCACCCCAATTTTGTCACTGCATTCGCCCTCATCCAGCGGCGCCCTTCATCTCCCGCCAAAGCGCCTCCTCGCATCCAACGGTTCCGATCGCTCCACTTGTCGTTCCTACACTGGGCAGCATCCCATCAGACGCCGTAAGTCTGCACACGTCGCGTCGGCCAACCGACGCTTGACACGCGGACCGTCGCTTCAGTGACGGGATGCACAAACCAGCGCACCTTCCTTAAATGCAGAGTTCTCGCCCTGATTCGCTGGCAGATAAGACAGCTGACAGCCCGGGGACGCGTCCCGACAATATCTTAGGAGGGAGCTCACCCCGGACGGCCCGGCAGTCCACTCTTGACCCGACCCACCAGCTGGTCGGGACAAGAGTGGGGGATAATGATGATGCTCTATATTGGCGATCTCTCAGATCAGGACACGTGGCAGATGAAGTGTCCCGGAACTTGGAAGAAAGGGCCTACAGGGGCCGACCAGGCCACCCCTGTACCCGACCTGCAAGCACAAGCTGGCTCTCCTCAGATCCCCTTGCAAATTGGCCTCCTCGTCCTCTCAGCTCGCCCCGAGCTACCACAGGTTCAGGATGCCTCGGCCCTCCTGCTCGTTCCCGAGCTCTCTCGCCGAGGCCATCTTCCTCGGTCCCTCCGACCGACCAACTCCACCACTCACAGGCGTAACCGCCGTTCCGCAGATCTCGTCATGCGCGGATTCTCCACCAGCAACATCCCACGTTCCACGCCATCACGATCCCCATTAACGGGCGATCCGCTTATTACGCGGGCGTGACGTCGGGAGCGTAACTACCGGCGAGATTCTCGCGCCTGCTACTGTGCGCTGCCGCCACTATATAAACCCCATCACAGAGGCGTCAAGTAAGTTTTCTTCACCCCACTTAGCCGTTACTCTGCTCGGATCTTGCACTAACTTGATTGTCGGAGGGTCCTCAGTAGTACCAAACCACCCCAGGAATTCCTTGCAGGTACTCGGCGCAAACTCCTCAAAACCACCAATCTCCTCAAAACCCATTGAGACTCGCATGCAACAGGAGATCACCTCCAAGATCCACCGGGAGATCGACGGAAGAAAATATCTGACGGAGACCCGGAAAGGACCTCCATCACAGTTTTAGGGACTATACGAGATCTCAAGATTAAAATCAAATCTTTCTTTGTGATTGGTACTCCATGCATGGGAAAGTTGGATGAGCTTAGTAGTGTTGTACCTTGGTGACATTTTTATCGGCAAAATCTGTTAAACGGGTAGCATTATATTTTTAGGGCAGACAACTAAGCGCTTGCCTCGCTTCACTAGGCTTGTTTTCTAACTTTTATTTTATTTTTCTTATTTATATGATAATTTTGAAACATATATTTTGATAAAAATTATACATTTGAATAAACATTATTACAGCATGTGTTTTTGAATTTTAACCAACACAAAACATTAGAGAGTAGGCCTGGCAAACGAGGCGATCCGGACCGGCTCGTCTCGCAACTCGCTTGACTCGCTTTTCAGACGAGACGGGTAAAAAAGTGAACAGATGAATCTACTCCCCTCATCGACTCACTTATACGATTCACGAGTCGAGGCGAGGTGAGTTAAACGAGTTATTCACCTAATTTTTCATTTTTTAAAGAAAAACATAATAAAAAAAGCAAATAAATAGACTAAAAATGAAAAATATAACTTGAAATTTTCATTAATATAAATCAAATTACATTTACATAATACAATTAGTTTTTTTACATTTGTGATCGAACTCATTCAGGCTGCCTACGTATCCCTACCAATTTCCTTCCCAATTATGGGCTCAATAAGAGAGAATCGGGTCTACATTGTTCTTCATCTTCCCTTAATCCTCACTACTCTTCGCCGACGATTATGGTTTCTCTTTCGGTGTTTGACTCTTCCGATCTTGTAAGCTCCTCCAGAAGATAATCTGAGTCCAACGTGACTTGATTCAGTTTCTTACTTGCTGCTCCCTAATTTTACGAGCAAGTCATATATTATATAGACTCGTGCGCTAAGCTGTGTCTCATCTCACTCAATATCATGTCATCCGTATTGAAAACACTTTCCGACGCTATTATGAACTCCGGAATTGTTAGTAAATCACGAGTCGTGGTAGAAAGCAATAGACACAAATGTCCACGGCTTTTCCACCATGTTAAAATAACAAACTGAGATAAAGTAAAACCTAGATCTGACTAAGTTTGTAAATATAGTTTTAATTCATATAAAGATGTTGATGATGAGGAGGCAACAAGGCCTCATGCTCTTTTCAATAGATGTATAAATGCAAACGCTGAAATGGTTGTGACTTGTACTCTAGTTATACTAGTAGAAGACTGCAACATATAGTCAAACACTTAATTTAATGTATCTTTATTAGTTGTAATATAAACATCAATGTTCCCGGTCAAATTGTAGCATTTAACAGCCAAGCCGAAGTAACTTTGGCAGTGTCTACGTGCAAGACCCGTGGCGCTAATGCCATCGATTTTGGCAACGCCTCACATACAAAGCATGTGGCACTAATGCCATCAGCCTTTGGCAGCGCTCACGCGCAAAACACGTGGCTCCAATACCATCGGCTTGGGCCGCGGCACACGTGCAAAGCACGTGACGCCGGCACCAAATAGTTGAAGCACTTGCTTCAGGTAGATAATAATCTCTATCTTTGAAAAATATTTTCCATAATCTTTCAAAAACAAAAAAAAATCAAAATTGTTAAATTGGAGAGCCCTTGGATTAAAGATCTAACGGTGTATAAAATTCACCAGTTGATTTTTAAGATAAATTTGATCAATCGAGATCTCTTAAATGAAAGATTCACTCAAAATAATTGATCCTTCTTTGCACCTATAAATAGGAGCCCAAGAGATCAAATCAGAGACACACAGACCTTCCATAAGCTTTTGCAAATGAGAATTTAGTTCTCTTTCAAGAATATCTTCTTCCTCTTCGAAACTCGAGGTAAAATATTGAGAAAAGATCTCTCTTACCTAATATCTCCATTTAAAAGAGCCTTAGCCTCTCATAAGAACTTGGTTCTTCATTTAGATCAAAAATCTATGAGACAAATCGTTCCTAAAACGGGAAATTATGTTCTCGAGGAGAGACTTTGATCTTAAAATCCAAGATCTGATGGAAAACTCAAGTTTTCTCATTAACAAAAGATATCAAAAACAAAATATCGGAGCTTTTTCCTCTATGAGACTTAGTTCTCCATACAAAAAACATGCTTGTTTAAGGACTCGAGACCTTAACAATGGTCAAAATACCAGCTTCGCATATATTTGATGGTTAAAATATATCATCTCCTGAAAATTTGAATCTTTCCAAACATAGGGCGTAGACCCTCTAAAGAATCCTAACTCGGTTTGCCTTACGTGCTGAGCACGCGCACTAAGCCTTTCAGCTCATATGGTTGCATCATGTGGGAAGCACATGAGTAAGCCAAGGACCTTATTTGGCTCAAGTTGAGATGAGTGCCAATACGGTCATGGACTCACATGAATATCGTTTGAGCAAACCCCGGAGCTCTATCGGCTTGAGCCGAGCCGAGCCGTACATGTGTCATGCATGCTCTGGGTACCAAAATGGCCCATATTAAGCAAGAATGGCTAGGTCTTGAAGTATAATCTTTTGTGATGATAATATTATTAGCTCATGAGCCATATAAGTTAACTTAGCTCCCAAAAAGAACTAAGTGTTCCTAGACCGTGCATGTACCCTAAGCACCTTAAGTTGATCTTAGTCTCGAATACGACTAACGATTCTTAATTAAACCCCTAAATTAATCTTAGTCTCAAATAAGGTTAACGATCCTTAGTTAAAACTTCTAAGTTGATCTTAGTCTAAAACAGGACAAACGATGCTTAGATCAAAACAAGTATTCTCTGAACTGATGAACCTCATAAATATAAGAAATGCAACTTAAGTGCATCCTCAAATCTAATATACAGATTTGGACTAATCCGCGTCCTACATGCGACAATATTAGTTTCCGTATACGATCCAAAGATAACCTAAAATAAATAAACCTATAACACGACACATGAAGGAATAGACCTGGAATTCAGGAAGTTTAGCAAACTTCAGTTATCTAAACCCCAAAATTGAGATAACTAGAGTTTATAAAACTCCAATCCAACCAAAGTTTAGTAAACATCATAATTTGTGAAGAAAACATCCTGTTAGAGCCAAATATCATCTTCGATCAAAGTCAAGCAAGAGGCCAACCAATGACCATCCAGTCGAATAATAGTTCGGTCAACAAGCCAGACCCATGACCAACAATTCCCGAACAAGGACGGGAGTACTGGAAAAGTTAAAGACCAGGGGAGGATTCAAACGAGGGAGCAAGTCGGTGGCCCAAGAACAAAACCGCTCGGCCAAGGCCATTAAAGGCTAATGGTCACAAAAGAGCATAATAGTCACATCTTAATTAATGTGCGTCGTTCCTGAACGTGCACATTAAGGGGGATCGAGGTACAAGAATCTTGGGATATTGGAACTGATATGTAACTGATTCCCCATCTTATAAATTGAAGATTCTGGGATTGAAAAAGCACCCAACAATCAATCAACCATGAACTACTCTACCTCTTTCCTTAGGTCCCTAGCTTCTAGTTTCTGATAACCTAGTCAAACTAGGGCAATCAAAGGACTATGTTCTTAGGGCCCTATCGATCCATATACATCCAGCCCTCATGCAAGTAATGCCTTTCTCGTCTTCTCGGGCTAACCTAATCGAAAACTAAGTAAGTAGATGACCCTTGGCCTAAACCATCGGCATGCAACCCTTAAATAGATTTATGAGCATGCTGATTGGAAGATGGCTGAGGCTGTCACCGATCGGACATGACTTAAGACTGCTTATAGGAACAACCTAGAATTCCACAATGTTTACGTTGGTTGAGGCGATCCAATATCAAACCAAATATTCTATTTATTTTTCAATACTATTACAAACTATCAGAAGCTAGAGTTTATAGAGGAATACAAGAGGAATTTATTTTTGGATGCCTCTTCTTTGATCTCTCAATCCTTATTTATAGATGAGAAGGGGTCTTCAGAGGGCTCTAGAAAGGGTGAGCTGTCTTGGTGCGCTGTCCCGATGTGTTGTCCTCCATTATTTTGTGTCAGCCATTAACTTTATAAAAGTTAGCTTTTATCAAAAGTGGTGGGACCTACGACCGAAAACCAGGTGCTGGTTTTTCCCAATACCGTATGCTGGTATTCTTCTTAATAAAAACCGTGCGCTTTTTATTTCTGCAGTCGTTCAGAATTTTTTGGTAGAAGATTTTTTTAGAAGGGCTTTTTATATTATTATACCCTTTGTATTATTATGGGCCTTTTATTTTTTCATTAGACCCTTTCTTTTATCTTGGTCCAATGTTGAGCCTATTTGATTATCTTAGCCCAATATTGTGCCCATTAAGTCATCCCATAGCAGGTCTGCTGATCTCAAATCTTCGTCTGGATCTTGGGCTTGGCCTTGAAAGTTATCTTTCATTTCCACTGATTTAGTGGTTTTATCAGATACTGATGAGCTTGTGTCAGAGGTATCAAATATTTCCTCGAACTGCTTCTTCATGTGTTCTAAGCACATCTTCATCAGTTCATCTTCAGAGATATCTGGATATTTTATCTGAAAAGAGATCTTCAGCTTATGCATCGGATTCTCTGTGGCCAATTCCTCATTATCCTATTATCAAAAATATCACTATTATTTTTTATAGTTGTTTTAATCTCAACTATCTTTTGTTCTTCTAAAATTTCCGACCACCATTTTATTAGGAATTTTCTCGATAGAACTGGGATATTCATCTGATTTAATTCCGCTATAATTATCTATCTCAATATAAAGAGAATTTCATTTTCAATAAATTAGTATAACGTACTTTCACCTTCTTTAATAGAGGTGTCATCTGTTCTATGAAATTTCAGATGAGATTCCATCCATGAAATGAACAAATTTATTATAGTTTTAGGCAATATTCTTAATTCTACCCCTATATTTTGCCACCATTGGATAAACAAATTGGGGATACCTGATTTTATAATGTCAGGTCTAATCATGATAAACCAGGAGTATTTTCTTCCTGGATTTTCATAACAAAAAAATATTGAATGCCTGGATATAATCCTAGTAATTGCATTCATGTCGTGCATCGCCCAATTTGAATGATCATGCCCTATTATGACGTAAGGCCCATTCTTGTGGGATATAGATCTTTTTTACGATGACCTTTGAGAAATTTATGATTTCTTCCTCTTCTTTACCATTAGGGTAATAATATTTAATCTCTATCGAACCGGAAACGATTAACAATGCTTCATATACTTATCTTGTTTTTCCCGCTGGGGAAGCATATAAAGCGGCCTCTATATATTTTTCTTTCAGAGACCAAGTATCATTCATTCGGGAGATATCATCTCCTTCTAAACAAATAATTTGTTCTGAGGTGTTCTTCTAAATGTAATCATCTTCAGCACCTTCTATTGCCTTTTTAAAAGACAGTTTTTGCTCAGGAAAATTTTCCGCTGAGGATGATTTTAGATCGAATCTAATGGGTTTTGGCTTTTGCATTTTTAGCCAATTTGCATATAGGGAGTTGGTAGGAATATTATTTTTGAAAAAAAATCATTGTTTGGAAAACCTAGAAGATACGTAGTTACATTCTTAATTAGTCTCACGAATGTATTATTTTATTTTACTTTTTAAAATTAAATTTCACAATTCGAATGTGATGGAGGTCATTTTCGGGTCTCCATCAGATGTTGTCTTCCGTCGATCTCCCGGTGGATTTTGGAGGCGATCTTCTGTTGCGTGTGTGTCTCAATGGGTTTTGAGGAGATTGGTGGTTTTGAGGAGTTTAGCGCCGAATACCTGCAAAGAAGTTTCGGGGTGGTTTAGTACCACCGAGGACCCTCCGACGATCAAGTTAGCACGAGATCCGAGCAGAGTAACGGCTAAGTGGAGTAAAAATGGCTTACTTGACCCCTCTCTGATGGGGGTTTATATAGTGGCGGCAGCATGCAGCAGCAGGCGCGAGAATCTCGCCGGCAGTTACGCTCCCGACGTCACGCCCGCTTAAAGAGCGGATCGCCCATTAATGCGGATCGTGATGGCGTGGAACATGGGATGTTGCTGGCGGAGAATCTGCGCGTGGCGAGATTTGCGGAGCGGCGGTTACGCCTGTGAGTGGTGGAGTTGGTCGGTCGGAGGGACCGAGGAAGATGGCCTCGGCTGGGTAGCGCGAAAACGAGCAAGAGGGCCGAGGAGTCTGGGTCCTGTGGCAGCTCGGGACGAGCTGAAGGGCTGAAGAGGCCAATTTGCAGGGGTCTCTGAGGTGAGCCAGCTTGTGCTTGCAGGTCGGGTATAGGGGTGGCCTGGTCGGCCCCTACGGCCCTTTCTTCTGAGCTCTGGGACACGTCATCTGCCATGTGTCCTGATCTTGGAGATCGCCAATACTGAGCATCATCATTATCCCCCCACTCTTGTCCCGACCAGCTAGCGGGTCGGGTCAGGAGTGGACTGCCAGGCCACCCGGGATAAGCTCCCTCCTAAGGTTTCGTCGGGACGCGTCCCCGGGCTGTCAGCTGTCTTTTCTGCCAGCGAATCAGAGCAAGATCTCTGCATTTAAGGAAGGTGCGCCGGTTCGTGCATCCTGCCACTGAAGCGATGGTCAACATGTCGAGCTTCAGTTGGCCGATGCGACGTGTGCAGACCTGCGGCGTCTGATGGGGTGCAGTCCAGTGTGGGAACGACAAGTGGAGCAATCGGAGCCGTTGAACGCGAGGAGACATTTTGGCGGGAGATGAAAGGCGCCGTTGGATGAGGTCGTTTGCGGCGATAAGTAGAGGTGTGGCCCACTCCAGGGCCCCTACTCTTTCATACTTCCTTTCTTCTAAGTCTTGGCTGCTCGGTGTTCTTCTCATTTCTTCTGCTTTCGTTTCCCGAGGATCCATCTTCTTCAGGTTAGATGTCTTCTTTCAAGAAATCTGTAGATGTGGTAAGAATAGGTTCTAGGGTCCCTTTAGTTGAGCCTGAGTCTTCTCGGGATCGTGCGGTGGGGGCAGCCCCCAGGGAGGAGGCGGTAGACGCTGCCCCCGGCGCCTCGTGTTGGGTGAGGCATGAGGACGAGCTCGCCAATGCTCGGGCTCGCTTCCACATCCCTTCACATTATACGCTTTGTCTGGCCAAGGAGGGAGAGAGGGCGGACCAAGTACGGGGTAGGGAGATCGCCCTGTACTTGGAAGATTTTTGGAGTGGAATGCGCCTGCCCTTCTCTCCCGAGATCGTCGAAGCGCTGAACTTCTTCGGGTTATCCCCTGGCCAGTTAGTGCCGAACTCACGGAGGATCCTCCTCGGGCTCCTGATCCGCCTGAAGTTACAGGCGGTTCCTTTTAGCCTCTCCCTCCTCTATTCTTCCCTCGTTTTCAAAAATCATCCTGGGGGTCGAGCAGGCGACCTGAGGTGGGTCTACCTCTCCTTTAGAAAACGACAGGGCGCCGCCGCCGAGACAGGGGTTATGACTCTGCCTTCTTCCATTCACGAATGAAAGAAGAAGTTCTTCTTCGTTTCCCCTCCCGAGGGCGAGGACTGGCCCGTGCCTACCAAGTGGTCGAGGGAAAAATGCTTGCCGGGGAACCAGTCCAATGACCCCGTCGTGGTGAGAGTGGCGTCGTGGGAACCCATCCCCCGGTTCAACGTGCTGCTGTCTGAGAGGGTTCTGAGTTGGGCTGGACTCAGCCCCGTTGAGTTCGTCGGTAAGTTGGACTTGCTGTTTGGTTTGTATATTGCTTGTGTCGCTGACTTCTTTGCATTTGGTTTTGTTCAGGACCCATGGATATGGATGAGCTCAAAGCCTCCATGCGCCAGCCGAGAAGGGTCACGAAGGCCGGAGGCGCCGGCCCTTCCCGCTTGAAGCCCGCCCCGGCTCCTTCTCCTCCGGTGGTCACGTCCCATGAGCATTCTGGGGCGGATCCCGCCCCGGGGCCTAGTGGATCATCGGGCCGAAAGCGGGCTCGGATTCTGGAAGACCCGGCCTCGGAGGAGGAGATCGGCTCTCCATCGGAGCCGCTCAAAAGGGTTTCCCGGAGGTCTTCCCGGGGCCCGCCCTCGCCGATCATGGTGGAGGAAGGAGGCCTCCAGTTCGCGGTGCCCTCGGGGCTATCCGTCGTGGACAGCCTGCTTCATGAGATAGAGAAATCGGTGGGGGGTAGGTTGCCCGGAGGGACCTTCAGGGCCCAGATGGCGTCCATCGCCCAGGAGTCCATGCAGATAAGTGTTTGGTTTTTTGTGAGATTCGGTGCCTCCTTCATTTTTCTGATTTCTTTCCTATCTTTCAGGTTCTCCAGCACGTTGCCCTCGCCCTACGCATGGAGGCCGAGGTGATAGCCCCGGCAATGAAGGCTACTGGCCAGCTCGCCTCGCTGGAAGAGAGCTCCAAGCGGGAGCTGGAGGCGGTGATGGCGAGGGTTGCTACCCTGGAGGGCGAGGTGGAGGCCGGGAAACGGGAGGTTTCCCGGTACTGCAAGGCCACCGTGGCTGCCGAGGACAAGCTTAAGGATGCTCAGGAGCTTAGCGGCAACCTGAAGAAGACGGTGAAGACCCTCCGGAAGGAGCTGGGGGTAGCGGCCGAGTCGGCGAAGTCGGCCGACCTGAGAGCGGTGAAGTTGGCCGACCTCTCAGCGGCGAAGGCGGTGGAGGGCTACAAGAAGTCGAAGGACTTCTCTGATGACCTGGTCGTGGCCACAACCCTCATCTGGCATGAGGCCCTCGACGCCGTTAAGGCCCGGATGCCGGAGTTTGCCGACGAAGAGCTCCGGGCCGAGTACCCCCTTACGAACGCCGAGGAGCGGGGGAAAGAGATTCCTGACGAGGAAGTCGCCTAGGATCCTGCTCGTCCCGTAGTGGATGTCGAGGACCCCGAGGTCGCACCCGGCCCCGAGGCCTAAAGCCCCCGTCTTCCTCCTTCTTTTATTTTGTTGCTTTTGTAATTTTTGTAAGCCTCCGGGCAGTTTGTAAGGTTGGGGAGCCCAAAATACCCTTTGTAAAGACTTTGCCTTTGGTAATAAAACTTTTTTTCTTTCTTTAGTTTGCACTGTTGGGCTTCCATGTCAAGTCGGCTATTTGTCTAGCGATCGTTCGTCGAGTTGATTTCGATCACTTGCCAAGCGTGCCAAGCGCTGCTAAGAAGGAGGCGTCTCCATGGCCCCGAAGTCGAGGGGGAATCGCTCGAGACTTGGATAGACCTGATGCCCCTTGTTGGTGCCTCGGATCCTCTGCATGTGATTGGCAGAGGGTTGTCCGTCGTATTTGTGCCGAGGATGGATATGAAGCTGCTCGGTTGCCCCTTGGTGAAGGCTTCTGATTTCTGGCGCTGCGAGCAACGACCACTAGCTAGGGATGGTCGAGCGAGGGTCGGGCTTGACTGCCTTTGGGAGTACTTTGGGTCCTTAGCATTGGAGGGGCTGTAAGAAGCCCACTAAGGATGACCGGACAGTGAAGCTGCGCGGTTGCCTCTTAGTGAGGGCTTTGATCTCTGGCATCGTGGGTAGGCAACTACCAGCCTGGGACGACCGAGTGGGGTAGCCGCTCGGATGCCTCTTACGAGGGCTTCGATCCCTGGCTTCATGGGTAGGGAGCTACCAGCCGAAGTTGACCAAGCAGGGCAGCCGCTCGGTTGCCTCTTACGAGGGCTTTGATCCTTAGTGTTAGAGGGGCTGTAAGAAGCCCACTAAGGATGACCGGGCAGTGAAGCTGCACGGTTGCCTCTTGGCGAGGGCTTTGATCTCTGGCGTCGTGGGTAGGCAACTACCAGCCTGGGATGACCGAGCGGGATAGCCGCTCGGATGCCTCTTGCGAGTGCTTCGATCCCTGGCGTCATAGGTAGGGAGCTACCAGCCGGAGTTGACCGAGCAGGGCAGCCGCTCGGTTGCCTCTTGCGAGGGCTTTGATCCTTCAGGACGAGGACCGAACAGGGTTACTGCCCAGTGCCTCTTGGAAAGGACTTTGATCCCTGTCGGTTGTGGTAGGAAGCTACCAGCCGGGGATAGCCGATCAAGGACTCGACTGCCTCTGGGAGGACTTTGGTCCTTAGCGCGGGAGGGGATGTAAGAAGCCTACCAAGGACCCTTGGCCAGGCGGGGTTACCGCCCGGTGCCTCTTGGCGAGGGCTTTTGTCCATAAGGATAGCTAAGCGAGGGATCCTCGGGCTCGACTGCCTTTGGGAGGGCTTTTGATCCCTGTCGGTCATGGTAGGAAGCTACCAGCCGGGGATAGCCGAGCAGGGTAGCTGCTGAGCTGTCTCTAAGGAGGACTTTGATCCTTGGTATTGGAGGGGCCGTATGAGGCCTGCTAAGGATAACCGGGCAGTGAAACTGCGCAGTTGCCTCTTGGCGAGGGCTTTGATCCCTGGCATTGCGAGTATGGAAGCTACCGGCCAGGGATAGCCGATCAGGGGAGCCGCTCGGCTGCCTCTACGGAGGACTTTGATCCTTAGCGTTGGAGGGGCCGCATGAGGCTTGCTTAGGATAACCGGGCAGTGAAGCTGCGCGGTTGCCTCTTGGCGAGGGCTTTGATCCCTGGCGTTGCGAGTAGGGAAGCTACCGGCCGGGGATAGCCGAGCAGGGGACCCGCTCGGCTGCCTCTACGGAGGACTTTGATCCTTAGCGTTGGAGGGGCCGTATGAGGCCTGCTAAGGATAACCGGACAGTGAAGCTGCGCGGTTGCCTCTTGGCGAGGGCTTTGATCCCTGGCGTTGCGAGTAGGGAAGCTACCGGCCAGGGATAGCCGAGCAGGGGAGCCGCTCGGCTGCCTCTACTGAGGACTTTGATCCTTAGCGTTGGAGGGGCCTTAGGATGCCGGCTAAGGATAACCGGGCAGGGTAGCTGCTAGGCTGAATCTTCATGAGGTTTCGCCCGACCGGGCGTGCGCGTAGCATTCGCGTTGAATGTGGAGGGAGGCGAAACGCCAGGGTCGCGTCGCTCCGATTCTGCCAGAGAAGTCCCGATGATCACCACGTGGCAGCGACTTCTTGGGCGAGAGCGGGCGACCGTTGAGTTCTGTTGGGGCGCAGTGGGCTTTATAAGGCTGAAGGAGCACTGGTCCTTCTTTTCTTCGGAAATAGATCATCGAGAATGCAGGACCTCCCCTTTACCATCCCCGAAATCGTCCACTTCGAAGACGTATACCTCTACGACCCGAATTGCACCGAGGACACGGTGCAGTTGGTCTATGGGAGTATCGAAGACCACTTCGGCCGGCTGCTCCCCCGACGCTCCTCCTTTCTGCAGCTGCTGATGTACTCCATCTGGAGAGTATCGCCGGGGCTTTACAACCCCTTTTCCGAGCAGCTCTATAACGAGGCCGTGGGTAAGCTGTGGTCTCTGAGGTGCTTCGGCCTGATCTCCGCAAATCGGCCGGCTCGCTCAGAGGCACTCGTCCGTGAGTGCTACGAACTGAGGCTCGGGGTCAACGCGCGCGCGGGGGAATCGAGGGCTGAGGTTGGATCTCACGAGGCCTCGGCTGGCGGAGATTTTTACCGAGTACCATGAGCAGTGCTCTCTGCACCCCCTTCCCCCACTTCTGTAATTTTCTTTTTCTTTTGTATGTATGGCTGAGGAGCCCACAATACCTTTTGAATAAATGAGTCATTTCCTTCTTTTTCTCAATGTTCCATTGATCTTTATTAAATTAACAACGGACCCTAGGAAGAGTTTACATTGCCTTAAAAGAAAAGTACATGTTAATCGATGACCTTGTTAGCGCGGCCCGAGCTCCTCGGAGGCTTGTTGGTCTCCGTGCTCAGCATCGGGTACGGGGCTCCCTGAGCGCCAGACTGGTCATCTGCCGAAACGAGCATGATCTGGCCGATGGTCAGCTCGGCGGGAGGAGGACGCTGCTCCTGCTCATGATCGGCCTGCCGTTTGTCCCTTAAGTAGGCGGAGAGGTGCCCCGATCGGATGAGCTCCTCGATGTAGTCCCGGAGTTGCTTACAATCCTCCATGGCATGGCCTAGCGTCCGGTGGAAGGCGCAGTAAGGGCCCCGGGTTCTCTTCGAAGCCTGACGCGGGATTAGAGGGAACTTGAAGAACCGTTCGCCCTGGGCCTCCTCTAGTAACACTGCGAGGGAGACGTTGAGCGGGGTGTACTCTTGGAACTTCGGGTGATAGGGCTGCTGATGCTCCGGCCTCTCTTCCCGAGCCCTCTTCTTATGGTCGGACCGTTCTGCTCGGGGGAGGTTCGCGTTCACCTCGGACTCCAGCTGAACCTCGTGCTCGGTCCACGCCTTGACCTCGGCCATGGTCTTAGGTTGTGCCAACGCAAAGGAGCGCAACCACTCCTTATGCCTAAGACCAGATCTGAGCACCGTGATGAAGGTCTCGTCTTGGTGCTCGGGGACCTCGAGGAGGGCGTTGTAGAAGCGGGTGATGTAAGCCTTGAACGTCTCCTTGTCCCCACTCTTAATTGTGAAGAGGTAGTCGACTGTGCGCTTCTGACGACGGTTCCCAATGAAGTGGCCTAGGAACTGATTAGCCAGCTCGTCAAAGGTCGAGATGGAGAGAGGCTCGAGTCTTCAGAACCAGTCCCGACTAGAGCGGATGAGGGTGGCTGGGAAGGCCCTGCATTGGGTGGCATCGGAATGGTCCTGGAAGCTCATCCCTGCGGTTAAAGCATCCAAGTGGTCTTTTGGGTCGGTTTTCCCGTCGAACAGAGAGACCTTCAGGGGCTTGTTGCGCGAGGAGACGTGGACAGCGAGCAACCCCTCGGTAAATGGCTTGGTGAGCGAGTCGGCGGCGTACTTAGCCCAGTCGCCCAAGAGGTGACCTTCCCGGTGCATGCCCTCGATCTTCTTTTCGAGGGCGTCGAGTCGGCCATGGTACCCCGAGGATTCGGCGCCTTGCGATCCCTGGCCTTTGCTGTGGGAGACCTGCGTTTGGGCACGGCCCCGGTTCCTCTCGATAAGGTTCCTCAGATCCCCGGGCAAAGTGGCCCTCGAGCCGTCGTGGCGAGTCCCCTCTGTGCAACCCCATCTAGGGAGGGGGTGTCGATCATGCCTGTGGACGGGCGAGGTGACCGACATCTCCTTAGGGGGGAAAGGGTCATGAGGAGGCTCAAGGCGAGGTGCTCTGGCAGCGGATCTCGGTGTGGAGTCGTGGGGCGCCCAGCGGGCCTCAGGGAGTATCGGCCCGTAGGATCTGTGGCCGGCGGTCGTAACCTACCGGTGGTCAGCCATGCCGACGAGGGGTGAGTCTTCTGGAGGCGGAGGAGCGGCGATCTGAGGCCCTGGCCCAGTCGTTTGGACGTGGACAAGCGCCTCCACGAGGAACTGTAGCCGATCTATTCGGCTGGCGAGGGCGTTGATGATGGCCTCCGGGGGAGGTTCATCCGCGCCTCCGGTGAGGGGGAGGCGGCGGCTGGTACCTGGATCTTCAGGGCGGTCGCTTGCCATGTGGATGGAGATCGGAAAGCCAACTTTGTTTTTTGTGGAGTTTCGTTCCCACAAACGGCGCCAACTGATGGAGGTCCTTTTCGGGTCTCCGTAAGATGTTGTCTTCCGTCGATCTCCCGGATTTGATTACCTTGAGATTGCCAACCGTGAACCGGTGGATTTTAGAGGTGATCTCCTATTGCGTGTGGGTCTCAATGGGTTTTGAGGAGATTGGTGGTTTTGAGGAGTTTAGCACCGAGTACCTACAAAGAAGTCCCGGGGTGGTTTGGTACCACCGAGGACCCTCTGACGATCAAGTTAGCACGAGATCCGATCAGAGTAACGGCTAAGTGGAGTAAAAATGTCTTACTTGACCCCTCTATGATGGGGGTTTATATAGTGGCGGCAGCACGCAGCAGCAGGCGCGAGAATCTCGCCGGCAGTTATGCTCCCTACGTCACGCCCGCGTAAAGAGCGGATCGCCCATTAATGGGGATCGTGATGGCGTGGAACGTGGGATGTTGCTGGTGGAGAATCTGCACGTGGCGAGATTTGCGGAGCGGCAGTTATGCCTGTGAGTGGTGGAGTTGGTCGGTCGGAGGAACCGAGGAAGATGGCCTCGGCTGGGGAGCTCGGAGATGAGAAAGAGGGCCAAGAAGTCTTGGTCCTGTGGCATCTCGGGGCGAGCTGAGGGGCCGAGGAGGCCAATTTGCAGGGGGCTCTGAGGTGAGCCAGCTTGTGCTTGCAGGTCGGGTACAGGGGTGGCCTGGTCGGCCCCTGCGGCCATTTCTTCTGAGCTCTGGGACACGTCATCTGCCACGTGTCCTGATCTTGGAGATCGCCAATACTGAGCATCATCAGAATGCATATTAAAGCATTACATGTAACAAATAGTTGATTATTAAATTTGTGGGAAAATGGAATTTAGTCTATTATTTTTGCCTTACAAGTAATAGTTGTATCTTATTATTTTTTTACAATTGAACTTGAAAGAACCATGTCAATCACTAAAGGCAACATGATGGTATAAATTTTTTAGAAATAATTGCAACTTCAATTTTATTATGATCACTTCTACTTCTACAAATTTAAACAGGAATAAAAAATTAAGCTTGAACTACTGGCTCTGTCCCTTCATACATATATGGATATTATTCCAGACACAATAAAAACAATCATGTATATATTACAGATCTTGGAAACGCATCACTTAGTGTCATCTTTAAACTCAATATCGCTTTAAAGAGTAGAATCCTATTTAAGACATTTTCCAAATTATATTTCCAATAGAGTTCAAATGTAAGGTTGTCGAGAACACAATAATAGATATATATTTTTTGCACGCACTATAATAGATATTGATATCGTGAAACATTAATATAACTAAATAATTATGGTATTTTATTATATTATAATTGATGCCTTCAACATTATGCGAACAACTTGATTACATGTACAAAATAAGTTTTACTATATGGAATCTCATAAATTTACTATATGAGGCATTTTAACCAATTTCGCTAGGTGAGGTGGACGTTAGTTTATATACAAGTTATATGCATTAGTACAATATGTTGAGACCATATCTTTTCATATATTTTTCTTTCCTTATCATTATTATTGTGTTTGGAAATAATATCCTAGACACAAAGCAACTACAAAGGTTTTTAGGTGTTTTAAATTATGTGGCAGATTATTATAAAAATCTGGTAGTTGATGTCATTTTAGATGCAGCTATTTAATTTACACTCATTTGTTGAATTTTACTAGTGATCCTTTTACTTGTTTTTTCTACATTTTACTATTTTCTTTATATTTGTACTGTTGTTGCTAATATTTTGAGATAATCATAATTTAATGTTTGATTTATTTGATAGTTACTAAATTTAATTTTCATTTGTGGTGTTAGTTTTCACTACACTTTTTTCTTGATTTACTTATTTATTTGATTAATGCTACAATCTAATTTACATTAAAATATGGCCAAGAATATAAGGAAAGGTATTAATTGCAATTAATATATCATCATCATCATTAGTTATATTATTACTATTACTGTTATTGTTGTTATTATTATTTTATAAATGTTAAAATATAGCCAAGAAAATAAAAAGATGTATTAATGGCAAAAACCTATAAAGTAATAGTAATAATAATGAAAATAATAATAAGCCATTAATACCTTTTCTTATATTCTTGGTCCTATCACTATATTATTATTAATGGCATATTATTATTATTATTACTATTATTACTATTATTTTATAAATGTTATTATACTACTACAACTAATATTATTATAATATTATTATTATCATTAGTATATTATTAATATAATTACTATTACTGTTGTGGTTGTTGTTGTTGTTACTATTACTTTTATTTTATATATATATATAATGGTTGCATCAACTGCCAGATTTTTATAATAATCTGCCACATAATTTAAATCACCTAAAAACCTTAGTAGTTGCTTTGTGTTTATGATATTATCCAGAATTTTGGAAGCAAATTCTAAACTTCTTTCAATAGGTATAATGGTATCATTATCGATATTATGGCCCAAAAATCTTATAGTTGATTTCCGGATAATATCCTAGACACAAAGCAACTACAAAGGTTTGGATGTGATTCTATCCAAGGTATGAATAAATCCACTGATGAGTGTCGTTGTCATTTATTAACGTCACTGTTTACGTCATTACTTGTTGACGTCACTGCTTGCGTCATTTTTGCCAAAAAGTCGTGTGCTGGATTTGCTGCAGTCGTTCATTTTTTTGTCTTTAAGTATTTTTTATTTTAATAAACCCTTTCCTTTTTCTTGGGTTTTTGAACCCATTAAATCTTCTCAAAGTTGATCTGCTGTTTTCAACTCTTCTTCTGGGTCTTGGGACTATCCCTGAAAACATTCTTTCATCTCTGCTGATTTATCAGACATTGAGGAATTGGTGTCTGAATTATTAAAAGTTTGTTCAAACTGTTTTTTCATATATTCTAAGCAGCGCTTCATTAGTTCTTCTTCAGAGATGTGAAGATATTTTCTCTGGAAAGAAGTCTTCAATTTTTTCATAGGATTATCTGTGGCTAATTCTTCATTAATCTTTTTATCTAAGATATTACTGTTATTTTTAATAGTTGCTTTAATGCTAACTATTTTTGGTTCTTCTTCAATTCCTGACCACCATTTTATCAGAAATTTTTTAGAAAGAATAGGAATATTTTCCTTATTGATTTCAGGAACAATAGTCCTTACAAGTAATAGTTGTATCTTATTATTTTTTTACAATTGAACTTGAAAGAACTTTGTCAATCAGTAAAGGCAACAAGATGGTATAATTTTTTTAGAAATAATTGTAACGTCAATTTTATTATGATCACTTTTACTTCTAGAAATTTAAACAGGAATAAAAATTTAAGCTTGAACTACTGGCTCTGTCCCTTCATACATATATGGATATTATTCCAGACACAATAAAAACAATCATGTATATATTACAGATCCTGGAAACACATTACTTAGTGTCATCTTTAAACTCAATATCGCTTTAAAGAGTAGAATCCTAATTAAGGCATTTTCCAAATTATATTTCCAATAGAGTTCAAATGCAAGGTTGTCGAGAACACAATAATAGATATATATTTTTTGCACGAACTATAATAGATATTGATATCGTGAAACATTAATATAACTAAATAATTATGGTATTTTATTATATTATAATTGATGCCTTCAACATTATGCGAACAACTTGATTACATGTACAAAATAAGTTTTACTATATGGAATCTCATAAATTTACTATATGAGGCATTTTAACCAATTTCGCTAGGTGAGGTGGATGTTAGTTTGTATACAAGTTATATGCGTTAGTACAATATGTTGAGACCATATCTTTTCATATATTTTTCTTTCCTTATTATTATTATTATGTCTGGAAATAATATCCTAGACACAAAGCAACTACAAAGGATTTTAGGTGCTTTAAATTATGTGGCAGATTATTATAAAAATCTGGCAGTTGATCCCATTTTAGATGCAGCTATTTAATTTACACTCATTTGTTGAATTTTACTAGTGACCCTTTACTTGTTTTTCTATCATTTTACTATTTTCTTCATATTTGTACTATTGTTGCTAATATTTTGAGATAATCATAATTTAATGTTTGATTTATTTGATAGTTACTAAATTTAATTTTCATTTGTGTTGTTAGTTTTCACTACACTTTTTTTCTTGATTTACTTATTTATTTGATTAATGCTAATTAATACAATTGTTACTTAATGTTATTTGTATTATTAATTAATTAGTATAATTGATTCTATTTAATGTTACTAAGGTTTATTTATCAATCATTTGAACTATTTCTCATTATATTTATTTAAGGAATTTTCCAAATTATATTTCCAATAGAGTTCAAATGCAAGGTTGTCGAGAACACAATAATAGATATATATTTTTTGCACGGACTATAATAGATATTGATATAGTGAAACATTAATATAACTAAATAATTATGGTGTTTTATTATATTATAATTGATGCCTTCAACATTATGCGAACAACTTGATTACATGTACAAAATAAGTTTTACTATATGGAATCTCATAAATTTACTATATGAGGCATTTTAACCAATTTCGCTAGGTGAGGTGGACGTTAGTTTATATACAAATTATATGCATTAGTACAATATGTTGAGACCATATCTTTTCATATATTTTTCTTTCCTTATTATTATTATTGTGTCTGGAAATAATATCCTAGACACAAAGCAACTACAAAGGTTTTTAGGTGCTTTAAATTATGTGGCAGATTATTATAAAAATCTGGCAGTTGATGCCATTTTAGATGCAGCTATTTAATTTACACTCATTTGTTGAATTTTACTAGTGACCCTTTTACTTGTTTTTCTATAATTTTACTATTTTCTTTATATTTGTACTATTGTTGCTAATATTTTGAGATAATCATAATTTAATGTTTGATTTATTTGATAGTTACTAAATTTAATTTTCATTTGTGTTGTTAGTTTTCACTACACTTTTTTCTTGATTTACTTATTTATTTGATTAATGCTACAATCTAATTTACATTAAAATATGGCAAAGAATATAAGGAAAGGTATTAATTGCAATTATTATATTATCATCATCATCATTAGTTATATTATTACTATTGCTGTTATTATTATTTTATAAATTTTAAATTATAGCCAAGAAAATAAAAAGATGTATTAATGGCAAAAACCTATAAAGTAATAGTAATAATAATGAAAATAATAATAAGCCATTAATACCTTTTCTTATATTCTTGGTCCTATTACTATATTATTACTAATGGCATATTATTATTATTAGTATTAGTATTACTATTATTATTTTATAAATGTTATTATACTACTACAACTATTATTATTATAATATTATTATTATCATTAGTATATTATTAATATAATTACTATTACTGTTGTTGTTGTTGTTGTTGTTACTATTACTTTTATTATTATTATTATTATTATATATATATATATATACACACATAATGGTTGCATCAACTGCCAGATTTTTATAATAATCTGCCACATAATTTAAATCACCTAAAAACCTTAGTAGTTGCTTTGTGTTTATGATATTATCCGGAATTTTGGAAGCAAATTCTAAACTTCTTTCAATAGGTATAATGGTATCATTATCAATATTATGGCCCAAAAATCTTATAGTGGATTTCCGGATAATATCCTAGACACAAAGCAACTACAAAGGTTTTTAGGTGCTTTAAATTATGTGGCATATTATTATAAAAATCTGGCAGTTGATGCCATTTTAGATGCAGCTATTTAATTTACACTCATTTGTTGAATTTTACGAGTGACCCTTTTACTTGTTTTTCTATCATTTTACTATTTTCTTTATATTTGTACTATTGTTGCTAATATTTTGAGATAATCATAATTTAATGTTTTATTTATTTGATCACGTCATCTGCCACGTGTCCTGATCTTGGAGATCGCCAATACTGAGCATCATCAGAATGCATATTAAAGCATTACAAGTAACAAATAGTTGATTATTAAATTTGTGGGAAAATGCAATTTTGTCTATTATTTTTGACTTACAAGTAATAGTTGTATCTTATTATTTTTTTACAATTGAACTTGAAAGAACTTTGTCAATCACTAAAGGCAACATGATGGTATAAATATTTTAAGAAATAATTTTAACTTCAATTTTATTATGTTCACTTTTACTTCTAGAAATTTAAACAGGAATAAAAATTTAAGCTTGAACTACTGGCTCTGTCCCTTCATACATATATGGATATTATTCCAGACACAATAAAAACAATCATGTATATATTAGAGATCTTGGAAACACATTACTTAGTGTCATCTTTAAACTCAATACGGCTTTAAAGAGTAGAATCCTATTTAAGGCATTTTCCAAATTATATTTCCTATAGAGTTCAAATGCAAGGTTGTCGAGAACACAATAATAGATATATATTTTTTGCACGGACTATAATAGATATTGATATCGTGAAACAGTAATATAACTAAATAATTATGGTTTTTTATTATATTATAATTGATGCCTTCAACATTATGCGAACAACTTGATTACATGTACAAAATAAGTTTTACTATATCGAATCTCATAAATTTACTATATGAGGCATTTTAACCGATTTCGCTAGGTGAGGTCCACGTTAGTTTATAAGTTATATGCATTAGTACAATATGTTGAGACCATATCTTTTCATATATTTTTCTATCCTTAATAACATACATATTTTGCTTAGCTAATTAGAACTCAACTCATAAATTATGTTGCTCTTTAAATTACGACATTCTCACGGTTTTTTATTAGATGGGATGCTACATGAATTTTTTATGTACTCACTGCATTCGAAAATGAATCGTTGATTACTCTAGATTGCTAACATAAGTTAGTCTTATTTCTTTTTGGATTGAGAATGTTGTGCTGTTTGGAAACTATAAAAGATAATTGATATCCTAAACATTAAATAAATAATTTCCATATTCTATTTTGTTATAATTTGATGTAGTAAACATTATAGGAATAACTTAATTACATACAAAACAAGTATCCTTACATGAATCCCATGATGGAATATATTATTTTTTCAATTTCCAGAATATAGGTATTTATAATGTTATTATTTACGATAATTTTTGAAAAAGAAAACGCTTTGTAAACAAAAGTAGTCTTTTGGGAGAAGAACATGGAGCACAAAAAGGAAAAATTTAATAAAATAAAGGTATTAAAGAAAAAATTTAATAAAATAAAGGTATTTTGAAATACCTTGTAGGATCAATTAACTCTAAACCGTTCATAGTGTCAACCTCAAACCTATGACCGAAGGATAGAATACTGTATGAGGCATTCCAACCAACTGCGCTAGGTGAGGTCGACGTTAGTTTTTAAACATTATAACCATTAGTACAATGCTGAGACCATATCCTTCTATATTCCCCCTTAATTTAATAAAGTTATAACCGAAGGAATGTTAGATTATTTTGATTTAGTCATTAATTTCTAAAAAAATTTATAGTTATTTATTTTGATTTATTTTGGAATATAGTTATGAACCCAATTGAAAAAATATTCGGAATTATGTTACTTATGTTGACTCCAAAGTAAAATTTGCGCAAACATATTTTAGAACCAACGGGAATGTGTTAAGTTTAGATAATCCAAATTTCATAAAATTATTTATACTTTACACCAAAATCCTATTTATCTTATGTTTGATATAGATTTTGGAGTTTAGCAAACTTCACTTATCTAAACCCCAAAAATGAGATAACTAGAGCTTGTAAAAATCCGATCCAACCAAAGTTTAGTAAACATCATAATTTGTGAAGAAAACATCCTGTTAGAGTCAAATATCATCTTCGATCAAAGTCAAGCAAGAGGCCTTGAGGCCAACCAATGACCATCCAGTCGAATAATAGTTCGGTCAACAAGCCAGACCCATGACCAATGATTCCCGAACAAGGACGGGAGTACTGGAAAAGTTAGTGACCGGGGGAGGATTCAGCCGAGGGAGCAAGTCGGTGGCCCATGAACAAAACCGCTCGGCCGAGGCCATTAAAGCTTAATGGTCACAAAAGAGCATAACACTCGCACCTTAATTAATGTGTGTCGTTCCTGAATGTGCGCATTTAGGGGGATCGTGGTGCAAGAAGCTTAGGATATTGGAATTGTTATGTAACTGATTCCCCATCTTATAAATAGAAGAGTCTGAGACAGAAAAAGCATCCAACAATCAATCCACCATGAACTACTCTGTCACGCCCCGCTTCCCAGAGTACGCTAAAATGGGCACATGACATAGCCAACCATGCTACCTGTGGGTAGGAAGTATCCATCCACAGTCACATTACGGCTGTAGAGATATCAAGAACAGAATAAAACTATCTAAAACATGTCCATAATCCAAGATAACATGACTCAAGAATAATAAAATGCGGAAGCGAAAGATCCAATACAAAATAACTGGAATGTATGTCCCATAATGCGGGCTCACATCAGGAAATAAATGCAGGAAAGAAAACTAACTACTGCTGACACTCACAGCTCAGCCTGTTGGCTGAAGTACTTCTGCTCGGACTGCAACAGCGGTACAGAATCTGGGCCATGCAAAACCCAGACGTCAGCGCGTCAAGTCATCAAGTAATAATATATAAACAGGGTAACAGGCAATGCGAATATAAACATGAATAAAGCAAGGGTAACAATAATATAAATCAGAGCAGTGCAGGGTAGTGTGCAGTGGGTAAACTAAACTGTTCTACCAGGTTTTCTGTTCTAGAGTCTTTGAAACCAAATTGATGAATCATCGATGTAACTCAATAGTATCCAGTACATACCCGGGACCACGGCCCAGATTCTCGGGCTGAAACCGAGACATGCCGCTAGGCACTAAACAGGAATTTGTACAGATGAATAATGTCAGCAGCATCATTCCAAGGCTGGCCTAGCCTCTAAACTGATCAGAACAGGTAGCGAACTGTTGAGTTACAAGTCAGGTTTCACCTTTGATTTCCCCATACCCCCAAGTTATATGTGTATGTCAAGTCAGGTATCCCGTAATCAAGAACTAATGCCAACACAGGATCAGGTGAACAGGATTGTCTGGATAGACAACAGGAACGGTCCATGAGGACTACATGTCAGGTTTGTTGGCATTAGACACAAGATCAGGTAACGGGTCAGGTCATGGTACATCAGGTCAAGTCAAGCAGTATACGGTACCATGTCGGGTCAATCAATATGTATGTAGCAAGTCAGGTCAAGATGTAAACGATATCATGGGTGTGCTCACAATCAGCTAGCATAATCAACAACATGATCTAATCAATGAGTTAAGCAATAAAGCAGATTTATTATTTAGCTGTACAATTATCAATTGTGTTAAACAGATAGTGTCAATATAATGTGAATACAGAATGATAAATGTAACTGCTGGAATTAGGTTAATAAATATTGAGTGTTCCAAGAATGCGACGACATGTATAATCTGTTTAAAGAATGCAATTGTAATTAGACCGGTTTAAGTTGCACATGAATATCTGATAGGCTAAACTGGAATAAAAGTACCATAGCAGTAAACCAAATGTAATCTATCATGTACAGGGATTGTTAGGTATGAATAATTCGATGCGAGATTAAGTCTCAAGTTCGGAATCATAAAATGTGCAACGGAGCCTTATACGGTTAATTTGAAATCCATTGTTATCACTTCTAAATAGGGATTTAACAAGAAAATAATTAATTTAGTATATCATTAGAGTTAAACAGAAAGCAATGTATGTAAGGTAATTTACTGATAATACATTATTAGATCATAGATAAATATTAAGGCACGTTTAAATTTTTCTGTAGCATGTAAACAAGTATCGGATACTTGCCTCGAAAATGACGATCACGAAAATGGAGGCGCGAACCCAACGTGACACACGATCTCAGCTAGGGCTTGACTTGGGATCTAGGTGGTGCTCGGTTCAATCTTTGAGATGAAGAGATGATGATGGCAATGGGTGAAGAATTAGGTTGCTGGGTGTTGCGAGATAAGGAGGTGGAGATGAGCAAGAAGATCGTGACGGCGAGGAGACAACGACGGCTGCTCTATTGATGGCGAGGGTGGTGAAGATGATGATGGGGGCAGTGCTTGAGGCGATGGCTGCTTTGAATCAACGTCAATGGTGCTTGGGTATAGGGTCTTGGGTCGGCAGAGAAAGGAAGAAGAACGAGGTAAGGAGGATGTAGTTGTCGAGTCAGGGTGATGGGTTGCTCTGGGTATGGATGTAGGCGATGGGCAGGAGGCAACGACAGCGAGAAGATGATGTTGGATGATGGGTTTAAGGAAATAAAGATGGAGACGATCGAGGATGGTGACGAGGCGGTGGAGGCGATGAGGTCGGCGATGATGGCGTCGGCGTTGGGGCTGCGGCGGCGAAGGGCGAGGCGGCTAGGCTTCTCGCGAGGTTGGGTTCTGTTGAGGAAAAGAAAAGAATATAGGAGGAGGAAAGAAATATATATGGGAGAAAGAAAGACGGGGGGAGAGAGAGAGAGAGAGACGGGGAGAGAGAGAGAGATCGAGAGGAGAGAGAATCGGGGAGGAGAGAGAAAGTTGGCACGTAGTGCCAAGGAGAGAGAGAGTAGGAAAAAAAGAAGAGAGAGAGAAAGAATTGGTGGGGCCCAGGGAAATGGAGGGCTTTGATTGGGTGAGGGGATGAAAAGATTAAAAGATTTATCGGTTAAGATAAAAGCTTTGTTAGTGGAAAAATATTGTGAAAGATTTATAGGAAAGTAAGAAATATTCTGGGGGGTTAAAATTTATTTTCGACGGTTTAAAATATATTAGAAATTGGGATTTGGCGCAAATTTAAAATATTTCCAAATTGCGCCCGGGTCGGATCCAAAAATTCGAAATTGAAATAAGAAAATTTTAGGCGAGATCCAAAATTTAAAATGAAGTATTTTACAACCAAAAAGCACACCCCCAAAACAGACACACGTACGCGCGCGTAGCCGTCCAAACTCGCCTGTTTCACTGAACGGGACGAGAACACGATGCACGGACGCTACAGCAGGGTTAGGGGTGTCAAGCATGCCATGACAAATATTTTTAATTTTATTTTAGATGCCTTAAAATTGTTATATGCAGAAATGAATTGTCGGGTAAAATTTATACTAGCAACAGTCAATTAGGATTAATGAAATAAATACCATACACCATTCATACGGTAACAGAAACTAGTAGCATTGGGCTCGGTTGTTACATTATACACAACTACAAAAAGAATTTCATCCTCGAAATTCCAAGAATACAAAGATAGACAACAATAACTACAAGAAAAGATAAGGAAACTTCTGCCGGATTTCATCTTCTCGTTCCCAAGTGGACTCTCCATGCGAGCGATTACCCCAAGAAACAAGCACAAAAGGGATCACCTTGTTCTTAAGAACCTTTTCCCTTCGATCCACGATTTTAATCGGTCGCTCCTCAAAAGTCAAGTCTTCTCATACTGTTAGCTCCGAATGATCCAATACGTGCGTTTCATCTCGAACATACCTACGGAGTTGAGATACGTGAAACACATCGTGCACATTCGCTAAGGACTGCGGTAACGCCAAACGATACGCTACCTCACCAACACGCTCCAAGATCTCAAAGGGTCCAACGAATCGAGGACTGAGCTTTCCTCGACTTCCAAAACGAATCACCCCTCTAGTCGGTGATATCTTCAAGAATACCAAATCACCCACGGCGAACTCTAGAGGTCTTCTCGACGTATCTGCCCAACTCTTCTGTCGGTCTTAAGCTGCCTTCATATGATTTCTAATAGTGTTAACCTTCTCAACTGTCTGCACAACCAAATCTGGTCCCAATAATCTTCGTTCACCGATATCGTCCCAACAAACAGGTGAACGACATTTACGACCATACAAAGCTTCAAACGGAGCCATCTGGATAGTTGCCTGAAAACTGTTGTTGTAAGAAAACTCCACCAAATGTAGATGATCCTCCCATGAACCCTTGACGTCCAACATGCATGCTCTCAACATATTTTCAAGAGTTTGGATCGTTCTCTCGGACTGACCATCAGTTTGAGGATGATAAGCTGTGCTAAACTTCAATCGAGTCCCCAAACTTTCCTGTAAACTCCTCCAGAAGTGATAAGAACCGAGTGTCACGATCGGACACGATGCTTACCGGTACTCCATGCAATCTTACAATCTCTTACATGTACCGCTCCGCCAAAGTTTCTGTTGATTGACCAACCCGAAAATGGATAAAGTGAGCTGCCTTAGTCAATCGATCAACAATCACCCATAGCGCATTGTTGCCTTTTGGACTCCGCGGTAAAGCCGTCACGAAATCCATGGTTATATGTTCCCACTTCCACTGAGGAATCGGAAGTGGTTGCAATAAACCAGCAACCCTTTGATGTTCAGCTTTAACTTGCTGACACACCGAGCACTTTGCCACAAAACGAGCAATCTCCCGTTTCATGCCTTCCCACCAGAAATGCTGTCGAATATCTCGGTACATCTTTGTGCCTCCAGGATGTACAGAATAAGCTGAACTGTGTGCCTCTTTTATAAGTTCTTCACGAGTATCTCCCTTTGGTACACACAAACGGCTACCATACATCAACGAACCATCTTCGTGGATCAATAAATCTGTTCGTAGTCCGGCTTCAACCTGTCCTCGAAACTTTTGCAGTCTAGGATCCTGCGATTGGCTGCTTTAATATTCTCGATCAACGATGAATATACTTGCAACTGCATCAACTGTCCCGAAGAATGCGGTAGCACAACCTCCAAGTCAAATCTTCGAAAATCTTCAACGAGTTCCTTCTGGATAGTTAACATCTGAATTGCTGGTAACCGACTAAGCACATCCGGCACGACATTAACCTTCCCCGGATGGTACTTAAGATCAACATCGTAGTCAGCCATCAGCTCCAACCATCTACGTTGCCTCATATTAAGCTCCTTCTGCGTGAACACATACTTCAAGCTCTTATGATCAGTAAAAACTTCGACCCTTTCGCCCAAAAGGTAGTGTCTCCAAATCTTCAAAGCGAAAATCACAGCCGCAAGTTCCAAGTCATGAGTTGGGTAATTCTTCTCATGGGTCTTCAACTGTCTCGATGCGTATGCTACAACCTTCCCATGCTGCATCAAAACACATCCCAATCCTTTCCCAGATGCGTCGCTGTGAATCACCAATCCTCCGGAATTGTCTGGCACGGTCAGAATAGGGGCGGTTATCAATTTCTGCTTCAACGTCTCAAAAGCTGACGCACATCTATCCGTCCATACAAAAGGTACCTCCTTGCGCGTAAGCTTGGTTAACGGTTCCGCCAGACGAGCAAAGTTCTCCACAAATCTCCTGTAATATCCGGCGAGTCCAAGAAAGCTTCTTATCTCCACAACATTCTTTGGAATCGGCCAATCACGAACTGCTATAATCTTTTCGGGATCGACGGCGATTCCATCGCCAGACACAACATGCCCCAAAAACTTTACTTCCTCCAGCCAAAACTCGCACTTACTCATCTTTGCATACAACTTGTCTTGTCTCAACGTTTGCAGTGCGATCTTCAAATATTCCGCATGCTCTTCAAAACTCTTCGAGTAAACCAGAATATCGTCAATGAATACCACAATAAACTGGTCCAAGAATGGTGAAAAGATTCGGTTCATCAAGTCCATAAATACTGCCGGCGCATTCGTTACTCCGAAGGGCATCACTAAGTATTCGTAATATCCATACCGAGTTCGGAACACCGTCTTGCAAATATCTTCAGCTTTCACTCGGACCTGATGATATTCGGATCGCAAATCCAGCTTCGAGAATACCCTCGCGCCACTAAGCTACTCGAAAAGTTCGCCAATGCGAGGGATCAGGTACTTGTTCTTAATAGTCACCCGGTTTAATTCTCGATAGTCGATGCACATCCTTCTTGTGCCATCCTTCTTCTTTACTAGAAGAACTGGAGCTCCCCAAGGCGAGTTACTGCTTTGAATCCAACCCTTCTCAAGCAATTCAGCAACATGTTTCTTGACTTCTTCCAACTCTACTGGTGCCATTGGATAATACGCTTTGGATACTGGCGCTGCACCAGGAATAAGATCAATTGCGAACTTCACGTCTCGCTTCGGCGGTAAACCTGATATATCTTCAAACACGTCCATAAAATCGCGAAAAACAGCTGGCTCCTCACTTTTATCAACTTCCATTGATGCAAGAATATTGTTTGTCGGCCTAGCCCTAAACTCGACTGGCCCGACAGAACTGCTTCCTCCAGTGAAGCTAAACTCGGGATGTCCGGGAATCTGGAAAATTACCTTCCTTGACCTACAATCAATGTGAGCGTGGAAAGTGCCAAGAAAATCCATTCCCAAGACGACCTCGACGGTCCAATGGAATACCTTTGCGACCATGAGCTCGGTTTGGTACAAATGCTGGCTTCCTTACCGCAACTGTTGTCTGCTGCAAACCCCCCTTCATCCCAAATAAACTCTGTTGCTCTCGGGCTGCCGCAAGTACTTGTGAGAAAGTGGTCAAACCCAGGAAGACAATCTGCCTCTGGATGTCCACGTCCAAACTGCGTATGAACCTCCGTGCCTTGTCTGCATTGTTGGCAACTAAAGGTCCAGCGAATCTGCTGAGTCTTGTCCATTCTGCTGCATGCACATCTACGGGTGCTCCATTCTGCCTTCGCCTAATGAACTTCTCTTCCATTTCCTCCCGTGCAGTCCGCGGGAAGAACTTCTCTAGGAAACTCTTCGAAAAATCCGCCCACTTGATCGGCTTGGGCAAGCGGTTCTCCTCCACAAGCCACCATTCTCGGGCGTAGTCCACTAACTGAATGCGTACCACATCAACCCTTTTCTCATCTGGAATCTGTGCCGCAATAAGCAAGTTCTCTGTGTCAACTAGCCACTGCTCTGCTGGCAACGGCTCCTCCAAACCAGTAAATATAGACGGACCCAAACGCCTGAAATCTGCTACTGTCCCTACTCGGTCAACTGGTTTAGCTCCAACATTGTTCACAGACTGCTGAACGATCTGCAAACTTTCCTGAAACTATTCTGCTTGCTGCTGGATCAGCTCAGTCTGTCTCTTTTGATTCTCCAGCATTCCCCTTATCACTCCAAGCATAGCGGCTTCGTCCACACGCCTTTGGTACGTCTTCAAATTCTTACCTGCCATATTCCTGAAATCAAAACACCCAACATTAGCATGATGATAGATTCAAAGTATAGATTATGGCTAGAACTCCAAGTTACTTAAATAGAGTGCCGCATTGTAACTATGCCGCGGTATCATAGCCACAATTACATAACTCCACCCAAGTCACCTAAGTCCTAGAGATAACAAGGATTCAGGTTTCGAGTCGATATGCAAAGGAAGTTTGCACATCGTAGAAGATATAACCAGGAAGAGATTGATTCAAGAATGGTAAACGGCAAGGTGGCAGGACATGTTTTCTAAACACGGGTATTCTGATTCGTGTATTGGGTACAATACCCAACTACAAAAGAATCAACCCGACTAACCTATTCTCTGATACCAAAAGAACCATGTCACGCCCCACTTCCCAGAGTACGCTAAAATGGGCACATGACATAGCCAACCATGCTACCTGTGGGTAGGAAGTATCCATCCACAGTCACATTACGGCTGTAGAGATATCAAGAACAGAATAAAACTATCTAAAACATGTCCATAATCCAAGATAACATGAGTCAAGAATAATAAAATGCGGAAGCGAAAGATCCAATACAAAATAACTGGAATGTATGTCCCATAATGCGGGCTCACATCAGGAAATAAATGCAGGAAAGAAAACTAACTACTGCTGACACTCACAGCTCAGCCTGTTGGCTGAAGTACTCCTGCTCGGACTGCAACAGCGGTACAGAATCTGGGCCATGCAAAACCCAGACGTCAGCGCGTCAAGTCATCAAGTAATAACATATAAACAGGGTAACAGGCAATGCGAATATAAACATGAATAAAGCAAGGGTAACAATAATATAAATCAGAGCAGTGCAGGGTAGTGTGCAGTGGGTAAACTAAACTGTTCTACCAGGTTTTCTGTTCTAAAGTCTTTGAAACCAAATTGATGAATCATCGATGTAACTCAATAGTATCCCGTACATACCCGGGACCACGGCCCAGATTCTCGGGCTGAAACCGAGACATGCCGCTAGGCACTAAACAGGAATGTGTACAGATGAATGATGTCAGCAGCATCATTCCAAGGCTGGCCTAGCCTCTAAACTGATCAGAACAGGTAGCGAACTGTTGAGTTACAAGTCAGGTTTCACCTTTGATTTCCCCATACCCCCAAGTTATATGTGTATGTCAAGTCAGGTATCCCGTAATCAAGAACTAATGCCAACACAGGATCAGGTGAACAGGATTATCTGGATAGACAAAAGGAACGGTCCATGAGGACTACATGTCAGGTTTGTTGGCATTAGACACAAGATCAGGTAACGGGTCAGGTCATGGTACATCAGGTCAAGTCAAGCAGTATACGGTACCATGTCGGGTCAATCAATATATATGTAGCAAGTCAGGTCAAGATGTAAACGATATCATGGGTGTGCTCACAATCAGCTAGCATAATCAACAACATGATCTAATCAATGAGTTAAGCAATAAAGCGGATTTATTATTTAGCTGTACAGTTATCAATTGTGTTAAACAGATAGTGTCAATATAATGTGAATACAGAATGATAAATGTAACTGCTGGAATTAGGTTAATAAATATTGAGTGTTCCAAGGATGCGACGACATGTATAATCTAATTAAAGAATGCAATTGTAATTAGACCGGTTTAAGTTGCACATGATTATCTGATAGGCTAAACTGGAATAAAAGTACCATAGCAGTAAACCAAATGTAATCTATCATGTACAGGGATTGTTAGGTATGAATAATTCGATGCGAGATTAAGTCTCAAGTTCGGAATCATAAAATGTGCAACGGAGCCTTATACGGTTAATTTGAAATCCATTGTTATCACTTCTAAATAGGGATTTAACAAGAAAATAATTAATTTAGTATATCATTAGAGTTAAACAGAAAGCAATGTATGTAAGGTGATTTACTGATAATACATTATTAGATCATAGATAAATATTAAGGCAAGTTTAAATTTTTCTGTAGCATGTAAACAAGTATCGGATACTTGCCTCGAAAATGACGATCACGAAAACGGAGGCGCGAACCCAACGTGACACACGATCTCAGCTAGGGCTTGACTTGGGATCTAGGTGGTGCTCGGTTCGATCTTTGAGATGAAGAGATGATGATGGCAATGGGTGAAGAATTAGGTTGCCGGGTGTTGCGAGATAAGGAGGTGGAGATGAGCAAGAAGATCGTGACGGCGAGGAGACAACGTCGGCTGCTCTATTGATGGCGAGGGTGATGAAGATGATGATGGTGGCAGTGCTTGAGGCGATGGCTGCTTTGAATCAACGTCAATGGTGCTTGGGTATAGGGTCTTAGGTCAGCAGAGAAAGGAAGAAGAACGAGGTGAGGAGGATGTGGTTGTCGAGTCAGGGTGATGGGTTGCTCTGGGTATGGATGTAGGCGATGGGCAGGAGGCGACAACAGCGAGAAGATGATGTTGGATGATGGGTTTAAGGAAATAAAGATGGAGAGGATCGAGGATGGTGACGAGGCAGTGGAGGCGATGAGGTCGGCGATGATGGCATCGGCGTTGGGGCTGCGGCGGCGAAGGGCGAGGCGACTAGGCTTCTCGCGAGGTTGGGTTCTGTTGAGGAAAAGGAAAGAATATAGGTGGAGGAAAGAAATATATATGGGGGGGAGAGAGAGAGAGACGGGGAGAGAGAGAGAGGGATTACGAGAGGAGAGAGAGAGGAGAGAGATAGAGAGGGGAGAGAGATCGAGAGGAGAGAGAATCGGGGTGGAGAGAGAAAGTTGGCATGTAGTGCTAAGGAGAGAGAGAGAAAGAGAGAGTAGGAAAAAAAAGAGAAGAGAGAGAAAGAATTGGTGGGGCCTAGGGAAACGGTGGGTTTTGATTGGGTGAGGGGATGAAAAGATTAAAAGATTTACCGGTTAAGATAAAAGCTTTGTTAGTGAGAAAATATTGTGAAAGATTTATAGGAAAGTAAGAAATATTCTGGGGGTTAAAATTTATTTTCGACAGTTTAAAATATATTAGAAATTGGGATTTGGCGCAAATGTAAAATATTTCCAAATTGCGCCCGAGTCGGGTCCAAAAATTCGAAATTGAAATAAGAAAATTTTAGGCGGGATCCAAAATTTAAAATGAAGTATTTTACAACCAAAAAGCACACCCCCAAAACGGACACGCGTACGCGCGCGTTGCCGTCCAAACTCGCCCGTTTCACTGAACGGGACGAGAACATGATGCACGGACGCTACAGCAGGGTTAGGGGTGTCAAGCATGCCATGACAAATATTTTTAATTTTATTTTAGATGCCTTAAAATTGTTATATGCAGAAATGAATTGTCGGGTAAAATTTATACTAGCAACAGTCAATTAGGATTAATGAAATAAATAATATACACCATTCATACGGTAACAGAAACTAGTAGCATTGGGCTCGGTTGTTACATACTCTACCTCTTGTCTTAGGTCCATAGCTCCTAGTTTATGATAACTTAGTCAAATTACGGTGATCAAAGGCCCGTGCTCCTGAGGCCCTATCGATCCACAGACGTCCAGCCCTCATACAGATAATGCCTTTGTCGTCTTCTCGGGCTAACCTAATCGAAAACTAAGCAAAGAGATGACCCTCAGCCTAAACCATCGGCGTGCAACCCTTAAATGGATTTGTGCGCATGCTGCTTTGTGTTGGATATAGTGCCCTCAAAGTCAATTATTGGATCGTAGGCACGTGATTGCAATGATTGAGGAGGACCTATACCGGTTGGACAGTCTTACTCAAGATGATAGTATGCTATCTAGTTTGCCTTTATCATCGTGTACAGCTTTAGGTGACATTATCACTATTGATAGAGCCCATAGGATCCTGCTTGACTACCAACAGTATGATGGTGATCATATACGTGAGAGTTGGGTAGTCTATAAGCACATCCTTAAAAGTGGTCCCTAGTCGTAGGAGTTTCGAGACAGGGCATCGATACTCCGGAGTAGACTAGTGTATACAGTCGAGACCCCGACGAGGGGCGGTGGCCGGTCTCACAAGACATTGGTGTCAGTTGGATCACCTAAGATGTATACAGGTGCTCATTGGGTTATGAGTGCACCGGACAGGACTCGCCGGAAACCTGCTAATTGGTATTTATACCTAGCGTTAGATAGCAGTTCCCTGGTGACATGTGTACAGGTTAGTTCATCGACCTAAGGTCGTCATTTGTCTCGTGTGAGTTCCCACTGTGCTTAGATTTCTACCCTACCATGGCTCAAAGGAGTCGTGCAAACAGCTTTTAGTTGGGTACAGTCCCGAGCCACATGGAGGCAAGTGAGCGGATCGGCAGGGGATTCGTCTCTCCCGGTATTGGGGGTGAGATCGCGCTGTGTCTAGGAGAGCCTTTACACCAAGTCCTTGGCCAAGGCAGGTGAGAATTACTGGTAGATATTCCAGTAGTTTCTCAGGGTGTTAAAGGCTACTCTCTGACATGACTTATACCGCTATTGGGGGTCTGACGTTACCAGCCCCCTAGGCCGGATAAGCGATGCTCGTAGACGAACGGACCGGACTGTACGTATATTGTCACTGATAGACTCAGTAGGGTTCCAGGATGAGTTCGCTCATCGGCTTCCCTTTCGGTCAGTACAAGGGCAGCCGTTACGCACAGCTAGTGCCGCTGACGTGCTTGTGGTTAAACCCACTGCCAGGGTACTAATGAGTCTTTAGAGTCCCCCACAGATAGTTTCCCAAGTTCGGGCGAAACGTTGTAGAGGCCGTATGGTTTTATAGCAGGGTTCGAAAATGCACGTGCACTTGTGAACGTGTCATATTTCGGACAGATAATACTGGTGGGCTTTGGTTTAAGCCGGATCTAAGTATTATATTGAGTCGGAATATTTTTAGTCTCATCGTATTCGTATTCGGTCGGAATACGGATACAGGTATGTATATACATGTGAGGGGTATTCTCGTAA
Organism: Agapanthus africanus; assembly: GCA_030015575.1. NCBI lineage: Eukaryota > Viridiplantae > Streptophyta > Magnoliopsida > Asparagales > Amaryllidaceae > Agapanthus > Agapanthus africanus. Next base: position 311,189,666 of record JASDDO010000029.1, read on the forward strand.
TCCGTTACGAGATTACTTTAGAAGATGCATTTCTTTTGGTTAATCATTTTGGTTTAAATGATTAAATGGATTTTGGAAAGTGTGACTCATTCTTGGTGACACATTTCTTCTAGCATATTCATTAGTGACTCATGCTAATGAGTCACTAAGTGAGTCATGATAAAATTAATGATAGTTTGTTTTGGGTGTAGATATTTTAGGGTTTGTGGATATTTTTGGGAGATATTTTTTCATGAGATATTTTCTTTACACAACCTTATATATATATACTCACAAAAGAAAAGATCACCACAAGTTATTATGCTTGAGTTCTTGCTCTCTTGATAGTTTTCTTGAGTTCACAATTTCCATCTCTAAGCATCTTCTTCAACCTCCACCTTAACCCTCTCATGTGATGAGAACCCTAGGGTGTTTGAGACAAAGTATTCTACTCATTCTCTACTTCATCTTGGACATGTCGGTTAGCATACTTCATGTCCGAGTTGCCTCGGTATAGAGGCAGGAGCCCATTTAAAGATCCGTTGACGTGATGCCACCTCGACGAGGAGACAGGAGATCGGAGTTGCCGCGAGGAGCGTGGGATGATGGCTAAAGACCGAAGGACTCGGATCGATCGGTATAGCCTTTCTACCTCTTTACAGTTTGTTAGTTTAGCGTTAATGGAAAGATCCGGGTTATAGTGTGCGATAGCGCCAGTTATAAAAGTTTTTGTTCCGTGTTTGGCGTCAGAATGACGGCCGGGGCGCTACTGTAGACTTACATGGTATCAGAGCCACGCCATTAACCTTTACTAGCTTGTTCTAACGTGTTTAAAATATCGATCGAACAAAATTTCCAAAACTGTATTTTTCATGATAAAGTTTCTGTCGAATTTTTAAACTGGTCTAAAAATTATTTTGAGCATCTCAAAAAATCGTGCAGGCTTTTCTAAGACTACTGTAGAAATTTGGTAAACTGAATCCATTATACTGCCGTGGAACCGCCGCATAAACCGTGGAACCGCCGCATAAACCATGGTTAGGCCGCGGTTCCGCCACCAATTTGTGGCAATAGTACACCATATTTCTTCTGGGTGTCTTTCATGTGGAATTGTAGTTTCTGGAATATTTTGTTTTGGCCCAGATTTTGTTTGAGTACTAGAGTTGTACTTGGGGCCCACTTCGGGAAGTTTTGTCGATCGGAATTTTAAATATGTTAGTTTACAGTACTTACATTATATCTCCGACCGGAATGTCATTCGAGCGGTAAATCGTGTCTAATTGCTATAGCTCTTTTAGACGGGTTTGCGAACGTAACATTCGCGTTGATGTTTTGTGTTGTGCTGTGATGTTGCGGATTTGTTGTGGTGGATAGCTGTGTGCAATGGTAGTGCAGTTTGGATATATTTGTATATTTGATATTGCGGGACGAGCGTCCAACATGCGGACTGCCGTCACTGCCTGTTTGTATAATATTCTTTTGGGGCACGACCGGGCTGAGGTCGATGTACCAATTGTACATATTTTTCATTTCTGTACTAGGCTTACCCCACGACGGAGTGCACGGATAGCCGGGTTCTGGAGGGCAACGGGTCCGTATCTCATGGCTTTGAGAGGCAAAGGGGCCTCACTCTAGAATTGGCAGACTATTCGCCGCACTCGTAGGGGGTACAGGTTGACCCAAGATCGGGTGCTCAAGTTATCGGATTCCGTGAAGTGCAGGGTGGTCCATTCACTTTGCTGTAGGGGGCTGCCTCGCTTCAGGTTTTGGCAGGTGACTTGCCGCACCCGTAGGGGTCTAGGTTTCATTGCACAGGCTATCCACACGACCAGGGGAACGTCGGGTTTCAGCAGCGGCTCTGTGAAACTCGGGGATCCCAGATTATCTGTTTTGTTCTGTGATGCTTATTACTTTTCTGTAATGTTGCATTTATCACGCCTGGAGCGATTATTGTATATTGGTGTATATACTAGTAGATGTTGTATATGTTTTACTCCCGCGCTAGTCCAGTCCCCGCTCTGTCGTTAGTTAAGTAACCTAACGGGTGATTATGGGATCCAGTGGCGAATGCGGATGGCATATACGTACATTATATTTTCGTTCTTTTTTGGTGTGATTAATTGATGGGACTGCGTTGATTCTGATCAATGCAAAGGAAAAAAAACCTGTTTGTACGTCGTTGGAACAGTTTTAAAAAGTATTATTACAAGGACGTTTTCTTTTGTTTTGCACAGTGGTATTCAGTTGGAATATCCTGCACCTCATTCGACGAGGCAAGGGCCGAGATCCCTTCACCGGGAGTGACCCCTTGGGCAGAAATTTGCGTCAGGGTAATAACTTCACTATAGTCGATTACATGTTTCTTTGCATCGTGGTATTCAGTTGGAATATCCTGCACCTCATTCCACGAGGAAAGAGCCGAGATCCCTTCACCGGGAGTGGCCTCTTTAGCAAAGGTTTGCGCCACTATATTTTTATAAAAAGCTATCAGGTTCTTTCAGCAATATCAAGTTCGTTACGTTAAAGGTTTTTTCCGCCAAAAACCAGTCGTAGCCCTCCGTCGTTTTAGACGGGTAGCACGTAGTATTCATGCTATGTTTGTTGGCCTTCGTCAAGACATAGTGGATGGTAGCTACTTGTTACCTTTCTGTTGCATAGATAGATGAGTTGGTTTGGGACAGTCGTACTGCCATTTGGCCAACGTCAGGGGTATGTACGGGTGGGTTCAAATTAACAAGATAATGACGGGTAGAACTTGACATGTGACTTATGATTTGTTGGCCTACGTCAAGGTCATAAGAGCATGGGGCAAAAATCTTTATCGGGGGTTTCTAAAGAAACTGAAACTTGCCAGTTATGCACATACCTTCTGGAGTGTGATAACATGAGTGGATTCCTTCACGTTATCATGCGATGAGAGTTGAATCCCGATTCCCACTGATGAGTTGGTTTACTCTTCGGGTGATCCCGACTAATTCTTCTTTCAGGTTTGGAGGAGAATTTGACGGTACAGTGGGAGGTTTCCTGATTAGATAAAGTGATAACCATTCTGATCTAGATTAGAGTGCACGCAGAGTGTTTCTTTTCTCTCTGTCTTTGGCAGCGACCTTTGACCGACCCTAGACTATGACTCAGTGACCAAGTTGACAAACCTTCTTAAAATACTGGCTTTTGGATTGTCTGAGTTGCATAAGTCATTGCCGCTCCTTCTTTTACCCTTTGCATTTCTCCAGAACACCTCGTATTACTACGAACATCCACTTCCATTGGATAAATCTATCGTATGGTTATATACGAACTCGAAGGGATTTCTTCGAGGATGGATCCAGGTTCAGGAGAAATTGAATTGTTCTATTCAGTTGTCTTTTATCATCACCTTCTCTCAGGTTGCGAGTACTCCTAGGATTAGGATAGTACACCTATTATGCTTACTGGATAGTCTTCTTCCAAACCATAGGCTAGTGCCGAACGGTAAGGAAGGAAGAAAACCATTTAGCCTTAACAAAGGTGTACAGAATGTAATAACTAAAGACAAATAAAGGGATTTGGAGATATGGCAACGAAATATACGGTTACAGTCATGAATTGGATTATGGAAGAGGCATTACTACGAATACCCGGATACCCCTTCGAAACATTTTCATGTTTTAGTTTCACTGTGCGTTGTTAAAGGAAAACTGCTTTCCCGATTGATACTTACTACAGGGTATGTATTTACCAGGTATGATTCTCACATTCATATGGTTTTTACAGATGTTTGGTGGGAGTAAGTTATTGGTAATTAGGTGATCATCCTCATTATATCGGAATTCGTTGTAATTGGTGATATTTGAGGAAATCGCCTGGGTTTTTGCCGGATGGCAAGTATTTGGTTTTGAGTATCCGTTGTTGTGCACCAATTTTACACTGTTATATATGTACGTTTATTTTTATAAAGTAAGATATAATTTTTTGAAATTATGTCCGTGACATTTACCTATATCAGTTGACGATTGGGTAAGGAGTATTGAACAGCGGAATAGTTCTTAACCATAAGTACAGTTTTCAACCTACGATGCACAGGTTTTGAGTTATTCAACTCAGCAGACTTATACAGAGTATTGTCTGTTGTCCAGTGTCCATCAGGACAAAGGGGTTGGTCCTCGTACTATGTTCTGTTTACTTGTGACTTCTCTAGTTTTTAGACAAGTGTTTCGTTGAAATACAATGTCTAAGTTTTGAGAAGTTATAGGTATAAGAATAAAGTAGAGAACCGGGTGTCGCAAGTATCGGGATTCTTCAAGGAGATCGAAGATGTAGATACTTATGATTGGTATTCAGTTGATAGTAATGGTTTTGAGAAACTTGTTTCTCTTTCAGGTTACTCATAATTGGATGCATTCTTAAGTTGAGTAATGCTGATTAGCCTCTTTCCATTAAGTTGATATGCACTGGAGACAGCTGCATGATTTGAATCTGGTTCCAATTAAATAAGTGTCAAAGTTTCTATATTGGATATAGAATGGTTCATATCTTAACGATGTTAAGGTACGGGGAGTTGTCCGGCTTATGCTTAAAACCAGACTCTGGATAACTCAAGGCACGTTTCTGTAATGGCAGTTTGTGGATTGACCCAGGCTATGACAAGGGTTGACTTTCTACTATCTGGAAGATCAATGGTGATATTGTTCTTGACTCGCCACAGTTTTAGTAAAATGGATTTTTTTTCAGAAAACAGTAGTGGGAGTATGGTAGAACTGGAAGTGATTCCAGAACCGCAAACAATTACGAAAAATTTAATAGGACCTAAAGATTCGATCAAGTTTGACATTCCATTAGCCACTCCGCAGATATGGTGGGTAACCTCAGATACCCGAGAGGTACTCCGGTAGCCTCAAGGACGGTGACAGGGAGGTTCTTGTTTATCCAGACTTGACACTACTGTTGTTCCAGACTATGAGACCCGGCAGGAGGTTAAGTATAGCGTCGTTCTAAACTAGCTTTAGAAGTGCACGTATATATTATTCTGCCAGAGGGTTGTTGTGATCAGTGGGAGCAGCGGAAGCATAGTGGGCAAGTAGCTTATGTCTATTTATAGACTAGAGCAGATATAGCGGAGATAGATCATCTAATTTTAATGTGACAGTCATGGCTTTGACTTCATCAGAATAGGGGATGGATCTGTTAAGAAGGTAGTAGGGTGTGATGTCCTGGTATTTGGATGACATACACAGAGTAGGAAGTAAAATTCCTATACTACGATCGGTTATACTGTGGTTGTCACACAGTTGTTTCTCCACACAGGATATGGATATAATATCAGACATTCTGGTTACTAGATCTATGGTTTTAGATCTAGATTTGGGTAGTTTCCCAATCTGGGTACTTTGACAGTATTCTAATAGTATTTTAGAATGGACGACTCCTGGCATGGTGGTGTACCTGCAGGTGATGGAGTCTCCCTCTCTAAAGGTATCTTACAGACTAAAGGAAAGAGGGATGTGCATAATTAGCATATCACTTGCTTAGGCAATTGAGTCAATCGTGAGATATCAAGTACCACACCAGATGTTGTTTTTGCACTAGATGCGATAAGTTTATATTAATCCAATCCTGGAGAAACATAGCGGAAGCAGTTTTAGAACATAAGTGGATGTTCTAGGGATTTGATGACGGCAGCCTCCTTTGGGAGACGGTTATCATTCCAGGCTTCCAAAGGTGACATGGATGACAGAGTGATTGTCAGAGTTATAGTTTTCCCTCTGACAAAGGGGGCAGTATTATGGACAGGTGGTCCAAGAGGATACTGTGGGAGGCATGGTGCTGGATACTGATTAGTTTCAGTTGTCGATACAGTCTAAGAAGTTTGGATTTGGAGTTCATTTATGAACTAGGTCCCATCAGATATCCAGACATATTCTAAGACAGGTATTATTCAATTCGGGAGATGGCTTTCTCCGCGAACTTGAGATTAAGAGAGATATAGAAAGAACCATCGGGGCGGATCCACTCACTGAGGCTATTTCTCGAACACAAGAGTTTTACAAACGAGCTTTGTGAAACTGATTAGTAGAGGAGTTGGGTGTTCGGTATCACACGGGCTGTGAGTATGTGACATCGCAATAATTAGCCTTAAGTACAAGTGGGAGACTGTTGGATATAGTGCCCTCAAAGTCAATTATTGGATCGCAGGCACGTGATTGCAATGATTGAGGAGGACCTATACCGGTTGGACAGTCTTACTCAAGATGATAGTATGCTATCTGGTTTGCCTTTATTATCGTGTACAGCTTTAGGTGACATGATCACTATTACACGTTGATAGAGCCTTTAGGATCCTGCTTGACTACCAACAGTATGATGGCGATCATATACGTGAGAGTTGGGTAGTCTATAAGCACATCCTTAAAAGTGGTCCCTGGTCGTGGGAGTTTCAAGACAGGGCATCGATACTCTGGAGTAGACTAGTGTATACAGTCGAGACCCCGACGAGGGGCGGTGGCCAGTCTCACAAGCCATTGGTGTCAGCTAGATCACCTAAGATGTATACAGGTGCTCATTGGGTTATGAGTGCACCGGACAGGACTCGCCGGGAACCTGCTAGTTTGTATTTATACCTAGCGTCAGATAGCAGTTCCCTGGTGACATGTGTACAGGTTAGTTCATCGATCTGAGGTCATCATTTGTCTCGTATGAGTTCCCACTGTGCTTAGATTAATACCCTACCACGGCTCAAAGGAGTCGTGCAAACAGGTTTTAGTTGGGTACAGTCCCGAGCCATATGGAGGCAAGTGAGCGGATCGGCAGGGGATTCGTCTCTCCCGGTATTGGGGGTGAGATCGCGCTGTGTCTAGGAGAGCCATTACACCAAGTCCTTGGCCAAGGTATGTGAGAATTACTGGTAGATATTCTAGTAGTTACTCAGGGTGTTTAGGGCTACTCTCCGACACGACTTATACCGCTATTAGGGGTCTGACGTTACCAGCCCCCTAGGCCGGATACGCGATGCTCATAGACGAACGGACCGGACTGTACGTATATTGTCACTGATAGGCTCAGTAGGGTTCCAGGATGAGTTCGCTCATCGGCTTCCCATTCGGTCAGTACAAGGGCAGCCGTTACACACAGCTAGTGTCGCTGACGTGCTTATAGTTAAACCCACTGCCATGGTACTGATGAGTCTTTAGAGTCCCCCACAGATAGTTTCCCAAGTTCGGGTGAAACGTTGTAGAGGCCGTATGGTTTTATGGCAGGGTTCGAAAATGCACGTGCACTTAAGCACGTGTCATATTTCGGATAGATAATACTGATGGGCTTTGGTTTAAGCCGGATCCAAGTATTATATTGAGTCGGAATATTTTTAGTCTCATCGTATTCGGTCGGAATACGGATACATGTATGTATATACAGGTGAGGGGTATTCTCGTAATCCGTTACGAGATTACTTTAGAAGATGCATTTCTTTTGGTTAATCAATTTGGTTTAAATGATTAAATGGATTTTGGAAAGTGTGACTCATTCTTGGTGACACATTTCTTCTAGCATGTTCATTAGTGACTCATGCTAATGAGTCACTAAGTGAGTCATGATAGAATTAATGATATTTTGTTTTGGGTGTAGATATTTTAGGATTTGTGGATATTTTTGGGAGATATTTTTTCATGAGATATTTTCTTTACACAACCTTATATATATCTACTCACAAAAGAAAAGATCACCTCAAGTTATTATGCTTGAGTTCTTGCTCTCTTGATAGTTTTCTTGAGTTCACAATTTCCATCTCTAAGCATCTTCTTCAACCTCCACCGTAACCCTCTCATGTGATGAGAACCCTAGGGTGTTTGAAACAAAGTATTCTACTCATTCTCTACTTCATCTTGGACATGTCAGTTAGCATACTTCATGTCCGAGTTGCCTCGGTATAGAGGCGGGAGCCCGTTTAAAGATCCGTTGACGTGGTGCCACCTCGACGAGGAAACAGGAGATCGGAGTTGCCGCGAGGAGCATGGGATGATGTCTAAAGACCGGAGGACTCGAATCGATCGGTATATCCTTTCTACCTCTTTATAGTTTGTTAGTTTAGCATTAATGGCAAGATCCGGGTTATAGTATGCGATAGCGCCAGTTATAAAAGTTTTTGTTCCGCGTTTGGCGTCAGAATGACGGCCGGGGCGCTACCGTAGACTTACACTTGGAAGATGGCTGAGACACGACTTAAGACTGCTTATAGGAACAACCCAGAATTCCACCATGTTTACGTTGGTTTTAGGTCAGATCTCGGCCGAGGCGAGGTAGTTGGTCCAGTTAGGACTAAAGGCGTCTTATCGAGTGATCTAGATTCTATCCTTGCACTAGCAAGACGAATTTAGGCCAAATTCAGCAGGCCAAATGTCGGTTGGACCAGTGTTAAGATCATTTGTGTGAATGATCCAGATGTCCATTCCTACATTTGTATGACGGGATAGCACAGGTCTCGGCCGACCCGAACCAAAATATGTGTAATATTTATTATGTAACTCTTCTAACCATTTGAAGGGTATCAAGCCCGGACTCGTTTTAAGGTCTTCGATGCAAATGATCGAGATGTTATGTCCTGCATTTACACTTAGGCTTTAGATAATATCTCAGCTGATAGCCAAGAAGGCAAAATCTCAGTGTAATCTATGTAGGTGCTTACTTATGTTTCAAATTGTCAGTAAAGCAGTCAAATTCCATTATATTATGCTCTTATGGTTTATACAATTTATACAAGCCACTGAGTCCTGTTGTTTTGTTTATCGTGTTTCTATTATTTACAATTCAAGGGGCCGAACTCATTAATAGAAAGAATGTTCTTTTCTTTCTCAAATGATAGCTTATCTATCAAGGACATGTTTTTGCTTTTTATTGGCTAATTTTTCCGCCGGCATATGAACCCATCGATTTTGAAGTTTTGGTAACTCCAAAAAAATATTGAAGTTTAAAAACTCCAAACCAAACACACACACACACACACCCCCCCCCTCCATATTAAGTTATAAAATTAGAGACGAGACCTTGCAAAATGGAATTTGCATAGGCTCTATCTTCACTTAAAAAACATGGGACTAGGGGCCTTCATTTCAGTTGGTGGAAGTATCAATAGATTCAAAACCATACACGCATTTTAACATTCGAGAAGCCCATGAGTTCTTCATTTCAGTTGGTGGAAGTATCGATTCAAAACCATACGCTTGTTGCCTGCATTTTAACATTCGAGAAGTACATAGGTAAAGCCCATGAGGTAAAGCCCATGAGGTCCCAAGTTCTTTATTTGGATATAATACTCATTTAATTTTGAATAGAAATGTTGTTGGTGACCTTTTGTTCCCCGGCTTTGAAGGCAATTTTTTTTGGAACTGGTCGGTAAGCCTAACCCATACACACAACATACATAGCACAAACTACCACATAACAAACACACACAATTCTGTCCTATTTTAAAGGAGCGCAAGTAACACAGAGAGAGAATTTGAAAAATATTTGTTTTTCAGTTTTTGGGACTATACAAGATCTCGAGATTAAAATCAAATCTTTCTTTGTGATTGGTACTCCATGCATGGGAAAGTTGGATGAGCTTAGTAGTGTTGTACCTTGGTGACGTTTTTATCGGCAAATTCTGTTAAACGAGTAGCATTATATTTTTAGGGCAGACGCTTGCCTCGCTTCACTAGGCTTGTTTTCTAACTTTTATTTTATTTTTCTTTATTTATATGATAATTTTGAAACATAAATTTTGATAAAAATTATACTTTTGAATGAACAATTATTATAGCATGTGTTTTTGAATTTTTACCAACACAAAACATTAGAGACTAGGCTCGGCAAACGAGGCGATCCGGGCCGACTCGTCTCGCAACTCGATTGACTCGTTTTTCAGACGAGACGAGTAAAAATGTGAACAGATGAATCTGCTCCCCTCATCGACTCACTTAGACGATTCACGAGTCGAGGCGAGGTGAGTTAAGCGAGTTATTCACCTGATTTTTCATTTTTTAAAGAAAAAACTAATAAAAAAGCAAATAAATAGACTAAAAAATGAAAAATATAAGTTGAAATTTTCATTAATATAAATCAAATTACATTACATAATACAATTAGTTTTTTTTACATTAGTGATTGAACTCATTCGGGCTGCCTACGTATCCCTACCAATTTCCTTCCAAATTTTGGGCTCAATAAGAGAGAATCAGTCTACATAGTTCTTCATCTTCTCTTAATCCTCACTACTCTACGCCGACGATTATGGTTTCTCTTTCGGTATTTGACTCTTCCTATCTTGTAAGCTCCTCCGGCAGATAATCTGAGTCCCACATGACTTGATTCAGTTTCTTACATGCTGCTTCCTAATTTTACGAGCAAGTCATATATTATATGGAGTCGTGCGCTAAGCTGTGTCTCATCTCACTCAATATCATGTCATACGTATTGAAAACACTTTCCGGCGCTATTATGAACTCCGGAATTGTTAGTAAATCACGAGTCGTGGTAGAAAGCACTAGACACAAATGTCCACAGCTTTTCCACCAAGCTAAAACAACAAACTCAGATAAAGTAAAACCTAGATCTGACTAAGTTTGTAAATATAGTTTTAATTCATATAAAGATGTTGATGATGAGGAGGCAACAAGGCCTCATGCTCTTTTCAATAGATGTATAAATGCAAACGCTGAAGTGGTTGTGATTTGTACTCTAGTTATATTAGTAGAAGACTGCAACATATAGTCAAACACTTAATTTAATGTATCTTTATTAGTTGTAATATAAACATCAATGTTCCCGATCAAATTGTAGCGTTTAACAGCCATGCCGAAGTAACTTTAGCAGTGTCCACATGCAAAGCCTGTGGCGCTAATGCCATCGATTTAGGCAAGCCTCACATACAAAGCACGTGGCACTAAGGCCATCAGCCTTTGGCAGCGCTCACGCACAAAACACGTGGCTCCAATACCATCGGCTTGGGCCGTGGCACACGTGCAAAGCACGTGGCGCCGGCACCAAATAGTTGAAGCACTTTTTTCAGGTAGACAATAATCTCTATCTTTGAAAAATATTTTCCATAATCTTTCAAAAACAAAAAAAAATCATCTCTGTTAAATTAGAGAGCCCTTGGATTAAAGATCTAGCGGTGTATAAAATTCACCAGTTGATTTTTAAGATAAATTTGATCAATCGAGATCTCTTAAATGAGAGATTCATTCAAAATAATTGATCCTTCTTTGCACCTATAAATAGAAGCCCAGGAGATCAAATCAGAGACACACAGACCTTCCATAAGCTTCTGCAACCGAGAATTTAGTTCTCTTTTAAGAATATCTTCTTCCTCTTCGAAACTCTAGATAAAATATTGAGAAAAGATCTCTCTTACCTAATATCTCCATTTAAAAGAGCCTTAGCCTCTCATAAGAACTTGATTCTTCAATTAGATCAAAAATCTATGAGACAAATCGTTCCTAAAACGGGAAATTATGTTCTCAAGGAGAGATCTTGATCTTAAAATCCAAAATTTGATGGAAAACTCAAGTTTTCTCATCAACAAAAGATATCAAAAACAAAAAATCGGAGTTTTTTGCTCTATGAGACTTGGTTCTCCATAAAAAAGACATGCTTGTTTAAGAACTCGAGACCTTAACAATGGTCAAAATACCAGCTTCGCATATATTTGATGATTAAAATATATCATCTCCTGAAAATTTGAATCTTTCTAAACATAGGGCGTAGACCCTCTAAAGAATCCTAACTCGGTTTGCCTTACGTGCTGAGCACGCGCACTAAGCCATTCAGCTCATATGGTTGCATCATGTGGAAAGCACATGAGTAAGCCAAGGACCTTATTTGGCTCAAGTTGAGCCGAGTGCCACTACGGTCATGGACTCACATGAATATCATTTGAGCAAACCCCAGAGCTCTAGCGGCTTGAGCCGAGCCGAGCCGTACATGTGTCATGCATGCTCTGGGTACCAAACCGACCCATATTAAGCAAGAATGGCTAGGTCTTGAAGTATAATCTTTTGTGATGATAATATCATTAGCTTATGAGCCATATAAGTTAACTTAGCTCCCAAAAAGAACCAAGTGTTCCTAGACCGTGCATGTATCCTAAGTACCTTAAGTTGATCTTAGTCTCGAATACGACTAACGATTCTTAATTAAACCCCTAAATTAATCTTAGTCTCAAATAAGATTAACGATCCTTAGTTAAAACTTCTAAGTTGATCTTAGTCTAAAACAGGATTAACGATGCTTAGATCAAAACAAGTATTCTCTGAACTGATGAACCTCATAAATATAAGAAATGCAACTTAAGTGCATCCTCAAATCTTAATATATACAGATTTGGACTAATACGCGCCCTACATGCGACAATATTAGTTTCCGTATACAATCTAAAGATAACTTAAAATAAATAAACCTATAACACGACACATGAAGGAATAGACCTGGAATTCAGGAAGTTTAGCAAACTTCAGTTATCTAAACCCCCAAATTGAGATAACTAGAGTTTATAAAACTCCAATCCAACCAAAGTTTAGTAAACATCATAATTTGTGAAGAAAACATCCTGTTAGAGCCAAATATCATCTTCGATCAAAGTCAAGCAAGAGGCCAACCAATGACCATCCAGTCGAATAATAGTTCGGTGAACAAGCCAGACCCATGACCAACAATTCCCGAACAAGGACGGGAGTGCTGGAAAAGTTAGAGACCATGGGAGGATTTAGCCGAGGGAGCAAGTCGGTGGCTCATGAACAAAACCGCTCGGCTGAGGCCATTAAAGGCTAATGGTCACAAAAGAGCATAACAGTCGCACCTTAATTAATGTGCGTCGTTCCTGAACGTGCGCATTAAGGGGGATCGTGGTGCAAGAATCTTGGGATATTGGAACTGATATGTAACCGATTCCCCATCTTATAAATTGAAGAGTCCGAGATTGAAAAAGCACCCAACAATCAATCAACCATGAACTACTCTACCTCTTGCCTTAGGTCCCTAGCTTGTAGTTTCCGATAACTTAGTCAAACTAGGGCAATCAAAGGACTATGTTCTTAGGGCCCGATCGATCCACAGACATCCAGCCCTCATGCAGGTAATGCCTTTCTCGTCTTCTCGGGCTAACCTAATCGAAAACTAAGCAAGGAGATGACCCTTGGCCTAAACCATCGACATGCAACCTTTAAATGGATTTGTGAGCATGCTGATTCGAAGATGGCTGAGGCTGTCACCGATCGGACACGACTTAAGACTGCTTACAGGAACAACCTAGAATTCCACAATGTTTACGTTGGTTGAGGCGATCCAATATCAAACTAAATATTTTATTTATTTTTCAATACTATTACAAACTATCAGAAACTAGAGTTTATAGAGGAATACAAGAGGAGTTTATTTTTGGATGCCTCTTCTTTGATCTCTCAATCCTTATTTATAGATGAGAAGGGGTCTTTATAGGGCTCTAGAAAGGGTGAGTTGTCTCGGTGCACTGTCGCGATGTGCTGTCCTCCATTATTTTGTGTCGGCCGTTAACTTTATAAAAGTTAGCTTTTATCAAAAGTGGTGGGACCCACGACCGAAAACCAAGTGCTGGTTTTTCCCAATACCGTGTGCTGGTATTCTTCTTACCAAAAACCATGTGCTTATTATTTCTGCAGTCATTCAGAATTTTTTGGTAGAAGATTTTTTTAGAAGCGCTTTTTATATTATTATACCCTTTGTATTATTATGGGCCTTTTATTTTTTCCATTAGATCCATTCCTTTATCTTGGCCCAATGCTGTGCCTATTTGATTATCTTGGTCCAATGCTGTGCCCATTAGGTCATCCCATAGCAGGTCTGCTGATCTCAAATCTTCGTCTGGATTTTGGACTTGGCCTTGAAAGTTGTCTTTCATTTCCAATGATTTAGTGGTTTTATAGATACTGATGAGCTTGTGTCAGAGGTATCAAATATTTGCTCGAACTGCTTCTTCATGTGTTCTAAGGACATCTTCATCAGTTCCTCTTCAGAGATATCTGGATATTTTATCTGAAAATAGATCTTCAGCTTATGCAAAGGATTCTCTTTGGCCAATTCCTCATTAATCATATTATCAAGAATATCACTATTATTTTTTATAGTTGTTTTAATCTCAACTATCTTTTGTTTTTCTAAAATTTCCGACCACTATTTTATTAGGAATTTTCTCGATACAACTGGGATATTCTTCTCATTTAATTCCGCTATAATTGTCCATCTCAATATAAAGGGAATTTCATTTTCAATAAACTAGTATAACGTACTTCCACCTTCTTTAATAGAGGCGTCATCTGTTCTATGAAATTTCGGATGAGATTCCATCCATAGAATGACTAGATTTATTATAGTTTTGGGCAATATTCTTAATTCTGCCCCCATTTTTTGCCACCATTGGATAAACCAATTGGGGATACCTGATTTTATAATGTCAGGTCTAATCATGATAAACCAGGACTGTTTTCTTCCTGGATTTTCATAACAAAAAATTATTGAATGCCTGGATATAATCCCAATAATTGCATTCATGTTGTGCATCGCCCAATTTGAACGATCAAGCCCTATTATGACGTAAGGCCCATTCTTGTGGGCTATAAATCTTTTTTATGACGACCTTTGAGAAATTTATGATTTCTCCCTTTTCTTTACCATTGGGGTAATAATATTTAATCTCCAGGAAACGATTAACAATGCTTTATATACTTATCTTGTTTTTCCCGCTGGGGAAGCATATAAAGTGGCATCTATATATTTTTCTTTCAGAGACCAAGTATCATTCATTCGGAAGATATCATCTCCTTCTAAACAAATAATTTGTTCTGGGGTGTTCTTCTGAATGTAATCATCTTCAGCACCTTCTATTGCCTTTTTAAAAGACAGTTTTTGCTCAGGAAAATTTCCCGCCGAGGATGATTTTAGATCGAATCTAATGGGGTTTGGCTTTTGCATTTTCAGCCAATTTGCATACATGGAGTTGGTAGGATTATTATTTTTGAAAAAAAAAATCATTGTTTGGAAAACCTATAGTTACATTCTCAATTAGTCTCATGAATGTATTATTTTATTTTACTTTTTAAAATTAAATTTCACAATTCGAATGCATATTAAAGCATTACAAGTAACAAATAGTTGATTATTAAATTTGTGGGAAAATGCAATTTAGTTGATTAATTTTGCCTTACAAGTAATAATTGTATCTTATTATTTTTTTACAATTGAACTTGAAAGAACTTTGTCAATCACTAAAGGCAACATGATGGTATAAATATTTTAAGAAATAATTTTAACTTCAATTTTATTATGTTCACTTTTACTTCTAGAAATTTAAACAGGAATAAAAATTTAAGCTTGAACTACTGGCTCTGTCCCTTCATACATATATGGATATTATTCCAGACACAATAAAAACAATCATGTATATATTAGAGATCTTGGAAACACATTACTTAGTGTCATCTTTAAACTCAATACGGCTTTAAAGAGTAGAATCCTATTTAAGGCATTTTCCAAATTATATTTCCTATAGAGTTCAAATGCAAGGTTGTCGAGAACACAATAATAGATATATATTTTTTGCACGGACTATAATAGATATTGATATCGTGAAACAGTAATATAACTAAATAATTATGGTTTTTTATTATATTATAATTGATGCCTTCAACATTATGCGAACAACTTGATTACATGTACAAAATAAGTTTTACTATATCGAATCTCATAAATTTACTATATGAGGCATTTTAACCGATTTCGCTAGGTGAGGTCCACGATTAGTTTATATACAAGTTATATGCATCAGTACAATATGTTGAGACCATATCTTTTCATATATTTTTCTTTCCTTGATAACATACATATTGTGCTTAGCTAATTAGAACTCAACTCATAAATTATGTTGCTCTTTAAATTACGACATTCTCTCAAATAGAATCGAAACGGTTTTTTATTAGATGGGATGCTACATGAATCGTTGATTACTCTAGATTGCTAACATAAGGTAGTCTTATTTCTTTTTTGGATTGAGAATGTTGTGTTGTTTGGAAACTATAAAAGATAATTGATATCCTAAACATTAAATAAATAATTTCCATATTCTATTTTGTTATAATTTGATGTAGTAAACATTATAGGAATAACTTAATTACATACAAAACAAGTATACTTACATGGATCCCATGATGGAACATATTATTTTTTTAATTTCCAGAATATAGGTATTTACAATGTTATTATTTACCATAATTTTTGAAAAAGAAAACACTTTGTAAACAAAAGTAGTCTTTTGGAATAAGAAAGCGGATCACAAAAAGAAAAAATAATAATAAAATAAAGGTATTTTGAAATACCTTATAGGATCAATTAACTCTGAACCGTTGATAGTGTCAATCTCGAACCTGTGACCGAAGGATAGAATACTATATGAGGCATTCCAACCAACTGCGCCAGGTGAGGTCGACGTTAGTTTCTAAACGTTATAAGTGTTAGTACAATGCTGAGACCATATCCTTCTATATTCCCCCCTAATTTAATAATGTTATACCCTAAGGAATGTTAGATTATTTTGATTTAGTCAATAATTTCTAGAAATATTTATAGTTATTTATTTTGCTTTATTGTGGAATATAGTTATGCACCCAATTGAAAAAATAGTCGGAATTATGTTACTTATGTTGACTCCAAAGTTAAATTTTCGTAAACATATTTTAGAACCGACGGGATCTACCTATTGGACTAATTTGACCCTGTTTCGGGAACGTGTGAAGTTTAGATAATCGAAATTTCATAAAATTATTTATACTTTACTCCAAAATCCTATCTACCTTATGTTTGATATAGATTTTGGAGTTTAGCAAACTTCAGTTATCTAAACCCCCACAATGAGATAACTAGAGCTTATAAAACTCCGATCCAACCAAAGTTTAGTAAACATCATAATTTGTGAAGAAAACATCCTGTTAGAGTCAAATATCATCTTCGATCAAAGTCAAGCAAGAGGCCAACCAATGACCATCCAATCGAATAATAGTTCGGTCAACAAGCCAGACCCATGACCAACGATTCCCGAACAAGGACGGGAGTACTGGAAAAGTTAGTGACCGGGGGAGGATTCAACCGAGGGAGCAAGTCGGTGGCCCATGAACAAAACCGCTCAGCCGAGGCCATTAAAGTTTAATGGTCACAAAAGAGCATAACACTCGCACCTTAATTAATGTGTGTCGTTCCTGAACGTGCGCATTAAGGGGGATCGTGGTTCAAGAATCTTGGGATATTGGAACTGTTATGTAACTGATTCTCCGTCTTATAAATAGAAGAGTCTGAGACAGAAAAAGCATCCAACAATCAATCCACCATGAACTACTCTACCTCTTGTCTTAGGTCCATAGCTTCTAGTTTATGATAACTTAGTCAAATTACGGCGATCAAAGGCCCATGCTCTTGAGGCCCATCGATCCACATACGTCCAACCCTCATACATGTAATGCTTTTGTCGTCTTCTCGGGCTAACCTAATTGAAAACTAAGCAAGGAGATGACCCTCGGCCTAAACCATCGGCGTGCAGCCCTTAAATGGATTTGTGCGCATGCTGATTGGAAGATGGCTGAGGCTGTCACTGATCGGACACGACTTAAGACTGCTTATAGGAACAACCCAGAATTCCACCATGTTTGCGTTGGTTTTAGGTCAGGTCTCGGCCGAGGCGATGTAGTTGGCCCAGTTAGGGGTAAAGGCGTCTTATCGAGTGATCTTGATTCCAGCCTTGCACTAGCAAGAGGAATTTAGGCCAAATTCAGCAGGCCAAATGTCGGTCGGACCAGTGTTAAGATCGTTTGTGTGAATGATCCAGATGTCCATTCCTACATTTGTACGACGGGATAGCTCAGGTCTCGGCCGACCCGAAGCAAAATATGTGTAATATTTATTATGCAACTCTTCTAACCATTTGAAGGGTATCAAGCCCGGACTAGATTTAAGGTCTTCAATGCAAATGATTGAGATGTTCTGCCCTGCATTTGCACTTGGGCTTTAGATAATATCTCGGCTAATAGCCGAGAAGGAAAAATCTCAGTGTAATCTACGTACGTGCTTACTTATGTTTCAAATTGACACTAAAGCAGTCGAATTCCATTATATTATGCTCTTATGGTTTATACAATTTATACAAGCCGCTGAGTTCTGTTGTTTTGTTTATCGTGTTTCTATTATTTACAATTCAAGGGGCCGAACTCATTAATAGAAAGAATGTTTTTTTTCTTTCTCTAATGATAGCTTATCTATCTAGGACATGTTTTTGCTTTTTATTGGCTAATTTTTCCGGCGGCTTATGAACACATCGATTTTGAAGGTTTGATAACTCCAAAAAAAATTTGAAGTTTTAAAAACTCCAAACCAACCACCCATCAATATTAAGTTATAAAAATAGAGACGAGACCTTGCAAACTGGAATTTGCGTAGGCTCTATCTTCACTTAAAAGATTAACTCCAATTTTTCTAACTCCATATCCAAACACGGCCTTAATAGTCTTTAAAACTAGGACTAGGGGCCTTCATTTTAGTTGGTGAAGGTATCAATCGATTCAAGACCATACACTTGTTGGATGCATTTTAACGTTTGAGAAGTGCAGCGGGCTAAAGCTCATGAGGTTAAAGCCCATGAGGTGCCAGGTTCTTTATTTGGATATAATACTCGTTTAATTTTGAATAGAAACGTTGTTGGTGACCTTTTGTTCCCCGGCTTTGAAGGCAATTTTTTTTGGAACTAGTCCGTAACCCTAACCCGGACACACAACATAAATAGCATAAACTACCACACAATAAACACACACACTCACACAACTCTGTCCTATTTTAAAGGAGTGCAGAGAGAGAATTTGAAAAATATTTGTTTTTCAGTTTTAGGCATAGTCACAAATTCGTCGTTTGGGAATAATTCGGCGAGGTCGAAAATTCGGATTCGGAGAACTATTCGGAAAAAATCGGCAGGTATTCGGGAAAGATTCGGTAAGTGTTCGGGAAGGATTTCGAGCAATAAATTAATATATGAGACGCTAGGTTTTGATTTTGTGAATTATTTGCTGTTTTTTGAATTATTCGCTATTTTTTCACATAATTCGGGAATAATTCGCGAATAATGCGCGAATTATTCGGCCAATTCGGCAATGGCGATTAATTCGGAGATTAATTCGTTTGATCAAAAATTCACGAATTATTCACGAATTCGGCGAATAATTCGCGAATTATGTGACTATGGTTTTATGGACTATATACAAGATCTCGAGATTAAAATCAAATCTTTCTTTGTGATTGGTACTCCATGCATGGGAAAGTTGGATGAGCTCAGTAGTGTTGTACTTGATGATGTTTTTATCCGTAAAATCTGTTAAACGAGTAGCATTATATTTTTAGGGCAGACAACTATGTAGCTTGCCTAGTTTTCTAACTTTTATTTTATTTTTCTTTATTTATATGATAATTTTGAAACATATATTTTGATAAAATTTTTACTTTGATTAAACAATTATTATAGCATGTGTTTTTGAATTTTAACCAACACAAAACATTAGAGACTAGGCCCGGCAAACGAGGCGATCCGGGCCGACTCGTCTCGCAACACGCTTGACTCGCTTTTCAGACGAGACGAGTAAAAATGTGAACAGATGAATCCGCTCCCCTCATCGACTCACTTAGACGATTCACGAGTCGAGGCGAGATGAGTTAAGCGAGTTATTCACCTAATTTTTCATTTTTTTAAAGAAAAAACTAATAAAAAAAGCAAATAAAAAGACTGAAAAATGAAAAATATAAGTTGAAATTTTCATTAATATAAATTAAATTACATTTACATAATACAATTAGTTTTTTTTTACATTAGTGATCGAACCCATTCGGGCTGTCTACGTATCCCTCCCAATTTTGGGCTCAATAAGAGCGAATCAGGTCAACATAGTTCTTCATCTTCTCTTAATCCTCACTACTCTTCGCCAACGATTATGGTTTCTCTTTCGCTGTTTGACTCTTCCGATCTTGTAAGCTTCTCCAGCAGATAATCTGAGTCCAACGTGACTTGATTCAGTTTCCTACATGCGGCTTCCTAATTTTACGAGCAAGTAATACATTCTACGGAGTCGTGCGCTAAGTTGTGTCTCTTCTCACTCAATATCATGTCATCCGTATTAAAAGCATTTTCCGATGCTATTATGAACTCCGGAATTGTTAGTAAATCACGAGTCGTGGTAGAAAGCACTGGACATATATGTCCATGGCTTTTCCACCAAATTAAAACACCAAACTCAGATAAAGTAAAACCTACATCTGACTATGTTTGTAAATATAGTTTTAATTCATTTAAAGATGTTAATGATAAGGAGTCAACAAGGCATCATGCTCTTTTCAATAGATGTATAAATGCAAAGGCTGAAGTGGTTGTGACTTGTGACATATATTCAAACACTTAATTTAATATATCTTTATTAGTTGTAATATAAACATCAATGTTCCCGTCAAAATTGTAGCATTTAACAGCCAAGCCGAAGTAACCTTGGCAGTGTCCACGTGCAAGACACGTGGCGTTAATGCCATCGATTTAGGCAACGCCTCACATGCAAGGCACATGGCACTAATTTCATCAGCCTTTGGCAGCGCTCATGCGCAAAACACATGGCTCCAATACCATCGGCTTGGGCCGCGGTGCACGTGCAAAGCACGTGGCGTCGGGATCAAGTAGTTGAAGCATTTGCTTCAGGTAGAGAATAATCTCTATCTTCGAAAAATATTTTCCATAATCGTTCAAAAACAAAAAAAAAATCATCTCTATAAAAATAGAAAGCTCTTGGATCAAAAATCCATCGTGTATAAAATTCACTGATTGATTTTAAAGATAAATTTGAGCAATTGAGATCTCTTAAATGAGATATTTACTCAAAATAATTGATCCTTCTTTGCTCCTATAAATAGGAGCCCAAGAGATCAAATCAGAGACACACAAACCTCCCATAATCTTCTGCAACCGAGAATTTAATTCTCTTTCAAGAACGTCTTCTTTCTCTTCGAAACTCTAGGTAAAGTATCGAGAAAAGATCTCTTGCCTAATATCTCCATTTAAAAGAGGCTTAGCCTCTCATAAGAACTTGGTTCTTCCATTAGATCAAAAATCTATGAGACAAATCGCTCCTAAAACGGGAAATTATGTTCTCAGGTAGAGATCTTGATCTTAAAATCCAAGATTTGATTGAAAACTCAAGTTTTCTCATCATCAAAAGCAAAGTCAGAGCTTTTTTCTCTGTGAGACTTAGTTCTCCGTAAAAAAAAACATGCTTGTTTAAGAACTCGAGACCTTAACAATGGTCAAAAGACCAGCTTCGGATAAATTTGATGGTTAAAATATATCATCTCCTGAAAGTTTGAATCTTTCCAAACAGTAGGGCGTGGACCCTCTAAAGAACCCTAGCTCGGTTCGCTTCACGTGTTGAGCACGCGCACTGAGTCATTCAGTTCATATGGCTGCATCACGTGGGAAGCACATGAGTAAGCCAAGGACCTTATTCGGCTCAACTCAAGCTGAGCGCCAATATACTCATAGACTCATGTGAATATCACGTGAGCAAACCCCAGAGCCCTATCGGCTTTAGCCGAGTCGAGCCATACACATGTCGTGCATGCTCTTGGTACCAAACCGACCATATTTAGCAAGAATGGCCAAGTCTTGAAGTATAATCTTTTGTAATGATCATATTATTAGCTCAAGAGCTATATAAGTCAACTTAGCTCCTAAAAAGGACCAAGTGTTCCTGGGTCATGCCTGTACCCTAAGTACCTTAAGTTGATCTTAATCTTGAATACGACTAACGATCCTTAATTAAACCCTTAAGTTGATCTTAGTCTCAAATAAGGCTAACGATCCTTAGTTACTTCTAAGTTGATCTTAGTCTAAAACAGGACTAACGATCCTTAGATCAAAACAAGTATTCCCTGAACTGATGGACCTCATCAATATGAGAAATGCAACTTAAGTTCATCCTAAAATCTAATATATACAGATTTGGACTAATTCGCGTCCTACGGACGACAATATTAGTCTCCGTATACAATCTAAAGGTAACCTAAAATAAATAAACATATAACACAACACATGAAGGACCAGACCTGGAATTCAGGAAGTTAATATCACTTTGTGGTAACGTAATTAACTGCAGGGGTTTGCGCCTACAGGAAAAAGCATCCCTATAATCAATAAACCCCTCATCCGTGAAGGGGAATATGAAAGTAAGCTACATCGTTCGTATCCATCCAAACCTTCAATATACGGTGCCATAAATCAACTTGGTATCTTCGGAGAGGTGGATGGATATGTTCCAAATAGTATATTCCCTCAGATTCAGGCTAAACGAGCTCCCCCGTGCCTCAGTCCGATTTCCGGTGGTAAACAGATTTTGGCACGCCTGATGGGGCATTTTTCTCCTTTCACTCCATACTTTGTGTGTTGTGTTTCGCAAACAAAATCGCGGTATACTATGTATATGGTTGCTCTTGGGTTTGGGATACTAAGGCTGGTGTTTCATCTCCATGCAGATCAATGGCTTTCACCTGCAACAACTGCAACTGCAGCTATGGTGCCAACACTACCCCATCCGGTGGGATTAAGTACGGGTCACTCATAACCCCAATGTTCTGCATCCCAGCTCCTCAAAACATGAATGAGATCTTCTTCAAGATAGTGCTCACATCTCTTACCTTCGGTGCCTCAACGCCGAAGGAGGAAACTCAGAAAAAGTCGATCTTCCCTGCCGTACACCAAAAACATCTCATTAGTCCTTCTTAGGTACTTGAGAATATTCTTTACTGCTATCCAATGCTTCTCCCCTGGGTTTGATTGATATCGGCTTACAATGCTCAGGACGTATGCTACATCTGGTCTGGTACACAATATCGCATATATTATAGAGCCTACCGCTGAAGTGTAGGGTATAATAGACATACGAGCCCTTTCCAAATCAGTCTTGGAAGACATCTCTTTGGAGAGGGTGATTCCATGACAAGCCGGTAGATTACCGCGCTTAGAATCTTCCATACTGAATCGTTTCAGTATGGTGTCGATGTACCTTGACTGTGAGAGCCCCAACATCCGTTTAGATCTGTCACAATGGATATGGATCCCAGAATGTAGGAGGCATCACCCAGGTCCTTCATGGAGAACCCCTGTGACAAGAATCCCTTGACTGATTGTAGCATAGGAATGTCATTTCCTATCAAGAAAATGTCATCCATGTACAGGACGAGGAATATCACACTTCTCGCTACAATTTTACTATATATGCATGGTTCATCTGGATTTTTGATAAAGTCGAATTTCTTGACCGTCTCATCAAAACAGATGTTCCAACACCGCGATGCCTGCTTTAGTCCATAAATGGACTTAAGAAACTTGCACACTTTCTCGCTGCCCCCACTCTGAATGAAACCCTCCGGCTGATCCATATAGACGCGCTCTTCCAAATTTTCATTTAGAAAAGCGGTCTTTACGTCCATCTGCCAGATCTCATAGTCATGGAAGGCATCAATGGCAAGAAGGATCTGAATGGATTTGAGCATAGCCACTGGAGAAAATGTTTCATCATAGTCCAAACCAGGTCTTTGACGAAAACCTTTTGCAACAAGTCTAGCCTTATAGGTTTCCACCTGTCCATCTACACCAATCTTCTTTCTGAATATCCATTTGCAGCCTACGGGTTTTACCCCTTCTGGAGCAAAGTCCAAAGTCCATACTTTGTTGGTTACATAGACTCCATTTCGTTCCGCATTGCATCCAGCCATTTTACTGAATCTCGGCTCTGAATGGCTTGCTGGAAGCTAGTTGGCTCATCATCTTCGATGATGCAATCCTCTCGATCCCTGTCAATGAGAAAACTGTAGTATCACTCGGACGGATGAGATAGCCTACTAGTTCTGCAGAGCGGCGGAGGTATGTCAGGTTCTTTCGAAACGTTTGATTCCACCATGCTTTCAGTAATAGTTTGTGGATCTAGAATTTCTTCCAGTTCTATTGCGCTCCCACTTATCTGATTTTCTAAAAATTCAGTTTCCAAAAAGTAGGCATGCCAAGAAACAATTTTTTTTGTTCCTATGTGTAATAGAAAAGATACCCCCTGGAGTTTTTTGGGCATATCCCACAAACTTACACAATACTGAGCGCGCCTCAAGCTTGTCCATATGCTGGTTTTTTACAAAAGCTAGACATCCCCATGTCTTAAGGTACTTAAGATAGGGTTTCATCCCACTCTATATCTGATATGGTATGGTAGGCACTGACTTAGTACGAACCTTGTTCAAAAGATATGCGGCCGATTCTAGTGCATAGCCCCAGAAAGATCGCGGTAACTCAGCATTACTCATCATGGGACGAACCATATCTAATAGGGTTCTGTTCCACTTTTCTGATATATGCGCTGAGGTGTGTATGGGGGAGTAAGCTGAGAGAGAATTCCATTCTCTTTTAAGTAGCCTAGGAACTCGGCACTTAAGTATTCACCACTTCGATCGGATCTCAGTGTCTTAATACTTTTGCCGGTTTGTTTTTCCACTTCATTCTTGTATTCCCAGAATTTCTCAAAGGGCTCGGATTTATGTTTCATCAAGAATACATGTCCATACCTAGAGAAATCATCCGTAAAAATAATGAAGTAGGAATAACCACTTCTCGCATGTGTAGATATTGGACCACATACATCGTTGTGTATGAGTCCCAAGAGCTCGCTCGCTCTTACTCCGTGTCCAGTGAATGGAGTTTTTGTCATCTTTCCTTTAAGACATGATTGACAAGTTGCATAAAACTGATATTCGAACGGATCCAAATATCCATCTCTATGTAACTTCATCAACCGTGTTTCATTGATGTGACCCAGTCTACAATGCCACAAGAAAGCCTGATTTAATTCCGGAAACTTTCTTTTAAGTGTGTTCTGGACACTGAAAACCTGAGCTTGATTCAGTACGTAATGTACCTGACCCAATCAAATTTTGATTTAGGTGGATGTGTATGACATCGCTTACAAATGTAAAATCATATCCTTCTTTAGAAAATAAAGATACAGATATGATATTACAGGCTAGACTAGGTACATACAAACAGTTACGTAGAATCAATATCTGCCCACTTGTCAATCCTAGGTGATATTCCCCTATGGATTCAGCTTCCATGCTCATTCCGTTGGCAACTTTGAGAGTCATACCACCTTCCTTGATAACTCTACGGTTTCTCAAAGTATGTAATAAATTTCAGATATGAGATCCTGATCCGGTATCTAGTACCCAGAAAGTAGTGTTAATAGATAGACATTTTTCAATTACAAACACACTCGAAGCCGAAACCACAACGTGCTTCGAATCCTAGCTTCTGGCTTTCTAAGCCCTGCAGTCCTTCTGACAATTCGCTGTCCTGTGACTACAAAGACATGCCTCATTTCCTACTACTAGCCCCAAAACTTTTTCCCTGGCTTTTCCCTCTACCTTACTGACACCGCTTATCGGCTCGGTGGAGGCATTCTTCTTCTCTCCCTTGGCTTTCACCTTGGATCTAGAAGAGAAAGATTCCCCAATAAGCAGAGTGGGTGTCTCCCTGAATTCTTTCAGGGTGCCCTCTGAGCTTCTCAATATATTGAGGAGACTTGGAAGTGTAACTTCCTTCCCTTAAATTTTGCAATCCAAGATAAACTGGGCGTAAGTAGATGGTAGGGACTATAGAATCAAGTCGATACATAACTCGTTCTCTAACGTGGTCCCATGGTCGATGAGCTATTTAATATAGCTAATCATCGTAAGGACTTGGTCCCCTACAGATGACCCGACAACCAATCTCGCTTGAAGCAATATCTTCGAGGTCTTATATCTTGCGATCCGAGATTGCTCTCCATATAAAACTTTGGTATGGAGGAAGATGGAAGTTAAGTCCATCTTCTCATGCTGCCTCTGGTGTTCACTATCCATTGAGGCTAACATGAGGCACTTGGCTCTCACACAATCCTTTTCCAATGTCAGACGGATATCCATATCCGCGACGGTGGAACTTGGACCTAGGATGGCGGGGGGTTTTGTAGTAAGGAGGTAGTCTAGCTTGTCACAGGTAAGTTCTATCTGGACATACCATAGACAATCAATATAGATCAGCTCAGTCAAATTATTAGCTAATAACCTATGTCCGGTCATAGTGGTTGCTGCAATTAGGAGAGAGAGAAGAAACACTTAGAATGATGCTCTTGCAAGTTTAGATTGGTTATTAGTTTATCTAAACAGGATGGCTCCCATTGTTTCCTCGAATCCTTCCTCAAGCCATAAAAGAAGAATTAGTCAGGATTAATCTCACTTTTACAATTCTTGCTTAACCTTTCGGCCATGCTAGTGTTGGTACTTCGAGGGAGGTTTTCCCTCGATACGGCCTGTCTCACAGCCATTAGTACGACGTATGGAGAAGGTATGCATGTGCTCACTGGGTTTACACTGGACAGGACTCGTCGGGAACTGCTTGTTGGTATTATACCTATCGTCGGGTAGCAGTTCCCAGGTGGCATGAGTACAGTTAGTTCGTTCACTTGCCATCGCTACTTCGTCTCGAGTGTGTTCCCACTACACTTAGATTACTGCCCTACCAAGCTCAAAGGAGTCGTGCAAACAGGTAGTAGTTGGGTGTAGTCCCGAAGCACTTGTTGACAGTAGCGATCAAATAGTATTCGTCTTTCCCGTTATTAGGGGTTGATATCGCGCAGTGTTCGGAAAGCCATTACACAAAGTCCTTGGCCTGGGTAGCCGTTACGTGCAGCTAGTACTGCTGACGGCTTGTGGTTAAACCCACCGCCAGCTTACTGTCGAGTCTTTAGAGTCCCATACAGAGGGTTTCCCTGCTTCAGGCAATTGATGTAGACCTCGTATGGTTTTACGACCGGGCTTCGATCACATACGTGTACTTGAACACGGATGCTGATCAGGCAGACAATACTAGTGGGCTTTGTTTTAAGCCGGATCCTAGTATTGTATTATTGGATTGTTATCGTCTCAGTGTATCCGTATTTTTCGGAATACGGATACGGGTATGTATATACGGTGAAAGGGGCATTCTTGTAATTTGTCAAGGCATGCTTCTAGAGGGTGCCACCTTATTATTTGTATTATCCATTTTCCAAATGGATTAATGAGGTGGATATTGAAGGAGACTTTGTGTGGCATGGTAAGGAATGGCTATTTTGATTTGTTTATTGGTCTTGACTTACTATTGAAGCATGGGTGTATTTTTATATGGTCTTTTATTCCATGGCTCAATAAGTGAGAAGAGGAAATATATTAGCCATTCTCCACACTTTCCATTCTTGATGTTCACTTGATTTTTCTTGAGTTGCTCTCCTTTCTTGAGCTCTCTAGGTTTCCTCCATCTTCTTCTTTCTCTAAACTAAACCCTAATCCTTCACATGTGTTGTGAGCCATAGGGTTTAGTGAGACTACACAATCCTTTAGCATTCTCTACATCTCCTAGGCTAGTTGGTTTAGCAAACCATCTACCTTAGTTACCTTATTTAGAGGTTGAAACTTGGAGCACATTCTATCGCGGTGGATCAACTTTGACGAGGGAAGGCCGATGGAGCAAACCCGATCCGATCACCGAGGAGCCTTGGTGAGGAACACTAGAAGACTCAAAGGACTCGATCTTGGAGGTATAACCATCTCACCGAGTAGTTAAATCTCTTAGATAGATAAGCTAGTTAAGATCCTGGAGTTATAGCCAGTGTTGCGTAGTCAAAATCATCGTTTTTTTGTAAATTCCGCCTCCTTCCGAACTGCGGGGTGCGCGACATCGGCTTACAGTGGTATCAAAGACTACAAAACCTTAACTAGCTAGTTAGCAAAGTCTTTAGAAATTCGATCACGGAAAAATCCCAAAATTACATCCGAAATGCACGTTTTTTGTCGTTTTTCAAAACAGGTCCAAAAATCTTTTCAGGGGCCTTAAAAATACGTGCAGGGTTTTTGGAGACTACTGAAGAAAATTGGGTCCTTGAATCCCCAAGACCGCCGCGGAAACGCGGCCAAACCATGAGTTTGGCCGCCGTTCCACGGCTGAGTCAAGGGTGACTCGACCCGATTTTCTACAGTATGTTTATTATGGTGAGTTATAATATTTAGGATATTTTGTTTCTGTCCAGGATCTTTTGTGCACTGTGTTGTACTTGGGATAGATTCAAATTTAGTTATTGATCGAAATTCTAAGTACTTTGACTAATCGGATTCTTCTGTGTTTGATTTATGTGTTCGTAAAGTTCAGCTAATTGCTATATGTCGGTTAGTTTGGGGTTGCACATATCTGTAATGTTTGGTTTATGGATATGGATTTTATTGGATCATCGTGGATGAATAGCCGGGGATGTGAGAAGAGTGTTTTCTTTTCTTTCATTCAATGTAATTTGTAAAAGTGATGTAATATTATTTTGCGGGGCATATCCGAGTTGAGGTTGTATCCACCATTGTATATTATTTCTTTTACTGTTTTTGCTCTTAAGATAGACCCAAGGTGGGGTGCACAAACTACCGAGTTCTTTGAAGTGCCAAGAGACCTACTCATTTTACTGAGGTAGGCTGCTTCACTTCGGGAATTTTGTGGGTAGTTTGCCGCACCCGTAGGGGTCTAGGGTGGGGTTTGGCTATTCATCATGACCGTGGAATCCATCTTTCATTACATGTTTAAACGAAACGCGGAATTCCTAATATATCCAATATATTCATCTGTGATCTGGAATGCCTATTATTGCGTGAGACGAATACATACATACATACATACATGTATGTATGTGTGTGTGTGTATATATATATATATATATATTATATCTAGTAGACGTTGATTATGTTTTGCACCCGCGCTAGTCTAGCCCCCGCTCTGGCGTTAGTTAAATAACCTAACGGTGTTAGACGGGGCCCAGTGGCGAATGCGGATGGCATAAGCGTACGTTGTATTTTCGTTTCTTTTACTGCAATGATAGGATTTGCAAATGAAGGGACCGCATTAACAAAGATTAATGCAAGATAAAACAAACCAAAACTTAATCGTTGGAACAATTTCAAAACCACTCGGTTTTCTTCAAAAATCAATTTTAAATGCGGAGCTTAAACCACTCCTTTTAAAAAGCTATCATGGTTCCTTCGACTATATCAAGTTCACTACATTCACGGTTTCGCCAAAACCATCCGTAGCCCTCCGTCATTTCATATGAATATTCAGTAGTATTCAAGCAATGTTTGTTGACCTTCACCAAGGCATAGTGATTGGTAGTTGCTGGGTATTCATATGTAGCATAGACATATGCGTTGGTTTGGGACAGTCGTACTACTTTGTTGGCCTTCGTCAAGGGTATGTACGAGTGATTTCAAATTAACCTGGATAATAACGGGTAGAACTTGACATGTGACTTATGATATGTTGGCCTTCGTCAAGGTCATAAGAGCATGGGGCGAAAATCCACATCGGGAGTTTCTAAGGTACTGAAACTTGCTAGTGTTGCATGCCATTTGGAGTGTGATAATCATGGTAGGCTTCCTTCTTGGTTATCACACAATGATATTTAGATCCCGATCCTACTTTGAGTATGCGCTACTCTTCGGGAGATTTTTCATTAAACGATCAATGCTATAAACCAAGTAGGTGTCTAGAACGGTGTTAGCGGGGCTACACCTCCAGGAAAAAGAGCTTATGTGATTAAGGAACTGTTCCTAGCAAAATTTTCGGCTAAGAGCTATTTGTTCCCTTATAACCCTTATAAGAAAAGGGAGATAAGAAAGAGGAAAAGAATTCACGGTTGGACGTCACGTGTTAAATATGTGAGCGCTTATATGCAAAGCATATAAGTGCTGAAAGCAAATGACAAGGGCCAAACAGGCCTCGCGTGCTAAACACGTGAGCGCTCATATGTGAAGCATATGAGCTCTGAACACAAATAACTAATGGCCAAACAGGCCTCAGGTGCTAGACAAGTGAGCGCTCATATGTAAAGAATATGGGCGCTAAAAATAAACTGAATAAAATAATTAATGGCCAAACAAGCCTCACGTGTAAAACACGTGAGCGCTCATATGCAAAACATATGAGCGCTGAACATAAACAGGCTAAAACCCACAGCAGGGATGACATGTTAAGCACTTGAGTTCTCTTGCCTCTCACATACAAAGCATGTGAGCGCCCCAATTTAAAATGTTCCCATTAAATTCTATGTGATAAAATTAAATCCTATTTGGAAAATATTTTCCCTGATCTTTCTAATATGGAAAGATCTTTCTCTAACAGAGAATCCTGGATTTAAAATCCGATAGTGATAAAATATCACCAATTAAATCATCTGATAGAATTAAATTCTATTTGGGAAATATTTTCCCGATCTTTCTCAAACTAGAAAGATCTTCTCTGTTATATAGAGGACCTTTGGATCAAAGATCCAACGGTGATCATCTGGTAGAATAAAATACTATCATAGGAAAATATTTTTCTAATCTTGTTAAACTAACAAGATATTCATATAATAAGAATAAAATTCTATGTTAAACTAACGTGATATCCATATGATAGAATTAAATTCTATATTAAGGAAATATATTTCTGATCTTGTTAAACTAAAAAGGTATGATAGAATAAAATTCTAATCTTGTTAAAACTAACAAGATATTCATAATCTTGTCAAACAAACAAGAAATCTTCTCTGTTACACAGAGAGCCTTTGGATCAAAAATCCAACGGTGAATAAAATTCACCAATTGATCTAAAAAAGATCATAGAATCAATTATGATCTCTCAATGAGATATTCTCTTAACAAATTGATTCTTGTTCTTCTCGTATAAATAGGAGCGAGGAGAGGAGGAGAGAACAAGGAGAGACCCCCTATAAGCTTTGAAAAAACAAAAGAAAAAAGAAAAAAATAGAGAACTCAATTCTCTAGAGGAAGAAAATCCCCTTCTTAAACAAAATCCTAGGTAAGAAGAAAATACAGAGATTATCCTATCTCTTCCTTAAGGGTTTAACCCTTCATACAAGAACTTAGTTCTTCCTCTGGTTGAGGTCTGCAGAAGCAGATCTCCCAACAAGTTGAGAATTTAATTCTCATCGGGGAGATTCTGTTATGCAGATTCAAACCTTAGGGGAAAGAACTAAGTCCAAAGAATTTAATTCTTCCAAAAGTATATAGAAATTTAATTCCTCTGATAAAACTAGAGTTTTACCCTGTAAAAGAATTTAATTCATAAAAAACAAGGGACCTGAAATTCTTAAAACTCAGATCAAAATCTCTATGCATATAAAAGAAAAGACTGGTCACGTGTTCCCACGTGAGCACCTCCGATGAACAAAAATGAATGATTGAGATCGAATCACGCGTTCTCACGTGACCCCCAAACAGTTGCTTAAATGGAAAAGGGGAAAAATCCAAAGACAGCGCTCACATTTTGAGCACCTCATGTGTCCGCACGTGAGCACTGTATGAGCTAAGTGATTAGCACTTACAAAAGGAAGAGGGAATAAACCCAAAGAAGCAATGCCCAACTCTGGGGCGCCTCACGTGCCCACACGTGATGGCCACAAGAATTAAGTGTTTAACACTTATATACAGATGGGGATTTGGACCCAAGTGTACAACACCAACTTTCAGGCGCCTCACATGCCACACATGAGCGCCCTAAATTTCAATGTTTAACACTGCTTTAGAGACTCACGTGAGCACCGAGCATATATTAGTGTTTAACACTATAAGAAGCCAACTTCAGTCCCAAATTGGCTAAGTCTTCTTGAGATTAAAACGTCTTGGATCTCCAAATAGACTGAGCCTCTATGTTCATGACTTCCCAAACTAATTGACCAGAACGATGTCCATCACACATCTCCTAAGTTAATCTTAGTATTCTAAAAATGACTAATGATTCTTAGATGGTCCACCATGATCTCTCCCCTCAGTCTGGAATTTGGTTCAAGGGTACATCTCTCCACACCTCTGATACATGTCGTTGTAATTCTTCAACGTCTTCAGAGAGGTGGAGGGTCCCGACAACCAACAACTCTTGGTGCACTTCCAAACCGATGAGCACATCCCAACGGACCGCAACGTCTTTAAACTAGCTATGGACCAAAACATCTTTAAACTAACAACGGACCGAAACGTCCTTAAACTAAAGCAATGGAGCCCAAATGCTCTATTGTTGGGTCTGAATGATCCCAAAACCTTGTTAAGTAAATCTTAGCCTAAAATTAGACTAACGTATCCTTAACTAAAATTTAAGTTGATCTTAATCTTAAACGAAATTAACGATCGTTAAATCAACCCAAACCCAAATCTAAGATATACGGATTTGGACTAATCCACGCCCTACGGGCGAGAACATAAATTAGTCTCTGTATACAATCCACGGGCAACCAAAAATAAAACAACACACACGATACGAAGTGACCTTCTGGAGCAGGGAGAAAGTGGTTATCGCTATGCGGTAGCGTAATTAACTGCAGAGGCTTGCGCCAGCAGGGAAGAACGTCCCTACAATCAAAAATCCCCTCGCAAACGAGGGGGAATCTGACGAAGTCTGCTACAACGGCCGCATCTGTCCAAACCTCTGATACACGGTACCATAAATCAACTTAGCATCTTCGGAGAGGTGGACGGATAAATCCAAATAGTATCTGCCCCCAAATTCAGGCAAGATGACCTACGTGGTCCGTCTCTGTTTTTGGCAGTAAACAGATTCTGGCATGCCCGGTGGGACCTTTTCCTCTTTCCACTCCACTCTTCGTGTGTCGTGTTCGCGAACAAATTGCGGTTTAAGATGGTTGCCCTTGGATTCAAGGTAATAAGATTTGGTGCCTTGCTCTTGTGCAGAAACATAACATCGATGGCTTCCAGCTACACCAACTGCAACAGCAACTTTCACTCCGTCCCCGCCGGAGGAGTGACTTATGGGGCCCAAGCGGCCTCCATCTTTGCAATGCTAGTGGAACAGGTAACCCAGGCCACCGCTAGACTGTATTTTGGGACCATGATCCCGCCAGCAAGCTTCAGTGCCCCAGTGCCATCATAAGAAGCTCCTAAGAAGTCAGTCTTCGATCGACTTGCAATCTCCACGGCCCCTCTCAATGGGTCGTCCAATTCTAACGCTTCAGTCATTAACAGGCTGAGCCACAGCTCACGTGGGCCCGCAAAAAGGTTCACGATACCTGAAGGGGTTATCCCGAAGCGGATAGCCATTCCAGTTCCGGCAGACGAAGTCGTCAGAGGGGATTCTCCTGCTAAAGGATCGGTCTTTGCAAGATTGGTCGTTCGAACTCCTGCTTCCGGCGAAGTCACAAAGACTGCTTACCCTATCAAAAGGTCGGCCTTCGCAAGATTGACCGTCCCCTCTAAACGGACGTCAGTCTTCAACAAGCTGACACCAACGGCGGCCTCTCATCAAAGCAGGGGGCACGACGGAGCCGCTTCCACAGCTGAGGTGGTCCCATCGACATGCTCGACGTCGCCACCGGCGCTGGGTGAGAAGAGCTGGGGGAAACTCCCCCTCTGGATTTACTCCACCAGCTCCAATGGTGGAAATTGACGCTGCTGTTCCAACTAAGAACAACTTTGATCCGCTCAGGAGGGTGCGAAAGAACTCTCCAACCTCTGTACTGAAGAAGTCGCCTCCACATGCTGAAAACATGGTACAGGCGAAACCGGAACAGCCCCCTCAGCGGCTGTCCTCCCGAATCCACAGAGTCTGGCGAAAAGTTCAGGATTCTATGATCAACAAGAACTATTCTCGTCGACCGGAGAAATTGAAGGTTCGACGAGAGGGAAGTCATCCCTCTAGCATGCAGCGAGGGACTTCTCAGGCGCCTGTTACAATAGCTCCTTTGACTTTGACTTCTCACAAAAAGAGAAGGCCAGAGAATCTACCACCACTGGCGGCAAATCCCAAGGGTGATGGACCCAAACGCCCCAAGTCTGGTGGCATGATCGTACACACGGTGTACATGGCTTCCAGGAAAGAGGAAAGCCGGACTTCCACGGGTCATCGACCACTCACACGGTCTGTGACAAAAGCTTAGGAGCAATAACAAAAGCTCCAGGAGATGCTGACAAAGATGGTCGCACTCACTGGGCAGAAAGAAAGCCCGGAAGCATCGTCCGAACAGCGCCAAGATCAGGAGACCGACACCGAGTTCCTGCGGAGGGTGATGGAAAGGAAAGATAAGGAGGTCGTAGAACAAGCCGCTAATATAAAACAGATGGCGCTTCTGTTCCAAGATATGGTGGGGATGATGTTCCAGCCGGAACCTCCGGCCGAAGACCCTCCGATAATCATCGAAGACGACAGAGGGGAAACGTCAAACCCTCCTCCGGCTGTCTTAGCAGCCCAAGAAGAGACAATTTCTAAGGCTGCCCTTGATGACTACATAGCTCAACACATACGAGTTCATCAAGCTAGTGAAGCGGCAGGCCAAGTCGTCAGAACTGGGCAACCTTATCCAGGCTGGTATGATCAAATCAAGTACCCGCTAGGATATACGATCCCTAAGTTCTATGTGTATAAGGGGATGGGCAATCCACACTAGCACATTGCTCAATTCAGAGCTTTGTGCGGTAATACTTGTTAGTGTATATGCCCTAGAGGCCATTACTGTATCATACTAGTTTGTATATTACTTAATAGAAGCTTGGGATATTCACAGTTGTATAGACAATCTTGCTCAAAATGGTAGAATGCTACTTGGTTTGTTTCTACTTTAATATGTGCATGTGTTTCTTTTAGCATATTGCTTATACATATTAGTAGAGCCCTTAGGATCTTTGCTTGATTACCAGCGTTGTGATGGCAGTCACACTTATGGGGGCTGGGTGGTCTACAAGCACATCCTTATACAGGTCCCTAGTCGTAGGATTATCGAGACAGGACATCGATACTCCGGAGTAGACTAGCGTATGCGCTTCTCATCTCAGCAGGGGAGATGGTCTGTCCCACAGCCATTAGTACGTCGTACTTGAGATAGTATGCGGGTGCTCGTTAGGTTACGAGTACACTGGACAGGACTCGTCGGGAACTGTTGATTGGTACTATACCTATCATCAGTTATCAGTTTCCAGGTGACATGAGTACAGCTTAGTCCGTTGACTTGACACTGTCGCTTCGCCTCGAGTGTGTTCCTACTGTTCTTAGATTGCTATCCTACCACGGCTCAAATGAGTCGTGCAAACAGGTAGTAGTTGGGTGCAGTCCCGAAGCACTTGGAGGCAGTAACGGTTAGACGGGATTCATCTCTCCCGGTATTGGGGGTTGATATCGCGCTGTGTCTAGGAGAGCCATTACACAAAGTCCCTGGCCAGGGCAAGTGAGATATACTGGTAGCGTTTCCAGTGTTATCTCAGGATGTTCTAGGCTACACTCCGACACGAATTGTACCGCTATTAAGGAACTGACGTTTACCGCCCTCTAGGCCCGCCATGCGATACTCTTAGACGAACAGACCGGACTGTACGGAGATTGTCCCATTCAGGCTCAGTAGGAGTTCGGATGGGTTCACCTCATCAGTCTTCTTATCGGCATCTACCTAGGGACCGTTACGTACAGCTAGTACCGCTTGCGGCCTGTAGTTAAACCCACTGCCAGCGTAGTGTCGAGTCTTTAGAGTCCCACACAGAGGGTTATTCGCCTTTGGGCAAAACAGAGTAGAGGTCGCATGGTTTTGCGACGGGGTTCGTTCACATCCGCGCACTTGTGCCCGTTTGGTGTCCGGACAGTTATTACTAGCGGGCTTTGGTTTAAGCTGGATCCTAGTATATGTTTTGGGATTGGTTTTATCTCATTGTATTCGTGTTCCTTGGAACATGGATACGGGTGTGTATGCACAGTTGACAGAGGCAGAGGCAGAGGATTCTCATTAGGGTTGATGACCGTGGTCTTTTTCCAAACCCTAATGAATACATGAAATATGATTATTGATATTAATTATAGATAATTGTGTTATGGTTAGGGTTGTTGACCATTTGACTATGGTTGACTTGTTGACCCATGTTGACATATTGACCATCATTATTTCACATGAAAGATGCTCTATGATTCTTGCAAAATTCATTAAATGTGAAATGATAATGGTCATTTCAAATAAACCATCACAATTATCTTTGATTAATTATTAATTTTCTTAATTCACATATATGTGAGAATGGTTGATAATTATCCTCATTCTCTCTTGCTCATTCTCTATCATCCAAAGCTCATCCTCTTCCTCTCTCTCATAGCTCTCATCTCTCATGTGTTGAGAACCATTAGCTTTTGAGATAAAACACCAAAACTCTTCTATTCTCATTCTAGGGTTCTAAGTTTAGCAAGCCAAGCACTTTAGTTACCTCTAGGTTGAGGTAGGAGCTCAAGGTAGAGGCCATCGGGTGGATCTTTCTTCGGCATGAGAAGGCGACGAGGAGGACCCGTTCAACCCACTCCAAGGAGCAAGAAGAGAAGGAGTTCAAGACTTAGGTATAACCCTCTAACCGAGTAGCTAAATCTTTTAGCTTGGTTGTTAGTTTTTGTTTAGCAAAGATCCTATCTTTTTAGTCCATGTTGCCTTGAGTTTAAAAAATTGTTTTTTTACCGTTTCCGCCTCCCCGTAAGCACCGGGGTGGGCAATGTGGACTTACAGTGGTATCAGAACCTAGCTAAACAACAACTAGCATGTTAGCAAAGTATTTAGAATTTCGATCCGAGAAAAATCGCAAAACACTTCCAAAAAACTTAACGTTTTGCCGATTTTTAAAACTGCTTTAAAAATAATTCTACATACATTAAAAATCGGCTCAGGGTTTTGTAAGAACAGTCAGCAAAAATGAGCCACTGACTCGGTCAACGCGCCGCGGAACCGCGGCGAGAACATGCTTCTTGCCGCAGATCCGCGGCCGAGTTGACTCGGCCGCGACTCATCCTTGCTGCAGTTTAATCAGTGTTCTGTTTTGGGATTTTTAGAATATGTTGTTTCTGCCCAGAATTTCCAGAGAACAAAGTTGTGTTTGGGGTAGTTGCAAATCCGTATTCTTAATCGAAGTTCTATAGACTTTAGCTAATGGGGTTATATCTGTGATGTGATATATGCACTGAACGTCAACTAATCGCTATACGTCGATTTGTGGGGGTTGTGCATATCTGTGATCTGTAATGTTGATGGATTATGTATATGAACTCGTTGGATTGTCGCGGATGAATAGCCGGGGTTTTGTAAGATGAGAGTTTTCTTTATCTTTCATTTGATGTAATATGTAAATTGATGTAATATTATTTTTATGGCCGCACATCCGGGATGAGGTTGTAGCCGCCATTGTATATTATTTATTTTACTGTTTTTGCTCCTAGGATAGACCCAAGGTGGGGTGCGCAAACTACCGGGTACCTCGAAGTGCCGAGTAGCCTACTCACGTTATTGAGGGAGGTTGCATCACTTCGGGTACTTGGCGGGTAGTTTTCCGCACCTGTAGGGGTCTAGGGTAGGGTTTGGCTATTCATCGCGACCGTGTAATCCGTCTTTCGTTGCAGGCTCGAACGAAACGCGGATTCCTATGATATCCAATGTGTTCATCTGTGATCTGGAATGGCTATCATTGCATCTGACGAATGTATATATCTATATATGATATCTAGTAGGCGTTGCTTATATTTTGCATCCGCGCTAGTCCAGCCCCCGCTCTGTCGTTAGTTAAGTAACTTAACGGGTGATGAAGGGGCCCCATGGCGAATGCGGATGGCATAAGCGTACGTCATATTTTCGTTGTTTTCTGCAATGGTAGGATTAATTGATGGGACGCATTAAATTAATGCAATAAAATAAACCAAAGTTAACTCGTTGGAACAATTTCAAAACCACTCGGTTTCTTTTCAAAACAGAAAACTTTTAAAAAACGCGGAGCTTGAACCACTCCCTTTAAAAGCTATCTCGTTCCTTCGATTATATCAAGTTCACTACGTTCACGGTTTTGCCAAAACCATTCGTAGCCCTCCGTCGTTTCATATGAATATTCAATAGTATTCAAGATATGTTTGTTGGCCTTAGTCAAGGCATAGTGATTGGTAGCTGCTGGGTATTCATATGTTGCATAGATAGAAGCGTTGGTTTGGGACAGTCGTATTACTTTGTTGGCCATAGTCAAGGGTATATACGGGTGGGTTCAAATCAACCTGGACAATGACGGGTAGAACTTGACATGTGACTTATGATTTGTTGGCCTTAGTCAAGGTCATAAGAGCATGGGGCAAAAATCCACATCGGGAGTTTCTAAAGAAACTGAAACTTGCTAGTGCTGCATACCATTTGGAGTTTGATAATGTTGGTAGGATTCCTTCAGCATTATCTCACAATGATATTTGGATCCCGATCCTACTGTGAGTATCCGCTACTCCTCGGGAAACTTTTCACTTAACGATCAATACTATAAACCAAGTAGGTGTCTAGAAAGGTGTTAGCGGGGCTACGCCCACAGGGAAAAGAGGTTATTTAATTAAGGAACTTCGCGAAAGCGTCGTAAAACCTCCCTCGAAGTACCAACACTGGCCTGGCTGAACGGTTAAGCAAGTATTGTACGGTGAGATTGATCCCGACTAATTCTTCTTTTAGGGTTTGAGGAAGGATTCAAGAAACAGTGGGAGCCATCCTGTTTGGATAAATTAAAAACCAATCTAAACTTGCAAGAGCATCATGCTAATTGTTTTCTTCTCTCTCTCTTAATTGCAGCGACCCAGTGACCAGACATAGGTTTCATCTAGATAATAAAATGACTGAATCTGACTGTTATGATTGGCAAAGGTCTGTCCAGATATCCATTACCCATGACAAGCTGGGACACCTCCTAACTAATCAAACCCCTGCCGTCTCAGGACCAGTTTCCCTTGTCACAGATATTGATATCCGTAAGACATCGGGAAAAGACTGTGCGAATGCCAAGTGCGTCGTGTTGACCTCAGTTGATGGTGCATACCAGAGGGAGCACGAGAAGATGGACTTAGTTTCTATCTTCCTCCATAACAAAGATTTATATGGAGAGCAATCTCGTATCACAAGATATGAACCTCGAACGAATTGCTTTAAGCGAGGTTGGCTATCGGGTCATCTATAAGGGGCAACGTCCTTGCAGAGACCGGCTATTTTGATGAGCTCACGGACCTGAAGACCACATTGAAGAACGAGTCAAATACTAACTTGATTCTACAGTCTCTGCCCTCTACTTATACCCTGAAAGAAACCAGGGAAGTAGAAGGAAAGGGAAGGGCAAAAGTTTCGGGGCTGGATGTAGTAAAGGAGGGACGTTCCTATTGTTACGGGAATGAACATTGGCAGAAGGATTGCAGGGCTAGCAAAGCCAGTAGCTAGGATTCGAAGCATGTTGTGGTTTCGGCTTCGGGTGTGTTTGTAATAGAGAACAGTATGTCAATTAACCTTACTTCCTGGGTATTGGATACCGGATCAGGATCTCACATCTGTAATTCATTACAGGCTCTGAGAAACCGTAGAGTTATCATGATAGGTGATATGACTCTTAGGGTTGCCAACGGAATGAGCGTGGACGCTGAATCCGTAGGGGAATATCACCTTGGATTGACAACTGGACAGATATTGATTCTGCGCAACCATTTGTATGTACCTAGTATGGCTTGTAATATCATATCTGTATCCTTACTTTCTAAGGAAGGATATGATTTTACTTTTGTAAGCGATGTGGTCCACATCCATCTAAATCAAGTTCTGATTGGGTCAGGTACATTAGAAAACGGAATATACGTATTGAATCAAGCTCAGGTTTTCAGTGTCCAGAACACACTTAAAAGAAAGTCTCTGGAAACAAATCAGGCTTTCTTATGGCATTGTAGACTGGGTCACATTAATGAGACACGGTTAACAAAGTTACATAAAGAGGGATACTTGAATCCGTTCGAGTATCAGTCTTATGCCACTTATGAATCTTGTCTCATGGGAAAGATGACAAAGACTCCGTTCACTGGACACGGAGAAAGAGCAAGCGAGATCTTGGGACTCATATACAGTGACGTGTGTGGTCCAATGTCTACACATGCGCGAAGTGGTTATTCATACTTCATTACTTTTACGGATGATTTCTCTAGGTATGGACATGTTTTCCTGATAAAGCATAAATCCGAGGCCTTTGAGAAATTTCGGGAATACAAGAATGAAGTTGAAAAACAAACATGCAAGAGTATCAAAACACTGAAATCTGATCGAGGTGGTGAATACTTGAGTGCCGAGTTTCTGGACTACTTAAAAGAGAATGGAATTCTTTCTCAGCTTACCCCTCCATACACACCACAACACAACGGTGTATCGGAAAGGCGGAATCGAACTCTATTCGATATGGTTCGTTCTGTGATGAGTAAGGCTGAGTTACCACGATCTTTCTGGGGTTATGCACTAAAAACAGCTGCATATCTTTTGAACCAAGTTCCTACTAAGTCAGTGCCTACCACACCATATCAGATGTGGAGTGGGAAGAAACCCTGTCTTAAACACTTTAAGACATAGGGATGTCCAGCTTTTGTCAAAAAGCAGCATGAGGACAAGCTCAAGGCACGCTTAGTACAGTGTATGTTTGTGGGATACCCAAAGAACACCAAGGGGTATGTTTTCTATTACGCAGAGGAGCAAAAGGTCTTTGTTTCTCGTCATGCCCGCTTCTTGGAAACTGAGTTTTTGGAAAATCAGATAAGTGGGAGCGCAATAGAACTGGAAGAAATTCCAGAACCACAAGCTATTACTGAAAGCTTGGTAGAACCAGAAGTTTCAGGAGAACCGGACATCCCAGCGCCACTCCGCAGGAGTAGTAGGCAGTCTCATCCGCCCGAGAGATACTACGGTTTTCTCCTAGACGGGGATCGAGAGGATTGCATCATTGAAAATGATGAGCCTACTAGCTTCCAGCAAGCCATTCAGAGCGGTGACTCAGTAAAATGGCTGGATGCAATGCGGGCCGAGATGGAGTCCATGTACACCAACAAAGTTTGGACTTTGCTCCAGAAGGGGTAAAACCCGTAGGCTGCAAATAGATCTTCAGAAAGAAGATTGGTGTAGATGGGCATGTTGAAACCTATAAAGCTAGACTTGTTACAAAGGGTTTTCGTCAAAGACCTGGTTTGGACTATGACGAGACCTTTTCTCCAGTGGCTATGCTCAAATCCATTCGGATCCTTCTTGCCATTACTGCTTTCCACGATTATGAGATCTGGCAGATGGACGTAAAGACG
Source organism: Agapanthus africanus (assembly GCA_030015575.1). Classification (NCBI taxonomy): domain Eukaryota; kingdom Viridiplantae; phylum Streptophyta; class Magnoliopsida; order Asparagales; family Amaryllidaceae; genus Agapanthus; species Agapanthus africanus. Next base: position 311,230,917 of record JASDDO010000029.1, read on the forward strand.
GCTTTCCTAAATGGAAATTTGGAAGAGTGCGTCTATATGGATCAGCCGGAGGGATTCAATCAGAGTGGGAGCAGCGGTAAAGTGTGCAAGTTGCTTAAGTCCATCTATGGACTGAAGCAGGCATCGCGGAGTTGGAACATCTGCTTTGATGATGCTGTCAAAGAATTCAACTTTATCAAAAATCCGGATGAACCATGCATTTATAGTAAGATTGTAGGGAGAACTTTGGTATTTCTCGTCTTGTACATGGATGACATTCTCCTAATAGGAAATGACATTCCTATGCTACAGTCAGTAAAAGGATTCTTGTCACAGAGGTTCTCCATGAAGGACCTGGACGATGCCAACTACATTCTGGGGATCCATATCTATCGTGATAAATCTAAGAGGATGTTGGGACTTTCACAGTCCAGGTACATCGACACCATACTGAAACGATTCAGTATGGAAGATTCAAAGCGCGGTAATCTACTGGCTTGTCACGGAATCACCCTCTCCAAAGAGATGTCTCCCAAGACTGATTTGGAAAGGGCTCGCATGTCATCTATACCCTACGCATCTGCGGTAGGCTCTATAATGTATGCGATGTTGTGTACCAGACCAGATATAGCATACGCACTAAGCGTTGTAAGCCGGTATCAGTCAGACCTAGGGGAGAAACACTGGATATCAGTAAAGAACATTCTCAAGTACCTAAGAAGGACTAAGGAGATGTTCTTGGTGTATGGTGGAAAAGACCTCCAGATCGAGGCCTTTGCTGACTCCAGCTTCCAGAGTGACAAGGATGACTCCAAGTCCATGTCGGGTTATGTCTTTACCCTTAATGGAAGGGCGGTTTGCTGGAAGAGCTCCAAGCAGGAAACCGTTGCTGACTCAACTATGGAAGCGGAGTACATAGCTGCTTGCGATGCCGCAAAGGAAGCTGTCTGGATGAAGAAGTTCCTCACGGAGCTTCAGGTGGTTCCTACCATTATTGATCCAATACCGCTGTATTGTGACAACAATGGCGCTATAGCTTTAGCGAAGGAACCCAGGTCCCATCAGAAGTCCATACACATTTTGAGGCGGTATCACCTGATCAGGGAGATCGTAGATCGCCGGGAGATTGAGGTGAAGAGAGTAGATTCGGAGAATAACACTGCAGATCAATTCACGAAGGCCATACCCCAGACTCAGTTCGAGCGCTGATCGAGATGATAGGTCTTCGATACGCCAGTACATGGCCCTAGTTCAAGTGGGAGATTGTTAGTGTATATGCCCTAGAGGACATTACTGTATCATACTAGTTTGTATATTACTTAATGGAAGCTTGGGATATTCACAGTTGTATAGACAATCTTGCTCAAAATGGTAGTATGCAACTTGGTTTGTTTCTACTTTAATATGTGCATGTGTTTCTTTTAGCATATTGCTTATACATATTAGTAGAGCCCTTAGGATCTTTGCTTGATTACCAGCGTTGTGATGGCAGTCACACTTGTGGGGGCTGGGTGGTCTACAAGCACATCCTTATACAGGTCCCTAGTCATAGGATTATCGAGACAGGGCATCGATACTCCGGAGTAGACTAGCGTATGCGCTTCTCATCCCAGCACGGGAGATGGTCAGTCCCACAGCCATTAGTATGTCGTACTTGAGATAGTATGCGGGTGCTCGTTAGGTTACGAGTACACTGGACATGACTCGTCGGGAACTGTTGGTTGGTACTATACCTATCGTCAGTTAACAGTTCCCAGGTGACATGAGTACAGCTTAGTCCATTGACTTGACACTGTCGCTTCGCCTCGAGTGTGTTCCCACTGTTCTTAGATTGCTACCCTACCACGGCTCAAATGAGTCGTGCAAACAGGTAGTAGTTGGGTGCAGTCCCGAAGCACTTGGAGGCAGTGACGGTTAGACGGGATTCGTCTCTCCCGGTATTGGGGGTTGATATCGCGCTGTGTCTAGGAGAGCCATTACACAAAGTCCCTGGCCAGGGCAAGCGAGATATACTAGTAGCGTTTCCAGTGTTATCTCAGGGTGTTCTGGGCTACACTCCGACATGACTTGTACCGCTATTAGGGGACTGACGTTTACCGCCCCCTAGGCCCGCCATGCGATACTCTTAGACGAACAGACCGGACTGTACGGATATTGTCGCATTCAGGCTCAGTAGGAGTTCGGATGGGTTCACCTCATCAGTCTTCTTATCGGCATCTACCTAGGGACCGTTACGTACAGCTAGTACCGCTTGCGGCCTGTAGTTAAACCCACTGCCAGCGTAGTGTCGAGTCTTTAGAGTCCCACATAGAGGATTATTCGCCATTGGGCAAAACAGAGTAGAGGTCGCATGGTTTTGCGACGGGGTTCGTTCACATCCGCGCACTTGTGCCCGTTTGGTATCCGGACAGTTATTACTAGCGATCTTTGGTTTAAGTCGGATCCTAGTATATGTTTTGGGATTGGTTTTATCTCATTGTATTCGTGTTCCTTGGAACATGGATACGGGTGTGTATGCACAGTTGACAGAGGCAGAGGCAGAGGATTCTCATTAGGGTTGATGACCGTTGTCTTTTTCCAAACCCTAATGAATACGTGAAATATGATTATTGATATTAATTATAGATAATTGTGTTATGGTTAGGGTTGTTGACCATTTGACTATGGTTGACTTGTTGACCCATGTTGACATATTGACCATCATCATTTCACATGAAAGATGCTCTTTGATTCTTGCAAAATTCATTAAATGTGAAATGATAATGGTCATTTCAAATAAACCATCACAATTATCTTTGATTAATTATTAATTTTCATAATTCACATATATGTGAGAATGGTTGATAATTATCCTCATTCTCTCTCATCCAAAGCTCATCCTCTTCCTCTCTCTCATAGCTCTCATCTCTCATGTGTTGAGAACCATTTGCTTTTGAGATAGAACACCAAAACTCCTCTCTACTCATTCTAGGGTTCTAGGTTTAGCAAGCCAAGCACTTTAGTTACCTCTAGGTTGAGGTAGGAGCTCAAGGTAGAGGCCCTCGGGTGGATCTTTCTTCGGCAAGAGAAGGGGACGAGGAGGACCCGTTCAACCCACTCCAAGGAGCAAGAAGAGAAGGAGTTCAAGACTTAGGTATAACCCTCTAACCGAGTAGCTAAATCTTTTAGCTTGGTTGTTAGTTTTTGTTTAGCAAAGATCCTCTCTTTTTAGTCCATATTGCCTTGAGTTTAAAAAATTGTTTTTTTACCGTTTCCACCTCCCCGTAAGCACTGGGGTGGGCAACGTGGACTTACAATACCGGAGGCGACGACAAGCTGCTACTTCGCCGGTTTGTTGGCAGCTTGTCGGAGACGGCATTTGAATGGTACTCCGAGCTCCCAAATGATTCTGTCAAAACATTCACGGAAATGGAATTACTATTCACACAGCGGTTCGCAAGCGTAAGCAAGCGCACACTAATCACGGCATTAATCAATGCCAGGGTGAAGCCAGGAGAGACCTGGGTTCAATACGCAATTTGGTGGCGGAACCTATGGTCGAAATGCGAACAACGCATCAAAGAAGCTCCTGTCATGGGCATGTTCGTAGGGATCCTTGATCCTCAGGAAGCTATATCCCAATTTATGATGTTCTTCAAGTCGACCACCTTCCAGGTCTTGATTGACAAGCTGGCACAAATGGACCAGATGGGCCATAGGCCGTCCTCTTCAAAAACGGATCTCCGGAATGAAAAGGGCAAAGGGAAAGTGACCTTCGTTTCCAATGCTCAATAACAACCGAGTGACCCGAAACCGGTTGCTCGCCAAAGCAACACACGCCGATCCCTCGAAGAAAAGTTGAGACGTCCTTACTCGTTTCCCCGGAATAAAAGAGGAGACTGTTCGAACCGACGGTGCGCAACAGGCTCATCACTCTGCCGGATCCAAGACGCCCACTGCAGCCTGGTGACGTCAACAGTCCCAACTACTGCCCCTACTAAAGAGTAATGGTTCACCTAATTGAAGATTGCTACGTCTTCAAAAACTGGGTCGAGGACCAGTACCAACTAAGAGAATGCTGAAGGATTTTCAAGCATGTCCGGCGATCAAATGGAAAAGCCCGCTAGAGCCCGAGATCATTGAGGGGATGCTTTAACCGCGCTCAACACCGAAAGCTGGTAACAATGGGCAAGCCACCCAGGTCAAGCCTTCGAAGTCTTCGAAGAAAAAAAGAAGACCAAGAAGCCTGTACAGCTTGATAACGAGCGTACGGACCTGCCAAAGTATATTGATGCGCTGGAGGAGTACAACCAGAAGGTGCGGACCCCAGTCACTCTCGAAGAGTTTCTCAACCATATCCTTGAGAATGGAGACAGCAACAATGATGAGGGGAATAACTCGTCGGAAGAATCCAAGGATTATGTAGCGAGTTGCCACATGGTTTCACACTCGTTGTTAAAAGACGAAGAAACTCCCTCGGCGTCGGAGAGCCACACGAGGAAACTGGGGGCAGGATCGGTCCCAAGATCCCTGGAACCGTCAGACGACCTGATTGATAGACTGCTGAACGAAGACCTTCAGGAGAGAAAAGCTAACCGAGAGCGTGAAACTGCCATATATGAAAAGGCTAAGCGTCGGCGTCAGAATGAAGAAGCTGCGGCGAGGAAGAGTCATGAAGTACTCTAACCAGATCAAAGCACACTCGTGGCAGACAAAAGCAGGTTTAATAGGGGGAAACGGTTCGCCAAACCCCTGTCCATAGGGATGAAGCTGCCACCTTTCAAAGGAAATACTCCCGGGAGTACGTGCCTCGATGAAGCGGATGTACATCCGAACTACTGCTTATACCATCGGAGGGTTACACACTCCACCGAAGAGTGCAGTGCCTTCAAGAACTGGTGGCAAGGATACGTTGCTCACCGACGACACTTCAAGCGGATGAAGTGCAAAGCCCGTCGGGAGCAGAGAAGCACGACAGATGAACATGAAGGAACAGCCGGTAACTGTCATATGGTTGATACCATTTCGAAAAATGGAAAATCTCAAGTTCTTACATTCGGGAGTGATTCTGAGGATGAAATAACTCTCGGCCCTCTCTTCAAAGAATCCACTTGAGGAAAAGAACAAGATGAGAAGAACTGCAAGAGCATTCAACTGCGTAACCGCACGCTGCCTGAGAAGAATCTCGGGCCAACATATAAAGGTTCGAGCAAAAGAGACAAGGGGAAAGAAAAAGTCCCTGAGGAAATTGCCCTCGATGATAGAGTCGTCAAAGAGCTCGCAGCCAAGGAACCGCCTAAGAAAAACAAGGTGGATTATAATGTCCTGACATATCTGAGGAAGATACCCTCACAACTGAGCATACTAGAAGCTCTCCTCCTGTCTAAAGAGGCATGAGATTCTCTGATTAGGGCGTTGCAAGAGCCCGATCAGTTTCAAGCCTTGCAGAAGAAAAGATGAAAGACGCGCTGGAAGAAGTTCACACAGCTGACATCACCTTCAGCGATGAAAACCTCCTCCTTGGAACGTGCGAGCACAATCGTCCGTTATATGTGACCTGGTACTGCCACAATATCAAGATAGGGAAGATCTTGGTTGACAATGGGTTCTGCGTCAACCTCCTCAATGTGAGGATGCTAAATGAGATCTGTATGAACATTCAACACCTGGCCTGGGACAAAATTACCATCTCCGGGTTCGACTCGCAGTCATCACGGATGCTTGGGTCTGTGATTATAATACCCAGCCCCTTTTTACCAAAATCTGTATTTTGCTACTTTATAATTCTATTTACTTTATTTATATTTTTATTTCATTCTATTTATATTTTATTTCATTCTAAACCCATTTTCCTTTTATCAAACAAACTCAAAACCCTAATTCCTTTATATTCTCTCAACCAAGCCCATTCTTTAACTAAAATTCTTTTAAGAAAACCCAAGCCCGGCCTCACTCTCTTTTCCTCACAATTCTTTTAATTTCCAAAACCAAATCCTAAAACCTAACTAATTTCCCTCAGCCTATTGGTTTTAAATAAAAATTCTTAAACTTAACATTTCATTCCCTTCAGCCGCAGCCCAGCCCAGCCCTCTCTAAATATTTAATCCTTTTTCTTAATTTTCCCGAGCCCACCGAGCCGGCCCACTCTCTTAGTTTCTCCAATTAATTTTCTTTTATTCTTCCGGCCCGGCCCACTTTTTCTCCTCAGCACCCGCGCCCGCTTCACCCACGACCCGACTCGCCTCTACACCCCCTTCTTCCTCCAATGGCTATTTTCCTCCTCTCGCGCGCTCGATCCACTTCCTGCGCCTCCGCCGCAACCCACGCCTGCGCCCACGTCGCTGCTCGTCACGCGCGACGCCCGCGAGCGTTACAACCACGATGCTCACCCCCTCGTCTCCCCATTCTTTCCCCTCACTTCCAGCACTCCCTCGCCCTCCTCTTTTTCCTTCCTCCTCTCTTCCTCGCACCATCGTCGTCGTCGTCATCATTACCATCGTCGTCGTCGTCGTCATCATCATCGTCGCCGTCCCAACCCAACTTCATCACCATCACCCCACTTCACCATCCTCACTACCCTCCAACTCCCGACACCACCCACAACGTCGGCTAGCGCTCCACTACGTCTCATCGACCACCGCTCTCCCCTCATCTTCTCACCGCCGGCGCCTCCTCCTGCTCACGAACTCCCCTAATTGCAACATCCCTCTCTTTCTCACCCTCTCTGTCTCTTCCTCAATCTCTGTGCTCTCTCTCTCTATCTAACCTCGCTGCTTCTCTCCCCCTCACTCTATCCCTCTCTTTCACTCTCTATCTCTCTGTCTCTCACTCCCCTGGTTTTCTCCCTCACTCTCTGTATCTCGTCTCTCTCTCTCAGTTCTCTCTAACTCTCCCTCTGTGTCCTCTCTCTCTCATTTCTCTCTCTCTCTCTCTCTCTAGCACTCTCTCTCCCTCTCTAAACCTCACCCGTTTTTCCATTCTCTATCAACCTACTACCACCACACGATATTGGCCGAGCCGCAACAGCCTATTGCCAAGCTCGAGCCACGCCCAAGCCTAGCCAAGACTCGTCGCGTGGTTGCTACCCCGTGCCCGGGACGTGTCACTACTGCCTTCGCTACCGCGCCGTCAGTTCACCATGTCCAGGCAAGTATTTTACTTGCTTACATGCTATATACCCAAGTTACAATATTTAATTACGTAGATTATAAAGTTACAATTTTAGAACAATAGTGTGCCACACCTGTTCGACGTGTGTTCTCAATGAAAGTACTCATCAAATTTGATGGAACTCAATTGTATAATCTGGCCCGTAGGGTTGTGAATGTAGTGTATGAATTTCGTTGGATAATATGACCGTTAATGACTAAAACGACTACCCCCAAGTTTACCCGTAAAACTGAAATTTTCCCGTACCTGAAAACCGTTAAAATCAGCATAAATTGTATACACACTGGAACGACGCGCTCAAGGGCTTAAATCGAAGCCGACTCGACGAAATATAACCCTATACTAGTTTCCAGATATTCCTGTACTCAAACTGTGTTAATATTTGGATCGGAGTGCGACTCTGGATTGCAGTCCAGAGCGACTCCAATTGTTGCTTGCTGTTCCGTAATGGGTACCACAGGATTCCCTTAACTCTTAGGTTGCGGAACTCCACTTTTTATTGTAGGTGAACCTGTTAGCTAGATAACACAGGTGGTTTCATCCTGTTTCTTTAAAGTTTGTTATTTATTCTGTAATTTAAAAGATCGGGACGCATAACAGTCCCAACAGAATCAGAATTGACATATTAATAGTAAACAGTGTATATTTCCTGACTTACAGACGCGATCAAAGATCCGTCTGTTGCGTTGAAAACCTTACTGAGAACTCTAGATTTCATTAAACTGTAGCGTCGCTAAATTCTGATCCCAACTTGGATTAAATTGCATTGCGAAACGGACTTCCGATTCTGAAACCGGATTTCCAGCCGTGAACGCTTAAAATGAAATGGCTATAATTAATGATCCTGGAACCCGATTGGCATGAAACTAAATTAGATGGATAGATAACTAAACATACTAATTATTACCTGTTTATCGTTTCGCTAAACTGTACACGTACGACTCATGATAAATCGTGCAAGTGATAGAATACTATTTTTATGACATCTTAATCATGCTTTACATACTGTTCACGCATCATATCATATACATGTCACTGCATTTGATAACCTAGTGATAACGTGCATTACCCGGTGTTAGGTATTAGTGATGATTGTGGCAAGTACGTCAGTGTTCGTGTATCAGTGAATAAGTGAAAGTGATACGTACTTGTACACAATCAGTGAACCTTATTGTTATATTGCATTGTCGACGTCTGTGAGACGCGTGTACGTGTGACTATAAGTGGTATGGGACACTTATGGAAGCTCTTGCACGGGTGTCACAGATAAGGCACCAGACACTGCCATTTATCTTAGGTATTAGTCGGGACATGCTTGATGGAGGTCCTGCCTCCAGTTCTCGCGCAGACTTGTCACAGACCGATTGGTATTTAGGGTTATGGTTAGCGTTTGATGTAGACCACGGGGTGTGGGGTAGTTTGAGTGTGAGTTCAACAGAATCTTAGGAGTCCCATGCCGGCTTATATATTTAGGGAGATATATGGAGATTTATAGGGTATGTGATTATCACCGTGATATACATGTTGGGCCCGTGGTCCCTTGCCCTTGGGTTCTACCCTTGGGTGGAGGACACTCGCGAGTGGTTGACTCTCACACTTGGACTGACGATAGGTTTAGTGACCTGTACAGTAAGACTTAGAGACTGATAGGGATACTGGCATTGATATACCTTACATACTGTGTTGATATACGTGGCATATCATTCTACTGCTTTTACTGTTCCGCTGCATTGATTACTGCATGTCCATATACATACTGCCATTGATCTACTGTTATTTATGCCTAGTATCACTGTTAGAATTGTCACATGATTTTATATATATTATATTGCTATTGTGTCGCTCTGACGACCTGAGTATGCATGCTCAGTGTGAGGAGGAGATTTAGCCTGGACCAGGACTAGACACACATCACGGACATCTTGTTTAGCTATCCAGAGTTATATCTTTTGCTTCCCAATCAGGTCAGTTCATTTTACTTTTTTGTTCCAGTTACTGCATTTCTCATTACCTGCGCATTATTTACTGTTTACCATGAAAAACTAGAAGCCGAAGTGTGACTACGGCAGGACACTTCCTTGACCGTAGGAGCATGGCTGGCCTTGTCTACCCTTCGTATTCCGTATTTTGGGAAGCGGGGCGTGACATGGTTTAGTTGGTATCAGAGCCCAGGTTTTGCTTCGATTGGGATTGCAGTTTTCTGTGTAGAGCTTGACAGTCTAAGACATCCCTCAGTCTAGATTGTAAACTTGGTATTCTTGATCTATATTCACATTGAGTGTTCTGCTATCCATTCGCTAGGGTTTCGAGTGACTTGGCAAGATTACGTGGTTGCAATTGCACTACCGTATTCTGTTTAAGTGAGTTAAAGTCATACAGTTGATTCTCCACTTGTAATAAATTCATCACCTCTAATATTCTTGAATCATTGTCCTATCCATATTATATTTTGATTCGTATAGCTTGTGACTTATATCATCCTCAAAAAAAAAAAATTGTTGTTTCAGGATCATGTCTTCCAACGACTCTTCATCTATATCCGCTCCCCAGAATCAGACCAATGAGATTCTGAGTGTACTGCAAGGTCTAAAGGAAGCCCAGGAGCGGACAAACGACTTGTTGGCTGAAGGACTGAGAAGACAGATGAATCAGGCACCAGCGGCTGTCTCCAATCATAAAGGGATCCCCGTTAGACGAGGAAAAGAGAAGAAGATGAAACGTCAACTTGTTTCCCCGCGACAGAAGCAGCAGAAGACCCCATGTTGTGGGTATTGTAAGAGGCCAGGACATCTTCAGAAGGATTGTCGCCGCGCCCAAGGGAAATGTCTGATTTGCGGATCCAGCGAACATCTCATTAACGGTTGCCCAGAAAGGAAGGAGCTACAAAGAGGAGATTCGTCCACACTCTCCACTTCTGCCGAGCGATGATTTTTGCGTAGTTCGCACTTCGAGGATAAAGCGGACCCAACACAGGTTTCAACTCGCAAGACGAGAATGCAGCGGCCTAGCAATCAAAGAAGAATTTTCCTGTTTTCCAATTTCAGCATTATGTTGTCATCCACTATGAATATCCCTTCCGTTTGAAATCTTGTATCCGTTGAACTCTTAGTTAAATGCAATAAAATTTGAATCATAATATATGTATCATTCTCTTGTCATTTCCCTTGTTCATACTATTCATTAACATAACATTTTAACCTTGATTTTTCAATCCCTGCCACCGCATATCTTTCCATACTTCGTACACTTAGCCATTTTCCTGATGTATTCCATTGTCTAATCATGGCTCTTTCCTTTCAGGCCATGGCCCATCCTGGAGTAGTGCCGCATCTAGATGAGGATGCACAGTCATGCGTTTCCTTAGACCGCACACTGATGAGTTCCGACGATGAGATCAACGGTCCACAGGACAATTTCGGAATTAACGATTCAGAGGACGAAGGAGTAGCCGCCCCAGAATTTGACATGATAGGCGATTCCGACTAAGAGGAAGAAGACCCTGAAGAAAACCCAATAGAGGAAGACCCCGAGGAAGAACCGATAGAAGAAAATCCAGTGGAGGAAAGTCCCATGGAAGAGAATCCAGAAAAAGAGAATCACTTAGAATCGGACCTCGATGAAGAAGCTCCATCCGAGTAAGAAGGACCAGAACATCAAGACCCTGCTGTGGAGGAACTCCCAATGGCGATCCCTGCGAGGCGACATGGAGATGGACGTCCCTACTTGAGTGCGCGAGCCTACCGCAACCTAGTGAATCTCCACAACCGCGACTGACGGGATTTCTTTTAGATGTTGTCTTTTCTGGCCAAAGAAAACTGTGTATAGTTTAGGGCCACTTTTCATCTGTGAGAATGCTTTGTTTAAAATTTTCTAGAATGGAATAATCTTCTGAGTTCGCAAATCTTTTATTTACTGTTTCACTCGATGCTTCGATTTGTCCCTTTTCCGTTTTTCCACCTGAGACCCTTACTGTCCACACCTACACCTCGTGCTGATTCGACCCTCACTCAGATTAACAAGTACCACACCCGATCTTTTGAGTTTCACCCTCCATCCTTTGTCTGCGTCTCGTTTGAGATCCTTCTGGGAGGAGAAGATTTTAGAGAAACTTCCGAGTCCGCTAACCCTTTAAATTCTTGATTCATAGGATGTACCGACCGTTATCCTCCCCATACATTTCCCTTGTAGTCCTTTGTTGCTCACCATTACCTCCTGGGCTGACCCGATCCCAATCTCCTTGATTTTCAGCCTAAAGCCGCCACACCCCAACCTTTGATCCTTACCCTATCTAGTCCTATACATTTTTGTGTGTTTTCTTATTACCCTATATACATTTAAAGACTTTATTATTCGAAAATTTGGTTTTCATTATCTTGTATTTGTCGAAAAGTGCGTATTATTGACTACTTAGCTTTATGTATTTCAAAGCACCCTACTATTATCTTTATTTTCAATAGCGCAACCTTGCACCACGCATATTTTTATTCCATGTTTCTTATTTTCACTAAATGAGTTTTCTAAGCTATTTTTAAATTATTTGACCGATACGTTTTCCTAAAATGTTTTAACCTACCGACTAAATTTCCACTACTTTATTCTTGTTATTTTATTTTCGGGTTTTGTGTCTATGATTACTATTATAAATGATTGTGCCTTATACTTATTTTTCTGTCGTGCTACCTTTAATATACTTATACGTGCACATGTTTGGATTTCGATTTTATTGAATACGCCTTGATTATTTTTGTTCATCATTGTTATCTATGTTCTCGTGTACTTGTAGGTTGCTCTTATAGTTATTCCTACCTTATACCTATTTAGACTTATCTTCTGTATGCCGTTCTTACATGTTTATACCTTCAAGTTTCTTCGTCCACGGATTTCTAGTAAATCCTTATATGTTAGTTCGCAATTATGATAGCTTTCGCTTATGTTTCTTTAACTTATTATTTTTTTAAATTTCGAGGACAAAATTTTTGTAAGGGTGGTATGATGTAATACCCAGCCCCTTTTTACCAAAATCTGTATTTTGCTACTTTATAATTCTATTTACTTTATTTATATTTTTATTTCATTCTATTTATATTTTATTTCATTCTAAACCCATTTTCCTTTTATCAAACAAACTCAAAACCCTAATTCCTTTATATTCTCTCAACCAAGCCCATTCTTTAACTAAAATTCTTTTAAGAAAACCTAAGCCGGGCCTCACTCTCTTTTCCTCACAATTCTTTTAATTTCCAAAACCAAATCCTAAAACCTAACTAATTTCCCTCAGCCTATTGGTTTTAAATAAAAATCCTTAAACTTAACATTTCATTTCCTTCAGCCGCAGCCCAGCCCAGCCCTCTCTAAATATTTAATCCTTTTTCTTAATTTTCCCGAGCCCACCGAGCTGGCCCACTCTCTTAGTTTCTCCAATTAATTTTCTTTTATTCTTCCGGCCCGACCCACTTTTCTCCTCAGCACCCGCGCCCGCTTCACCCACGACCCGACCCGCCTCTACACCCCCTTCTTCCTCCAATGGCTATTTTCCTCCTCTCGCGCGCTCGATCCACTTCCTGTGTCTCCGCCGCAACCCACGCCTGCGCCCACGTCGCCGCTCGTCACACGCGACACCCGCGAGCGTTACAACCACGATGCTCACCCCCTCGTCTCCCCATTCTTTCCCCTCACTTCCAGCACTCCCTCGCCCTCCTCTTTTTCCTTCCTCCTCTCTCCCCCGCACCATCGTCGTCGTCGTCATCATCACCATCGTCGTCGTCGTCATCATCATCATCGTCGCCGTCCCAACCCAACTTCATCACCATCACCCCGCTTCACCATCCTCACTACCCTCCAACTCCCGACACCACCCACGACGTCGGCTAGCGCTCCACTACGTCTCGTCGACCACCGCTCTCCCCTCATCTTCTCACCGCCGGCACCTCCTCCTGCTCACGAACTCCCCTAATTGCAACATCCCTCTCTTTCTCACCCTCTCTGTCTCTTCCTCAATCTCTGTGCTCTCTCTCTCTATCTAACCTTTCTGCTTCTCTCCCCCTCATTTTATCCCTCTCTTTCACTTTCTATCTCTCTGTCTCTCACTCCCCTGGTTTTCTCCCTCACTCTCTGTATCTCGTCTCTCTCTCTCAGTTCTCTCTAACTCTCCCTCTGTGTCCTCTCTCTCTCTCATTTCTCTCTCTTTCTCTCTCTCCCTCTTTAAACCTCACCCGTTTTTCCATTCTCTATCAAGCTACTACCACCACACGACATTGGCCGAGCCGCAACGGCCTATTCCCAAGCTCGAGCCACGCCCAAGCCTAGCCGAGACTCGTCGCGTGGTTGCTACCCCGTGCCCGGGACGTGTCACTACTGCCTTCGCTACTGCGCCGTCAGTTCACCGTGTCCAGGCAAGTATTTTACTTGCTTACATGCTATATACCCAAGTTACAATATTTAATTACGTAGATTATAAAGTTACAATTTTAGAACAATAGTGTGCCACACCTGTTCGACGTGTGTTCTCAATGAAAGTACTCATCAAATTTGATGGAACTCAATTGTATAATCTTGCCCGTAGGGTTGTGAATGTAGTGTGTGAATTTCGTTGGATAATATGACCGTTAATGACTAAAACGACTACCCCCAAGTTTACCCGTAAAACTGAAATTTTCCCATACCTGAAAACCGTTAAAATCAGCATAAATTGTATACACACTGGAACGACGCGCTCGAGGGCTTAAATTGAAGCCGACTCGACGAACTATAACCCTATACTAGTTTCCAGATATTCCTGTACTCAAACTGTGTTAATATTTGGATCGGAGTGCGACTCTGGATTGCAGTCCAGAGCGACTCCAATTGTTGCTTGCTGTTCCGTAATGGGTACCACAGGATTCCCTTAACTCTTAGGTTGCGGAACTCCACTGTTTATTGTAGGTGAACCTGTTAGCTAGATAACACAGGTGGTTTCATCCTGTTTCTTTAACGTTTGTTATTTATTCTGTAATTTAAAAGATCGGGACGCATAACAGTCCCAACAGAATAAGAATTGACATATTAATAGTAAACAGTGCATATTTATTGACGTACAGATGCGATCGAAGATCTGTCTATTGAGTTGAAAACCTTACTGAGAACCCTAGATTTCATTCAACTGTAGCATTGCTAAATTCTGATCCCAACTTGGATTAAATTGTGTTGCGAAACGGACTTCCGATTCTGAAACCGGATTTCCAGCCGTGAACGCTTAAAATGAAATGGCTATAATTAATGATCCTGGAACCCGATTGGCGTGAAACTAAATTAGATGGATAGATAACTGAACATACTAATTATTACCTGTTTATCGTTTCGCTAAACTGTACATGTACGATTCATGATAAATCGTGCAAGTGATAGAATACTATTTTTATGACACCTTAATCATGCTTTACATACTGTTCACGCATCATATCATATACATGTCACTGCATTTGATAACCTAGTGATAATGTGCATTACCCAGTGTTAGGTATTAGTGATGATTATGGCAAGTACGTCAGTGTTCGTGTATCAGTGAATATGTGAAAGTGATATGTACTTGTACACAATCAGTGAACCTTATTGTTATATTGCATTGTCGACGTCTGTGAGACGCGTGTACGTATGACTATAAGTGGTATGGGACACTTATGGAAGCTCTTGCACGGGTGTCACAGATAAGGCACCAGACACTGCTATTTATCTTAGGTATTAGTCGGGACGTGCTTGATGGAGGTCCTGCCTCCAGTTCTCGCGCAGACTTGTCACAGACCGATTGGTATTTAGGGTTATGGTTAGCGTTTGATGTAAACCACGGGGTGTGGGGTAGTTTGAGTGTGAGTTCAACAGAATCTTAGGAGTCCCATGCCGGCTTATATATTTAGGGAGATATATGGAGATTTATAGGGTATGTGATTATCACCGTGATATACATGTTGGGCCCGTGGTCCCTTGCCCTTGGGTTCTACCCTTGGGTGGAGGACACTCGCGAGTGGTTGACTCTCACACTTGGACTGACGATAGGTTTAGTGACCCGTACAGTAAGACTTAGAGACTGATAGGGATACTGGCATTGATATACCTTACATACTGTGTTGATATACGTGGCATATCATTCTACTGCTTTTACTGTTCCGCTGCATTGATTACTGCATGTCCATATACATACTGCCATTGATCTACTGTTATTTATGCCTAGTATCACTGTTAGAATTGTCACATGATTTTATATATATTATATTGCTATTGTGTCGCTCTGACGACCTGAGTATGCATGCTCAGTGTGAGGAGAAGATTTAGCCTGGACCAGGACTAGACGCACATCACGGACATCTTGTTTAGCTATCCAGAGTTATATCTTTTGTTTCCCAATCAGGTCAGTTCATTTTACTGTTTTGTTCCAGTTACTGCATTTCTCATTACCTGCGCATTATTTACTGTTTACCATGAAAAACTAGAAGCCGAAGTGTGACTACGGCAGGACACTTCCTTGACCGTAGGAGCATGGCTGGCCTTGTCTATCCCTCGTATTCCGTATTTGGGAAGCGGGGCGTGACAGTGATACTGACATTACGCTTTGGGATACACATTACTGACATCAAATTTCATGTCATTGACGCCAAAACTTGCTATAACGCTCTGCTCGGCCGGCCTTGGTTACACGAATACAACATCATCCCTTCTACACAACATCAGTGTATGAAGTACTTCAAAGACGACATCGAGTACACAATTACAGGGGAGCTAAACCCATTCTCCGTAAATAAAGTCTGCAAATATGAAGACGCCAAGTACTTCTTACCAGACTTCGAAGACACGGAAAGATGTCGTAAACCGGAGAATAAACAAAAGCCGTCGCCACTATCCCGATCTTTGGGAGCGATACCGAGGAGGATGAAGGGATAGTCTTCTCGGGGCAATCCTAAGGCAATAGGCTAGGGCCAGCTACTCCTATGTTGGTCTTTGGTAGTGACTCTGAGGACGAGGTCAACGCCGTATTCTCCACTCGCCCATCAGCACAAACCTTCGCTGGAACTTATCAGAGTTTACAAATTATCATGGTTCCGCAGCGGCATTACAGGGAACTTGATGCGCTCGACACATACGGCATGCAAGAGCTGCAAACATTCTACGTCCCTCCTAGGCGAAGAGATGAAAATGCGATCCACTTCTATCAGTCTACGGAGACAAAAGTGTAAAAAGAAGCCTGGCATGGTGCAGATCTTGCACTTGACAGGCTTCAACCAATCCATCTGCCCAGGTACTACGCAGAGGGATTGAAGAGGCTATTAAAATGCCAGGGTGTACCCTTCAAACAAACTGCTCGACAAGCCCGGTTCTACAACAAGATTTGGGACATCTTCGGGACTTAGAAAAAGATGCCCAACGGGAAGATGGAGACGACTGGACTTGGATACGTTCGGTCCAAGAAACGGGAGCGACTCCATGGCTGGCTGCCATGTTATAAATGACTCCGGAGGAGGAGGGAATGCTTTTCCATATAGCGCCGATAACGAGCCAAAGCGGGATTCCGCCGTAAAAATGCCAATCCCGTCATTCGAAGAACAAATTGATAAGCTAATAAGGGAAGCAGGTCAAAAGGCTCGGGATGACCACAGCAGCGAAATGGCCATTTACGAGAAAGCCAGGATGCAACGTCTCATTCAGTAGGCTATGGAAGATGACGATGCCTTTCACCCTCAGCCCGCTGTGCGATCTCGTGGCAAGGAAAAAACCCGACGCAGAAGCAACAACAAGGTGAAGAAAGGGAATAACATTAAAAAACAGTGAATTGAATCCAAGAAGCCACGCGATCGAGAAAAAGTCAGCTGGAACCCGTCTTTTATGAAAAAGATGGGTTAGAAATATTCTTTCCCTCAAGAAAAGGCAAGGAAAATATTTGACCTTGTTATTAAACATCAAATGATGACGCTCCCGAAGTCTCGGCACCCCGAACAAATAAACGAGGTCCATCACCCGGCCTATTGCTCATATCACCGATCAATAGGACATCCTCTTGAAGATTGCTTCACCTTCAAAGACTGGGTTGAGGACCAGTATCAGCAAGGCAGGTTTGCTCTATCCGACCGATGGAGGGTAACCCCCCACAAAAGCATGAGCCAAAAACAACTTATGTGGCGAGAGTAGAACCAGATCAACATCGGTCTTGGAAACGAACTCGTACCTGCCACATGATAAAATTCTCAAAGGAGAGGGCGCACGAGAATATGGACGACCTTTCCCGGTGCTTCGCAAATGAGGATAAGGACGAGGTGGTTTTAGAATTTCCACCGGCGCCAAAAGAGCTGGAAGATGGGATACACACCACAGTAGACAACCTGAGAAAAATTGACTTGGGGACGGAAAACGAGCCGAGGCCAACGTTCGTCAGTGAGCTGCTGTCTGAAAAGCAGGTGGCCATGCTAAAGGACGTGCTTATGCAATATAAAGACTACTTCGTGTGGAACTATTCCAAGATGCCGGGACTAGATCCAGAAATAGCTGTGCATAAACTGGAGATATCACCGAACGTCAAACCAGTCAAACAGGCGCCAAGAAGAATACGGCTCGAACTCGAGATGAGCATCAATGCCGAAGTCAAGAAACTAATCGACTCTGGCTTTATCTAAAAAGTTCAATATCCTGACTAGATCGCCAACATTGCCTCAGCGATGAAGAAAAATGGGACGGTGCACATTTGCGTGGACTTTCGGGACCTCAACAAGGCTTGTCCGAAGGATAACTTCCCAGTGCCTGTTACCGAGCCGATGATCGATAACACGTCCAATCATGAGGTCTTCTCTTTCATGGATGGATCTTTGGGGTATAATCAAATAAAGATGCATACTGAAGACCGAAAGCATACTGCCTTCCGGACTCTGTTGGGCATATTCTTCTATAAGATGATGCCCTTCGGTTTGAAGAACGCAGGCGCTACCTATCAAAGGGCTATGACAAAGATCTTCGATGACCTCATACATGAGATTGTTGAATGTTATATTGACGGCCTTGTGGTGAAAAGCAAATCGTACGAGAAGCACTGGGAGTATTTGAAAATAGTGTTCCAGCGTCTTCGGAAATATAATCTGAAGATGAACCCTCTGAAATGCGCGTTTGGAGTCTCCTCAGGCAAATTCCTAGGATTCATCGTACGACACCGAGGCATCGAAGTAGACCCATCAAAGATCAAGGCGATTATGGAAATGCACTCGCCAAGAACTGTCAAACAACTGCGGTCTCTCCAAGGGAAGCTCGCGTATATCCGGCGGTTCATAGCCAACCTCTCCGGCAAATGCCGTCCCTACAACCATCTAATGAAGAAGGGGACTCCGTTCGTTTGGGATCGTAAATACCAAAGTGCACTGGACGAAATCAAGCAATATCTGCAGAATCCACCGGTACTGACCGCTTCAGTCAAGGGAACGCCCCTTATCCTGTACACAACAGCCCTTGAAGGTTCTTTAGGCGCGCTATAGGCACAGGAGAATGATCAGGGAAAAGAGAGAGCTCTCTACTATTTGAGTCAAGTCCTTCTAGGGGAAGAAAACAACTACTCCCCCATTGAAAAGTATTGCCTGACACTGATCTTCGCGATAACGAAGCTCAGGCACTATGCCCTGGCCATGAGGTCTATCTCATATCAAAGGTGGATCCTCTCAAATATTTGATGTCAAGAGCCATACTAACGAGAAGGCTTGCCAAATGGACCCTCCTCTTGATGGAATTCTCGATAATCTATCGACCTCTTAGAGCAGTGAAAGGGCAGGCCATCGCCGACTTCCTAGCTGAACATCCGATACCTACCGGCTCTCCCTTAAATTGCGAATTTCCAGATGAACATGCGTTCGATGCAATCGACAGGGAGGAGGAAGGAAATAATGCCCGATGGGAACTCTACTTCGATGGAGCATCTTCCATGAAAAAGCGAAAGCAAAACACCCCCATGATTAAAGCCGGGGAGGGCCTTATCTTCGTGACTCTGCAAGGAGGGATAATGCGTTTCGCCCTTTCCTTAACAGAACCGAGAACAAACAATGAGGCTGAGTATGAAGGTTTGATAGCAGGTCTTGACATGGGCATCGAAAATCTCCTCATATATGGAGACTCCCAGCTAGTCATTAGCCAGGTAAATGGCGACTATCAGACGTGCAAGCCAGAGTTGGTAAAATATGGAGAAAGAGTGCAGCAACTGTTGACTCAAATCCCCTCCTACATCCTGGAAAACATACCGCGTGCAGAAAATAGCAAGGCGGATGCATTAGCCAAGCTTGCTAAGAAACTGGCTGACGAAAACCTCGATGGCGTAAGGATCATTATACAAAGCCGCTGGATTCTCACACCAGCAGAAATATCTCCGGAGTCGTCTGAAGAAAAGGAAGCGGCCAAATAAGCAGCCTGCCAAATAGAGATGAAGAAAAGATTAAGGATTGGAGAGAAGTCTTCATAGACTACTTCAAATCCCTTCGAACACCCTAAGACGCGTCGTCAAGAATCAGCTCATGAAACGAGCTCTATCCTTCGTCTTCGTCAATGATACTCTATATAAGAGGCCGTTCGACAGTTTGTGGGTAAGATGCTTGGGACCGGAGGAAGCAAGGAGGGTCGTCCAAGAAACTCACGACGGACTCTGCAGTTCCCATCAAGCCGGGCTAAAGATGAAGCTGAAGATCAAAAGAATGGGTTACTATTGGCCCACGATGATTCAGGACCGCCTTGAATATGCGAAGAAGTGTCATTCGTGCCAAATTCACGGGTACTTCATCTACCAGCATCCGAATCCGCTACATCCAACATTGGCTAGTTGGCCGTTCGAAATGTGGGGAACCGATATAATCGGGCATATTGAACCAGCGTCATCTAAAGGACATCGGATCATATTGGCAACAACCGATTACTTCTCTAAGTGGGCAGAAGCAGTACCGCTAAGGGATGTGAAGATGGAGAACATCTTCCATTTCTTCAGGACATAGGTCATCTACCGTTTCGGCACTCCGCGACGAATCATCTCGGATAATGGGCCAGCCTACAGGAGCCATAAGATCAGCTGCTTTGCACAACAGTATAATATAGATTGGAGATACTCTTCAGTCTATAATCCCCGAGCTAATGGTCTAGCTAAGGTTTTCAACAAGACCTTGACGAAGATCATAAAGAAAAAGGTGTCCAGAAATAAAAGGGGCTGGCACGAGAGACTGCATGAAGCTCTCTGGGCTTATCAAACCACGTTCAAAATGGCTACGAATACAACGCCATTCGCGTTGGTATTCGGCACGAAAGCAGTACTCCCCTTGGAGATAGAGCTACCCTCTCTGCGAGTGGTGATTCGTTATGAGTTAACGGACAAAGAAAATGCCCATCTTCGGCTTGAGGAGCTCGATGACCTCGATGAAACTCGTCTCATGGTGCAACAAAACCTGGAAGCTTACAAAGCAAGGATGACACGCTCATACGAAAGACTAACCAGGTCGAGAACATTCCGCCAAGGCGAACTCATGCTAGTCGTAAAAAGACCTATGATCCCCAACCGTGCAAAGCGGAGGAAATTCGAACTAAACTATGAGGGTCCGTACATCATAGACAAGTTCTACCAAGGCAGGGCCTACTTGCTCATGGATATGCATGGCAAAATACCCTTCCGGCAAATAAACGGATGGTTCCTTAAGAAATACTATGCTTGACAAGTCATAACTCAGGTTAATGATATATGAAGACGCTCGTGTCTGCTCGCTGTCTTCCTGAGTGAAGACTCTATAAGTAGTATCCGGCAAAACTTCGCCTCGAAGCTGACAATGGACCGCAATGTTCCTAAGCTAACAATGGACCGAGATGTCCCTAAACTAACAATGGACCGTAATGTTCTTAAACTAATACGTCGCCTCAAGCACGGCGATAATGGAATTCAAGTCCACAAGTCCCAATAGCAAGGACTGCAACTCAAATCCTGCTGGCTACATAGCTACCCCGGTGGCAAAGCCCCCCA
The DNA here is from genome assembly GCA_030015575.1 of Agapanthus africanus. Lineage (NCBI taxonomy): Eukaryota > Viridiplantae > Streptophyta > Magnoliopsida > Asparagales > Amaryllidaceae > Agapanthus > Agapanthus africanus. The sequence continues at coordinate 311,252,029 of JASDDO010000029.1, forward strand.
TAAGTGCCATTGGCAAACAGAGGGGTAAAAAAACAGTACGCCCACAAGCGAAATGGGCACGGATGAAAACCCAAAAGGGCATCGTGAGTAAAAACAGCAGGGCTACCGGCGAGCTTGTGAAAACCTGAAAGGGCGCAATCTCGTTATAAAAAAACGGTACGTCCACAAGCGAAATAGGCACGGATGAAAACCCGAAAGGGCTCCATGAGTAAAAACAGCAGGTCTACCGGCGAGTTTGTGAAAACCCGAAAGGGCGCAATCTCGTTAAAAATAAAAACACCTGCAAGGTCCTCTCGACCTTGTGAGGAGAAAACACCTGCGTGAGATCCTTACGACTCACAAGGGAGAAACACACTTAGGGATCCCCACGATTCCTAAGGAGAAATTACACTTACGAGATCCTCACGACTCGTAAGGAGAATTCCTTCCTATGAGACCCTCACAGCTCATAGTATTCAAAAGCCTTAAGATATAGGGACCTGAACCTGTTCTTAAGCCATCGCACTCCCCAAGTTGCTCTACAGGCGGTCAATATTGGCTCTTATATACAATCCGCGGGCACAAATAAACGATTTCCCCACCAAGTTCCACCAATGACGAGGAATGTCCTCATGTGGTGAATGACACTTATAAGTTCTCTCGACTTGTAAGGAGAAAACACTCTTGTAAGATCCTTACGACTTGCAAGAGAAAATATCACTTAAGAGTCCTCATGACTCCTAAGGAGAAAATACACCTACAAGATCCTTACGACTCGTAGGGAGAAATACCTTTATGAGACCCTTACTGTTGGGTTACGGAAGCGCCCCGGCCGTCAATCCGAGGCCAAATGCGGAACAAAAACTTTGTAAAACTCGGCGCTACCACAACCCTAAAACCCGGATCGTGCCATTAACCGTATACTAGCTAACTGTAAAGTGAGTTTAGAGATTATACCGATCGATCCATGTCCTTTGGTCTTCAATCTCTTCCCAAGCTCCTCGCGGCTGTCCCGAACATGCTCACTCTCCGATCTCGCTTGTCGAAGTGGCTCCACGTCGAGGATTCTTTATACGGGCTCCCGCTACAAACCGAAGCAACTCGAACATGAAGTTTGCTAGCCGACATGTCCAAGGTGAAGTAGAGATAGTGTGTGATTACTTTGTCTCAATACACTCTAGGATTCTCAACACATGAGAGGGATAAAGTGGAGGTTGAAGATGTAAGGTTATTATGCACTAGAACAAGGTTCTACAAGGCATCAACCATGCCAAAATTAAATTTTTCAAGTGCCAAACAACCTAAGCAAGGATCTTTACTAGAGAATTAGGGTAATCAATGAACAAGTAAACTTCTTTACTTCTAAGAGTTATGGATTACAACCTTTATAGTCCGTTCCTTCGCTTCATAAGCTCCGAGTTGAGGTCTCTTCGCTGCGATCATCAAGTTCCCATACTCTTGAGAGGCTCCACGAAGTGAATGATGCATACTTGCTAGTAATCTTCACAATAAAAGACGATCTACCTTGAGGAATCTCAAACCCAAGCTATTATTTCACTAATGGGGTATTAGTGAAGCTAACACACTAATCTATATGGCTAGTATAGAAGAGAATGATGAAGTAGGAATTTTGCTCTCTTTAGTTTTATTTTTCTTACAAAATATTCATCACAAATGAAAAACTAGAAAGCTTTTGTGAAGAGCAAGAAGAATATGAAGTTGTGATGAATGAATATGAATTATTGTTGAGGTTAGAAATACAACCAAGGGTTAAGCATGTCATGCTTAACCCTTGTAGAGAGTTGACCATGGGTTAGGGTTAGGATTGGGTTAACAAAATATCTTAGAAATATCCAAAAGGGTGGACTAAGTCAAGTATCATGAAGCTTCTTCAAAGCTCATCCATAACTTAATCCATTCAATTTGAATTTCCAAAATAAATATAAATCCAACCATAAACCCTAATCATGGTTTAACTCTCATAAACCCTAGTTGCATTTGTAACCCTAACATGTTACAATATTATATATCACATATATAATATTTTATAACAAAAGAAAATAATACAATTAACATATATCGCATATATATCAATGTATCATTAAGTGAGAAAAAGAATCATTTAAGTGAGCTTATATTAGTTAATGTAATATAATATATCACATATATAATTATACATTAAATTATTAAATCAACACTTGATTTAATAACTCGGCTATATTACATATAACCGACTAATATAATATGTATCTTTTTATCGAATCAACACACCCGCCTATATCTCATATACCCGGCCGATATCATATATCGCGAGAATAGAATACGGTATCTCATATCGGATTAATCTCGGTACCGCACATATCACATATGTGCTCGTACTCCATTTCGCCTGAGCCCGAAAACCTCTGTGTAGGACTCTAAAGACTCGTTAATACGCCGGCAGTAGGTGATGATTATATCAAACACCCACAAGCTGCAAGCAGTCAGCTAAACGTAACGGCCACCCAGGTATTGAGCGATCAGAAGATCAACAAGCAAGCCTGTACACACTCCTGTGAATCCAATCAGTAACACTGCCGTACAGTCTGGTCTTTTCGTCTGATACGTCACATATCCAGTCTAGGGGTGGTAAACGTCAGACCCCGGTAACCGATAAGTCGTGTCGATATGAGGCTCATAACGGGTCGAGAAACTACTGATAACACTTACCAGTAAATCTCCATATCAGCCCTGGCCAGGGACTTCCAGTTATGGCCAATCGAACACAACGCAACATCAACCCCAATACCGGGAGAGACGAAACCCCTCCTATCGCTCATTGCCTCCATGTGATTCGGGACTGTACCCAAAAGCCACCCTTTTGCACGTCCTCTTGAACATGGTAAGGTGGAAATCAAAGCACGGTGGGAATCACACAAGACTCTATGGCGATCTCGGGTCTACAGACTAACCTGTACCAGTGTCACCAGAGAACTGCTATCTGACGATAGGTATAATACCATCTAGGAGTTCTCGGCGAGTCCGTTCAGTGTACCCAGTCTCCACTGAGCACCCGTACACCATCTTTGATGTCAAACACCAATGGATATGGGATCATCTATCGCCCATCATATGGGTCAAGATGCGTATATGCTAGTCTACTCTGGAGTATCGATGCCCTGTCTCAATACACCCTCGACTAGGAACAGTTATAGGATGTACTCTTAGACTGCCCTGGCCCCACTAGTATGATCTGCATCATAGTCCCAGTAGTCAAGTACATATCCTAAGGGCTTTATCAACATGTGAGAGCAAGACAGTAAACCAATACAAGTCAACATGTTAAGACAAAGTACAACCAGATAGCATACTATCATATCGAGCAATAAAGTCCTCTCTCTATATATCTAAGTATCCACTATAATATACATCATATGTACAATATTGACCTCTAGGGCATATACATAAATAACAATCTCCCACTTGCACTAAGGCCAGCTGTTGTAGTATCTCATACCCAACAACCCGAAGAGTCTCTCAAAATGTATCTGGGGTATGGCCTTCGTGAGTGGATCCGCAGTATTGTCCTTCGTGTCAACTCTCCTGACCTCTATCTCGCAGCGATCAACTATCTCCCGGATCAGGTGATACCGCCTCAGAATATGCCAGGATCTTTGATGGGACCTGGGTTCCTTGGCCAAAGCCACAGCTCCATTGTTATAACAATACAAACGTATTGGATGCTCAATGGACGGACCACTCCAAGTTCAGTAATGAACTTCTTCATCCAGACAGCCTCTTTGGCAGCATCGTTGGCAGCGATGTATCCAGCCTCCATCGTCGAGTCTGCCACGGTTTCCTGTTTGGAACTCTTCCAACAAACCGTCCCTCCATTGAGGGTAAAGACAAATCCCGATTGCGACTTAGAGTCGTCCTTATCACTTTGGAAGCTTGAATCGGTAAAGGACTCCACCTGGAGTTCTCCATTACCATACACCAAGAACATCTTCTTAGTCCTTCTCAAGTACTTAAGAATGTTCATCACAGCTGTCCAGTGACTCTCTCCTGGATCTGCTTGATACCTACTCACTACACTTAGTGAGTATGCTACATGGGATCTGGTACATAGCATCGCGTACATGATAGAGCCTACTGCCGAAGCATAGGGTATCCCTTGCATGCGAGTTCTCTCCAAATCAGTCTTGGGAGACATCTCTTTGGAGAGAGTGAGTCCAGAGATCGTGGGTAAATTACCACGCTTGGATTCTTCCATACTAAACCTCTTTAGTATAGTGTCAATATACCTAGATTGGGACAATCCCAGTATCCTCTTAGATCTATCTCTATAGATCCTAATCCCCAAAATGCAGGAGGCATCACCTAGATCTTTGATTGAGAATCTATGTGATAAGAAGAGCTTGACCGAGTGCAGCATAGGAACATCATTTCCTATCAAGAGTATGGCATCCACGTATAATACGAGGAAGATAACCTTACTCTCTGCAACCTTCTTGTAAATACAAGGTTCATCTACATTTTTGATGAAGTCAAACTCTATGAATACAACATCAAAACAGATGTTCGAACTCCGCGATGCCTGCTTTAACCCGTAGATGGATTTAAGCAGCTTGCACACCTTTCCGCTGCTCCCAAGGTCTACGAAGCCCTCTGGCAGAGTCATGTACATACACTCCTCTAAATCACCATTTAGAAAGGCGGTCTTAACATCCATCTGCCAGATTTCGTAGTCATGGTATGCAGCAATGGCAAGTAGGATCCAGATGGACTTAAGCATAGCCACTGGAGAAAAGGTTTCTTCATAATCCATACCTGGTCATTGACGAAAACCCTTTGCAACAAGTCTAGCTTTGAAAGTCTCAACTTTTCCATCTACACCAAGTTTCTTCTTAAAGATCCATTTGCTCCCAATAGGTTTTACCCTTTCAGGAGCAACTTCCAAAGTCCATACTTTGTTGGTGTACATGGATTCCATCTCAGATCGCATTGCATCTAGCCATTTCACAGAGTCTCTACTCGTGGTGGCCTGCTCGAAGCTAGTTGGGTCATCATCTTCCATGATGCAATCCTCGCTCCCACCATCTATGAGAAAATCGTAGTATCTTTCAGGTGAATGAAGAACCCTACTAGATCGGCGGAGAGGCTGAGGTTCGTCAGGAACTACTGAATCCTCTTGTTCCACTATATCATCAGTTGCAGTTTGTGCTGCCTTTTTGCCACTAATTTCTTTTGCAAGAAATTCCTTTTCTAAAAAGGTGGCATATTGAGAAACAAACACTTTTATCTCCTCAGCGTGGTAGAAAATATATCCTTGAGAATTCTTTGGATATCCCACAAACTTGCAAAGAACCGATCCTGCCTCGAGCTTGTCCAGATTTTTCCTTTTGACATACGCCGGACAACCCCCTATCTTAACTCGTTTAAAATATGGTCTCTTCCCACTCCATATCTCATATGGTGTGGTAGGTACAGATTTAGATGGAACTTGATTCAATAGGTATATGGCTGTCTCAAGCGCATACCCCCAAAAGGAAATAGACAACTCAGCAGTGCTCATCATAGAGCGCACCATATCCAATAGGGCGTGATTCCTCCGCTCCGATACACCATTGTATTGTGGTGTATATGGAGGAGTAAGCTGAGAGAGAATCCCATTCTCTTTTAGATAGTCCAGAAACTCATTGCTCAAGTATTCTCCTCCTCGATCAGATCGAAGAATCTTAATACCTTTACCCGTTTGGTTCTCGACTTCGTGTTTATATTCTTTGAATTTCTCAAAATCATCAGGCTTGTGTTTCAACTGGAACACATGTCCGTATCTTGAGAGATCGTCAGTGAATGTAATGAAGTACGAGGAACCATTCCTAGCATGTGTAGACACAGGACCGCATACATCACTTTGTATCAGCCCCAAGAGTTCCGTAACTCTTTCTCCGTGTCCACTAAACGGAGTTTTGGTCATCTTGCCTTTGAGACATGACTGGCAAGTGTCATAAGATGAAAATTCGAACGGATTCAAATATCCATCCTTATGCAACATAGCAAGTCATGTCGTATTGATGTGACCTAGTCTACAATACCACAAGAAGGATTCGTTCATTTCTGAACTCTTCCTCTTGAATGTAATGAAGTACGACGAAACCCCTCCTATCGCTCATTGCCTCCATGTGATTCGGGACTGTACCCAAAAGCCACCCTTTTGCACGTCCTCTTGAACGTGGTAAGGTGGAAATCAAAGCACAGTGGGAATCATACAAGACTCTATGGCGATCTCGGGTCTACAGACTAACCTGTACCAGTGTCACCAGAGAACTGCTATCTGACGATAGGTATAATACCATCTAAGAGTTCTCGGCGAGTCCGTTCAGTGTACCCAGTCTCCACTGAGCACCCGTACACCATCTTTGATGTCAAACCCTAATGGATATGGGATCATCCATCACCCATCATATGGGTCAAGATGCGTATACGCTAGTCTACTCTGGAGTATCGATGCCCTGTCTCGATACTACCGTGGCCCCACTAGTATGATCTGCATCATTGTCTCAGTAGTCAAGTACATATCCTAAGGGCTTTATCAACATGTGAGAGCAAGACAGTAAACCAATACAAGTCAACATGTTAAAACAAAGTGCAACCAGATAGCATACTATCATATCGAGCAAGAAAGTCCTCTCTATATATATCCAAGCATCCACTATAATATACATCATACGTACAATAATGTCCTTTGGGTCATATACATAACTAACAGAAGATGATGCCCATGGTGGAAGTTGTGAGCTCAAGAAATGAAAACAAGTGAGCAAAAAACCTAGCACCAGAACAAAAGAGATGGCTGCCCCATTTTAATCAAGTGAGTGTTTTGATATTTTGTGGTAAGAATATAAGTCACATACACACACACACAAAATATCTCTATACTCACACACTCACAAAATATCTAAAAGCTCACAAGAAATATCTTAGCCATGACAAAAGATATGTCATGCCAAGGATGAGTTACAATTTCCACCATTTATCATTTAAACTAAAATGTTAAATCCACAAAAAGAAAATGTCATCAACTAAAGTAATCTTGTAACGAATTACAAAAATACCCCTCATCCGTATATACATAGACGCATCCGTATTCCTACTGAATACGAATACTATGAGACGAAAGTAATCCCACCAATCTAATACTAGGATCCGGCTTAAACTAAAGCCCACTATTATGATCCGTCCGATCATGATTCGTACACGAGTGCACGCATATGATCGAACCCTGCCATAAAACCATACGACCTCTACAACGTTTCTCTCGAACTAGGGAAACTTTCTGTGGGGGACTCTAAAGACTCATCAATACGTTGGCAGTGGTTTTAACCACAAGCACGTCAGTGGCACTAGCTGTACGTAACGGCTGCCCAGGTATTTGAAGGACTACCTTAGTACCATGATGAGGTTATAGAAGCATCTACCATGCCAAATTTAAATTTTTCTTGGTGCTAAGCTAGACAAACAATATCTTTAACTAGATTATTAGGGTTTTCTTTAGATGATATGTTAACTAGATAAGTGTAGGAAGATTATACCATGGTAGAATCAAGTCCTTCACTTCACTTGCTCCTTGTAGTAGTTCCACGACTCCACTAGGCATCTCTTGAGGCTTTGAATGGGCTTCCTTCGTTGCCTTCGCGCCAAAAATGATCCACCACGAAGCTCCTACTAGTTCAAACTACCACTACACTAAACTCTTTAGTGTATGAAACACATCACACTAGTTTGCTAGAATGGTGTGAGATGATGAAGTAAGGGATGTTAAGAGCTCACTTATTTGTGCTCAAGCTTCATGATCCACATCACATGTGAGGGTTGAAGCATGAGGCAAAAGCAAAAGGAGGAGGAAGAAGCATGAGAGCAAGAAAATGGCTAAGTCTTTTGGAATGAACAAGAATGAATCATAATTCTTGACCCCTCACTCATTCAAGCATGGAATTATGCAATATTAAATTGCAACCATGCTTGAATAGTGAGTCAAGAATGAATAAACAAGTATTTAACCCATGCTTGCAACCATGCTTCATTTTACACCTCATTTCTATTTTCACAAAATAGAAAAGAAAATGCCATGCTTCATTTTAATATATATATATATATATATATATATATATATATATATATCATATATATTAATATATATTTAATGAAGATTAATTAGTGAGCTAATGATATTAGTTAATATGTAATTATATCACATATAATTTATATCATATTATTAAATCAGCATTTGATCTAATAATCCGGTTATATCATTTACGACCGCCTAATATCATTTATCTGTATATCATATTATCGAATCAACACTTGATTCGACAATCTGGTTATATCGCATATAACCGCACCGATAACCGATTACAGCCAGATTACAATACAGTATCACATACTTGTATTTAATGAGGCCCGCACACATATCACATATGTGTCCTACTTCGTTTCGCTTGAACCAGGGAACTTCTGTGTGGGACTCTAAACACTCGTCAATACTCCGGCAGTAGGTGATGATCATATCAGTCACCTACAAGCCGTCAGCGGTACTAGCTGGACGTAACGGCTACCCGGATATTAAGCGATATGAAGGTCAACAAGCAAGCCTGTCCACAGTCTCCATGAAGCCTATCAGTAACACTACCGTACAGTCCGGTCTCTTCGTCTGATATGTCGCATATCATGTCTAGGGGTGGAAATTGTCAAACCCCAGTAACGTGATAAGTCATGTCGATGTGAGGCTCATAACAGGTCGAGAAACTACTGATAACACTTATCAGTAGATCTCCATATCAGCCCTGGCCAGGGACTTCCAGTTATTGCCAATCGATCATAGCGCAACATCAACCCCCAATACCGGGAGAGACGAAACCCCTCTTATCGCTCATTTCCTCCATACGACTCGGGACTGTACCCAAAATCCACCTGTTTGCACGACTCCTCTTGAGCATGGTAGGGAGGAAATCAAAGCACAGTGGGAGTCGCATAAGACTCTATGACGATCTCGGGTCTACAGACTAACCTGTACCAGTGTCACCAGAGGACTGCTATCTGACGATAGGTATACTACCACATAGGAGTCCTCGATGAGTCCTATTCAGTGTATCCAGTCTCCACTGAGCACCCGTATACCATCTCTGATGTCAAACACCAATGGATGTGGGATCATCCATCGCCCATCATATGGGTCAAGAGGCGTATACACTAGTCTACTCTGGAATATCGATGCCCTGTCTCGATATTCCCTCGACTAGAAACAATTGAAGGATGTACTTGTGAACTACCCTGGCCCCACTAGTATGATCTGCATCATATTCCTGGTAGTCAAGTACATATCCTAAGGGCTTTATCAATACGTGAGATAAAGGTAACCAGATAGCATACTATCATGTCGAGCAAGAAAGTCTTCTCTGTATATAAATATCCAAGTATCCACTATAATATACATTATATGTACAATAATGGCCTCTAGGGCATATACATAATTAACAGTATTGAGCAAAAGGGAGGCCGACGAGCGAACTCATCCTGAAACCCTACTGAGCCTATCTGTGACAATCTCCGTACTGTTCGATCTGTTCGTCTAAGAGTATCGCATATCGGGCCTAGGGGGATGGTAAACGCCAGACCCCCAATAGCTGTATAAGTCGTGTCGGAGTGTAGCCCAGAACACCTTGAGAAACTACTGGAATACCTACCAGTAAATCTCACTTGTCTTGGCCAAGGACTTTGTGTAATGGCTCTCCAGACACAGCGTGATATCAACCCCCAATACCTGGAGAGACGAATCCTGTCTAACCGCTACTGCCTCCAAGTGCTTCGGGACTGCACCCAACTACTACCTGTTTGCACGACTCCTTTGAGCCGTGGTAAAGTAGCAATCAAAGAACAGTGGGAACACACTTGAGGCAAAATAGCAGTATCAAGTCAATGGACTAAGCTGTACTCATGTCACCTGGGAACTGCTCCTGACGATAGGTATAGTACGAATCAGCAGTGCCCCTGCGAGTCCGTCCGGTGTACTCATGACCCAATGAGCACCTGTATACTATCTTAGGTGAACCAACTGACACCAATGGCTTGTGAGACCAGCCACCGCCCCTCGTCAGGGTCTCGATTAGTATACACTAGTCTACTCATGGAGTATTGATGCCCAGTCTCGAAACTCCTATGACTAGGGAAACTTTAAGGATGTGCTTATAGACTACCCAACTTTCACGTATATGATCGCCATCATACTGCTGGTAGTCAAACAAGAATCCTATGGCTCTATCAACGTGTAATAGTGATCTGTAATGTCACCTGTGTTAGTTGTATGTATGCCCTAGAGGCCAGTATTGTACAGATGTTGTATATTATATTGGATGCTTGGACATATATAGAGATGACTTTCTTGCTCAATATGATAGTATGCTATCTGGTTACACTTTATCTTAACATGTACACTAGTCTCTTTATACTGTCTTATAGTTACATGTTGGTAAAGCCCTTAGGATGTGTACTTGACTACCTGGACTATGATGCGGATCATACTAGTGGGGACATGGTAGTCCATAAGTACATCCTTCAAGGTCCCTAGTCGTGGGTGTATCGAGACGGGGCATCGATATACCGGTGTAGACTAGCGTATACGCTTCTCGACCCATGTGATGGGCGATGGATGATCCCATATCCATTGGTGTTTGACATCAGAGATGGTGTACGGGTGCTCAGTGGAGACTGGGTACACTGGACGGACTCGCCGAGAACTCCCAGATGGTATTATACCTCACGTCAGATGGCAGTTCTCAGGTGACACTTGTACAGGATAGTCTGTAGACCCGAGATCGTCATAGAGTCTTGTGTGATTCCCACTGTGCTTTGATCTCCACCTTACCACGTCCATGAGGGCGTGCAAAACGGTGGTCTTTGGGCACAGTCCCGAGTCACATGGAGGCAATGAGCGATAGGAGGGGTTTCGTCTCTCCCGGTATTGGGGGTTGATGTTGCGCAGTGCTCGATTGGCCGTAGCAGGGAAGTCCCTGGCCAGGGCTGATCAGAGATTTGCTGGTAAGTGTTACCAGTAGTTTCTCGACCCGTTACGAGCCTCACATCGGCACGACTTATCGGGTTATTGGGGTCTGACGTTTACCATCCCTAGACTTGATATGCGACATATCAGACGAAGAGACCGGACTGTACGGTAAGTGTTACTGGTCAGATTCGCAGGAGTGTGAGCGGGCTAGCTCGTCGATCTTCTGATCGCTCAATACCCGGGTGGCCGTTACGTTTAGCAGACTGCTTGCGGCTTGTGGGTGCTTGATATGATCATCATCTGCTACCGGCGTATTGACGAGTCTTTAGAGTCCTACACAGAGGTTTCCTGGCTCAAGCGAAACGAAATAGGAGCGCATATGAGATATGTGCAGGAGCGAGAATAATGCGTGTATGTGATACCGCATTTCATTCTCGCGTTAAATGTTTCGATTGGTTGTATTCGATATGACCTAGTTATCGAATCATTGATTCGATAAATCGATACATTGAATTCTAGTCGGTTATGTGCGACATGACCGGATCATTGAATCAAATGTGATTTAATGATTTAATGTATAATTATATATTTGATATATTACTTTACATTAACTAGTATTGGTTTACTTTAAATGGATATTCTCACTTGATGTGCAAATTGTATATGTGATATATTTTTGTGCACATGTTAGTATCATGTTTGATGATGCTTGCTCATTAGGTTAAGTGTATAGAATTAAACCTAAGTTAAGAAAGTGATTAGGGTTTTTATTTATCCATTCTTTTATTTTTTTCATTTTGGAAAAAGAATGGCATAAGAATACAAAATGGTTGCTTTCTTTCTTGAACATTGTTGAAGCTTCATGAAGTTTTGACTTTGTGACCATTTTGTCTTCACTTTAAACCCTAACCATTCTTCTAACCTTAGTTAACTCTCTACACTTAACTATGGTTCTCTTTATGATAAGTATTGATTTAATTTTATTAAATCTCAACACTTATCATATTTCCTTCTTCTTGATCATCTTCTTCTTCAAGAAAAGCTCAAGGTCCATCAATGGCAACTTGAGTTAAAGTGAGATAAATCCAATTCTAAAGTGAACCCACCTCCTATTTCTTCACCCTCTACCTCTTGCCAAGTTGTTTTGGGTGTTTTCTTCACAAGTTTCACAACTTTGTGAAGTCGGAGCTTGAGTTTGTGCAACCTCGACGTAGATCGTCTTTGACACGAAGCCGACGACCTATTCCGCTCGTTTTCCCGATGAGGCCGATGAACGAGTCTAGGATTCGAAAAGGATAGCGAGAGGATGCCTACGTGGAGCCAAGGAAGAGGATTACCGGATCTACAAAGGTTGTAGCATCTAACTTCTAGTTAAATTGTTAACTAGCTTTTTATTTCGCCTAGAATTCTAGCGACGATCCGTAGTCTAGGGTTTTTCGGCACCATTTTTTTTTATATTGGCATGTTCGATGCCTTGTGAGACCTCACTAGGGTGCCTAGGAACCTTTCAACCTGAAGCATGTACACGATGATAAAGACAAACCAGATAGCATACTATCATCTCGAGTAAGACTGTTCTACCGGTATAAGTCCTCCCTCAATCATTGCAATCACATGCATGTGATCCAATAAATGACTTGAGGGTACTATAGCCAACACTTACGGCTCATGAAGTCAAAAAGCCTTAGTCGGCGGGATCCTAACCCTGTTTGCTAAGCCACTTTTGTTCAAATCAGCGAAGGCAAATGATGATTCGCTCCTGGCAATATTCTAGTGGTAGTGATGCCGATGCCGAAATTGGTATCAAATTCTATGTCCTTTCAAGGAAAATGATGATTCGCTCCTGGCAATATTCCAATTGCAGCGGTGTTGATGCCGAGATTGGTATCAGATATCGAGTTCCATACTCGCAACGAAAATCAGCGAGCAAAAAATGCATATGAAATAGCCGAAATGATGGGGCAACTCGAAATAAAAATCAGCGAGTAAAATATATGCAGCCGAAATGTTTGGGCAACTCGCAATAAAAAGCAGCGAGTAAAAAGAAAAAATAGCCGAAATGATTGGGCACCGCGGTAAAACAGCCGAAATGATTGGCCAATCGCGACTTTCGCGTTATAAAAATCTGAAATGATAGAGCATTGTGGAAAGAAATAAAAAAATGATGAATCTTTTGCCCTGCAGGTGAGTCCACATCAACCCCTGTATACAATCCATGGGCATAAACGAAAAGGGAACCAAATTTTCCTACCAGGCTCCGTCAGAAGGAGAGCCAGGTCTCGATGGTTCATAGATAGCTTAGATATCAACAACGTCGTTTCTTCTCACTCCAGCAGGATGCAGGCGTGACGTCAACAACCGATCCCAGGGTCAAAACCTCGGAGCCATGGAAAAGCCCCTAGTTCCAAGTCTCGAAGGTTCACAGACAACCTAGAGATCGACAGCGGCGATCCTTCTCACTCCAGCAGGATGCAGACGCGACGTCAACAAAACAGAGCCATGGCAAAGTCCCTAGTTCAAAATCTCGACGGTTCACAGATAGCTTAGAGATCAACAACGTCGTTTCTCCTCACTCCAGTAGGATGCGAACGTGACGTCAACAACAGACCCCAGGGTCGAAGCATCGGAGCCATGGCATAGTCCCTAGTTCCAAGCCTCGACGGTTCACCAACTATATAGAGACTACCTCGGAGCCATGGCAAAGTCCCTAGTTCCAGGTCCCGACGGTTTATAGACAACCTAAAGACCACCTTGACATTCGTCTTGATACAACAGACGCAATGTCACCCCGGTGTTCATTCTCAACTCCAGCAGAATGCAGATGCAACGTTAAAAACTGACCCTAGGGTCAAAACAACGGGGCCACGGCAAAGTCCCTAGTTCCAAGACTCGACGGTTCATAGACAACCTAGAGACAACCTCAACATTCTTCGTAATATAGCAGACACAATGTCAACAAACGAAGTAAAGGAAGATCCCTAGCTTCAGGTTCTTGACGGCAACTCAAATAAAACCTGAAAGACTATCGGAGATCATCCCACAGCAGCGCGGAGTGGTCATGACTCGTTGGGGCTCCCAAATTGAGCCTAACCTCAAGTAAAAAGCGGAATGGAAAATCCCTAACGCTTGATCTTCCGACGGTAATATGACCTGGGAGATTACTTGAAGACATCTTGTCCATCCCCCGAAGGGATCAGAGACATGACAGTCGTGGGGCTACTCGAACAGCAAGATTGCGTATCGGGGAATGCATCAACCAACGTGACGGTACGACGGACCAAAACCCTAGTGCCACAGAACCTAACGAACCTATGTCGTAAAGAGCAGAGGTTAACTATGATGTTAGGACATTCTTGCGAGAACTTCTCAATTCGTCTCGACTCGTAGGGAAAACAATGTTCCTGCGAGAACTTCTCGAATCGTAGGGAAAAACATCTTCGTGAAACCCTCACGGATTATGAAGGTGGAAAGCCTTAGGCAACGGGGATATCAACCTGTTTCCTAAGCATTGTGGCCCTACAAGTAGGTCCAAGATGGACTATTGTATACTATCCACGGGCCACATTCTCCAAAGTCGATACTGATAAGGAGGAAAGAAAAACGCTTCCGAGTCCTCTCGACTCGTAAGCGGGAAAAATTCTTTTGTGAGATCCTTACGACTCTAAAGAGAAAATGCACTCCTCACGGCTCCTAAGGAGAAAATATACCTACGGGATCCTTTCGACTCGTAGGGAGAAAAGTCTTTATGAGACCCTCACGGCTCGTAAAGTTGAAAAGTCGTAGGAGGCAGATCCAAATCTGTTTCCTAAGCCATCGCTGCCCTACAAGAAGGTTCAAACTGACTCTTGTACACTATCCACGAGCCACATTCACCAGTGAAATGAAGAAGCTACTTACGGGTCCTCACGATTCGTAAGGAAAAATACCCGAGTGAGATCCTTACGACTCACGAAGGTGATGAACACTTAGAAATCCTCATGATTTCTAGGGAGAATATGCACCTATGAGATCCTCTCGACTTGTAGAGAGAAAACCTTCTTGAGATCCTTACGACTCAGGTAGATGAAAAAGCCTTAGACTACAAGGATCCTAAACTTGTCTCCTAAGCCCTTAATTCTATGGCCATGAATAACTCTGCACTACTTCACCCATGCACATACTTGTTAGTTATATGTATGTCCTAGAGTCCATTATTATACATGTGATATATATTATAGTGGATGCTTGGACATATATAGA
This sequence comes from Agapanthus africanus, assembly GCA_030015575.1. Lineage (NCBI taxonomy): Eukaryota > Viridiplantae > Streptophyta > Magnoliopsida > Asparagales > Amaryllidaceae > Agapanthus > Agapanthus africanus. The sequence continues at coordinate 311,267,288 of JASDDO010000029.1, forward strand.
GAGGACTTTCTTGCTCGACATGATAGTATGCTATCTGGTTGCTCTTTATCTTAACATGTACACTTATTGTCTCTCTATTACATGTTGATAAAGCCCTTAGGATGAGTACTTGACTACCAGGATTATGATGCAGATCATACTAGTAGGGCAGGAGGTAGTCGGTAAGTACATCCTTCAAATATTCCTAGTCGTGAGAGTATCGAGACGGGGCATCGCTATTACAGCGTAGACTAGCGTATACGCTTCTTGACCCAAATGATGGGTGATGGATGATCCCATATCCATTAGTGTTTGACATCAGAGAAGGTATACGGTGCTCAGTGGATACTAGGTACACTGAACGGACTCGCCGAGAACTCCTAGATGGTATTATACCTATCATCAGATAGCAGTTCTCTGATGACACTGGTACAGGTTAGTCTGTCGACCCGAGATCGTCATAGAGTCTTGTATGATTCGCACTGTGCTTTGATTTCCACCTTACCACATTCAAAAGAACGTGCAAAATGGTGGTTTTTGGGTACAGTCCCGAGTCACATGGAGGCAATGAGCGATAGGAGGGGATTTCGTCTCTCCCGGTATTGGAGGTTGATGTTGCGCTATACTCGATTGGCAATAATAGGATATCCCTAGCCATGGTTGCTGAGATTTACCGGTAAGTGTTATCAGTAGTTTCTCGAACAGTTATGGGCCTCACATCGGCATGACTTATCAGGCTATTGTGGTCTGACGTTTACCACCCCAGGCTGAGATATGCGACATATCAGACGAAGAGACCGGACTGTACTGTAGTGTTACTTATTGGATTCGCAGGAGTATGAGCAGGCTTGCTTGTTGATCTTCTGATCGCTCAATACCCGGGTAGCCGTTACGTCCAGCTAGTATCGCTGACGGCTTGTGGGTGTTTGATATGATCATCACCTACTGTCGGCGTATTGACGAGTCTTTAGAGTCCTACACAGATGTTTCCTGGCTCAAGCGAAACAAAGTAGGGGCACATATGTGATATGTGCGGGACCGAGATTAATACGCGTATGTGATATCGTATTCTATTCTCGCGATATGTGATATCGCTCGGTTATATGTGATATAGCCGGGTTATCGAATCAAGTGTTGATTCGATAAGTTGATACATATGATATCAGTCGGTTATATGCGATATAGCTGGATTATTAAATCAAGTGTTGATTTAATAATTTAATGTATAATTATATATTTGATATATTAATTTGCATTAACTAATATTAGCTCACTTAAGCATTTCTTTTTCTCACTTGTGTGCACTTAATATATATATGATATATATGTTAGTGTATATGCCCTAGGGGCCATTATTGTATCATACTAGTTTGTATATTACTTAATGGAAGCTTGGGATATTCACATGTATATAACAGTTTTGCTAAACATGGTAGTATGCTACTTGGTTTTTCTATCTTAATATGTGAGTATACGTATTGATAGAGCTTTTAGGATCTTGCTTGACTACCAGCGTTGTGATGGCAGTCACACTAGTGGGGGCTGGGTAGTCTACAAGCACATCCTTATTCAGGTCCCTAGTCGTAGGATTATCGAGACAGGGCATCGATACTCCGGAGTAGACTAGTGTGTGCGCTTCTCATCCCAGTTGGGGAGATGGTCTGTCCCACAGCCGTCAGTACGTCGTACTGGAGATAGTATGCAGGTGCTCGTTAGGTTACGGGTACACCGGACAGGACTCACAGGGAACTGTTGGTTGGTTTTATACCAGTCGTCAGTTAACAGTTCCCAGGTGGCATGAGTACAGCATAGTCCCCAGACTTGACACTGCTACTTCGCCTCAAGTGTGTCCCACTGTTCTTAGATTGCTACCCTACCACGGCTCAAAGGAGTCGTGCAAACAGGTAGCAGTTGGGTGCAGTCCCGAGCACTTGGAGGCAGTGGCGGTTAGACATGATTCGTCTCTCCCGGTATTGGGGGTTGATATCACGCCGTGTCAGAGAGCCATTACGCAAAGTCCCTGGCCAGGGCAAGCGAGATTTGCTGTAGGTTCCAGTAGTTTCTCAGGGTGTAATGGGCTTCGCTCCGACACGACTTATACCGCTATTAGGGGACTGATGCTTGCCGCCCCCTAGGCCCGATATGCGATAGTCTTAGACGAACAGACCGGACTGTACGGAGATTGTCACAGCAGGCTCAGTAGGAGTTCGGATGGGTTTCCTCATCGGCCTTCTTATCGACATCTACCTGGGGACCGTTACGTACAGCTAGTGCCGCTTGCGGTCTGTGGTTAAACCCATTGCCAGCGTAGTAGTCGAGTCTCTAGAATCCCACACAGAGAGTTTCCCTACTCCAGGCGAAACGATATAGAGGTCGTATGGTTTTACGACAAGGGTTCGGACGCATACGTGTGTTTACGCACGTACGACATCCGGACAGTTTTTACTAGTCGGCTTTGGTTTAAGCCAGTTTCTAGTATCCGGTTATTGGATTTATACAGTCTAAAGTTTTTCCGTGTTTTCACGGATAGGAGGGGCGTTCTCGTAATTGCGCGAGAAGCTTCTAGAAGATGGTGACTTGGGGGTTAAGGTGGCATATGCATTAAATGAGATTAGTGAGTCATTTGAGTGATTCATCCAAGTCATTAATGCATCATAAATGCTTAATGACTCATGGAGATGAATCACCCTCTTATATTTATTAAGCATGATGATTAATCATTCATTTTCTTTTGCTGGATAAATTATAATGCTTGATATATATTATGATAGCTCATTTTCTCATCTCATTCTCTTGCTCACTTTCTCTCTCCTCAAGCTCTCTCTCTTCAAACCCTAATCCTCCCTTCTCATGTGTTGAGTACAAGGATTAGATTCGACTATTTAATCCTTAACCATTCTCTATATCACCTAGGTTGCTTAGATTAGCGATTTAAGAAACCTAGTTACCTCAAGTTAGAAGTGAAGCTTGTAGTAAAGCTCTCGGGTGGATCTTCTACTACATAGAGAAGGCCGGAGAGGACGTAGAGAACGACAAGACGAAGGACTCGGATCTTTAGGTATAATCACTTATCATAGTAGTTAACTCTTCTATGGTTTCTTGTTAGTTATTGTTTATGCAAAGATTCTCGGTTAGTCGATGTTTACGCCTAAACAAGATCGTTTTTCATTATTCCGCCTCCCCGCAAGTCGTGGGGTGTTGTACATCGACTTACAATATATTATTGTGTCATGCTAGTTGCTACATGCTACATGGATGTATGAGACTCACACCATGCTTATCATAATGAAGGGTTTTATTTATTTAAAGTAAATCAAATTAGTTGGAAATTAGTCATATGGTTTGAGCTTAGTGGAAGCTTGTCGAACCATTGACTTAGTCCACTAATTTTGTTTTCCATTAGATATTTATTAGCCCAACCATTACCTTAAGCCATGGTTAAATCTCTACATGAGTTAATATGAGATATTATCTCACCCATGGTTGCTATTCTCACTCATGAGATTCATTCTACACTTGCCTTTTTCCATGGTTGCTTTTCTTCATCTCCTTCCTCAAGCTCTCTAGCATTTTGGGAGGTGAAGAAAATGAGTGAGAAAAATATTTCTAGGGTGAGAAAAATATTCCTAAAGTGAGCAAAATTCCTACTTCATCAACATACACTAGACTAGCCATTTACTTTAGGTTGTTTGCTTCACTAATTCCTAATTAGTGAAGAGATAGCTTGAGTTAGTGTCTCCTCGACGTAGATCATCTTCGGCCTCGAATACTTCAAGAAAGCTTGTTCCTTTCATCTTGTGGAGCCTTTCTAGAGTCCGGGAGTTCACTATTTGGAGCAAAGGGATTACTACGCGGAGCTATTGAAGTGAAGGGTCGTTCTACAAAGGTTGTATTCTTTATTCACTTAGTGTAAATATATTTATATTCTAATTTCGTCTAATTCTCTAGTTAAGATTCTAGATTAGGGTTCTTTAGCACGCCAAATTTTTGAAAACGGCATGGTCGATGCCTCCCGAAACCCAGTGGTGGTGCTGCGGAACCCTATAGTGGTATCAGAGCCAAGCTAGAGAATTGGACGATGATTATAGAATTACGAAACCGAAACAACTCCGAAACATCGAAACATAAAACCTAGTTTCTGTCGAAATTTTCAGTGTCTAAATTTTTTTTAAGCAACTGCAGAATGTTACATGAGATGTAACATGAACACCACACAAATACGAACCCGATACGCCGGATTTGACCCGGTGACATAGAGGATTTGATCGGCCCCACCGGTTTTATAGGCTTGTTCTGGCTTCATTTTTGCATGGTGTTCCAGTCTCTGGGTTTTGGTGTTTCAGGTGTTGCTTGTTTTTACTAAGATTGCATGTGATGTTATCTTTATGTAAAGACAATTTGGAGTGCTTCGTAGTCGTAATTCTAACATCGTTTTGGGTAATCTTGATGGCGTTAAAAAGTTCGAACGAATATCAAATACCCAATTTTTCTCACTCCCTGGAAATTTTCCAAGAGTTGGAATTTTCCAAGTTTAAAATCTTCAGAAAATCATGCAGGTGATTCTATGGACCTTCTAGAAGAACGAAACCCTAACTCGATTCTGTGACTGCCAGAACCGCCACCAAATCCTAGGGTTTGTGGTAGTTCCGCGGCGCCATAGGTGAGGCAAGGGTTGGCCCTTCTACCGTTGGTCCATAGGTGTTGTGGCATGTTCTGGGTATTTTTTAACTCCGCTCAAGTGTTGAGCTCTCTGGGAAATATGGGTGTTTGTTAATTCGATCGAAAAGTTTAACATCGTCTAACTATTTGTGATTGTGATACAATACTTGGAATCCACAATATTAGTTTTGTGAAAACTAATTTGAATTTTATAAATCTAGCAATTAAGTCTCATTTGATCGGTTGCCACGGGATTTTGATTCGGATCAAAACTCCGTCGCAATTACGTAGTGTACGCGGATACTCGCCGGGTAACCTTACTAGATAGCCACGCCCTATAGCCCCGACCAGGTGACTGTAGGAGAACCATGTTGCCAAAAGCATCTCCCTGTGTGCTCGCGGCCGTGGTGTTCCGCCTAAGTGCACTTCGTCGACGGCATCGAGGGTGTGGCCGTCTACTAAAGTTTCCGACGAGCATTCGATCTGGATGTTGGGAATCTTGTTGAATTGCCCGACTTGTTATAGAAAAGTGTTTTCAATAACGAGACTAAAATGCAGGGTTTATAATTGTTAGGCATGCGATGTCTAAGGAATTCATTTGGTTAGGCATGAAATCCAAAGTATGTAATACAATGGGTTTATGATGTCTAAGATGGTTGCGGATTCCAATTGTTGTAGTTTTTCACTTTCTTTTCTGTGACCGTAAGTGTAATATGTGGTGTATCACCGGTTTCGTTGATATATGTCAATGACAATTGGGATACGCATATTTACTTATGTTGATTTCATATGATGTTATGTGTTGCTGTGATATGTTATATTGGATCGTCGTGTTTGAATAGCCGGGTTTTTTTTTATGTGAGATGAGATTTTTTCATTTTCATTCATGTAAAAACTTGTATGTAATATTCTTTTATTGGGACACTTCTGGGTTGAGGATGATGTCACAATTGATGTATATTATTTACTTTTCCGCATTAGGATAGACCCAAGGTGGGGAGCACAAGTAACCGGGTTCTAGGGTCCAGTTGGAGACCATCTTGAGGAGTCGAGACCGGGTCACCTAACTCTAGAATTAGTAGGGTTGCTTGCCGCTCTCGTAGGGGTTTAGGGATGTGGGTATGGCTATTCATCACGACCGTGGAATCCGCATTTTTTACTGGCATAATTAAAACACGAAATTCCCAGTATATCCAACATTTCATATGTGGACTTCTGCTGCTGATATTCTGTGATGTGATCATTTTATATGATGAGACGAATGCTATTATTATATATATGATATATAATAAACGTTGCTTATGTTTTACATCCGCGCTAGTCCCACCCCGCTATGCCGTTAGTTAAGTAACCTAACAGTGCATAACGGGACACTGTGGCGAATGCGGATGGCATAAGCATACGTTATATTTTCGTTTCTTCTGTGATGCTTAGGAAGCATAAATGATGGGACTTCATTAATGAGATTAATGAAATAAAGGAAACCTAAAGATGTTGTAGAATCTTATTTTAAAAAATGGTAGCTCTAGTTCTTGCTTTGCATAGTGGTGTTCCTTATAGAATATCCAGCACCTTATTCGATAAGGAAAGAGCCGAGATCCCTTCACCGGGAGTGACCTCTTTAGCGAAACTAGCAGATGCTACAACTCATTCGGTTTTGTTTTTGATTGATTTTTTTAGTTCATGCTTTGCATAGTGGTATTTGTGAAATATCCAGCACCTCACTCGATGAGGAAATAGCCGAGATCCCTTCACCGGGAGTGACCTCTTTAGCGAAACTAGTAAAAGCCTAAAAAAACACTCCTTTTCAAAAACACTCGATTCTACAACGATATCAAGCTCATTACGCAAAAGGTTTCTTAAAAACCTGTCGTAGCCCTCCGTCAGTTCAGATAAGGACTATTTAGTATTCGTGCTGCGTTTGTTGCCCTTCGTCAAGGCGTAGTGTGCAGTAGCTGATTAGTGCTTATCTGCCTGAGCATGTGATGCGATTGGATTAGGGTAGTCGTGCGACTTTGTTGGCCTTTGTCAAGGGTCGTGCAGGTGGGTTTAATTCAATCATGAAATGTACGGGTTGAACTTGACTAGCATCATATGGTTTGTTGTCCTTTGTCAGGGTCATAGAAGGCTAAGGGTAAAATATTATCGGGAATTTCAAGTGTTGAAATTTACAATGAGATTGCATATCTTCTATGAGATAGTTGGATCCCGATACCGACTGCGAGTAAGAGTTACTCCTGGGAGAGTTTTGCACATTACAATTATGTTGGAGATAGTACCCTCAGAGTCAATTATTGGATCATAGGCACGTGATTGCAATGATTGAGGGAGGACCTATACCGGTAGGACAGTCTTATTCAAGATGATAGTATGCTATCTGGTTTATCTTTATTATCGTGTACTGCTTTAAGTGACCTTACGATTCGCTATTGCACGTTGATAGAGCCCCTAGGATTCTTGCTTGACTACCAACAGTATGAGGGCGATCATATACGTGGGAGCTGGGGTCTATAAGCACATCCTTAAATGGTCCCTAGTCGTGGGAGTTTCGAGACAGGGCATCGATACTTCAGAGTAGACTAGTGTATACAGTCGAGACCCCGACGAGGGGCGGTGGCCGATCTTACAAGCCACTGGTGTCAGTTGGTTCACCTAAGATGTATACAGGTGCTCATTGGGTTATGAGTACACCGGACAAGACTCGCCGGGAATATGCTAGTTGGTCTTATACCTGACGTCAGATAGCAGTTCCCTGGTGACATGTGTACAGGTTAGTTCATCGACCTGAGATCGTCATTTGTCTCGTGTGAGTTCCTACTGTGCTTTGATTACTACCCTACCACGCTCAAAGGAGACGTGCAAACAGGTTTTAGTTGGGTACAGTCCCAAGCCACATGGAGGCAGTGAGCGGATCTGCAGGGGTTCGTCTCTCCCGGTATTGGTGGTGAGGTCGCGCTGTGTCTAGGAGAGCCATTACACAAAGCCCTCGGCCGAGACAGGAGATTTACTGGTAGGTATTCCAGTAGTATCTCAGGGTGTTCTGGACTACACTCCGACACGACTTGTACCGTTTTTGGGGGTCTGACTTTTACCAACCCCTAGGCCCGCCATGCGATGCTCATAAACGAACGGACCAGACTGTACGGATATTGTCACTGACAGGCTCAGTAGGGTGTCAGGATGAGTTCGCTCATCGACGTCCCTTTTGGTCAATATCTGGTAACCCGTTACGTATTGGCTAATACCTTTGACGTGCTAGTGGTTAAATCCACAACCAAAGTATTGACGAGTCTTTAGAGTCCCCCACATACCAGTTTCTCAAGTTTTGGGCAAAACGCTGTAGAGGCCGTATGGAGATATGGCAGGGTTCGATCTTGTACGTGCTGTATTGCACGGATCAAGATCGGACGGATAATACTAGCGGGCTTTGGTTTAAGCCGGATCCTAGTATTGTACAGTGTAGATTTTGTCTCTTTGCATTTGTATTCAGTGGGAATACAAATGCGGGTATGTATATACAGTCGCGGGGTTTTCCTGTAATTTATTACGGGATCAGTTTCTTGAAGTTGCCAGTTTGCATTCCGTTCCGGCCAGTTTTCCTTTGTTCCTTCACGGCCGGACTTATCTGATGGATGGGGGTAATTTGCAATTGTGCAAATTATCTTTTGTGGAGGTGTTATTTGTAAAATAAGGGATTATGATTTAACTATCATCATTAGATTCTTTTTGAGTCTATTCCTTTGCATTGATGAGATGTGTATTGAGTTGGATTTGGATGAGAGGTTAGTGTGACTTTTATCTATGATTATCTTCACTTTTCTTCTCTTGATTATTCATTCTTTTCCCCCCCCCCACCATGGAGAGAGAGGCCGGCCACTTAGGGTGAGAAGAGAGAGGTTCATTTGGTGAATGGAAATTCTTCATCTCATTTTTGCTTACACCAAAAATCAAAAAGGTCATTTCCATTGCTCATTCCACCTTCATCAAAGGCAACTTCAAACCCCAAAGAGACATACCTCTCTACACTTGCCTACAGCATTCCTTGGGCACGTCGGCTCGCCAACTTCGTGCCCGAGTTGCCTCGGTTCAGAGGTGGGAGCCCGTAAAAGAACCCGGCGATGTGGTGCCCGTTTCGACGAGGAGGTGACGACCGGAGATTCCGCGAGGAGATCAGAGTGGACGCGAAGACCGAAGGACACGGATCGCTCGGTATAGCATTCTACCCTTTCTCGTATTTGCTAGAATTAGGTTAATGGCCCGATCCGGGATTTTTTGTGCGCGATGGTGCCGGTTTCTAAGTTCTAGAAAAGTTTCGTTTCCACAGTCCGGCGTCGGATTGATGGCCAGGGCGCCGCCGTGCACTTACACCGGTATCAGAGCCATGCCATTAACCTTGTCTAGCTTGCTCTAGCGAGTTTAAAACTTCGATCGAACATTTATCCCAAAACCGCATTTCCATTGCATATGTTTCTGTCGAAATTTGTTTTGGCTCGAAATTTTTTTCAGGTTATTGCAGAAACACGTGCAGGGAATTCTAAGCATATTGTGAAAATTTGGTCGCATGAACTCACCTTCCCACCGCGGAACCGCGGCCAAACCCTTGCTTGGACCGCGGTTCCACCGCTACCTTTACTGTTCCATGTGCCAAATTTTCACAGAGAGCTTCTGAGTTGAAAATGGGGTTTTTGAAATGTTTTGTTTGGGCCCAGATTTTCTCTGAGTGCTACAGTAGTGCTTGGGGCCCACTTCGGTAAATTTGATCGATCGAAAATTTTAAACATGTTAGTTCACAGTATTTACATTATATCTGCGACCGTGAATGTCATTTGATCGGTAAATCCTGTCTAACTGCTATAGCCCTTTTAGACGGATTTACGAACGTGAATTCACGTTGATGTTCTGTGTTGTGCTGTGATGTTGCGGATTGGTCGTGGGGGATAGCCTGGATGCAATGGTAGTATAGTTTGGTTTATTATGTACTTTTGATATTGCGGGGCGAGCGTCCAATATGTGGACTGTCGTTACTGCCTTTTTGTATATTATTCTTTTGGGGCACGACCGGGTCGAGGTCGATGTACCCGTTGTATATTTTACTTTCTGTACTAGGATTACCCCAAGGTGGGGTGCACGAATAGCCGGGTTCTAGAGGGCAACGGGCCCGCATCTCATGGCATTGAGACGGAGGGGGCTTCACTCTAGAATTGGTGGGCTATTCGCCGCACTCGTAGGGGGTACAGGTTGACCCAGGAGGGGTGCCTAAGTTACCGGATTCCGTGAAGTGCTGGGTGGTCCATTCACGTTGTTGAAGGGGACTGCCTCGCTTCAGGTTTTGGCGGGTAACTTGCCGCTGTAGGGTTGCTAGGCACACGCACAAGGGTCTACGAGGCATCAACCATGCCCGATTAAAATTTTAGCCGTGCCGAACAACCCGAATACGGAACTTTAAACTAGAGATTAGGCGAAAACAAGTATGCTAAACACTTTAACACTAAGTGAGAGGGATTACAACCTTTGTAGATCCGGTCCTTCACTTCATATGCTCCGTGTTGTGGTCCCTTCGCTGCGATCATCGGGATCCGGACTCTCGAGAGGTTCCACGAAGAGAAAGACGCAACCTTTGCTTCCGATCTTCGATACTAAGATGATCTACCTTGAAGTTTCTTTAACACAAGCTAACACTCATGAAATGATGTGAACACCCTCATCTAAATGGCAAGGGAAGATGAGGATGATGAAGTAGGATTTTCTCTCTCTTTATTTATCTTTTTCTCATATTTATTCATCACCTTTTGAAAAACTAGTAAGCTTTTCATGAAAGAATGAAGGAGGAAGAAGATGAACAATGTTAGAATCATTTTGTGATGAATAGGAAAAGAAATGATATGATGAATAATGTAACCATGGTCAAACTAACCCTTGTAGAGATTTGACTAAGGTTAAAGGTTTGGTTAGGTTAAGGAAATATCTAGCATAATATCTTAACAAAGACAAAGAAAGAAAGCTTCTAGAAACTTCTAGAAAACCTTAACCCTAATCAAACCCTAACCATGTTTAATCTCTACTAAACAAGTTGCATTAGTTATCATATCATGTTACAATATTATATATCACATATACAATATTTATCGTAACAAAAGAAAATAATATAATTAACATATATCGCATATATATCAATGTATTAATGCGGTGAGAAAAAGAATCTTTTAGTGAGCTAATATTAGTTAATGTAATTTAATATATCATATATATTATTATTCATTAAATTATCGAATCAACACTTGATCCGACAATCCGGCTATATCGCATATAACCGACTAATATTTATCTGTACCGATTCATCGAATCAACACTTGATCCGATGACCCGGCTGATATCAAATATCGCGAGAATATAATACGGTATCACATATCGCATTATCCTCGGTCCCGTACATATCACATATGTGCTCCTACTCCGTTTTGCCTGAGTCAAAAAACCTCTGTGTAGGACTCTAAAGAATCGTCAATACGCCGGCAGTAGGTGATGATCATATCAAACACCTACAAGCTGCAAGCGGTCAGCTAAACGTAACAGCTACCCAGGTATTGAGCGCTCAGAAGATCAACAAGCAAGCCTGTACATTCTCCTGCGAATCCAAACAGTAACACTCCCGTACAGTCCGGTCTCGTCGTCTGATATGTTGCATATCTCGCCTAGGGGTGGTAAACGTCAGACCCCAGTAGCTTGATAAGTCGTGTCGATTTGAGGTCTATAACAGTTTGAGAAACTACTGATAACACTTACCAGTAAATCTCAGCAACCCTGGCCAGGGATTTCCGGTTATAGCCAATCGAACACAGCACAACATCAACTCCCTATACCGGGAGAGACGAATCCCCTCCTATCGCTCATTGCCTCCATGTGATTCGGGACTGTACCCAAAAGCCACCTTTTTGCACGCCCTCTTGGACGTGGTATGATGGAAATCAAAGCACAGTGGGAACCACACAAGACTCTATGACGATCTCGGGTCGACAGACTACTCTGTACCAGTGTCACCGGAGAACTGCCATCTGACGTATGGTATAATACCATCTGGGAGTTCTCGGCGAGTCCGTCCAGTGTACCCAGTCTCCACTGAGCACCCGTACACCATCCTTGATGTCAAACACCGATGGATATGGGATCATCCATCGCCCATCATATGGGTCAAGATGCGTATACGCTAGTCTACTCTGGTGTATCAATGCCCTGTCTCGATACACCCTCGACTAGGAACAGTTATAGGATGTACTCGTCGACTACCGTGGCCCCACTAGTATGATCTCATCATAGTCCCAGTAGTCGAGTACATATCCTAAGGGCTTTATCAACATGTAATATAGAGACGATCAGAGTACATGTTAAGATAAAGTACAACCAGATAGCATACTATCATGTCGAGCAAGAAAGTCCTCCCTATATATGTCCTAGCATCCACTACAATATACATCGTATGTACCGTAATGGCCTCTAGGGCATACATATAACTAACAATCTCCCACTTGCACTAGGGCCATCTGTTATGGTATCGCATACCCAACAATTAGCTGCGGTTGAAGTATCTCATACTCAACCATCCCATAAAAGTCTCTACTGGGAAAAAGGCCTTTGTGAATGGATCCGCGCTGTCGTCCTCTGTGTCTGCTCTCCTAACCTCGATCTCCCTGGAGATCAACCATCTCCATGATCAGGTGATACTGCCTAAGAATTATATCTAGATTTCTGATGGGACGGTAGTTCCTTTGCTAAAGCCACAACTCCATTGTCACACAATGGTAGGAACGAAGTTCATCTTATGAACTTATATATATCCAGACTGCCTCTTTGGTAGCATCCTTGGTAACGATGTATCTTGCCTTTAATCGTCTAGTATGTCACGGTATCTAGCTTGGAACTCTTCCAACATACCGTCCCTCCACTGAGGGTGTAGACAATGCCTGCGACTGACATTCAGTCGTCCTTATCACTCTGGAACCTTTCCAGTGATTCTCCTCAGGATTGATTGATACCAACTCACTACAACTAGAGAGTATCCTAACATCCACTTAGATCTATCTCATAGATCCAAAACCCCGGATTTAGGAGGTATCACTTTGATCCTATATGGAGAATCCTTGTGATAAGCGGAGATTGACCGAGCGTAGCATAGGAAACTCCTTCCCTATCAAGAGTATGTCATCCACGTACTCTACGAGGATCACCACCATACTCCCTACTACCTTTTTGTATATACAAGGTTCATCTACCATTTTGATGAAGTCAAACTCTTTGACTACCACATCAAAACAAATGTTCTAACTCCGCGATACCTGTTTTATCATATAAAACATCTTGCACACGTTTCCGCTGCTCCCACTGTCTACGAAGCCCTCTGGCTGTGTACTTATAGACGCTATCTTCTAAAACATCATTTAGAAAAGCAGTCATGACACCCAACCACCAGATATCGTAGTCATGGTATGTAGCCGTGGCAAGTAGGATCTGGATGGACTTAAGCATAGCTTTGAAAGTCTCAACTTTTCCATGTACACCAAGTAATCTTCTCAAGATATACTCGCTCCTGATGGGGATTTAACCCTTCAGATAAAGCAACCAAAGTCCATACTTTGTTGGTGTATAAGGATTCCATCTCAGATCGATAAGCACCCAGCCATTCTTACAGAGTCCCACTCCTGATGGCCAGCTCGAAACTAGTTGGGTCATCATCTCATGATGCAATCCTCGCTCCCACTGTCATAGAGAAACTGAAGCATCTCTCAGGTGGGTGAGGAACCCTACTAGATCGGCGGAGAGGCTGAGGTTCGTTGGAAACTATTGAATCCTTTGGTTCTACCAAATCATCAGCTGCAGTTTGTATAGCTGGAACCTTTCCAGTTTTACAGCGCTGACCTTGCCTCGAGCTTGTCCGGATTTTTCTTTTAGACAAAGGCCGGACAACCCTAAATCTTAACTTACTTAAGATATGGGCTCTTCCCTTTCTATATCACATATGAAGTGGTAGGCAACTGATTTAATTTGAACCATATTCAATAGGTATGCAGCTTCTCAAGTGCATAACTCCTAAAAGGAAATAGGAAACTCAGTAGTACTCATCATAGAGCACACCATATCAAATAGGGTGCTATTGCTCCGCCCTGATACACCGACGTGCTGTGGTGTATACGGAGGAGTAATGCTGAGAGAGAATCTCATTCTCCTTTAGAATAGTCCAGGAATTCCGTGCTCAAGTATTCTCCTCCTTGATCTCATCAAAGGACATAATACTTATACCCGTTTTTGGTTCTCTACTTCTAACTTATATTCTGTGAATATCTCAAAAGGTTCGGACTTGTGTTTCAACAGGAACATATGTCTGAATCTTGAGAGATCATCAGAGAATGTAATGAAGTACAAAGAACCAGTCTTGGCATGTGTAGACAGGAGACTTTCATACATCAGCATGTATCAATCCCAAGAGTTCACTAACTCTTTCTCTGTTTCCAATAAACAGAGCTATGGTCATCTTATCTTTGTGACATGACTGGCAAGTTTCATAAGATGTAAATTCAAACTAATTTAAATATGCATCTATATGCAACTTCAGCCAGTCGGGTCGTATTGATATGACCTAGTCTACAATGCCTCAAGAAGGATTTGTTCATATCTGAACTCTTCCTCTTGTGTGTGTTCCGTATACTAAGAACTGTAGTTTGATTTAGAACGACAACGCTTTTAGATAACGTGCCTGAACCGATCAACTCTTGATATAGGAAATGTTCAAAACATTATCCAACAATACAAAATTATATCCTTTCTTTACTAATAAAGAGACTGATATGATTTTGTATATCAGGTTCGGTATCTAATAACATTTGTTCAGAATCAATGTATTCTAGTAATACAGGGTGACAGTGACCAACAGACTTGGCTGCAACACTTGCACCGTTTTCTATCTCATGAAACTTATCACCCGTTCTCAGTTCTCTACCTATCTGTAGCCCATGTAACAGATTACATATGCGGGATCCTGATCCGGTATCACATACGCAGGACGTAAAGGATACTGAAAAACAGTTCTGTGTAATGAACACACCCGAAGATGATGCATCAGCATGCACTTTCTTCGTTTGGGCGGCACGGGAAATCTGGTATTCCCCAATTTCCTGCTCTGTCTTATAACAATTATAAGTTGGAGCGGGACCAACGTTCCCCAACTCAGTATAACAAGCGGGTTCGGTCAATATATCCGTTTTATTATCTTGATTAAGGCGTGATATAGTCGCTACCTGGAGAGAGAGAAGAAAACACTCAGCGTATGCTCTTGCAAGATTAGATTGGTTATCTAATATATCTAATCAGGATGTCTCCCACTGTTTTAATCAAATCTTCCTTCAAACCCTAAAAGGAAAGACTAGCCGGGATTAATTACACGCTACAAGTTCGCCAATCATTCAGCCAGGCCAGTGTCGGTACTTTGAGGGAGGTCCCCCGTGCTCTCGCACGAACCTAATTAAAGTAAACCTCGTTTTCCCAGGGGCGTAACCCCGTTAACACCTTTCTAGACACCTACTTGATCGGCTGATTGTAATGTGTAAAACTCTCCCAGGAGTAACTCTTACTCGCAGCGGGTATCGGGATCCAACTATCTCATAGAAGGTATGCAATCTCATTGCAAATTTCAATACTTGAAATTCCCAATAATGTTTTACCCCTAGCGTCCTATGACCTTGACGAAGGCCAAACTACCCATAGTCCGCTAGTCAAGTTCAACCCGTTCATTTCTTGATTGAATTGAACCCACCCGCACGACCCTTGACGAAGGCCAAACTACGCCGTACGAATACCCTAATCCAATCGCATCGTATGCAAGCAGATAAGCATTAGTTAGCTACCGTACACTATGCCTTGACGAAGGCCAAACTACCGCAGCACGAATACTAACTAGTACTTATCTGAAATGACGGAGGGCTACGACAGGTTTTTCAGAAAACACTTTGCGTAATGAACTTGATATCGCTGTAGAATCGAGTGATTTTAAATGGAGTGTTTTTGAGGCTTTTCTAGTTTTGCTAAAGGGGTCACTCCCGGTGAAGGGATCGTCGGCCCTTTCCTCATCGAATAAGGTGCAGGATATTTCACAAATATCACTATGCAAAGCAGAAACTATAGAAGCAATCAAAAGACAAACCGAGTTTGTAGCATCTGCCAGTTATTGCTAAAGGAGTCACTCCCGGTGAAGGGATCTCGGTCCTTTCCTTATCGAATAAGGTGCTGGATGTTCTACAAGGAACACCGCTATGCAAAGCAAGAACTAGAGCTACCAGTTTTTAAAACAAGTTTCTACAACATCTTAGGTTTCTTTTATTTCATTAATCTCATTAATGAAGTCCCATTTTAATATGCTTCACAAGCATCTCTTTTGAAATGAAATCTGCAATATAACATATATCTCATATATATAATATAAGCATTCGTCTCAGGCAGTAATATAATCTCATCACAGAACATTACAGCAGAAGAACATATATGAAATATTGGATATACTAGGATGTCCGTGTTTTCAATACGAGCCTGTATAAAACACGGATTCCACGGTCGCGATGAATAGCCAAACCCACATCCCTAGACCCCTACGAGAGCGGCAAGTAACACTGCCAATTCTAGGGTTAGGAGACCCGGTCTCGACTCCTCGAGATGGTCTCCCACTGGACCCTAGAACCCGGTTACTTGTGCTCCCCGCCTTGGGTCTACCTAATGCGGAAAAGTAAATAATATACAACGGTGATATCTTCCGCTACCTGGAAGTGCCCCAATAAAAGAATATTACATACAAATGAATTTTACATGAATGAAAAAGAAAAACTCTCATCTCACATAAAACCCCCGGCTATTCAAACGCGACGATCCAATACAACATATCACAGCAACACATAATATCTCATATCATCAACGTAAGCAAGTATGCGTATCCCGATTGTCGTTGATATATAGCAATGAAGCTGGTGATACACCACATACTACGCTTATGGTCACAGAAAAGAAAGTGTAAAACTACAACAGTTGGAATCCGCAACCTCTTTAGACATCGCATGCCTAACTAAATGAATTCCTTAGACATCGCATGCCTAACAATTATAAACCCCGTATTTTAGTCTCATTATCGGCTACACTTTTCAATATCAAGTCGGGCAATTCAACAAGATTCCCGAAAAACTGATCGAATGCTCATCGCAAACTTTAGTAGACGGCCGCACCCCCGATACCGTCGACGAAGTGCACCAAGGCGGAACACCGCTACCGCGAGCACCCGAACGGATGCTTTCGGCGACGGGGTTCTCCTACAGTCACTTGGTTGGGGCTATGGGGCGTGGCTGTCTATTAAGTTTACCCGGCGAGTATCCGCGTACGCTACGTGATTGCGACGGACTTTTGATCACATCAAAATTCCGTGGCAACCGATCATCTGAGACTAAACTGCTATGTTTATAATATTCAAATTAGTTATCTCATAACTACCTGTGGATTCCAAATATTGTATCACATTCCAGATAAATAGAAAAAGTTAAACTTTCCGATCGAATCATCAAACACCCAAGATTTCCCCAATATATCTCAACACTTGAAATCAGTTTAAAAACATCCATTACATGCCACAGTAGCAATGGTCCAGCCGTAGAAGGGTCAAGCCAACGCCTCACATGTGGCACGCCGTACTGCCCCAAACCCTAAGGTTCAAAAGGCAGTTCAAGACGGTCACATAATCGAGTTAAGGTTTGTTGTCTTCTAGAGGGTCCACCGCGTTACTTGCACGACTTAGAACGTTCTTAAACACGAGGAAAAATCCAACTTTTGAAAAATTTTCCGACAAGGGAAAAAGTGAGTTATTGATATCCGTTCGAACTTTTTAACAGTTTCTAAAAATTATCCGGACAAAACTAAACAAAGTTAAAATATCCGATCGAATCTTTATGTCCCCAATACAACCCAGATAATTCAACAGTTGAATAAAAAAAAAAATTCCAGAAGACTTAGCACTTGAAGACAAGAATTACTGTGCAAGCCACGTGGTGTAACTCACCAAAGTGGCCGCGGAACCGCCGCGAAACCCAGGGTTGGGCCGCGGTTCCGCGCCTCCTTTGTCGAGTTAGCATCACGTGCTTCACAGCAACTCATCGAATTCCCTGCTGAATTTTTTGGCAATTTTTAATTCACAAAAATCCAAAGTTTCAGAAAATTTCCAGAGAAGGGGTTATATCGGGTTTTCCGGGTTCGATCGGACTTTAAACTTCGTCTAGACTTCGTCTAAAGCTCTAGCTTGGCTCTGATACCACAGTAGGGTTGCTAGGCACGCGCACAAGGGTCTACGAGGCATCAATCATGCCCGATTAAAATTTTAGCCGTGCCGAACAACCCGAATACGGAACTTTAAACTAGAGATTAGGCGAAAACAAGTATGCTAAACACTTTAACACTAAGTGAGAGGGATTACAATCTTTGTAGATCCGGTCCTTCACTTCATATGCTCCGTGTTGTGGTCCCTTCGCTGCGATCATCGGGATCCGGACTCTCGAGAGGTTCCACGAAGAGAAAGACGCAACCTTTGCTTCCGATCTTCGATACTAAGATGATCTACCTTGAAGTTTCTTTAACACAAGCTAACACTCATGAAATGATGTGAACACCCTCATCTAAATGGCAAGGGAAGATGAGGATGATGAAGTAGGATTTTTGCTCTCTTTATTTATCTTTTTCTCATATTTATTCATTACCTTTTGAAAAACTAGTAAGCTTTTCATGAAAGAATGAAGGAGGAAGAAGATGAACAATGTTAGAATCATTTTGTGATGAATAGGAAAAGAAATGATATGATGAATAATGTAACCATGGTCAAACTAACCCTTGTAGAGATTTGACTAAGGTTAAAGGTTTGGTTAGGTTAAGGAAATATCTAGCATAATATCTTAACAAAGACAAAGAAAGAAAGCTTCTAGAAACTTCTAGAAAACCTTAACCCTAATCAAACCCTAACCATGTTTAATCTCTACTAAACAAGTTGCATTAGTTATCATATCATGTTACAATATTATATATCACATATATAATATTTATCGTAACAAAATAAAATAATACAATTAACATATATCGCATATATATCAATGTATTAATCCGGTGAGAAAAAGAATCTTTTAGTGAGCTAATATTAGTTAATGTAATTTAATATATCATATATATTATTATTCATTAAATTATAGAATCAACACTTGATCCGACAATCCGGCTATATCGCATATAACCGACTAATATTTATCCGTACCGATTCATCGAATCAACACTTGATCCGATGACCCGGCTGATATCAAATATCGCGAGAATATAATACCGTATCACATATCGCATTATCCTCGGTCCCGCACATATCACATATGTGCTCCTACTCCGTTTTGCCTGAGTCAAAAAACCTCTGTGTAGGACTCTAAAGAATCGTCAATACGCCGGCAGTAGGTGATGATCATATCAAACACCCACAAGCTGCAAGCGGTCAGCTAAACGTAACAGCTACCCAGGTATTGAGCGCTCAGAAGATCAACAAGCAAGCCTGTACATTCTCCTGCGAATCCAAACAGTAACACTCCCGTACAGTCCGGTCTCGTCGTCTGATATGTTGCATATCTCGCCTAGGGGTGGTAAACGTCAGACCCCGGTAGCTTGATAAGTCGTGTCGATTTGAGATCTATAACAGTTTGAGAAACTACTGATAACACTTACCAGTAAATCTCAGCAACCCTGGCCAGGGATTTCCGGTTATAGCCAATCGAACACAGCACAACATCAACTCCCTATACCGGGAGAGACGAACCCCTCCTATCGCTTATTGCCTCCATGTGATTCGGGACTGTACCCAAAAGCCACCTTTTTGCACGCCCTCTTGGACGTGGTATGATGGAAATCAAAGCACAGTGGGAACCACATAAGACTCTATGACGATCTCGGGTCGACAGACTACTCTGTACCAGTGTTACCGGAGAACTGCCATCTGACGTATGGTATAATACCATCTGGGAGTTCTCGGCGAGTCCGTCCAGTGTACCCAGTCTCCACTGAGCACCCGTAAACCATCCTTGATGTCAAACACCGATGGATATGGGATCATCCATCGCCCATCATATGGGTCAAGATGCGTATACGCTAGTCTACTCTGGTGTATCGATGCCCTGTCTCGATACACCCTCGACTAGGAACAGTTATAGGATGTACTCGTCGACTACCGTGGCCCCACTAGTATGATCTCATCATAGTCCCAGTAGTCGAGTACATATCCTAAGGCCTTTATTAACATGTAATATAGAGACGATCAGAGTACATGTTAAGAAAAAGTACAACCAGATAGCATACTATCATGTCGAGCAAGAAAGTCCTCCCTATATATGTCCTAGCATCCACTACAATATACATCGTATGTACAGTAATGGCCTCTAGGGCATACATATAACTAACAGCCGCGCCCGTAGGGGTCTAGGATTTCATTGCACAGGCTATCCACACGACCAGGGGAACGTCGGGTTTCAGTAGCGGCTCTATGAAACCCGGGGATCCCAGATATCTGTATTGTTCTGTGATACTTATTACATTTCTGTCATGTTGCATTTTATCACGCCTTGAGCGAATATTATATATTGATATATATACTAGTAGATGTTGTATATGTTTTGCACCCGCGCTAGTCCAGTCCCCGCTCTGTCGTTAGTTAAGTAACCTAACGGGTGATGACGGGACCCAGTAGTGAATGCAGGTGGCATATACATACATCATTATTTTCGTTCTTTATTGGTGTGATCAATTGATGGGACTGCGTTGATTCAGATCAATGCAAGCTAAACAAACCTATTCTGATGTTGTTGGAACACTTTTCAAAAAGCTGTTATTGCAAGGGCGTTCTCTTTTGTTTTGCACAGCGGTATTCAGTTGGAATATCCTGCTCCTCAGTCGAGGAGGCAAGGGCCGAGATCCCTTCACTGGGAGTGACCCCTTGGACAGAAGTTTGCATCAGGGCAATAACTTCACTATAGTCGTTTACTTTTGCTTTGCATCGTGGTATTCAGTTGGAATATCCTGCACCTCATTCTACGGGAAAAGAGCCGAGATCCCTTCACCGGGAGTGACCTCTTTGTTAGTGTATATGCCCTAGAGGCCATTACTGTATCATACTAGTGTGTATATTACTTGATGGAAGCTTGGGATATTCACAGTTGTATAGACAATCTTGCTCGAAATAGTAGTATGCTACTTGGTTTGTCTCTGCTTTAATGTGTACATGCGTGTTTCTTTATATCACCTATACGCATTAGTGGAGCCCTTAGGATCTTTGCTTGATTACCGGCGTTGTGATGGCGATCAAACTCGTGGGGGCTGGGTAATCCACAAGCACATCCTTATACATGTCCCTAGTCGTGGGATTATCGAGACAGGGCATCGATACTCCGGAGTAGACTAGCGTATGCGCTTCTCATCCCAACACGGGAGACGGTCTATCCCACAACTGTCAGTACGTCGTACTTGAGATAGTATGTAGGTGCTCGTTAGGTTACGAGTACACAGGACAGGACTCGTTGGGAACTGATGGTTGGTATTATACCTATCGTCAGTTATCAGTTCCCAGGTGACATGAGTACAGCTTAGTCCGCTGACTTGACACTGTCACTTCACCTCGAGTGTGTTCCCACTGTTCTTTGATTACTACCCTACCACGGCTCTACTGAGTCATGCAAACAGGTAGTAGTTGGGTGCAGTCCTAAAGCACTTGGAGGCAGTGACGGTTAGACAGGATTCGTCTCTCCCGGTATTGGGGGTTGACATCGCGCTGTGTCTAGGAGAGCCATTACACGAGTAGTCCCTGGCCAGGGCAAGCGAGATATACTGGTAGGTTTCCAGTGTTATCTCAGGGTGTTCTGGGCTTCACTCCGACATGACTTGTACCGCTATTAGGGGACTGACATTTACCGCCCCCTAGGCCCGCCATGCGATGTATCAGACGAACAGACCGGACTGTACGGAGATTGTCACATACAGGCTCAGTAGGAGATCGGATGGGTTTACCTCATCGGCCATCTTATCGACATCTACCTGGGGACCGTTACGTACAGCTAGTGCCGCTTGCGGTCTGTGGTTAAACCCACTGCCAACGTAGTGTCGAGTCTTTAGAGTCCCACACAGAGAGTTTCCCTGTACTGAGCGAAACGTGTAGAGGCCGTATGGTTTTACGGCAGGGCTGCGATCACTTACGTACACTTGTGTGCGTGTGGTGTTCGGGCAGGCAATACTAGTGGGCTTTGGTTTAAGCCGGATCCTAGTATTGCACGGATGGATTTGTTTTGTCTTCTGCGCATCCGCATTCTACGGAATGCGGATGCAGGTGTGTATGCACAGTTTTCCGGAGCAATGAAGGAGGAGGTGCCTCATCAGGGTTTTGGCAGTTGGTTCGGCCAAAACCGTTATGTGGCAGGCTCATTAGGATTTTGACAGTTGATTCGGTCAAAACCATTTTGAGGCGGACTCATTAGGGTTTTGACAGTTCGTTTGGTCAAAACCATTATGAGCCGCGGACATCATTTACTAATCCTTTTAGTGATAATTTTATGATGGCTAATTGCATTGACCATTTGACCTCCTTGACCTCTCTTGACTTTGTTGACCGGTTGACCGTGTTGACCATTGACTTTCAAGAGAGATCTACACTCTTCTTTTCTTTTTCTTTTTCTATTTTGATTATGATAATGGTCATTTCAATGTAGCCATCAAACTTTATCTTGATGGGATTAGTAATGATAATGTTTGTGCATTATTGAACCATGGTTCATTTTCTTTAGCTCACAATTTCTTTCTCATTCTCTCTCTTGCCTTTTTCTAGTGAGAAGAAAAGAAATGCACCATGGTTGCTAGCTCCTCTTTCTTCCTTTTCTTGATTCATCTTTTGATCTCATGTGTTGAGAGATAAAGATCCCAAAAAGACAAAACCATCCCTCTACCATTTCTACCCAACCTAGGGCTTCTAGACTAGCAATCTATTTGCCCTAGTTACCTCGGCTCGAGGTGGAGCTCGGTGTACATCTCTCGGGTGGATCTTCTTCGACTCAAGGAGGCCGCAGAGGTGATCAAAGTCCGGATCAACCATCGGAGCAAGCAAAGAGAAGAACAATAAGAAGAGAAGGAGTTCAAGTTGAGGTATAACCCCTAACCGAGTAGATAAATCTCTAGTTAGGATGCTAGTGTGTTGTTTAGTAAAGATCCGGTCTTTATGGTCCATGTTACTATGTTTAGAAAATTTTTGTTTTACCGTTTCCGCAACCCCGAAAGTACCGGGAGAGGTAATGTGGACCTAACAGTGGTATCAGAGCCTAACTAAACACACCCTAGCATGTTAGCAAAGTATTTAGAATATCGACCGGACGAAAAACCGCAAAAACACCCCGAAAAATTCAGTTTCTGCCGATTTTTAGATCTGTTCCAAAATTAATAAATCATACTCTAAAAATCGTCTCAGGCTTTTTGTAGAACACTGAAGAAAAATGGTCCCCTAACTCGGTTAAAGAGCCGCGGAACCGCGGCATAAGCTTGCTTATGCTGCGGAACCGCGGCCGAGTTAACTCGGTTTGGGGTCCTGTTTTCTGCAGTATTCTTATTTGGGTATTTTGGGATTTTTGGAATATGACTTTTCTGCCCAGATTTTCCAGAAAGCAAAATTTGTTTTTGGGGCTCAAAAATCCGTATTTTTTGGTCGATGTTCTGTAGACTTTGGCTAATGGTTATATCTGTAATGTTATATGTGTATTGAACGTCTACTAATCGCTATACGTCGATTAGTGGGGTTTATACATATCTGTGATCTGTAATGCTGATGGTTTGTGTATATGAACTCGTTGGATTGTCGCGGATGAATAGCCGGGGTGGATGTGAGATGAGAGTTTCTTTTCTTTCATTCATGTAATAAATTTGTAAATTGGTGTAATATTATTTGTGTGGCCGCACAACCGGATCAGGGTTGTAGCCGTCATTGTATAATTCTTTTTACTGTTTTTGCTCCTAGGATAGACCCATGGAGGGGGTGCACAAACTACCGGGTATCTCGAAGTGCCAAGTGGCCTACTCACGGTGTTGAGGGAGGTTGCTTCGCTTCGGGTACTTGGCGGGTAGTTTGCCGCACCCATAGGGGTCTTTGGGTGGGGTATTGGCTATTCATCGCGACCGTGTAATCCGCTTTTCGTTGTAGGCTCGAACGAATCGCGGGTTCCTAGTATATCCAAAGTGTTCATCTGTGATCTGGATTGGCTATCATTGCTGTATATCTATATATATTAACTATTTATGCGTTGCTTATATTTTTCAGCCGCGCTAGCCCAGCCCCCGCTCTGTCGTTAGTTAAGTAACCTAACGGGTGATGATGGGGCCCCGTGGCGAATGCGAATGGCATAAGCGTACGTCATATTTTTGTTGTTTTCTGCAATGGTAGGATTTAAATGATGGGACGCATTAAAAGAACTAATGCAAGAAAATAAACCTAAAAGACGTTGTTGGAACAATTTTTCAAAAAAAAAGCTGTTATTACAAGGACGTTCACTTTTTGTTTTGCATCGAGGTATTCGGTTATGAATGCCCAGTACCTCATTCGACGAGGCAAGGGCCAAGATCCCCTCATCGGGAGTGACCCCTTGGACAAAAAGTTTGCGTCAGGGTAATAACTTCACCATAGTCGATTATTCTTGTTTTGCATCGAGGTATTCATCTTACGAATGCCCAGCACCTCACTCGACGAGGAAAGAGCCGAGATCCCTTCACAGGGAGTGACCTCTTTCGCTTTTCGCCACTATATTTTCAAAAAGATTACCAGGTTCCTTCAACGATATCAAGTTCATTACGTTAACGGGTTTTTCGCCAAAAACCCAGCCGTAGCCCTCCGTCATTTCTTACAAGTAACACTTAGTTTTCGTGCTGCGTTTGTTGACTCCGTCAAGGCGTAGTGTACGGTAGCTAAGTGCTGCTTGTGTGTATCGGTATATGGGATTGATTAGGACAGACGTATAACCTTTTTGACTCCGTCAAGGGTTATGCGGGTAGGTTTAATGCAATCCAGATAATGACGGGCTGAACTTGACTAGGACTCTTTGATTTGTTGACTCCGTCAAGATCACTTGGGTCCTAGGGGCAAAAACCACATCTGGAGTTTCTAAAGAAACTGAAACTTGCAGATTTAGCATACCTTCTGGAGTGTGGTGACTAGAGTGGATTCCATCTAGGTTATCACACAATGACAGTTGGATCCCAATCCCACTGATGAGTTGGATTACTCTCGGGAGATTATTTCACTTAACGATCAATGCTATAAACCTAGTAGGTGTCTAGAAAGGTGTTAGCGGGGCTACGCCCCCAGGAAAAAGAGGTTCTTAAATTAAGGAACTTCGCGAAAGCGTTGGAAAACCTCCCTCGAAGTACCGACACTAGCCTGGCTGAAAGGTTAAGCAAGTATTGTGACGTGAATTAAATCCCGGCTAGTTCTTCTTTTAAAAGGTTTTAAGAAAGAATTTGAGGAAACAGTGGGAGACATCCTGGTTAGATAAACTAATAAACCAATCTAATCTTGCAAGAGCGCACGCTGAGTGTTTCTTTTCTCTCTCTCCAGGTAGCAACCATTTCACGCCCTAATCAAGATAATAAAATGTATCGCTTGACCGATCCGAATTCTTATTCGGGGCTGGGGAACGTCGGTTCGGCTCTAACTTGTGACAACAGTCATAAGTATGAGTAAGGGAAAGGGGATTGTATGGATTCCCAGGATACCCAGTTGAAGAAGAAGCATGGTTTTGCATCTACTTCAGGTGTTCTTGTAATTGAGAACTGTTTTACGGTCAGCCCTACCTCCTGGGTACTTGATACCGGATCAGGATCTCATATCTGTAATTTATTGCAGGGACTAAGAAAAAGTAGGAAAGTTGCACCGGGTGATATGTCGCTCAGAGTAGCGAACGGAGCACAAGTCAATGCGGCAGCCGTCGGTGAATATCACCTAGTATTGCCAAATGGCAAGACTATGATTTTGAACGATTGCTACTATGTACCCTCCATGGTTTGCAACATCATATCAGTTTCTTTACTCGATAAAGATGGATATAACTTTGTTCTTGATAGAAATATCATGAACATTTACCTTCATAAGGTACTGGTTGCAGAGGGTATACTGTGTAATGGTATCTACGTTCTAAATCAGAATACAGTTCTCAATATACAAAACACACGCAAGAGGAAGAATTCAGATACGAATGAATCCTACTTGTGGCATTGTAGACTTGGTCATATCGGAGAGAAAAGACTGAGTAAGTTGCATAAAGATGGACTCTTGAATGCGTTCGAGTTTTCATCTTATGAAACTTGTCAGTCTTGTCTCAAAGGGAAGATGACCAAATCTCCGTTCACCGGACATGGAGAAAGAGCAACAGAGCTCTTGAGACTCGTACATAGTAATGTATGTGGTCCGATGTCTATACATGCAAGGAGTGGGTTCTCGTACTTCACCACATTCACTGACGATCTCTCTAGGTTCAGATATGTGTATCTGATGAAACACAAATCTGAAGCTTTTGAGAAATTCAAGGAATTCAGAAACGAAGTAGAGAACCAGACTGGCAATAGTATCAAGATCCTCCGGTCTGATAGAGGAGGGGAGTACTTAAGCACGGAATTCCTACATTACTTAAAAGAGAAGGTATTCTCTCTCAGCTTACTCCTCCTTATACACCACAGCACAACGGTGTATCGGAGCGGAGGAATCGTACCCTACTGGATATGGTTCGCTCTATGATGAGTAGTGCCGAGTTGCCTCTTTCATTTTGGGGACATGCGCTTCAGACAGCAGCATACCTACTGAATTATGTTCCATCCAAATCTGTGCCTAGGACTCCATATGAAATATGGAGTGGAAGAAATCCGTATCTTAAGCGATTTAAGATATGGGGTTGTCCGGCCTATGTGAAAACACAGAAACTGGACAAACTGGAGGCACAGTCAGTTCTGTGTAAATTTGTGGGATATCCTAAAGACTCACTAGGATATCTGTTCTACCACACTGAGGAACAGAAGGTGTTTGTATCTCGCCACGCTACCTTCTTAGAAAGGGAGTTTCTTGCAAAAGAAACTAGTGGGAGTTCGGTAGAACTGGAAGAAATTCAGCGACCACAAAATATAACTGAAAATTTGGAGGAACCGCTAGATTCAATAACCCCAGACGAACCTCAGCCACTCCGCAGATCTGGTAGGATTTCTCATCCGCCCGAGAGATACTACGGTTTTCTCATAGACGGGGATCGAGAGGATTGCATCTTGGAAGAAGATGACCCTACCAGTTTCAGGCAGGCCATTATCAGTAGGGACTCTGATAAGTGGCAGGAAGCAATGCAATCCAAAATGGAGTCCATGTACGCCAATAAAGTGTAGACCTTGGATATTGCTCCACCTGGGGTAAAACCCGTTGGATGCAAATGGATCTACAAAAGGAAACTTGGTGTAGATGGGCAGGTGGAAACCTATAAGGCTAGACTCGTTGCAAAAGGTTTTTGTCAAAGACCTGGTTTGGACTATGACGAAACTTTTTCTCCGGTGGCTATGCTCAAATCCATTCGGATCCTACTTTCCATTGCTGCCTTCCATGACTATGAAATCTGGCAGATGGATGTTAAAACGGCTATCCTAAACGGTTGTTTGGAAGAGTGCGTTTACATGGATCAGCCAGAAGGTTTCATAGACGGTGGGAGCAGCGGGAAGGTGTGCAAGTTGCTTAAATCCATTTATGGATTAAAGCAGGCATCGCGGAGCTGGAACATCTGTTTTGATGAGGCAATCAAGGAATTTGATTTCATCAAGAACGAGGATGAACCTTGTGTCTATAAGAAGATTGTAGGATGAACTTGTAAGTCGATGTACAACACCCCAATACTTGTGGGGAGGCGGAATTTTCAAAAACGAACTTGTTTAGTGAACGAACATCGACTAACCGCTTGAATCGAAGCTAAACTATAAATAACCAAACACAAAGTGTTTCTAAACTACTGTGTTTAGGGATTATACCTAATGAACCAACTCCTTCGTCTTTACGATCTCCTTGTCCTCCTCGGCCTTCTCTTTGTAGTAGACGATCCACCCGAGAGCAAAACTCCAAGCTTAGCCTCTAAACTTGAGGCAACTAACCTTCTTGGATTGCTAATCAAAGAAGATAGATGAGATAGAGTGAGGGTTATGGATTGTTTAGTCTAACTAATCCTTGTTCTCAACACATGAGAGGTGAGGATTAGGGTTTGAAGAGAGTGAGCTTGAGGAGAGAGAATATGAATGATATTATGAGTGAGAATAGTAAGTTATCATAATATATATGAAGCATTATCTTTTAAAAGAGAAAAGAAAATAAGTGATGAATAATCATGCTTCATAAAATATCTAATGGTGATTCATTGTCATGAGTCATTAAGCATTTATGATGCATTAATGACCATGATGAATCACTCTCATGACTCACTAATCTCATTCAATGTATGTGCCACCTAAACCTCCTTAGTCACCATCTTCTAGAAGCTTCTCGCGTAATTACGAGAACGCCCCTCCGATCCGTAAAAATACGGAAAAACTTTAGACTGTATAAATCCAATAACCGGATACCAGTAACTGGCTTAAACCAAAGCCGACTGGTAAAAATTGTCCAAACGACGTAAGTGTGTAAACACACATATGCGTCCGAACCCTTTGTCGTAAAACCATACGACCTCTATATCGTTTCGCGTGGAGTAGGAAACTCTCTGTGTGGGACTCTAGAGACTCGACTACTACGCTGGCAGTGGGTTTAACCACAGACCGCAAGCGGCACTAGCTGTACGTAACGGTCCCCAGGTAGTTGTCGATAAGAAGGCCGATGAGGAAACCCATCCGAACTCCTACTGAGCCTGCTGTGACAATCTCCATACAGTCCGGTCCGTTCGTCCAAGACTATCGCATATCGGGCCTAGGGGGGCGGCAAGCGTCAGTCCCCTAATAGCGGTATAAGTCGTGTCGGAGCGAAGCCCATTACACCCTGAGAAACTACTGGAACCTACCAGCAAATCTCGCTTGCCCTGGCCAGGGACTTTGCGTAATGGCTCTCTGACACAGCGCGATATCTACTCCCAATACCGGGAGGGACGAATCCTGTCTAACCGCCACTGCCTCCAAGTGCTCGGGACTGCACCCAACTGCTACCTGTTTGCACGACTCCTTTGAGCCGTGGTAGGGTAGCAATCTAAGAACAGTGGGACACACTCGAGGAGAAGTAGCAGTGTCAAGTCTGCGGACTATGCTGTACTCATGTCACCTGGGAACTGTTCACTGACGACTGGTATAAAACCAACCAACAGTTCCCTGTGAGTCCTGTCCGGTGTACCCGTAACTTAACGAGCACCTGCATACTATCTCCAGTACGACGTACTGACGGCTGTGGGACAGACCATCTCCCCAACTGGGATGAGAAGCGTACACACTAGTCTACTCCGGAGTATCGATGCTCTGTCTCGATAATCCAACGACCAGGGACCTGAATAAGGATGTGCTTGTAGACTACCCAGCCCCCACTAGTGTGACTGCCATCACAACGCTGGTAGACAAGCAAGATCCTAAGAGCTCTATCAATACGTACACTCACATATTAAGATAGAAAAACCAAGTAGCATACTACCATGTTTAGCAAGACTGTTATATACATGTGAATATCCTAAGCTTCCATTAAGTAATATACAAACTAGTATGATACAGTAATGGCCTTCTAGGGCATAAACACTAACAATCTCCCACTTGCACTAGGGCCATGTACTGGCATATCGTAGACCGATGATCTCGAGTAGCCTCTCGAACTGAATCTGAGGTAGGGCCTTCGTGAATGGATCAGCAATGTTCTCTTCAGAAGCAACTCTCCGAACCTCGATCTCCTGACGATCAATGATCTCCCTGATCAGGTGATACCGTCTCAAGATGTGTCTGGACTTCTGATGGGACCTTGGTTCCTTCGCTAAAGCTATAGCTCCGTTGTTGTCGCAATACCGAGGTATTGGATCAACTATGGTAGGAACCACCTGAAGTTCTGTTAGGAACTTCTTCATCCAGACTGCTTCTTTTGCGGCATCGCAAGCAGCTATATACTCCGCTTCCATCGTCGAGTCAGCAACGGTGTCCTGCTTGGAGCTCTTCCAACACACCGCCCCTCCATTGAGGGTAAAGACATAACCCGACATGGACTTGGAATCGTCCTTATCACTCTGGAAGCCGGAATCAGCAAAGGCCTCCAACCTGAGGTCTTTTCCGCCGTAAACCAAAAACATCTCCTTAGTCCTCCTCAGGTACTTGAGAATGTTCTTTACTGCTATCCAGTGCTTCTCCCCTGGGTCTGACTGATACCGGCTTACCACGCTCAGTGCGTAAGCTACATCTGGTCTGGTACACAACATCGCATACATTATAGAGCCTACCGCAGAAGCATAGGGTATAATAGACATGCGTTCCCTTTCTAAATCAGTCTTGGGAGACATCTCTTTGGAGAGGGTGATTCCGTGACAAGCCGGTAGATTACCGCGCTTAGAATCTTCCATACTGAATCTTTTCAGTACAGTGTCGATATACCTGGACTGCGAAAGTCCCAACATCCTCTTGGATCTATCACGATAGATCCGGATCCCCAGAATGTACGAGGCATCACCCAGGTCTTTCATGGAGAACCTGTGTGACAAGAATCCTTTGACAGATTGTAGTATAGGAATGTCATTTCCTATCAATAGAATGTCATCCACGTACAAGACGAGGAATACGACACTTCTGGCTACAACTTTACTATATATGCACGGTTCATCTGGATTTTTGATAAAGTCATATTCTTTGACTGTCTCATCAAAACAGATGTTCCAACTCCGCGATGCCTGCTTTAGTCCATAAATGGACTTAAGCAGCTTGCATACTTTCCCGCTGCTCCCACTCTGATTGAAACCCTCTGGCTGATCCATATAGACGCTCTCTTCTAAATTTCCATTCAGAAAAGCCGTTTTTACGTCCATCTGGCAGATTTCATAATCATGGAAGGCAGCAATAGCAAGAAGGACCCGAATGGATTTGAGCATAGCCATTGGAGAAAAAGTTTTGTCATAGTCCAAACCAGGTCTTTGACGAAAACCCTTTGTAACAAGTCTAGCCTTATAGGTTTCCACCTGTCCATCTACACCAATCTTTTTCTTGAAGATCCATTTGCATCCTATGGGTTTTACCCCATCTGGAGCAAAGTCCAAAGTCCATACTTTGTTGGTGTACATGGACTCCATTTCGGTCCGCATTGCATCTAGCCATCGTACCGAGTCGCCGCTCTGGATGGACTGCTGGAAGTCAGTAGGTTCATCATCATCTATGATGCAATCCTCTCTATCCCCATCTATGAGAAAACCGTAGTATCTCTCAGGCGGATGAGACGGCCTACTACTCCTGCGGAGGGGTGCGGGAATGTTCTGTTCTTCTTGAACCTCTGGTTCTACCAAACTTTCAGTAACAGCTTGTGGTTCTGGAATTTCTTCCAGTTCTACTGCGCTCCCACTCTTCTGATTTTCTAAAAATTCAGTTTCTAAGAAGTGGGCATGACGAGAAACAAAAACCTTTTGTTCCTCTGTGTAATAGAAATAATATCCCTTGGAGTTCTTTGGATATCCCACAAGCTTACACAGTACTGAGCGTGCCTCGAGCTTGTCCACATGCTGCTTTTTTACAAAAGCTGGACACCCCCATGTCCTAAAATGTTTTAGACAGGGTTTCTTCCCACTCCACATCTGATATGGTGTGGTAGGCACAGTCTTGGTTGGAACCTGGTTTAAAAGATATGCCGCTGATTCTAGCGCATAACCCCAGAAAGATCGCGGTAACTCAGCATTACTCATCATGGATCGTACCATATCTAATAGGGTTCGATTCCGTCTCTCCGATACACCGTTGTGCTGTGGAGTGTATGGAGGAGTAAGCTGAGAGAGAATTCCTTTCTCTTTTAGGTAACCTAGGAACTCGGCACTTAAGTATTCTCCACCTCGATCAGATCTCAGTGTCTTAATACTTTTGCCTGTTTGGTTTTCCGCTTCACTCTTGTATTCCTTGAATTTCTCAAAGGCCTCGGATTTATGCTTCATTAAGAAGACATGTCCAAACCTAGAGAAATCATCTGTAAAAGTAATGAAGTAGGAATAACCACCTCTCGCATGTGTAGACATTGGACCACATACATCGCTGTGTATGAGTCCTAAGAGCTCGCTCGCTCTTACTCCTTGTCCAGTAAATGGAGTCTTTGTCATCTTTCCTTTGAGACAGGATTGACAAGTGTCATAAGTTTGATATTCGAACGAGTCCAAATATCCTTCTCTATGCAACTTAGTCAACCTTCTCTCATTGATGTGACCCAGTCTACAATGCCATAAGAAAGCTTTATTTAAATCTGGAGACTTTCTTTTTAGTGTGTTCTGGACATTGAAAATTTGGAGTTGGTTTAAAACATATATACCGTTATTTAGAGTACCGGACCCAATCAAACCATGATTAAGGTGGATGTTAACAACATCTCTTACAAACGTGAAATCATAACCTTTATTTGATAACAAGGAAACTGATATGATATTACACGTTAAGCTTGGTACAAAATAACAGTTATGTAAAACCAAAATGTGTCCACTCGTCAATCCTAGGTGATAATCCCCGACGGACGCAGCTCCCACGCTAGCTCCGTTAGCAACCTTTAGGGTCATATCACCTTCCTTCAGCACTCTACGGTTTCTCAGTGCCTGCAAAGAATTGCAAATATGAGATCCTGATCCGGTATCCAATACCCAGGAAGTAGAGTTGATCGACAGACAATTCTCAATTACAAACACACCTGAAGTCGAAGCCACAGCTTGCTTCGGTTCCTGGTTCTTGGCGTTCCACGCCTTGCAATCCTTCTTCCAGTGCCCTTTCCTGTGACAATAGAAGCACTCATCCTGACCCACTACTGGTACCAGCAAAATTTTTCTTTCCCTTCTTTCCCACCTTACTAACACCTCCTCTAGGTTTGGGTGCGGCCTTCTTCTTCCTTCCTTTGGCCCTAGTCTTGGACCCGGAAGAAGATGCACCGCCAACAAACATAGCGGGTGTTTCCCTTGCCTTCTGCAAGGTGCCCTCTGCACTCCTTAACATGTTCAGGAGTTCCGCAAGTTCAACTTCTTTTCCTTGAAGGTTGAAGTTGAGGATAAACTGGGCGTAGGTGGGAGGAAGGGACTGGAGAATAAGGTCTGTATAGAGCTCATTATCCAAAGTCGTCCCAAGGTCTGCGAGCTCTTCAATATAGCCGATCATCTTTAGGACATGTTCACCTACCGATGACCCGACAGCCAACCTCGCTCGAAACAAGTTCTTAGAGGTCTCGTATCTTGCTATACGAGATTGCTCTCCATAAAGTTCCTTTGTATGGAGAAATATGCCATCTAGGGACATATCCTCGTGCCTCCTCTGATGTTCATTGTTCATTGAGGCAAGCACGATGCACTTGGCTCTCGCGCAATCTAAATCCCAGGTTTTGCGGATTTCCTTATCCGCATTGCTGGATTTGGGACCAGGGACAGCAGGTGCCGTAGCGGTGAGGATGTACCCCAATTTGTCATAGGTCAAAGCCATTTTGACATTCCGCAGCCAATCTTTATAGTTTGGGCCTGTCAGTATATTTTTCTCTAAAAGTAACTTAAGTCCAGTCATTTTCAGGGTCGCTGCAATTAGGAGAGAGAGAAGAAAACTCTTTAGCATGATGCTCTTGCAAGTTTAGAGTGGTTTTTAGTTTATCTAAACTGGATGGCTCCCACTGTTTCTCGAATCCTTCCTCAAACCATAAAAGAAGAATTAGCCAGGACTATTCTCACCGTACAATACTTGCTTAACCGTTCAGCCAGGCCAGTGTCGATACTTCGAGGGAGGTTTTCCAACGCTTTCGCGAAGTTCCTTAATTAAATAACCTCTTTTCTCTGGGGGCGTAACCCTGCTGACACTTTTCTGGACACCTACTTGGTTTATAGCATTGATCGTTAAGTGACGAATATCCTGATAAGTAGCATATACTCACAGTAGGATCGGGATCCAAATATCATCGTATGATAATGTTGAAGGAATCCTACCAACATTCATCAAACTCCAAATGGTATGCATCTCTTTGCAAATTTCAGTTTCTTTAGAAATTCCCGATATATATTTTTGCCCCATGTTCTTATGATCTTGACTAAGGGCCAACAAATCATAAGTCACATGTCAAGTTCTGCCTATCATTATCCTGTTGATTTGAACCCATCCGTATATACTCTTGACTAAGGGCCAAACAAAGTAATACGAGTGTCCCAAACCAACTCATCTATCTATGCAACAAATGAATACCCCAGCAGCTACCAATCACTATGTCTTGACTAAGGGCTAAACAAACATAGCTTGAATACTACTGACCATTCATAAGAAATGACGGAGGGCTACGACTGGTTTTGGCGAAACCGTGAACGTAGTGAACTTGATATAACCGAAGGAACCTGATAGCTTTTAAAAGGAGTGGTTAAAGCTCCGCATTTAAAAATATCTGTTTTTAAAATTAACCGAGTGGTTTCTTTTAAATTGTTCCAACGATTTAAACTTTGGTTTGTTTTTCTTTGCATTATAGATAATGCGTCCCATCATTAACCTATCATTGCAGAAAACAACGAAAATACAATGTCCTCTTATGCCATCCGCATTCACCACGGGGTCCCGTCATCACCCGTTAGGTTACTTAACTAACGACAGAGCGGGGGCTGGGCTAGCGCGGGTGTAAAACATAAGTGACGTCTAAATAGCTATCATATATATAGATATTTTACATTCGTCTGACGCAATGATATACATTCCAGAACACAGATAAACAATATTGGATTTGCAAGCAATCTGTATTTCTTTTGAGCCTGCAAGAAAAGACAGATTACACAGTTGTGATGAATAGCCGTTACCCCACCCTCGACCCCTACGGGTACGACAAACTACCCGCCCGGCAGTTTGTGTACCCCACCTTGGGTCAGTCCTAGGAGCATAAACAGTAAAAAGAAATAATACAACAGTGGCTACAACCGCAACCTGGATGTGCCCCGCAAAATAATATTACAACAAATTACATTTACAACAAATGAATTAAATAATAACCCATTTCAAAACCCCGGCTAAACACCACAACAGTCCAATACAGTTTATATGCACAAACAGATAAAACCATTACAGAAATATGCAACCCCCTGCCAACCGACATACTAGCAGTTAGGGGAGGTTTACGAACACATTAAACAATCACAGATATAATCCAATATGCAAATACTGTACAATTTCGATCGATTAAACGGATTTAACATTGCTCCAATACTGCTCTGTAAACTTGAAACCTGAGCAAAATTAAAAAATACCAGAGAATCCCAAATATCACAGAGAACCACAACAAGAAAAATGGCTCCCTGAATCGTCAACTCGGCGGCGGAAGCGCGGCGCTACATGTGCTATCCGCCGTGGATCCGCGGCGCCGTAGGCGATTCAGGGGACCAAATTTTTTGTGTGTTCTACTGCTGTCATTTTAAGCTTTCTGAACATCCCTGAAAAATTTTTGGACTTCATTTAAAATTCGACAGAAACTTGACAGTTCTAGGGTTTTCCGGCTTCGTTTTTCCGTTCGAAATTCGTACAAATTTGCAATTAAGTTATTTATTGTTTAGCGAGGCTCTGATACCACTGTAAGTCGATGTACAACACCCCAATACTTGTGGGGAGGCGGAATTTTCAAAAACGAACTTGTTTAGTGAACGAACATCGACTAACCGCTTGAATCGAAGCTAAACTATAAATAACCAAACACAAAGTGTTTCTAAACTACTGTGTTTAGGGATTATACCTAATGAACTAACTCCTTCGTCTTTACGATCTCCTTGTCCTCCTCGGCCTTCTCTTTGTAGTAGACGATCCACCCGAGAGCAAAACTCCAAGCTTAGCCTCTAAACTTGAGGCAACTAACCTTCTTGGATTGCTAATCAAAGAAGATAGATGAGATAGAGTGAGGGTTATGGATTGTTTAGTCTAACTAATCCTTGTTCTCAACACATGAGAGGTGAGGATTAGGGTTTGAAGAGAGTGAGCTTGAGGAGAGAGAATGTGAATGATATTATGAGTGAGAATAGTAAGTTATCATAATATATATGAAGCATTATCTTTTAAAAGAGAAAAGAAAATAAGTGATGAATAATCATGCTTCATAAAATATCTAATGGTGATTCATTGTCATGAGTCATTAAGCATTTATGATGCATTAATGACCATGATGAATCACTCTCATGACTCACTAATCTCATTCAATGTATGTGCCACCTAAACCTCCTTAGTCACCATCTTCTAGAAGCTTCTCGCGTAATTACGAGAACGCCCCTCCGATCCGTAAAAATACGGAAAAACTTTAGACTGTATAAATCCAATAACCGGATACCAGTAACTGGCTTAAACCAAAGCCGACTGGTAAAAACTGTCCAAACGACGTAAGTGTGTAAACACACATATGCGTCCGAACCCTTTGTCGTAAAACCATACGACCTCTATATCGTTTCGCGTGGAGTAGGAAACTCTCTGTGTGGGACTCTAGAGACTCGACTACTACGCTGGCAGTGGGTTTAACCACAGACCGCAAGCGGCACTAGCTGTACGTAACGGTCCCCAGGTAGTTGTCGATAAGAAGGCCGATGAGGAAACCCATCCGAACTCCTACTGAGCCTGCTGTGACAATCTCCATACAGTCCGGTCCGTTCGTCCAAGACTATCGCATATCGGGCCTAGGGGGGCGGCAAGCGTCAGTCCCCTAATAGCGGTATAAGTCGTGTCGGAGCGAAGCCCATTACACCCTGAGAAACTACTGGAACCTACCAGCAAATCTCGCTTGCCCTGGCCAGGGACTTTGCGTAATGGCTCTCTGACACAGCGCGATATCTACTCCCAATACCGGGAGGGACGAATCCTGTCTAACCGCCACTGCCTTCAAGTGCTCGGGACTGCACCCAACTGCTACCTGTTTGCACGACTCCTTTGAGCCGTGGTAGGGTAGCAATCTAAGAACAGTGGGACACACTCGAGGCGAAGTAGCAGTGTCAAGTCTGCGGACTATGCTGTACTCATGTCACCTGGGAACTGTTCACTGACGACTGGTATAAAACCAACCAACAGTTCCCTGTGAGTCCTGTCCGGTGTACCCGTAACCTAACGAGCACCTGCATACTATCTCCAGTACGACGTACTGACGGCTGTGGGACAGACCATCTCCCCAACTGGGATGAGAAGCGTACACACTAGTCTACTCCGGAGTATCGATGCTCTGTCTCGATAATCCAACGACCAGGGACCTGAATAAGGATGTGCTTGTAGACTACCCAGCCCCCACTAGTGTGACTGCCATCACAACGCTGGTAGACAAGCAAGATCCTAAGAGCTCTATCAATACGTACACTCACATATTAAGATAGAAAAACCAAGTAGCATACTACCATGTTTAGCAAGACTGTTATATACATGTGAATATCCCAAGCTTCCATTAAGTAATATACAAACTAGTATGATACAGTAATGGCCTTCTAGGGCATAAACACTAACAGAACTGTCGTATTCCTAGTCTTGTACGTGGACGACATTCTTTTGATAGGAAATGACATTCCTATGCTACAATCGGTCAAGCTATTTTTGTCACAACGGTTCTCCATGAAGGACCTGGGTGATGCCTCGTACATTCTGGGGATCAAGATCTATAGAGATAGATCCAAGAGACTACTGGGACTTTCGCAGTCCAGGTACATAGAGACCGTACTAAAGAGATTTAGTATGGAGGGTTCCAAGCGCGGTAACATACCCGCATTGCACGGAATTACCCTCTCCAAGAAGATGTCTCCTAAGACTGACGAGGAGAGGGTTCGAATGAGCACTATACCCTACGCTTCGGCGGTAGGATCTATAATGTATGCGATGCTATGTACAAGACCAGATGTAGCTTACGCGCTGAGCGCGGTAAGCCGGTATCAGTCAGATCCGGGTGAGGACCACTGGACAGCAGTGAAGAACATTCTCAAGTACCTGAGAAGGACTAAGGAGATGTTCCTGGTTTACGGTAATGGAGACCTCAGGGTCGAGTCCTTTACCGATTCAAGCTTCCAAAGTGACAAAGATGACAGCAAGTCTGTCTCGGGTTTTGTGTTTACCCTTAACGGAGGGGCGGTATGTTGGAGGAGTTCCAAACAGGATACCGTCGCAGACTCGACGATGGAGGCTGAATACATTGCTGCAAGCGATGCCGCAAAAGAGGCGGTCTGGATGAAGAAGTTTATTAGTGAACTTCAGGTGGTTCCGTCCATTGTTGACCCAATACCTTTGTATTGCGATAACAATGGGGCTATAGCTTTAGCGAAGGAACCAAGGAACCATCAGAAATCCAGGCACATCTTAAGGCGGTATCACCTGATCAGGGAGATCATTGATCGCCAGGAGATCGAGGTACGGAGAGTGGACACAAAAGACAACACGGCAGATCCATTCACGAAGGCTTTACCCCAGACTCAGTTCGAGCGGCTGATCGAGATGATAGGTCTTCGATACGCCAGTACATGGCCTTAGTGCAAGTGGGAGATTGTTAGTGTATATGCCCTAGAGGCCATTACTGTATCATACTAGTATGTATATTACTTGATGGAAGCTTGGGATATTCACAGTTGTATAGACAATCTTGCTCGAAATAGTAGTATGCTACTTGGTTTGTCTCTGCTTTAATGTGTACATGTGTGTTTCTTTATATCACCTATACGCATTAGTGGAGCCCTTAGGATCTTTGCTTGATTACCGGCGTTGTGATGGCGATCACACTCGTGGGGGCTGGGTAATCCACAAGTACATCCTTATACACGTCCCTAGTCGTGGGATTATCGAGACAGGGCATCGATACTCCGGAGTAGACTAGCGTATGCGATTCTTATCCCAGCACGGGAAACGGTCTTTCCCACAGCCGTCAGTACGTCGTACTTGAGATAGTATGCGGGTGCTCGTTAGGTTACGAGTACACTGGACAGGACTCGTCGCGAACTGATGGTTGGTATTATACCTATCGTCAGTTATCAGTTCCCAGGTGACATGAGTACAGCTTAGTCCGCTGACTTGACACTGTCACTTCGCCTCGAGTGTGTTCCCACTGTTCTTTGATTACTACCCTACCACGGCTCTACTGAGTCGTGCAAACAGGTAGTAGTTGGGTGCAGTCCCGAAGCACTTGGAGGCAGTGACGGTTAGACAGGATTCGTCTCTCCCGGTATTGGGGGTTGACATCGCGCTGTGTCTAGGAGAGCCATTACACGAGTAGTCCCTGGCCAGGGCAAGTGAGATATACTGGTAGGTTTCCAGTGTTATCTCAGGGTGTTCTGGGCTTCACTCCGACACAACTTGTACCGCTATTAGGGGACTGACGTTTACCGCCCCCCTAGGCCCGCCATGCGATGTATCAGACGAACAGACCGGACTGTACGGAGATTGTCACATACAGGCTCAGTAGGAGATCGGATGGGTTTACCTCATTGGCCTTCTTATCGACATCTACCTGGGGACCGTTATGAACAGCTAGTGCCGCTTGCGGTCTGTGGTTAAACCCACTGCCAGCGTAGTGTCGAGTCTTTAGAGTCCCACACAGAGAGTTTCCCTGTACTGAGCGAAACGTGTAGAGGCCGTATGGTTTTACGGCAGGGCTGTGATCACTTACGTACACTTGTGTGCGTGTGGTGTTCGGGCAGGCAATACTAGTGGGCTTTGGTTTAAGCCGGATCCTAGTATTGCACGGATGGATTTGTTTTGTCTTCTGCGCATCCGCATTCTACGGAATGCGGATGCAGGTGTGTATGCACAGTTTTCCGGAGCAATGAAGGAGGAGGTGCCTCATCAGGGTTTTGGCAGTTGGTTCGGCCAAAACCGTTATGTGGCAGGCTCATTAGGATTTTGACAGTTGATTCGGTCAAAACCATTTTGAGGCGGACTCATTAGGGTTTTGACAGTTCGTTTGGTCAAAACCATTATGAGCCGCGGACATCATTTACTAATCCTTTTAGTGATAATTTTATGATGGCTAATTGCATTGACCATTTGACCTCCTTGACCTCTCTTGACTTTGTTGACCGGTTGACCGTGTTGACCATTGACTTTCAAGAGAGATCTACACTCTTCTTTTCTTTTTCTTTTTCTATTTTGATTATGATAATGGTCATTTCAATGTAGCCATCAAACTTTATCTTGATGGGATTAGTAATGATAATGTTTGTGCATTATTGAACCATAGTTCATTTTCTTTAGCTCACAATTTCTTTCTCATTCTCTCTCTTGCCTTTTTCTAGTGAGAAGAAAAGAAATGCACCATGGTTGCTAGCTCCTCCTCCTTCCTCCTCTTGATTCATCTTTTGATCTCATGTGTTGAGAGATAAAGATCCCACAAAGACAAAACCATCCCTCTACCATTTCTACACAACCTAGGGCTTCTAGACTAGCAATCTCTTTGACCTAGTTACCTCGGCTCAAGGTGGAGCTCGGTGTACATCTCTCGGGTGGATCGTCTTCGACTCAAGGAGGCCGCGGAGGTGATCAAAGTCCGGATCAACCATCGGAGCAAGCAAAGAGAAGAACAACAAGAAGAGAAGGAGTTCAAGTTGAGGTATAACCCCTAACCAAGTAGATAAATCTCTAGTTAAGATACTAGTGTGTTGTTTACTAAAGATCCGGCTTTTACAGTCCATGTTACCATGTTTAGAAAAAATTTTGTTTTACCGTTTCCGCAACCCCGAAAGTACCGGGAGAGGTAACGAGGACCTAACACTCTTTAGCAAAGGTTTTCGCCACTATATTTTTAAAAAGCTATCCAGTTCCTTCAACGATATCAAGTTCTTTACGTTAAAGGTTTTCGCCAGAAACCATTCGTAGCCCTCCGTCGTTTCATATGGATAGTCAATAAGTATTCAAGCTGTGTATGTTGGCCAAAGTCAAGGCACAGTGATTGGTAGCTATTGGGTATTCATATGCAGCATAGATAGATGTGTTGGTTTGGGACAGTCGTACTACTATTTTGGCCAAAGTCAAGGGTAGGTACGGGTGGGTTCAAATTAACCTGGAGAATGACGGGTAAAACTTGACATGTGACTTATGATATGTTGGCCAAAGTCAAGGTCATAAGAGCATGGGGTAAAAATCCACATCGGGAGTTTCTAAAGAAACTGAAACTTGCCAGATATGCGCATACCTTCAGGAGTGTGATAACGTGAGCGGATTCCGTCACGTTGTCATGCGATGATAGTTGGATCCCGATTCCCACTTATGAGTTGGTTTACACCTCGGGTGATCCCGACTAATTCTTCTTTTAGGTTTGGAGGAGAATTTGACGGTACAGTGGGAGGTTTCCTGATTAGATAAAGTGATAACCATTCTGATCTAGGTTAGAGTGCATGCTGAGTGTTTCTTTTCTCTCTCTCTTTGGCAGCGACCATTGACCCGACCCTAGACTATGACTCAGTGACCAAGATTAACCGAACCTTCTTAAACACCGGCTTTTGGATTGTCAGAGTTGCAAACCTCATTGCCACTCCTACCTTTACCCTTTTCTCCAGGACACCCCGTATTACTACGAACGTCCACTTCCATTGGATAAAACCATCGTATGGTTATATACGAACTTGAAGGAATGTATTCGAGGATGGTTTCCGGTTCTGGTGAAAACGAATAGGACTATTCAGTTGTCTTTTCTTTTTACCTTCTCTCAGGTTGCGAGTACTCCTTGGTTTAGGAGATAGTACACCTATTACGCAAATTGGATAGTCTTATTCCAAACCTTAGGCTGGTGTCGAACGGTGGGGAATGAAGAAAATCAATTAGCAGAACGATGGTGTACAGAAGGTATTAAGTAAAGACATATCAAGAGATTAGTAAAAGGGCAAAGTAAATTGCGACTGCTATTCACGACCAAACCAAGTATTTCATTACCACTCCCAATTCACCTTTGTATTTCTCCAGGACACTCCGTATCACTACGAAGATCCACAGTTATTTGGATATTCCATCGTATGGTTATATACGAACTCGAAAGGAACTTGTTCCAGTTCGGGGATGGATTCTGGTTCAGGAGAAATAGGAATAAGGTTTATTCGGTTGTCTTTTATCTTCACTTTCTCTCGCATTGCGAGTGCTCCTAGGATTAGGACAGTACACCCATTATGCTTATTAGATAGTCTTCTTCCAAACCATAGGCTGGTGCCGAACGGTAGGGAAGGAAGAAAACCATTTAGCCTAAGAGGGTGTACAGAAGGTAAGGACTGAAGACATATAAAGGGATTTGGAGAGATGGCAAAGAGATATACGGTTATAGTTGTGAATCTGGATAATGGAAGAGGCATTACTAGGAATACCCGGATACCCCTACGAAACATTTTAATATTTCAGTTTCACTGTGTACTGTTAAAAGAAAACTGATTTCCTAATTAGACACTTGCTCCAGGGTATGTATTTACCAGGCTTGATTCTCACATATGTATGGTTTTACAGATGATGAGTGGGAGTAAGTTATTGGGAATTAGGTGATCATCCTCATTATATAGGAATTCGTTGTAATTGGTGATATTTGAGAAAATCACCTGGGTTGTTTGCCGGACGACAAATATTTGGTTTTGAATATCCGTTGTTATGCACCAATTTCAAATTGATACATCTGTACGTCTATTTTTATAGAGTGAGATATACCTTTTTGAAATTATGTCCTTGACATTTACCTATATCAGTGAATGGTTAGGTAAGGAGCATTAAACAGCGGTGTAATTCTTCATAACCATAGTATAGTTTTCAACCTACGACACACAGTGAATGAGTCACTAGACTCAGGGGACTTATACAGAGTATTGTATGTTGTCCAGTGTCCATTAGGACAGAGGGGTTGGTCCTCGTACTATATTCTGTTTACCTGTGACTTCTCTGGTTCTTAGACATGTGTTTCGTAGAAACACAGGGTCCAAGTTTTGAGAAGTTATAGGTATGTGGATAAAGTAGAGAACCAGGTGTTGCAAGTATCGGGATTCTTCAAGGTGATTGAAGATGTAGATACTTGTGTATGGTATTCAGTTGATAGTAATGATTAAGAGAACTTGCTTCTTTTTCAGGTTACTCATAATTGGAAGCATTCCTAAGTTGAGTAACGCCGATCGGCCTCCTTCCATTTAGTTGACATGCACTGGAGACAGCTGCATGATTTGAATGTGGTTCAATTAAATCAGTCTATGTAACAACCCAATAAAAGGTGTTTTTTCTGATTGATTTGAATGTGGTTCAATTAAATCGGCCTCCTTACCGTCGGAGGCTTAGGGAGAGGAGGAGGAGGACGAGCGGAGGAGGGAGCGGCGGTCTTGGAGGCTAAGGTGTTTTTTCTGATTTGGGGGAAAATAAGAGGAGAAACTCGGACTCGAGCCCTGTTTTATTTATTGGGTTATTCCGTCGGGTTACAGCCTATGTAACAACACCAATAAAATTATTAAAAATTCTGAGGTCCATTTAGCGTATTTAGGGGATATACCATCGGCTTATAAATTTATTCCGTCAGGTTATAGTCGACGGTCTAAATACCCCGACGAAATAAGCCATTTTTTTCTTGTAGTGATTATATAATTTATGTGCAATTAAACCACTTGCAATTGTTATCCTAAGCAGGGTTGGAGTAGTCTCTTGGTGGGGCTTGGAGTAGCTCATAGGGGAGAACCCGGATTCGAGCCTGGGGTACCCCATTAGTACCCCATTAATGAGAAAGGAATGGCTAATTTATTCCATGTATCATCCCGGGATAGAGCCCCGAGTCTCTCTTTTTATTTGTACAATTTCTATTCTAAATTTTATAAGCATTTAATTACTAAATTTTATCATGATTAATAGCAATATAAGAAAAAACATAATTACCCACAAAACAAGAATGGATCCCATGATATCATATTTATTGAAATTCCATGAATATAGCTATTTATAACATTATCAGTTACAAAAGTTATTGAAAAATTAAAAACATAGGAAATAACATTAGGCATTGAAATGAGAGAGTGATCAAGTGGCAAGAATTAAATTTAATTTAAATAAAAAAGGTATTTTGAAATACCTAATAGGATTGATTCACTCTGAACCTTGATGGTGTCAATCTCGAACCTGTGCCCACAGGATAGAATACCATATGAGGCGTTCTAACCAACTGCGCTAGGTGAGATCTACGTTACATTTTAAAAGTTATAATCCTAAGTACAATGTTCAAACCATATCTTTTTGGGTTCTTTTACATACACCAACCTAAGATCTTTCATATTTATAAATACCCTTTGCAACACTGATATTTTTTTGAGAATAATGGAGAAAAGAGGCCATAGGAGAGAATTTCCTCCTATGGCGCCGAGAAAATACGCCCCCCATCATATTTTCCGACGATCGAAATCCATCATCTCCATCATTATCATCTAAGATGAGAGTACGCCAAATTTTATGTGATTCTACAACTTTTTCACCGTTGATTTAGCAATGTAAAAAGTTCTATTGTCGGTAAATCGTTAATTTTGAACCCACTAATTAAACGGTGAAAAAGTTGTAGAATCACATGAAATTTGGTATACCCACATCTTAGATGATAACAATGAACATGATGGGTTCCGATTGTCGGAAAACACGACGGAGAGCGTATTTTTTCGACGCCATAGAAGAAAATTCCCTCCTATGGCATCTTTTCTCCAT
The DNA here is from genome assembly GCA_030015575.1 of Agapanthus africanus. NCBI lineage: Eukaryota > Viridiplantae > Streptophyta > Magnoliopsida > Asparagales > Amaryllidaceae > Agapanthus > Agapanthus africanus. The sequence goes on from JASDDO010000029.1 coordinate 311,311,814, forward strand.
CATTCTCTATTTATTTTATATCTCTCCAAAATCTTTCATGTCCTGAAAACCCTTTGCTCCCTAGAGTGGACATACATACAAAAGTAAGTCTATGCTGTTAATTTAAAATTTTCTTGATTTTATTCTTTAATTTCATGGCTAAACTCTTATCACTTATACTCAATCAAAATACTCATAATGTATGAAAGTAAAATATAAATTGCAAACGGCATAATTAAATTTGAGAAAAAAAATCTAGTTACAACTCATCCATACTATATTGAAAAAAAAATCTCCATTAATAACACAGGAAAATGAAATCTGCGGTATGTTGTTAAACACTGATATGAAAATCTGAAAGATTATGAATTTCGTACAGAATGGAAAGATATTTGCAAGAATCTTGGGAAATGTTAGCAAATGATAAATTAAAATCTCTGAAAATCTAGAGGATTAGTTGTTTGTTACAAATCCTGGTATGACCTATTTTGTGCAAAAAATAATTCGACCCTTAATTAAGGAATATCAAATCATATGGCTTATCTAAAGATCCTTTCCAAATATGTGCATATATTGTCCATTAACTCTAATCTCAACTAGTACCACTACTACAAATAAGGGTTGCCCCTACGGATTTATCCGTAGAGGCAACCCACTGCCCCTACGGATATATCCGTAAGGGCGAAAAAATACCCCGTAGGTGCAAAGGCCGCAGGTGCAAGTTGAAACCCTGAACTTGCCCCTACGGGCAAAATCTTGCCCCTACGGATTTCTGTGTAGGTCCTGTTGCCCCTACGGAGTAGGCCGTAGGGTAAAAAAAGTTATATTATTTACGTTTTTTTTTAATATATTAAATGTACCTACGGACATAACCGGAGGGCCATGTACTACCCCCTACGGATATCTACGTAGGTACCTATCCGTAGGGGCAAAATATCAGGATTCCTGATATGTTGCCCCTACGGATTACGCCGTAGGGGCTAGGACGTGGCCCCTACGGATATGTCCGTAGGGGCACTCCCAACCCTCTGGCACTGAGATCAGGGGGGAAATATCAGTTACTGCTGATATTTTGCCCCTACGGATATAGCCGTAGGGGCAACATGTGTAACTACGGATTAATCCGTAGGTACATATTATCTGTATTTTTTTTTTAAAATGGGCTGCATGATTTTTTCCCGTCCTGTGCACAATAATATATACATCAATCAAATATAAAATTAATCATCACACAACATATATCGCAGTATTCATAATCACATCTCACGCATATATATAATATACAAAAGAAACCCAAAAACTGAATATGATATAAATATAAAACAATATCAATATCATTTCAAAATATAGTACAATGTGTATGATATAAATAAATACATGTTTCAAAAAATAAGAACCAAAAAGCTACCCTAGTTCGGTCCAGCTCCACCTCTGAATAACGATAGAATAACGCGCGCCTGCTCCTCGGTCAATAAACTCTGCAATTCAGCGCGAGCGGGAGTCTGAGCGGCCTGTGGAGCTGGCGATGTGGTCTGCGCAGCCGCCGTCGAGGTAGTCGCTTGCGAAGCCGCGGATGCGGGAGTCTGAGCGGGCGGTGGAGCAATAGGAGCTGTCTGCGGAACCGCAGCCGATGTAGTGGCTTGCGGAGCGGCAGCCGAAGGAGATGCATGTGGAGGCTCGGCCGATGTACCCTGTCGCCTCTGGACATAACGTGTGTAATAAGCGTGTAAGAACTGTGTATTATTCGAATTCGTGTCATTATTAAGTTATTTCGAAATTCCGTTTGGATATCTAGTTTGTTGTTTATTTTAATTACATCTGTATGAATGATTAATCAAACTTAAGTCTAAAACCAAATAAGCTCAAGCTACGTACTAATTATGGATATGTTGATATCTATATAATATGACATGATATTTTACTATAAAGTAGTATACATACCAGCATCTCCTTCAACTCCTGAACGGTGGCCCTCAAGCTCTCCAGTTCCTGATGGACACGTCGGTCACTGGAGACGGAGGAAGTAACCGCCGGGGTGGAGTCCAACCTCATATGGGCCCTGCTAGGGCCCAGTCCTCGGCCTCTCTCCCAACCTCCGTGGTGCCCTCCGTGTGCGGCGTCCAGAACTGGGGTCAGCAGCCTCGGATCGCTCTGTCCGGTAAAATCGATCCCCGAGGCCTGGGCCTGCTCAACCATCCGCTCCTACACCCACATTAAGCAGTAAAGTATAAGTATAAAATTTAAACTTGAACCTTCCAAAACTAAAATTTCAAATTTGGGTAGAAAAAATATTAACACTTACGCAGTACTCCTGGATAGCGACGTCGGGATATCGAAGCTCGCCCGTGGCGGGATCTGTCGAGGTGCCGTGGACGGCAAGATATGCGGACAGCACGCTCGGTGTACCACCTGACGCCACGGTCCGAGATGTCTGCAATATTAGAAAGTAACTCTTAATATTAAAAATATTAGAAAATAACTCTTAATATTGCAGAATATCACAAAGGTCGATCTATTGTAATTTACCGATAACTCCATGGCTCGAGTAATGTTCCTCGAGCCACCTGTGTAAGTGGGGCGACCCCTCTTCGCCGACTTCCTGTTCTCTGTATTCTGAGCGGCCTGTTTCTGCACAACGCATTAACATTTAGTTTTCTAATTAAGAAACACAAAAAAAATAAATTATATCATAAATAATGAATTGCATTTAAAATACATATATGTTTGCGTTGGGAGTCGAAATAAGCGCACAATAGAGGCCATGTCTCTACGTCGACTCTCGTAAACGCCGGAGTAGATAGGAGGGCCGCTCTCTCTGCCTCGGGGGTCGCCATCCACAGGGAGTAGCAGTCGGCCTTCAGCTCATTCCTGTTGTATCGGACCTTGGCCTGCATGTTCTTCATCAGGCCATTGTACAGAGCATGAAGGTCGAGCACCCTCCCCGGGTGATCAGGGTCGGCTACAGGCTGAAAATCGTAATCCAACTGAAAATACAAAAAAAACATTGTTATTAGATTGCAAGTGTTAATAATAAATATATTGGATAGATCAAATGAAAATATATATTAATACATATTCGAGCCTGATCAAAGAAGAGGGCGAATGAGCGCTGGTGCTGCTCGCCCCACTCAACGTGAAGTGGATAGTTCTTCACGAGCCGGCTCTCGTCCCCCAAATACCGGCCGAACCTCTCGGCATGAGGACCGGTATAGCGATAGTCAAGGGTAAAAAAGGGGGAATGCTGCCTCCCCCCTAACTCTGTCAGGCCTCAGCCTATGGGACTGATTCGGGCCACGAGTCCCCCTCTGGGGATGGGGAGGCCCTGCGTCTGCACGAAATATCAAGACAATCAATAATAAGACAAAGTTGTATTAAGAAATCAAGATTAAACGAAAATTCAAGTGTGATATATACCTCCGGTGACTATCGCACGAGCCTGGGCCCGGGCAGCAGCACGAGCGGGACGATAGTTCCTCCGGTGAGGAACAACCGGGGTCCCGGATGCGGACGCATCCCCTCAAACTAGAAAATAAAAATCGACGCTAAATTTCCATGAAGTTCATATTTATTCTATAGAGCATATGTAAAATGAATAAATATTTTAAATTTATTCATACTAACCTGCAGACGATGCGGAGGGTATGGAAGCGGCAGGAGTGGCCCCTGCGAAAGATGTGGACGCACCACCTATAATTAGACAATTAAAAATAGATTATATAAGTAATTGCAAAAAGAATGTGTAGATCAATAATATAACGTTCTAAATCAATATGCATGCACTATAGGATATATAAACATACCCGCAGGTGCGGTGGTGTCACCACCTACAGCTAGACAATAATAAAAATTGCTAAGTAAGAGCAAAAGGAATGTGTGTATTTATGATATAGCATTCTAAATCAATATACATACACTATATGATATATAAACATACCTGGAGGAGCGGGGGTGGCCTCTGTGCCAGATGTGGACGCATCACCAACAACTAGACAATCAAACATTAACAATATAAGTAATTTTGACATAAACAGGCATGAATATCTGTAATATTACATTCAAAATGGATATGCGTGCAGTATACCTGGAGATGTGGAAAAATCCACACGGAAGGAGGCATCCGAAGGGGTCTCCGATCTGGGTGCAAGACCGGCCCTCTGAAGCTCCCTACGGAGCTCTCCGGGCGGCAGAACCGCTCTGCCTCTGCCTCTGCCTCTGCCGCGGCTGGAGCTCCTGTCGCCCCTCGCTGCTCCCGATATCGTCATCAAATCTGGATAAACGGTTCGTGGACGCATTAGACAATCATTAAAATTATTGACTATATATGTATAGAGCGTAAAATGTGAAGTAATAATATAACATTACTGATAACCTTTTTCGTTTCGTGGGCGCATTATACATATCTACTTGGATTTCATCGTCGATGTCATTTCTAACCCACGTAACTTCATGATCGGTCGAAGACAATCCGTCCTTCGCAACAGACGGTCGGAGCACTTTAAGCCTTCTCTCTTCTTCGTCCTCATCGCTGTCCTCGTATTCTGGGACATCGTACACATCTCTGGGTTTCCATCGGCATACAACACTCCACCCCGGATGCTTCAAACACTGTGAGTAGTATACTTGGAACGCTTGGTTCGGAAAGATAAACGGATCGTCCTGACCATAAAATCGAAGTGTGTTCACACTGGTCAATCCATATTCATCTTTCCAAGTCTCAAGACTGCTTCTCCACCTGTCCGTATCAGTTCGCGGATCGTACCAAGTACACTGGAATATATAAAAGGGTTCTGATCGTCCGGGATAGTGGATGCCGAGTATACAATTTAAGTACCCATAGTAAATCACACCGTTCGATCCTACCGTCGCAATCCCACTATTCTGAGTGGTTCTAGATATTTCTATGTCCTTAACTTCGTATTTGTATCCAAGGACACCCAATCCTTTGTAATATGCAACCTCCATACTAGGAAATTGAGCTAAACATCTTGAATCACTCTCAAATGATGCAGACAAGTTCGGATCGTGGATCTAACAAAATAAATTTTACGATAAATACATAACGATACAAGTTTAGATTAAAACTGATAGCAATAAAATGTTATTCGAATAACTTACATGATCTGTGACCCAATCACAAAAATTATCCTGATGGTATTTTTCCAAACGTTCTTCGTTCCAATCAGGATGCCCCTCACGTACCTCGTTAAAATGAATTCTGTTTTCGACAAATAATTGTGACATTAATATTATATCATTTCATACACACACAAACACAGATATAACAATTAATCCAAAAGAACTTACTCTCTAATTTGTTCAAGACATGCGCAATTAAGCAAGATAAACCGGTATATCTTGTTGATAAATATAGTGTCTACCCTCTTATACTCGGCTTTACCATATAGCCCGTCTTGAATTCTTCGTGGTCGGTTAAGCCTTGTCTCAATGTTCTCGTCCAGATAGCGGGAACAAAATGTGGTTGCTTCATCAAGAAGATAACCTTGCATGATAGAACCCACTGGTCGATTTTTATTCCGTATATACTTCTTAAGAGTGTAGAGGTACCTAATGAGAATATGTTGAATAAATAAATACGGGCATACAGGACAACAATAAATTTATAAATTGTGCGAAACGAAAAATTACACGTACCTCTCGACGGGATACATCCATCGATATTGTACCGGTCCGGCTAACTTCGCCTCAGTTGCAAGATGAACCGTCAAGTGTATTATGATATCGAAGAATGACGGTGGGAAAATACGCTCAAACTTGCAAAGTATTAACGCAACAGAATTTTCTAGTTTATCCAGCGTCGCAACCTCCAGTGTTTTAGCACACAACTCCCTGAAAAAACAACATAGGTCGTTGATTACTAGACCAACCGAGTCGGGGAGAGAAGTCCTGAGGGCTAATAGAAGAAGGTGCTCCACGATAACATGGTGATCATAACTTTTCAGCCCATCGATCTTGCCCTTCACAATTTTTATTTTCTTACTGAATGATCCTGAGAAACCTGTGGGGACTTTCAAATCATGCAACACCTGCAGGAATCTTTTCTTCTCTGGTTGTAACATATGATAAGCGGCATTGGGAAGTACAAACTTGCCCGGTTTACCCGCTACCGGTCTAGGGTGCAATTCACTTCTTATTCCCCACTCTTGTAGATCCATCCGAGCATTCATGTTGTCTTTCGATTTCCCGTGTTTACAAAGAAGCAAGTTAAGTATGTGCTCTGATACTCCCTTCTCTATATGCATGACGTCCAGACAATGACGCACTGAATTTGTAGACCAGTACGGAAGCTCGAAGAAAATGCTTAACTTGTTCCAATATTGTGGTTTGACCTGTTTCGTCGGATCCATCCCGAAGGTCACGTTATTGTAACCATCCCATTTAGCAGTCACGTCCTCTCCGGACAATGAGGATGGAGGTCCAAAAAGCTCCTGATGACCATCAAAGTGAACCGTATCTAACCTATAAGGGTGGTCTGGAGGCAGAAAACGTCGATGGCCGCAATAACAAACCTTCCTGCTAAAATTCAAGAATTTTGATGTTGTGTATTCATGGCAACGAGGACATGCTTTATGACCATGTATGGACCAACCTGATAGCATTCCATACGCAGGAAAGTCATTAATTGTCCACATTAAAGCCGCACGCAGTATGAAGGTTGTATTTGTGTTTGAAGCATATGTCTCTACACCATCAATGAACAAAGATTTCAACTCCTCGATCAGAGGTCGGAGATAGACGTCGATATTGTTCCCCGGTGAGTTTGGTCCGTCGATAAGAAGAGGCATCATAAAGTATGATTGGTCCATAGCCAACCAAGGCGACAGATTATAAATTATCATTACAAGGGCCATGTGCTGTGACTTCCAGCCATATAGTTGAATGGGCAGAAGCTATCGGTAGCCAGTCCGAGCCGGACATTGCGAGGATCGCTACTGAATATTGCGTGCCCCCTATCGAAATTCTTCCATGCCGGTGAATCTCTTGGATAGCTCATTTTTCCATTTTCGCTTGGAGGAGCACGGTGATGCCAAATCATTGCCTCGACTGTTTTCTTGCACCTGAATAGCCTCTGTAGCCTCTGTGTTATGGGATAATATCGTGCTATCTTCACAGGTATATCAGGCTTCTTATCAGAATCTTTCGGCTTATACCTGGCCTCTCCGCATGTTGGACACTCTTTCAAATCTGAATTCTCTTTCCGGTACAACACGCAATTTTTAGGACATGCTTGAATCTTCTCGCACTTTAGACTCAAATCAGACATCATCTTCTGGGCTTCGTACCAGCTTTCGGGCACATTATTTCCCGGAGGCATAGAATCTTTCAAGAACGAAAGAAGTATTGTGAATGATTTGTTACTCCATCCATTTAGGCACTTAATCTGGAAAAGTTGGACGAACCATGAAAGGGTGGAATACTTCGCATTCTCATAAATTGGTTTCCTCGCATCATTCATGAAATTTTCATATTTATCCGCACGCGGTCCTTGACCGGAAGGAATGTCATCTTCGGTACGAATAGAATCACCTAGGGCAGCCTCTACCATATCCTCCATTTCTTCTGATGGAAATAAATTTCCGTCTCCTGCCGCATTACCGATTTCTTCTTCTTCTCCTGCCGCATTATCGTGTTCTCCTTCTTCTTCTGCCGCAGTACTGCATTCTTCTCCTTCCCCGTGATATTTCCAAGTTCTATAAAGTCTAGTAAACCCATGTTTTACAATATGAAGCTCTGCCAATTCTACCTTCTGCCAGTACTTATTGCCACATCTATCGCACGGACAGAGAATCTTCTCTATTATGATCTTATTATGTACGCATGCAAATTCAAGTAAAGCAGCAACTCCTGCGACAAACTTAGGTTGCATACGTTGTTTCCAATCCACATACATCAAGTCCTTAATTCTGACGTACTCATGGGCCATGTTAGACTGTATAACATATAAATTGTAGGTTATGCTGACTATATTGAGAAATATAAGAACGGGATAGTTACTGACAAAGGAGAAAATCCGTGTATATGCTTTGTGTGTGCGTTTGTCGTTGAAAAGAATAAATTATCGCACGTATGTTAACCGATAGACGGGGACTAAGTGGTGCTTTTAGTTTCATATATGAGTATCGATAGGAATATGAAGGTTTCATATTATCATATATTGGTTTTAACCCGAACATCTCGAATCGCTCTCTAATTATGCGTTTGTTGTGTATTCTTGTTGTATGTGTGTGTTCCGGCTGTCGGGGTAGGCTTCTATCCCATTAAGAATGTATAGAGCGAACGCCCATTACTTGTGCTTTCAACTGTTTCGAGTAAATTTCGGCAGTACCTCCCCGCTGTTCTCCGAGTACACTGTAATAGAATAGATAATCATTTCAAAGCCGTGAAACAACGTTAAAATGAACATCTAATCTATCTTTGTACACGGAGAACCAGCGGAAAGGTACCGACGAAATATCTCGAAACGGATGAAAACACAAGTGAATGAAGGCGTTTGCTTTATACATTCTTAACTTGTCCACACGGGACAAATCTATGGGTTACCATACGATTGAATTTTCTCATCGCGTAGACTATACGACGGTTGTTAGTATCGAGCTATACTGTCCGATATTTAACAACCTTCGTATAGTTCTAGGTCACGACGAGCATCGCACGTATGTTAACCGATAGACGGGGACTAAGTGACGCTTTTAGTTTCATATATGAGTATCGATGAGAATATGAAGGTTTCATATTATCATCGAATATCATATATTGGTTTTAACCCGAACATCTCGAATCGCTCTCTAATTATGCGTTTGTTGTGTATTCTTGTTGTATGTGTGTGTTCCGGCTGTCGGGGGTAGGCTTATATCCCATTAAGAATGTATAGAGCGAACGCCCATCACTTGTGCTTTCAACCGTTTCGAGTAAATTTCGGCAGCACCTCCCCGTTGTTCTCCGAGTACACTGTAATAGAATAGATAATCATTTCAAAGACGGGAAACAACGTTGAAATGAACATCTAATCTATCTTTATACACGGAGAACCAGCGGAAAGGTACCGACGAAATATCTCGAAACGGATGAAAATACAAGTGAATGAAGGCGTTTGCTTTATACATTCTTAACTTGTCCACACGGGACAAATCTATGGGTTACCATACGATTGAATTTTCTCGTCGCGTAGACTATACGACGGTTGTTAGTATCGAGCTATACTGTCCGATATTTAACAACTTTCGTATAGTTCTAGGTCACGACGAGCATCGCGCGTATGTTAACCGATAGATGGGGACTAAGTGGCGCTTTTAGTTTTATATATGAGTATCGATGAGAATATGAAGGTTTCATATTATCATCGAACATCATATATTGGTTTTAACTTGAACATCTTGAATCACTCTCTAATGATGCGTTTGTTGTGTGTTCTTGTTGTATGTGTGTATTTCGGCTGTCGGGGGTAAGACTTCTATCCCATTAAAAATGTATAGAGCGAACACCCATTAGCTTGTGCTTTCAACCGTTTCGAGTAAATTTCGGCAGCATCTCCCCGCTGTTCTCCGAGTACACTGTAATAGAATAGATAATCATTTCAAAGTTGTGAAACAACGTTGAAATGAACATCTAATCTATCTTTGTACACGGAGAACCAGCGGAAAAATACAGACAAAATATCTCGAAACGGATGAAAACACAAGTGAATGAAGGTGTTTGCTTTATACATTCCTAACTTGTCCACACGGGACAAATCTATCGGTTATCATACGATTGAATTTTCTCGTCACATAGACTACACGACGGTTGTTAGTATCGAGCTATACCGTCCGATATTTAACAACCTTCGTATAATTCTATGTCATGACGAATATCGAACGTATGTTAACCGATAGACGGGGACTAAGTGGCGCTTTGAGTTTCATATATGAGTATCGATGAGAATATGAAAGTTTCATATTATCATCGAATATCATATATTGGTTATAACTTGAAAAACGTGCCGTTGAAACAAATTATTGTTCTCCACCTTGCACTCTCTTAACAATGGTACATGCATTAAACATGTAAGAGCTATCTATAACAACTCTAAAGTTTCACCTGTTGGGTTCAACAAAAAGGTTTTTGATATAACAAACACAATCTTCCTCAATTTTTCCCTTGAATCGATGTGAAATTAATAGTGTCCATATGACACAATGGATATATTTTCTACACAAAAGGAAAAAGGCAAACAATAGTAAAGCAATTGTAATTCTATCAAGTATCCATACAGAAAAAGAATAAATAGCAAACTAAAAATTAATCACTAATGAAAAACAAACAAAAGTGCTTATTATTATACTTCAGAGGTTATAAGTGCTTGACCCCCATAGTACATAGGCTGTATCCGCAATTAACCCTTTTCTATATACTTGGGTGTATAGAATTTCTAAAAGTTACACACGGTTTTTCTAAATCCAATTCTTTCCTTTCACTACAAAACCCTTTATATTTTCTAATAGGTACCAAGAACTTTCAAAGTTTTTGGATATGCACAAAAAGAAAGCATCGCCAATAAGATTGACATAACCCAAATGACTTTGACCCATTACATATAAATGTCATGGTCTTTCAATATTTTTCAAACAAATACCATAGACTTTGTTTGTTACAAATAAATACCATGAAGTTTAAACGTTTTCACATAATTTCCATAGACTTTGTTGTTTACAAATGCATACCATTGACTTCCAACGTTTTCCAGATAAATACCATGAACTTTGTTGTTTACAAATAAATACATGAACTTTCAGCGTTTTTTAGATAAATCCCATAGACTTTCATGGACCTTTTTCTCATATAAAAACCATGGACTGTGTTATTCACAAATAAACAGTATCGACTTTCACTATTTTCCAGATCAATCCCATAAAATTTTACCTTTTTAACCCTAACCCAGCCCCAGCCGAACCCCAACCCAACACCAAACCCTAACCCTAACCCTAACCCCAACCCAGCCCCAGCCGAACCACAACCCCAACACCAAACCCCAACCGAACCCTAACCCCAACACCAGCCGAACCCCAACAGAACCCGTACCCTAACCCTAATCCTAATCCTAACCCTAACCCCAACCGATACCTAACCCTAACCCTAATCGCTACTCTAACATCATTAAAATAATGTTTAACTAACCTGTAGGCTAGGCGGTGGAGGAGACGACGGAGACGCTCGGTGGTCGACGACGCGTGCAATCGGCGACGAGGAAGAACGAGGGCGGTGGCGACAACGAGAACGGAGGGCGGTGGCGACAACGATTCGGCCGGTGCTGGCGACGACGAGAACGGCGATCGGCGGGAACGTCAAGGGATTGGGGATTTGGGTTCGCGCGCAACGATAAAGGGAATAAGAAATAATCATCATAGGGATCGATCACTTAAATCCCTATTTATATGCCCCTACGGATATACCCGTAGGTGCTTGGTTTGCGGCTCCGTAGGGGCAAACAACACTTTAAGATTTAATAATTTTTAAATAAATATGGAAGGACCGTAAGGGCAACCGTTTGGCCCTACGGATTAATCCGTAGGCCAAACTTTATCTGCCCCTACGGATGTTGGTATCCGTAGGGGCAACCCCTTATTTTACTAGTGTACTATGCCTTGCGAATGCATATTTTTATAAAGAATAAAATATATTTAACAATTCATTGGTTCATTTCATATAGAAATATATATTAAATTGCTATTTAAAAATGTGTTTCGATTAGGAAGAAAAATCAGTGTCATTACAAACACCCTATAACAATTCGTGTGGAACGAAACCAATTCGTCATACTTTTTACATGTAAATTTTACATCTATGGAGGGAAAAGAAACAACATCAAATTATTAAATAATTTATAAAATTCATAAGCTTAAAATACGTAAGATATATAGGAATACTCACCTTATATTCTTCCTTTTACTTTTGTTTATTTTCTTCTTCTCCTTTTTCTTCTTTCATGTGACAAATGTTACTTGCATCAACGAATATCTATAAAAAAAAAAAATTACCACCATCCTTTACATAAAATCATTGAATATTGAAATGAAAAACAATGAGTTGCATAAGAAAGAGAGAACCATCCACCTTCATCATCTTCCAATTGATTCATCCTATGGAAAAAGTAAAACATCATACAAAAAATAAAAGCAATGATTTGAGAAAGAGAGAGTAAGCACCCATCTCTTATTCTTCCAATTGATTCCACCTATGAAAAAAATAAAACATTAATAACTTCATACTAATATGGGAAGGATTGGCATACCTTGACCTCCTCCATTTTATTTATTTCATCTATCTTCAAATAGTTTCCTACTTTTTTTCATTTCGTGAGTAATTCGGTGCGATATTGGGACGTGGTCGTAATGTGAGAAAATATGTGGAGTGGTTAACGGAAATGGAAAGTTTCAATTGTGTTTTGATTGTGGAGAGTTTGTGAGGAGATATATTGTAACTGTAAAACAACAAAATTCTCTATTTTTTATTTTAGTTTAAATTAAACAGAAAAATTCTCATATTTACACTTCAGCAATGCTGATATGGCAGCAAATTAGAGGAAGTTTCTGCTGCACATGCTCCATACATACCTCCTTTGGCATTAATATTCGGGTTACATCCAGATCCGGATATCAACCGGATATGGATACTGATTTTGATATCCGACGGATATGGATACGGATATATATTTAAATATTCTTCCAGATACGGATACGGTTTTAACAAAATTATCCGGATACGGATACGGATATCCGGATATGGATATGGATGTCCGGATTTATGAATTCGGATACGGATTCGGATACGGATATGTGAATCTTGATACGGATAAGGATCCGGATATCCGCAGAAAAATGCAAGAAAATATATATTTTATATCCCATGCATTTAAAAGAATATTATGACATATAGTTCTATTAATTTTTTTATAAAGTTGTTTTAAAATACGCTAATTATATTTAATATATTGTTAGCATATTTATTTATTCATATTTTATTCATTTTCATGTAAATTTGTCTCAATCAAATATTTTTAATTCATATTAAATAAATATTCAATGAAATATATCGATTACATACACATTTTCGCTTCACATTTATATGTTTTTATATTATATGTTATTTATACAAAATTCCGATTCGTGTACGTATCCATCTCTTTAATATCCGCTTCGTATCCGTATCCACCGGATATAGATATGAATATTTCTTACCGGACTGTATCTGTATCTGTATCCGTATCCGAAACTAGAAAGAGAATACGGATATGGTAATTCTCATATCGGATCCGTATACGATACGGATGCAACCCTAGTTAATATAGTAGAGATAATAAAAAGAGCAAAAAACTGAAATAAAAAAATATGAAAACTAGGAAAGGGTATTTTAATACCTTTTAAAAAATTTATTTCCAAAACTCTCCGTTTTAAATTAGATTTTCTAAATATCCCTCTTAAAAATTTTAAGTTACCCTAATAATCCCCGACAGTTCGTTTGATCCGGCATCAGCAGGGAATGTTCCTTCATAGTCAACTTTTAGCAGATTCTTACAAATTCAATTTAGGGCTTGTTTTTAAGAGATAAAATTATGGTTATTTATCTAAAACTTAACTCATTGATGAAGGATAGTTTGAGGTCCTTATTGCAACAATCATGTGGCCTCCAAACACGAGAATGGATTCAAACTTGAGATCCTTATTTTGATTCCAAAAAGAAAAACCCCTAACTTTATAATTTAGGGAAAATTTGCAAATCGAGTAGAATTATACCTCTAGGCAAAATGTTGTAAATTGGTAATAGTTGTTTAAAGAAGAGAAGAATTGAGGCTTTTTCCCACCAAGAAATCTTCTACCATATGATTGATTGAAGGTTTCACTCGTCTACAACATCAATTTTCTTCGGGTTTTAAAAGGTTTTTTATTTTATGGAAATCGAAGGATGAGGAAGAAAAAGGGAGGTTTTGGAGAGGAGATTTTTAGAAAGAGAGAGATGGAGGGAAACCTTTATTCTATCCCAAAATGCAATCCTGGTTAGCTTCATCTAACCATAGTTAGATCTTAAACGGAAAGTATAACGGAGGGGACATTTGGATTAACGGTGTACTTAAAAGAGAAATAGTTGAAATATCAAATTTAAAAGGGTGATTTTCGAAAATAAATTTTTTAAAAGAAAGGTATATAAAAAAACCCCAATAGAAAAACATTTCTTAAAATATCATTTTTAGCCTTCTCTTTCTCACAATAATTGTTTTAGTTATTAGTTGGTGTATTTTTGTGTTCATCTTACCCAGTCTTAGCGTATTTGAGTCGTCAAGAGCCATAGCAAATTGGATAGACCCAGATTATATCGATGGTTGTCTCACGTATCTTCGAATATATTAAGGAGTGTCCCTTCCGATCGTTCACTTCCTTCATATGACCTGAGACTGCATCCGATTACTACATGTTTGCACAGCTCTTTAAAGCCGTGGTAGAGTAGTAGTCTAAGTACCATGGGGACCACATAAGATACTATAACAATCTCAGGTCTACAGACTACCATGTACTTGTATCATCAGATAACTGTTATCTGACAATAGGCAAAATACCATCTAAGAGTTCTCGACGAGTCCGTTCAGTATGCTCAGTTTCCAACGAGAACCTGTATACAATTTTTGTTAATACTGAATGTCTCTGTCCTACTACCCAATAATATGTCCGTATCCGCTTTCTAGATATAGATACTGCTACGGATATGGTCCGATAAGAAACATTTATATCCATATCCGGAAAAACGGATACAGATTCGAAGCAGATATTAAAGAGATGGACATGGACACGAATCAGATTTTTGTATAAATAAGATGATATAAAACGAATATATGTGAAGTGGAAATGTGTATGTAATTGATATATTTCATTCCATGTTTATTTTATGACATAAAAATATTTGATAGAGAGATTTGCATAAAAATGATTATTATATGAATAAATAAATATGTTAACAAACATATTAAATATAAGTATAGTATTTTCAAAAAAAAAAGCTATAAAAAATTAATGAAATGAATACTCTCTTAAATGCATAGCATATAAAATGATTAATAAACTTATTAAATACATAGTATATAAAATGAGTAAGAAACCCTATGGTTTAAATAGACATTGTTAAAGGAAAAATTTAATTTTAAAAGATGTATTTTCTTGTATTTTCTGCGGATATCTGGTTCCGTATCCGTATCCGAATTCGCATATCCTGATATCTGTATCCGTATCCATATAATTTTTCTAAAACAGTATCCGTATACGTATCCGAAAGAATATTTAAATATATATGCGTATCCGGATCTGTATCCAGTTGATATCTGTATCGGGAAGGCCTCTCTGCAAAGTGACTGTCCCAAGCATAGGGACAAATTCGGGCTTCGGGGAATAATTCGGCAAGGTCGAAAAATCGAAGAACTATTCGGAAAAAATCGGTAAGGATTCGGAAAAGATGCGGTAAGTATTCAGGTAATGTTCGGAAGGATTTCGAAGAAGAAATTAATATATGAGTATGCACATAACATGTAAACAGTAGATGAGACGACGGGTTCTGTCTTTTTTTTGCGTATTATTCGCTGATTTTTTCGAATTATCCGCTGATTTCGCAAAAATTTTGCGAAAACTTCGAATCGTTCACGAACGGCAATTAAATCGGCCGACCAAAAATACGTGAATTATTCGCCGAATTATTCACCCATACTGTGAATATCGTGCCAAGACATGTTGAGCCATTAAATGGGCCTATTTATTCAAACCTGGATCAAGGATTGGTGCTTTTTTCGTTGGGCTAGGGATATCGGACAGGTCCAAACTCAGGTTGGGCCATTTAGTCTACATGCACAAGTGGAAAATTGGATCTTTGAATTTGCTGGGCGGCATAGGTCCATCGCACTGTAGGGTTCCTAGGCACTCTAATGAGGTCTCACAAGGCATCAACCATGCCAATTTCAAATTTTACGGGTGCCGAGAAACCCTAATACGGATCGTTAACTAGATTTTAGGCGAAACTAGCAAGTAGTTAACAACTTAACTATGAGTTTACGAAAATACAACCTTTGTAGATCCGGTCCTCCACCTCCATAGCTCCGCAATGAAGTCTCCTCGCTGTCCAAATGGAAACCCGGGCTCTAGCGTCGGCTTCATCGGAGAAATGGGCGGGCAAGGTCGTCGGCTTCGTGCCGAAGATGATCTACGTCGAGGCATCACAAGATCAAGCTCCAACTTCACCAAGTCATGAAACTTGTGAAGAAAACACACTCTACTACTTGGCAAGAGGTAGAGGATGAAGAAATAGGAAGTGGGTAGACTTTAGAATTGGATTTCTCACTCATTTCTTCACTTTGCCATTGATGGAGGCAAGGTCTTCTTCAAGTAGAAGATGAAGAAGAAGAAGAAGATGATAATATGATAAGTATTAAGTAAAATGAAAATAATAATAATACTTATCATCTACCAACCATGGTCAAGTGTAGAGACTAAACTAGGGTTAGTGGGAATGGTTAGGGTTAAGCATGAGACAAAATGGTCACATAGTCAAAGCTTCATGAAGCTTCAATATACAACAAAGTTAGCCACCATTTTCTCTATATGCTTATCATTTTCCAAAAATCAATAAATAAATAAATAAGTGAATAAAACAAAACCCTAACCATTATCATGTAACCATGGTTTGATCTTTACACAAAACCCTAGCAAACATGTATCATCAAACATGATACAATCAAGTGCACAAAAGTATATCACATATACAATGTGCATATCCGAGTGAGAAAATCCATTTAAAGTGAACCGATACTAGTTAATGCAAAGTAATATATCAAATATATAATTATGCATTAAATTATTAAATCAACACTTGATTTAATGATCCGGTCATATCGCATATAACCGACTAATATCTACAGTAACAACTTATCGAATCAACACTTGATCCGATCACCCGGCTATATCGCATATAACCGATCAATGTCACAAATCGCGAGAATCGAATACAGTATCACATACTGGTATCATTCTCGGTCCCGCACATATCTTATATGCGCTCCTATTTCGTTTCGCTTGAGCCAGGAAACCTCTGTGTAGGACTCTAAAGACTCGTCAATACGCCGGCAGCAGATGATGATCATATCAAGCACCCACAAGCCGCAAGCGGTCTGCTAAACGTAACGGCCACCCGGGTATTGAGCGATCAGAAGATCGACGAGCAAGCCCACTCATACTCCTGTGAATCCAACTAGTAACACTTACCGTACAGTCCGGTCCGATCGTCTGATATGTCGCATATCTCGCCTAGGGGTGGTAAACGTCAGACCCCAATAGCTCGATAAGTCGTGTCGATATGAGGTCTATAACAATTCGAGATACTACTGGTAACACTTACCAGTAAATCACAGCAACCCTGGCCAGGGATTTCCTGTTATAGCTAATCGAACACAGCGCAACATCAACTCCCTATACCGGGAGAGACGAATCCCCTCCTATCGCTCATTGCCTCCATGTGACTCGGGACTGTACCCAAAAACCACCGTTTTGCACGCCCTCTTGGACGTGGTAAGATGGAAATCAAAGCACAGTGGGAACCACACAAGACTCTATGACGATCTCGGGTCAACAGACTACTCTGTACCAGTGTCACCAGAGAACTGCCATCTGACGTAAGGTATAATACCATCTGGGAGTTCTCGGCGAGTCCGTCCAGTGTACCCAGTCTCTACTGAGCACCCGTATATCATCTCCGATGTCAAACACCAATGGATATGGGATCATCCATCGCCCATCCGTATGGGTCGAGAAGGTATACGCTAGTCTACTCTGGTATATCGATGCCCCGTCTCGATACACCCACGACTAGGGACTTTGAAGGATGTACTTATGGACTACCATGTCCCCACTAGTATGATCCGCATCATAGTCCAGATAGTCAAGTACACATCCTAAGGGCTTTACCAACATGTAACAGAGAGACAAACAGTGTACACGTTAAGGTAAAGAGCAACCAGATAGCAGACTATCATGTCGAGCAAGAAAGTCCTCCCTATATATGTCCCAGCATCCACTACAATATACATTCAATGTACAGTAATGGCCTCTAGGGCATACATATAACTAACAATCTCCCACTTGCACTAGGGCCATCTGATAGCAGTGGTTGTAGTATCTCATACTCAACCATCCCATAAAAGTCTCTCTCTGGGAACATGCCTTTGTGAGTGGATCCGCTGTGTTGTCCTCTGAGTCTACTCTCCAAACCTCGATCACCCTGGAGATCAACCATCTCCATGATCAGGTGACACTGCCTTAGAATATGTCTGGATCACTGATGGGACCGGCGTTCCTTGGCATAAGCCACAACTCCATTGTCACACAATGGGAGGAACGAAGTTCATCTCATGAACCATTATACACCCAAACATCCTCTTTGATAGCATCTTGAGTAGCGATGTATCCTGCCTTTATCGTCTAGTATGCCACGGTATTTAGCTTGGAACTCTTCCAACATACCGTCCCTTTACTGAGGGTAAAGACAATGCCTGTGACTGACATTCAGTCGTCTTTATCACTCTGGAACCATTCCAGTGATTCTCCCCAGGGTCGATTGATACCGTCTTACTACTACTAGTGAGATTCCTAGCATCCAATTACATCTATCTCATAGATGATAACTGAGGATTTAGGAGGTATCATTTTGATCCTTTATGGAGAATCATTGTGATAAGCGGAGATTGACCGAGCGTAGCATAGGAAACTCTTTCCCTATCAAGAGTATGTCATCCACGTACTCTACGAGGATCGTTACCATACTCCTTACTACCTTTTTGTATATACAAGGTTCATCTACCATTTTGATGATGTCAAACTCTTTGACTACTTCATCAAAACAGATGTTCCAACTCCGCGATGCCTGCTTTATCCTATAAAGCATCTTGCACACGTTTCCGCTGCTCCCACTGTCTACGAGGCCCTCTGGCTGTGTACTTATAGACGCTCTCTTCTAAAACATCATTTAGAAAAGCTGTCATGACACCCAACCACCAGATATCGTAGTCATGGTATGTAGCCGTGGCAAGTAGGATCTGGATGGACTTAAGCATAGCTACTTGAAAAGGTTTCATCATTATCCACAGCTGGTCAATGATGCAAACTTTTAACAAGTCTAACTTTGAAAGTCTCAACTTTTCGATGTACACCAAGTAATCTTCTCAAGATATACTTGCTCCTGATGAGGATTTAACCCTTCAGATATAGCAACCAAAGTCCATACTTTGTTGGTGTATAAGGATTCCATCTCAGATCGCAAAGCATCCAGCCATTCTAACAGAGTCTTACTCCTGATGGCCAGCTCGAAGCTAGTTGGGTCATCATCTCATGATGCAATCCTCGCTCCCACTGTCATAGAGGAACCGAAGTATCTCTCAGGTGGGTGAGGAACCCTACTAGATCGGCGGAGAGGCTGAGATTCGTTGGTAACTATTGAATCCTTTGGTTCTGTCAAATCTTCAGCTGCAGTTATGTATAGCTGGAACCTTTCCAGTTCTACATTACAGACCTTGCCTCGAGCTTGTCCGGATTTTGCTTTTAGACATAGGATGGACAACCCCAAATCTTAACCATCTTAAGATATGGGCTCTTCCCTTTCCATATCACATATGAAGTGGTAGGCAATTGATTTGATTTGAACCCAATTCAATAGGTATGCAGCTTCTCAAGTGCATAACTCCCTAAAAGGAAACAGGTAACTCAGTAGTACTCATCATAGAGCACACCATATCAAATAGGGTGTATCTGCTCCGCCCCGATATACCATCGTGCAATGGTGTATACGGAGGAGTAATGCTGAGAGAGAATCTCATTCTCCTTTAGAACAGACCAGGATTTCCGTGCTCAAGTATTCTCCTCCTCGATCACATCAAAGGACATAATACTTATACCCGTATTTTGGTTCTCTACTTCTAACTTATATTCTGTGAATATCTCAAAAGGTTCGGACTTGTGTTTCAACAAGAACATATGTCTGAATCTTGAAAGATTATCAGAGAATGTAATGAAGTACAAAGAACCGGTCTTGGCATGTGTAGACAGGGGACCTTCATACATCAACATGTATCATCCCAAGAGTTCATTAACTCTTTCTCTGTTTCCAGTAAACGGAGCTATGGTCATCTTATCTTTGTGACATGACTGGCGAGTTTCACAAGATGTAAATTTAAACTAATTTAAATATGCATCTTTATGTAACTCTAGCTAGTCGGGTCACATTGATCTGACCTAGTCTACAATACCTCAAGAAGGATTCGTTCATTTCTGAACTCTTCCTCTTGTGTGTGTTCCATATACTAAGAACTGCAGTTTGATTTAGAACATTAATGCTTTTAGATAACGTGCCTGAACCGATCAACTTTTGATATAGAAAATGTTCAAAACATTATCCAACAATACAAAATTTTATCATTTCTTTACTAATAAAGAGATAGATACGATTTTGTATATCAGGTTCGGTATCTAATAACATTCGTTCAGAATCAATGTATTCGTAATACAGGGTGACAGTGACCAACAGACTTGGCTGCAACACTTGCCCCGTTTTCTGTCTCATGAAACTTATCACCCGTTCTCAGTTCTCTATCTTTCTGTAGCCCTATGTAACAGATTACATATCTGGGATCCTGATCTGGTATCAAATACCCAGGACGCAGAGGATACTGAGAAACAGTTCTTTGTAATGAACACACCCGAAGATGATGCATCAGCATGCACTCTTTTCGTTTGGGCGGCACGGGAAATCTGGTAATCCCCAATTTCCTACTCTGTCTTATAACAATTATAAGTTGGAGCGGGACCAACGTTCCCCAGCTCAGTATAACAATCGGGTTCGGTCAAATATCCGTATTATTATCTTGATTAAGGCATGATGTGGCCGCTACCTGGAGAGAGAGAGAAGAAAACACTCAGCGTGCGCTCTTGCAAGAATAGATTGGTTTTTATTTTATCTAATCAGGATGGCTCACTGCTTTTTATCAAATCTTCCTTCAAACCCTAAAAGGAAAGACTAGCCGGGATTAATTACACACTACAAGTTCGCCAATCTTTCAGCCAGGCCAGTGTCGGTACTTTGAGGGAGGTCCCCCGTTCTTTCGCACGAACCTAACTAGTGTAAACCTCGTTTTCCCAGAGGCGTAACCCCGTTGACACCTTTCTAGACACCTACTTGATCGGCTAATTGTAATGTATAAAACTCTCCCAGGAGTAACTTTTACTCGCAGCGGGTATCGGGATCCAACTATCTCATAGAAGGTATGCAATCTCATTGCAAATTTCAACACTTGAAATTCCCAATAATATTTTACCCCTAGCCTCCTATGACCTTGACAAATGCCAACAAACCATAGGATGCTAGTCAAGTTCAACCCGTCATTTCCTGATTGAATTAAACCCACCCGCACGGTCCTTGACAAAGGCCAACAAGGTCGCACGACTACCCTAATCCAATCTGCATCATATGCATAAGCAGATAAGCACCAGTTAGCTACCGCACACTGCGCTTTGAAAAAGGCCAACAAACGCAGCAAGAATACTAACTACTACTTATCTGAAATGACGGAGGGCTAAGACAGGTTTTTCTGAAAACCTATTGCGTAATGAACTTGATATCGTTTCAGAATCAAATGATTTTAAAAATGGAGTGTTTTTGAGGCTTTTCTAGTTTTGCTAAAGGAGTCACTCCCGGTGAAGGGATCGTCGGTCCTTTCCTCGTCGAATGAGGTGCGGGATATATCATATATATCACTGTGCAAAGCAAAAACTCTTAAAAGCAATCAAAAGACAAACCGAGTGTGTAGCATCTGCCAGTTATTGCTAAAGGAGTCACTTCCGGTGAAGGGATCTCGGTCCTTTCCTCATCGAATAAGGTGCTGGATATATCACATATACCGCTGTGCAAAGCAAGAACTGTAGCTACCTGTTTTATTTTTGAAATTCGATTCTACAACATCTTAGGTTTCTTTTATTTCATTAATCACATTAATGAAGTCCCATCATTTAAATACCTAAACATCACAGATAAATACGACGTACACTTATGCCATCCGCATTCGCCTCGATGTCCCCTCGTGCACCGTTAGGTTAGGTAACTAACGGCAGAGCGGGGCAGGGCTAGCGCGGGTGTAAAACATAAGTAACGCCTATATAATATATCATATATACTATATACAGTATCCATCACAGAACATCACATGATCACATCACAGATATCGCAGCAGAAGAATCATATGAAATATTGGATATACTAGGACGTCCGTGTTTTCAATACGAGCCAGTATAAAACACGGATTCCACGGTCGTGATGAATAGCCAAACCCACACCCTTAGACCCCTACGAGAGCGGCAAGCAACCCTATCAATTCTAGAGTTAGCAGACCCGGACTCGACTCCTCGAGTTGGTCTCCCACTGGACTCCAGAACCCGGTTACTTGTGCTCCCCTCCTTGGGTCTATCCTAGTGCGGAAAAGAAAATAATATACAAAGGGTGACATCTTCCGCAACCTGGAAGTGCCCCAATAAAAGAATATTACATACAAGTTTTTACATGAATGAAAATGAAAAACACCCATCTCACATAAAAAAACCCGGCTATTCAAACACGACGATCCAATATAACATATCCAGCAACACATAACATCACATGTCATCAACGTAAGTAAATATGCGCATCCCAATTGTCGTTGACATATAGCAACAAAACCGGCGATATCACATATTACACTTACGGTCACAGAAAAGAAAGTGTAAAACTACAACAGTTGGAATCCGCAACCACCTCAGACATCGCATGCCTGACCAAATGAATTCTTTAGACATCGCATGCCTAACAATTATAAACCCCGCATTTTAGTCTCAAAATCGAAAAAACTTTTCAATACCAAGTCGGGTAATTCAACAAGATTCCCGACATCCTGATCGAATGCTCGTCGCAAACTTCTGTAGACGGCAGCACCCCCGATACCGGCGACGAAGTGCACCAAGGCGGAACACCGCTACCGCGAGCACCCGAACGGATGCTTTCGGCGACGGGGTTCTCCTACAGTCACTTGGTCGGGGTTATGGAGCGAGGTTGTCTATTAAGTTTACCCGGCGAGTATCCGCGTACGTTACGTGCTTGCGACAGACTTTTGTTCACATCAAAATTTCGTGGCAACCGATCAAGTGAGACTAAACTGCTATGTTTATAACATTCATTCAGTTATCTCATAACTTTTTGTGAATTCCAATTATTGTATCACATTCCGGATAAATAGAAAATGTTAAACTTTTCGATCAAACAGTCGAACACCCAAGTTTTCCCGATATAGATCAACACATGAAATAAGTCTAACAACATTCAGTTCGTGCCTCAGTACCAACGGTCCAGCCGTAGAAGGGTCAAGCCAACGCCTCACATGTGGCACGCCGTACTACCCCAAACCCGAAGGTTCAAAGGGCAGTTCAAGACGGTCACATAATCGAGTTAAGGTTTGTTGTCTTCTAGAGGGACCATCGCGTTACTTGCACTACTTAGAATGTCTTTAAACCTCGGAAAAATCCAACACTTGGAAATTTCCCGACAGGGGAAAAATTGGGTATTTATATCCGGTCGAACTTTTTAACATATTCAAAAATTATCTGGAAAGCCAAATAGACAAAGTTAAATAATCCGATCGATTCATCGAATCCCCAAAACAACCCCAGAAAATTCAACTCTTGAATAAATATTAAAAATTCCCAGAAAACTCAACACCTGAAAACATGAATTACTGTGCAAAAATTAAACAGTGATAACATGTATTGGCCGCGGAACTGCCGCAGAAGCCAAGCTTCTGCCGCGGTTCCGCCGCACTGTAGCAGCTTCACTCAAAAAATTTTGCATCGTAATTCATAGTTTTTCCTGCTGAATTTTTTAAGAATTTTTAATCTGGAAAAAACCCAGTTTTTAGAAAAAGTCCAGAGAGCACTTTGATGTTAGGGTTTCGAGTCGATCGGGTTTCAAACTTCGTCTACGCGTCACCTAAGGCTCTAGCTAGGCTCTGATACCACTGTAGGGTTCCTAGGCACTCTAATGAGGTCTCACAAGGCATCAACCATGCCAATTTCAAATTTTACGGGTGCCGAGAAACCCTAATACGGATCGTTAACTAGATTTTAGGCGAAACTAGCAAGTAGTTAACAACTTAACTATGAGTTTACGAAAATACAACCTTTGTAGATCCGGTCCTCCACCTCCATAGCTCCGCAATGAAGTCTCCTCGCTGTCCAAATGAAAACCCGGGCTCTAGCGTCGGCTTCATCGGAGAAATGGGCGGGCAAGGTCGTCGGCTTCATGCCGAAGATGATCTACGTCGAGGCATCACAAGATCAAGCTCCAACTTCACCAAGTCATGAAACTTGTGAAGAAAACACACTCTACTACTTGGCAAGAGGTAGAGGATGAAGAAATAGGAAGTGGGTAGACTTTAGAATTGGATTTCTCACTCATTTCTTCACTTTGCCATTGATGGAGGCAAGGTTTTCTTCAAGTAGAAGATGAAGAAGAAGAAGAAGATGATAATATGATAAGTATTAAGTAAAATGAAAACAATAATAATACTTATCATCTACCAACCATGGTCAAGTGTAGAGACTAAACTAGGGTTAGTGGGAATGGTTAGGGTTAAGCATGAGACAAAATGGTCACATAGTCAAAGCTTCATGAAGCTTCAATATACAACAAAGTTAGCCACCATTTTCTCTATATGCTTATCATTTTCCAAAAATCAATAAATAAATAAATAAGTGAATAAAACAAAACCCTAACCATTATCATGTAACCATGGTTTGATCTTTACACAAAAACCCTAGCAAACATGTATCATCAAACATGATACAATCAAGTGCACAAAAGTATATCACATATACAATGTGCATATCCGAGTGAGAAAATCCATTTAAAGTGAACCGATACTAGTTAATGCAAAGTAATATATCAAATATATAATTATGCATTAAATCATTAAATCAACACTTGATTTAATGATCCGGTCATATCGCATATAACCGACTAATATCTACAGTAACAACTTATCGAATCAACACTTGATCCGATCACCCGGCTATATCGCATATAACCGATCAATGTCATAAATCGCGAGAATCGAATACAGTATCACATACTGGTATCATTCTCGGTCCCGCACATATCTCATATGCACTCCTATTTCATTTCGCTTGAGCCAGGAAATCTCTGTGTAGGACTCTAAAGACTCGTCAATACGCCGGCAGCAGATGATGATCATATCAAGCACCCACAAGCCGCAAGCGGTCTGCTAAACGTAACGGCCACCCGGGTATTGAGCAATCAGAAGATCGACGAGCAAGCCCACTCATACTCCTGTGAATCCAACCAGTAACACTTACCGTACAGTCCGGTCCGATCGTCTGATATGTCGCATATCTCGCCTAGGGGTGGTAAACGTCAGACCCCAATAGCTCGATAAGTCGTGTCGATATGAGGTCTATAACAATTCGAGATACTACTGGTAACACTTACCAGTAAATCACAGCAACCCTGGCCAGGGATTTCCTGTTATAGCCAATCGAACACAGCGCAACATCAACTCCCTATACCGGGAGAGACGAATCCCCTCCTATCGCTCATTGCCTCCATGTGACTCGGGACTGTACCCAAAAACCACTGTTTTGCACGCCCTCTTGGATGTGGTAAGATGGAAATCAAAGCACAGTGGGAACCACACAAGACTCTATGACGATCTCGGGTCAACAGACTACTCTGTACCAGTGTCACCAGAGAACTGCCATCTGACGTAAGATATAATACCATCTGGGAGTTCTCGGCGAGTCCGTCCAGTGTACCCAGTCTCTACTGAGCACCCGTATATCATCTCCGATGTCAAACACCAATGGATATGGGATCATCCATCGCCCATCTGTATGGGTCGAGAAGGTATACGCTAGTCTACTCTGGTATATCGATGCCCCGTCTCGATACACCCACGACTAGGGACTTTGAAGGATGTACTTATGGACTACCATGTCCCCACTAGTATGATCCGCATCATAGTCCAGATAGTCAAGTACACATCCTAAGGGCTTTACCAACATGTAACAGAGAGACAAACAGTGTACACGTTAAGGTAAAGAGCAACCAGATAGCATACTATCATGTCGAGCAAGAAAGTCCTCCCTATATATGTCCAGCATCCACTACAATATACATCCAATGTACAGTAATGGCCTCTAGGGCATACATATAACTAACACGCACAAGAACTCGAATGAATCAAATATTTCAAGAGATTCTGACGGAAGATGAGGATGTCAGCTTAGGTTCTGAATCGGATTCCGTTATGAATTGGATATGGATAAACTAGGACAAAGCAAAGACACAAGGAGAGTATGGGTGCTACTATCCTAGAGATAACTATTCAGAATTATTCTTGGGAAACTCCATAGGAAAGGGAAACGAAAAAATGCCTCCAAACAAGGGTTTAGATGAAGGCAGGCTTAAAGAAAATCATTTGAGGAAATTGGATGATAATCTTTCCAAGAGTTCAATTCTTCTAAAAGGCATTCAAGAAGCCGTGTCTAAGTCAAAAGAACGGAAAAAATAAGGCCTCTAATGAACATGGCATGTGCACTGAAAATAGCAACCCAAAGGTCACGGCAAAAATGAGGCTAAGGAGTATGAACCAAAGGCGACCACAAAGAATGCGCTACGTGTTGTGGAGGTTGAATCGGATTGAGTCCAAAAGAGAGGAAGGATTCACATCACGGAGGAGACTGCTAATGAAGTGCTCCTCGGTGAAGGTAGAGGAACAAGTTCAACCAACAGAGAAGATAAAGAGGATTGTAGAAGTCGGATTGGTATTGCAATAAAGAGGCTTCAGAAAAGAGCGAGGTCACTTATTTAGGATCAGGCTCATGACCAGGGGTCGATTCGATACATGGAGATACGAAGCAGAAGAGATGAGCCGATTTAGCAGGTAGCGATCATGATACCAAGGACTGCATGATTTTTTGAACTATCCTATGTGGTATTGTGGGCCATTTATTGATACGATGATGTAGTTGACCATTATGTAAGGTTTGTTTCCTATAATGATCTTTATGTTTCATTCTTCTTCTTCTTTTTTAAACTTTTCACTCTTTTTTGTTCTTTTTCAATTGTACTAGTGTCAGTAAAAAATTTGTTTTGCCAAATGCGGGATCGGTCACTCAATATAAATTCCATAAACTCTTCGACACCGGTCTTTTATTCATAACTAAATTTGAACACTTCCATCCAACTCCTATCCATTACTCTTCGATTTCTGTCATCATGTATTAGATAATTAGCCATTTATTTTATAACTTTAATTAAGTTTTAATGTTTCAGTTTAATCTAGCAATTCATCACATCGGCTGTCAAGGGTAAGACTTCTATCCCATTAAA
The DNA here is from genome assembly GCA_030015575.1 of Agapanthus africanus. NCBI lineage: Eukaryota > Viridiplantae > Streptophyta > Magnoliopsida > Asparagales > Amaryllidaceae > Agapanthus > Agapanthus africanus. Next base: position 311,339,291 of record JASDDO010000029.1, read on the forward strand.
AATTTATAACGCACACCCGTGCGTTTGTGTTTTCATTCCTTTCGAGAAAATTTAGGTAGCACCTCCTTACTGTTCTTCGAGTACATTGCAATAGAAGGGATGATAATCATTTCAATGCTGAAAATCAACAATGAAATGCTCAACCCCTCTATATTTTTACACGTAGTACCGACGAAAATGTGCCGGCAAAACTAATCTCGAAACGAATGAAAACACAAATGCAGGGTGTGTTTGCATTTTAAATTCTTAACTTGTCCACACTGGATAAATTTATCGTTTATAGTACGACCAGTTCTCTCGACATATAAACTACATGACAGTTGCAGAAACAAATGATTAAACGCTTAGTTTTGGCAACCATCATGTAGTTTTATGTCACAATGGAGACCGTTGCGTATATAACTGATAGACGGTTTTTAAGGCGCATTTCGATTATTTGAATGTGAGATACTCGATGATAACAAGTAAATTTCATATTATCATCGAGTTTCACTCACTTAGTATTATAAGATTTTTGTGTTGTTTTGATATTCAAGGTTCAATTCACAATGGATATGGTTGAGAAACTTATTCGCATGCACACACACATACACACATGCATACACATACACACACAAGCGCGCGCGCGCACAGAGAGACACACACATAGACACATTTATTAAATTACTATAAAATACCTAAAATATTTCTTCCTAAATTACCCTTTGCTATTGTTGTTTTCTCACTAAACTAGCTTAAAATTTTTCCTAAACAATCTATTTATTCAATTTTACTAAATTACACTAAAATACCCTTAACTATTGTTGGTTTTTCATTAAATCACCTTAACAAATTTAAAGAAACAATTCATTTTCTTAATTTAATTAAATTACTATAAATTTCACTAAAATACCCTTAACTGTCGTTGCAATTTCACTAAAATACCCTTAAATATTGTTGATTTTCAGTAAACTACCTAAAAATTAGCTAAATTACCCTAACCCTCCCTAACCTAACAACAACAGCAGCACATCAACATCAACAACAGCAACATCAACAGCACAATTTTTCCCCAATTGCAAAACATTAAAAATTAAAAAAGAAATTTAAAATTAAAAAAATTTAATTACCTATTGTCAAAAGGGCCAGGCTCGAACAGGAAGGCTTCGACGATGGCGGTCTTCGAAGGCGTCTAAGAGAGAGGGAGAGGGCGAGAGCGAGAGCGAGGCAGAGAGAGAAAGGAGCTTACCGTCGGAGGCTTGGGGAGACGAGGAGGAGGACGAGCGGAGGAGGGAGCGGCGGTCTTGGAGGCTAAGGTTTTTTTTTCTGATTTGGGGGAAAATAAGAGGAGAAACTCGGACTCAAGCCCTGTTTTATTTATTGGGTTATTCCGTCGGGTTACAGCCTATGTAATAACCCAATAAAATTATTAAAAATTCTGAGGGCCATTTAGCGTATTTAGGGGATATACCATCGGCTTATACATTTATTCCGTCGGCTTATAGTTGATGGTCTAAATACCCCAACGAAATAAGCCATTTTTTCTTGTAGTGATTATATAATTTATGTGCAATTAAACCACTTGCAATTGTTATTCTAAGCAGGGTTGGAGTAGCCTCTTGGTGGGGCTTGGAGTAGCTCATGGGGGAGGGACCCGGGTTCGAGCCTGCGGTGACCCATTAATGAGAAAGGGATGCCTAATTTATTCCATCTATCATCCCGGGATAGAGCTCCGGGTCTCTCTTTTTATTTGTACAATTTCTATTCTAAATTTTATAAGCATTTAATTGCTAAATTTTATCATGATTAATTGATGTGCTAAGCAATATAAGAAAAAACATAATTACCCACAAAACAAGAATGGATCCCATGATGGAATATATCATATTATTGAAATTCCATGAATATAGCTATTTATAACATTATCAGTTACAAAAGTTATTGAAAAATTAAAAACATAGGAAATAACATTAGGCATTGAAATGAGAGAGTGATCAAGTGACAAGAATTAAATTTAATTTAAATAAAAAAGGTATTTTGAAATACCTAATAGGATTGATCCACTCTGAACCATGGTGGTGTCAATCTCGAACCTGTGCTCACAGGATAGAATGCCATATGAGGCGCTCTAACCAACTGCGCTAGGTGAGATCAACGATGCATTTTAAAAGTTATAATCCTAAGTACAATGTTCAAACCATATCTTTTTGGGTTCTTTTACATATACCACCCTAAGATCTTTCATATTTATAAACACCCTTTGTAATACTAGTATTTTTTTATACCTCTCCAAAATCTTTCATGTCCTGAAAACCCTTTGCCGGCTAGAGTGGACATACATACAAAAGTCAGTCTATGCTATTAATTTAAAATTTTCTTGATTTTATTCTTTAATTTCATGGCTAAACTCTTATCACTTATACTCAATCAAAATACTCATAATGTGTGAAAGTAAAATATAAATTGCAAACGGCATAATTAAATTTGAGAAAAAAAATCTAGTTACAACTCATCCATACTATATTGAAAAAAAAATCTCCATTAATAACACAGGAAAATGAAATCTGCGGTATGTTGTTAAACACTGATATGAAAATCTGAAAGATTATGAATTTCGTACAGAACGGAAAGATATTTGCAAGAATCTTGGGAAATGTTAGCAAATGATAAATTAAAATCTGTGAAAATCTAGAGGATTAGCTGTTTGTTACAAATCCTGGTATGACCTATTTTGTGCAAAAAATAATTCGGCCCTTAATTAAGGAATATCAAATCATATGGCTTATCTAAAGATCCTTTCCAAATTTGTGCATATATTGTCCATTTACCCTAATTTCAACTAGTACTATGCGGCGTGCGAATGCATGTTTTTATAAAGAATAAAATATATTTAACAATTCATTGGTTCATTTCATATAGAAATATATATTAAATTGCTATTTAAAAATGTGTTTCGATTAGGAAGAAAAAGCAGTGTCATTACAAACACCCTATAACAATTCGTGTGGAACGAAACCAATTCGTCATACTTTTTACATGTAAATTTTACATCTATGGAGGGAAAAAACAACAACATAGAATTATTAAATAATTTATAAAATTCACAAGCTTAAAATGCATAAGATATACGAATACTCACCTTATATTCTTCCTTTTACTTTTGTTTATTTTCTTCTTCTCATTCTTCTTCTTTCATGTGACAAATGTTTCTTGCATCTATATCTATAAAAAAAATTACCACATACCTTTACATAAAATCATTGAATATTAAAATGAAAAACAATGAGTTGCATAAGAAAGAGAGAATCATCCACCTTCATCATCTCCCAATTGATTCAACCTATGGAAGAAGTAAAACATCATACAAAAAATAAAAGCAATGGTTTGAGAAAGAGAGAGTAAGCACCCATCTCTTCAACTTCCAATTGATTCGACCTATGAAAAAAATAAAACATCAATACATTAATAACTTCATACTAATATGGGAAGGATTGGCATACCTTGACCTCCTCCATTTTATTTATTTCATCCATCTTCAAATGGTTTCCTACTTTTCTCCATATCGTGAGTAATTCGGTGCGATATTGGGACGTGGTCGTAATGTGAGGAAATATGTGGAGTGGTTAACGGAAATGGAAAGTTTCAATTTTGTTTTGATTGTGGAGAGTTTGTGAGGAGATATATTATAACTGTAAAACAACAAAATTCTCTATTTTTTATTTTAGTTTAAATTAAACAGAAAAATTCTCATATTGACACTTCAGCAATGCTGATATGGCAGCAAATTAGAGGAAGTTTCTGTTGCACATGCTCCATACATAGCTCCTTTGGCATTAATATTAGGGTTACATCCAGATCCGGATATCAACCGGATATGGATACTGATTTTGATATCCGACGGATATGGATACGGATATATATTTAAATATTCTTCCAGATACGGATACGGTTTTAGCAAAATTATCCGGATACGGATACGGATATCCAGATATGGATACGGATATCCGGAGTTGTGAATTCGGATACGGATTCGAATACGGATATGTGAATCTTGATACGGATAAGGATCCAGATATCCTTAGAAAAATGCAAGAAAATATATATTTTATATCCCATGCATCTAAAAGAATATTATGACATATAGTTCTATTAATTTTTTTATAAAGTTGTTTTAAAATATGCTAATTATATTTAATATATTGTTATCATATTTATTTATTCATATATTATTCATTTTCATGTAAATTTGTCTCAATCAAATATTTTTAATTCAGATTAAATAAATATTCAATGAAATATATCGATTACATACACATTTTCGCTTCACATTTATATGTTTTTATATTATATGTTATTTATACAAAATTCTGATTCGTGTACGTATCCATCTCTTTAATATCCGCTTCGTATCCGTATCTTTTTTCCCGGATACAGATATGAATATTTCTTACCGGACTGTATCCGTATCTGTATCCGTATCCGAAACTAGAAAGAGGATACGGATATGGTAATTTTCATATCGGATCCGTATCCGATACGGATGCAACCCTAGTTAATATAGTAGAGATAATAAAAAGAGCAAACAACTGAAATAAAAAAATATGAAAACTAGGAAAGGGTATTTTAATACCTTTTAAAAAATTTATTTCCAAAACTCTCCGATTTAAATTAGATTTTCTAAATATCCCTCTTAAAAATTTTAAGTTATCCTAATAACCCCCGACAGTTAGTTTGATCCGGCATCAGCAGGGAATGTTCCTTCATAGTCAACTTTTAGCAGATTCTTACAAATTCAATTTAGAGCTTGTTTTTAAGAGATAAAATTATGGTTATTTATCTAAAACTTAACTCATTGATGAAGGATAGTTTGAGGTCCTTATGGCAACAATCATGTGGCCTCCAAACACGAGAATGGATTCAAACTTGAGATCCTTATTTTGATTCCAAAAAGAAAAACCCCTAACTTTAGAATTTAGGGAAAAATTGCAAATCAAGTAGAATTATACCTCTAGGCAAAATGTTGTAAATTGGTAATAGTTGTTTAAAGAAGAGAAGAATTGAGGCTTTTTCCCACCAAGAAATCTTCTACCATATGATTGAAGGTTTCATTCGTCTACAACATCGATTTTCTTCGGGTTTTAAAAGGTTTTTTATTTTATGAAAATCGAAGGATGAGGAAGAAAGAGGGGGGTTTTGGAGAGGAGATTTTTAGAGAGAGAAGAAAGAGAGAGATGGAGGGAAACCCTTATTCTATCCCAAAATGCAATCTTGGTTAGCTTCACCTAACCATAGTTAGATCTTAAACGGAAATATATAACGGAGGGAATATTTGGATTAACAGCGTACTTAAAAGAGAAATAGTTGAAATATCGAATTTAAAAGGGTGATTTTCGAAAATAAATTTTTTAAATGAAAGGTATATAAAAAAAAACCCAATAGAAAAACATTTCTTAAAATATCATTTTTATCCTTCTCTTTCTCACAATAATTGTTTTAGTTATTAGTTGGTGTATTTTTGTGTTCATTACCCCGTTTTAGCGTATTTGGGTCGTCAAGAGCCATAGCAAATTGGATAGACCCAGATTATATTGATGGTTGTCTCACGTATCTTCGAATATATTAAGGAGTGTCCCTTCCGATCGCTCACTGCCTCCATATGATCCGAGACTGTATCCAATTACTACATGTTTGCACAGCTCTTTAAAGCCGGGGTAGAGTAGTAGTCTAAGTACAATGGGGACCACATAAGATACTATAACAATCTTAGGTCTACAGACTACCATGTACTTGTATCATCAGATAACTGCTATCTGACGATAGGTAAAATACTATCTAAGAGTTCTCGACGAGTCCGTTCAGTATGCTCAGTTTCCAACGAGAACCTGTATACAATTTTTGTCAATACTGAATGTCTCTGTCCTACTACCTAATAATATGTCCGTATCCGCTTTCTAGATATGGATACTGCTACGGATATGGTCCGGTAAGAAACATTTATATCCATATCCGGAAAAACGGATACAGATTCGAAGCAGATATTAAAGAGATGGACACGGACACGAATCAGATATTTGTATAAATAAGATGATATAAAACGAATATATGTGAAGTGGAAATGTGTATGTAATTGATATATTTCATTCCATGTTTATTTTATGACATAAAAATATTTGATAAAGAGATTTGCATAAAAATGAATATTATATGAATAAATAAATATGTTAACAAACACTACTACAAATAAGGGTTGCCCCTATGGATTTATCCGTAGGGGCAACCCACTGCCCCTACGGATATATCCGTAGGGGCGAAAAAATACCCCGTAGGTACAAAGGCCGCAGGTACAAGTTGAAGCCCTGAACCTGCCCCTACGGGTAAATTCTTGCCCCTACGGATTTCTGTGTAGGTCCTGTTGCCCATACGGACTAGGCCGTAGGGTAAAAAAATTTATATTATTTACGGTTTTTTTTAATATATTAAATGTACCTACGGACATGACCGTAGGGCCAAGTACTACCCCCTACGGATATCTACGTAGGTACCTATCCGTACGGGCAAAATATCAGGAATCCTGATATGTTGCCCCTACGGATAACGCCGTAGGGCGAAGCAGTGGCCCCTACGGATATGTCCGTTGGGGCACTCCCAACCCCTTGGTACTGAAATCAGGGGGAAATATCAGTTACTACTGATATTTGGACCCTACGGATATAACCGTAGGGGCAACCTTTGTACCTACGGATTAATCCGTAGGTACATATTATCTGTATTTTTTTTAAAAAATAGGCTGCTTGATTTTTTCCCGCCCTGTGCACAATAATATATACATCAATCAAATATAAAATTAATCATCACACAACATATATCGCAGTATTCATAATCACATCTCACGCATATATATAATATACAAAAGAAACCCAAAAACTGAATATGATATAAATATAAACCAATATCAATATCGTTTCAAAATGTAGTACAATGTGTATGATATAAATAAATACATGTTTCAAAAAATAAGAACCAAAAAGCTACCCTAGTTCGGTCCACCTCCGAATAACGATAGAATAACGCGCGCCTGCTCCTCGGTCAATAAACTCTGCAATTCGGCGCGAGCGGGAGTCTGAGCGGCCTGTGGAGCTGGCGATGTGGTCTGCGCAGCCGCCGTCGAGGTAGTCGCTTGCGGAGCCGCGGCTGTGGGAGTCTGAGCGGGCGGTGGAGCTATAGGAGCTGTCTGCGGAACCGCAGCCGATGTAGTGGCTTGCGGAGCCGCAGCCGAAGGAGATGCATGTGGAGGCTCGGCCGATGTACCCTGTCGCGTCTGGACCTAACGTGTGTAATAAGCATGTAAGAACTGTGTATTATTCGAATTCGTATCATTATTAAGTTATTTCGAAACCCCGTTTGGATATCTAGTTTGTTGTTTATTTTAATTACATCTGTATGATTAATCAAACTTAAGTCTAAAACCAAATAAGCTCAAGCTACGTACTAATTATGGATATGTTGATATCTATATAATATGACATGATATTTTACTATAAAGTAGTATACATACCAGCATCTCCTTCAACTCCTGAACAGTGGCCCTCAAGCTCTCCAGTTCCTGATGGACACGTCGGTCACTGGAGACGGAGGAAGTAACCGCCGGGGTGGAGTCCAACCTTATATGGGCCCTGCTAGGGCCCAATCCCCGGCCTCTCTCCCAACCTCCGTGGTGCCCTCCGTGTGCGGCATCTAGAACTGGGGTCAGCAGCCTCGGATCACTCTGTCCAGTAAAATCGATCCTCGAGGCGTGGGCCTGCTCAACCACCCGCTCCTACACCCACATTAAGCAGTAAAGTATAAGTATAAAATTTAAACTTGAACCTTCCAAAACTAAAATTTCAAATTTGGGTAGAAAAAATATTAACACTTACGCAGTACTCCTGGGTAGCGACGTCGGGATATCGAAGCTTGCCCGTGGCGGGATCTGTCGAGGTGCCGTGGACGGCAAGATATGCGGACAGCACGCCCGGTGTACCACGTGACGCCACGGTCCGAGATGTCTGCAATATTAGAAAGTAACTCTTAATATTAGAAATATTAGAAAATAACTCTTAATATTGCAGAATATCACAATGGTCGGTCTATTGTAATTTACCGATAACTCCATGGCTCGAGTAATATTCATCGAGCCACCTGTGTAAGTGGGGCGACCTCTCTTCGCCGACTTCCTGTTCTCTGTATTCTGAGCGGCCTGTTTCTGCACAACGCATTAACATTTAGTTTTCTAATTAAGAAACACAAAGAAATAAATTATATCATAAATAATGAATTACATTTAAAATACATACTTGTTTGCGTTGGGAGTCGAAATAAGCGCACAATGGAGGTCATGTCTCTACGTCGACTCTCGCAAACGCCGGAGTAGATAGGAGGGCCGCTCTCTCTGCCTCGGGGGTCGCCATCCACAGGGAGTAGCAGTCGGCCTTCAGCTCATTCCTATTGTATCGGACCTTGGCCTGCATGTTCTTCATCAGGCCATTGTACAGAGCATGAAGGTCGAGCACCCTCCCCTGGTGATCAGGGTCGGCTACAGGTTGAAAATCGTAATCCAACTGAAAATACAAAAAAACCATTGTTATTAGATTGCAAGTGTTAATAATAAATATATTGGATAGATCAAATGAAAATATATATTAATACATATCCGAGCCTGATCAAAGAAGAGGGCGAATGAGCGCTGGTGCTGCTCGCTCCACTCAACGTGAAGTGGATAGTTCTTCACGAGCCGGCTCTCGTCCCCCAAATACCGGCCGAACCTCTCGGCATGAGGACCGGTATAGTGATAGTCAAGGGTAAAAAAAGGGGGAATGCTGCCTCCCCCTAGCTCTGTCAGGCCTCAGCCTATGGGACTGATTCGGGCCTCGAGTCCCCCTCTGGGGATGGGGAGGCCCTGCGTCTGCACGAAATATCAAGACAATCAATAATAAGACAAAGTTGTATTAAGAAATCAAGGTTAAACGAAAATTCAAGTATGATATATACCTCCGGTGACTATCGCACGAGCTTGGGCCCGGGCAGCAGCACGAGCGGGACGATAGTTCCTCCGGTGAGGAACAACCGGGGTCCCGGATGCGGACACATCCCCTCCAACTAGAAAATAAACATCGACGCTAAATTTCCATGAAGTTCATATTTATTCTATAGAGTATATGTAAAATGAATAAATATTTTACATTTATTCATACTAACCTGCAGACGATGCGGAGGGTATGGAAGTGGCAGGAGTGGCCCCTGCGGAAGATATGGACGCACCACCTATAATTAGACAATTAAAAATAGATTATATAAGTAATTGCAAAAAGAATGTGTAAATCAATAATATAACGTTCTAAATCAATATGCATGCACTATAGGATATATAAACATACCCGCAGGTGCGGTGGTGTCACCACCTACAGCTAGACAATAATAAAAATTGCTAAGTAAGAGCAAAAGGAATGTGTGTATTTATGATATAGTATTCTAAATCAATATACATACACTATATGATATATAAACATACCTGGAGGAGCGGGGGTGGCCTCTGTCCCAGATGTGGACACATCACCAACAACTAGACAATCAAACATTGACAATATAAGTAATTTTGACATAAATAGGCATGAATATCTGTAATATTACATTCAAAATGGATATGCGTGCAGTAGACCTGGTGTAACGTTTTGAAAATTGTTTCGGTGAAATTTCGAAAAAAACGGTAAAATAAGGGAGGTTTCGGTAAAAAGTCAAAATACAAATATCTTTATTATAAAATTAAATATACATATTCTAGCTATGTAATTGCTAATATTTGGTGTTTATTGACCCACTGGTGAAATTTCAAATTTTCTGAAAAATTTTCCGAAATTAATTATTTTAATATTATTTTAAGCCGTCACTAATATATTTAATTAGGGAAAATTACAAATTGGAATGAGTTGAAACAAATTTTGTGCATCATAAAACATTAAATAAAATTTTATCACGTGGTTTTTGAAACGAAATCATTTGCCAAAACGGTTTAGAAAATATCGAAGAAAAAGGCTTTTTTCGGTGAAATTAGTGTTAATGGGAATTGGGGTAATACATTATCATTTTTTTTCCCTCACCCACACTCACCCATACCCTCTATCCCCTCTCCAAATCAGCAGCCCCAAGTGCCCCCTCATTTTCCCACTTGAATGGCTAAAATAAAAGAAATGAAAAGAAATGAGAAGAAAAGAGTAAATATATATAAGTATTGGTTGGGTTGACTTGGACTTTCTTTGACTTGGACTTTTCTCCCCACACCTCACACTCTCTCACACCTCCCACACCTGCACTTGGCCGAGCCCCCCCTTTTCTTCAGCCCCCTTCATTTCTTCACCTCTTTTCTCATCAAAAATCCACCATTTTTGCCTCAAAATCCCTACAAAAAAATCCCAAAATCCAAATCAAGCCTCTATCCATTTTTCCTTAGCCCCTATAGCATGGATCTTGGTGCAAAGATTTCAATTTGGAGGTCATGTTCTATGTTTGATCCATGGTTCTTGAGGTATAATAAATCTTGGGTTTTTGCTAAATTGTTTGATTATTTCTTCAAATTAAATTAATGAGTGGTTTAAATTAGGTTTTATTGCAAGTTTGGAAAATTCAAGAGTATGGTTTGAATTAAAAAGTAAGGGTTTGTGATTTGCAATTAGGGTTCTTATCATGTAATCATGGTTGCAAAGTGGAGATTATCATCTTAAGGAAATGAAAACTTAATATTTTTGATAATATGTAAATTGTTGGATGTAAATTGTCCAAATTAAGGTTTTTTTTTTTATCTAAACTAGGTTTTTAGAAATTATTGATAATGTGAAATTTAAAATCTAGTTAGGGTTTTTATAAATTGATTATGGTTTTAATATGGAGATTAACATGTTAATGGAATGCTAAACCTAATTTAGTTGCTAGTTTACAAATCTTTGCTTTTAAAGTGTTAAAATTGGGTAAAATTGTAAACTAGAATTTCGGGTTAATGAAAGTTAGTGAGATTAAAAATCTACTTAGGGTTTTTATGACTTATTTAAGATATTTAGTGAATATTGTGGCCGCTAAATTCGTTCATACATCGAGTTTTGTACAAAAACGGTGATTTGTGCTTGCTAGATTTTCGGAAAAATAACTTTTTAAGTGAAATTGGGGTTTTTGTGAGTTTTAACCTATTTTATATTAAAATTAGTGTTCGTGAATGTGAAAATGAGTGTATTTGGGTTTTTCTCGATGGTCTGGCGTTTGTACGCCGATGTCGAGGGTTTTTGGGTTGATTTGGGAAAGCAAACCATAGGTTTTGACCTATGTGGGATTCGTGTGTCGTTTTGGTCATGAGTCGGATTTTAATGCGATACGGTGCGTTATGATATGTAGGTACCCCATGTGGACTTCGAGACGACAAGCAAGCGCGTGGCGATATCGGCACCGGCAAGCGAGGACCAGATGAGTAGATTTATATCTACGGGGAGAAGTCGGGTGGATGGCGTATAGCACCCCAGCAGTTCGTGGTGATGTATACGAATACGTATACACACATATATATATTGTTTATATATTGTTTCAGTATATTGATGATAATTTGGATTTTTGGTGTCCTTGGATGATTTAGTGTCTCGAAACCCTAGAGTAGTGGTCGCACTACACATGCACACACCAACCCATACTTGCATACTTTCTTCTTTCATTTGTGCTTATACGGGAATATATAGTTATGTGTTCACCTGGATATGGGACTATGTGTTCACATACGGATTTGAGGCTTGGGTTTGAGATGAGTCGATGAGATTTGTATTGAGGTTGTGACTTCGGTGATATGGCAGGATTCGTATTTGAGATACGACATGACGTTGTAGCGGGTCCTTGACGTTGTGTTTCACACACGTCCACGCATACTTAGGCGGTATCAGTATTATACTAGACGTAGATCAGTATCCCGATCATAATATTTGATAAAGAGGATACCAGGTGAATAGTATGATGAATGTGATATTGACCCGTACCCAGATTTGGGGATGCCGTACGACGGATTTACATACGAGCTATATTTTGATGATTGATCCGCACTCTTGACTTGGGATGTCTGGTTATGGATATGATATTATTGAGGCGGGATCACCGACTATACATATACAGGTATGTATATGTATCGACTCAGATGATAGGCGGTTTCCTTACCTGTAGTCCAGCTTGTTAGCTTAGCCCTTTAGTTTAGTTTAGTTGTTAGATTAGATTCGATTCTTACCTATTTCAAAAACTAACGAATCGTGGGTATTTTTAAAGACAGCCAAAGGGATCCTACGGATATTTCAAAAGACGTATCTTTTCATAAAAACACCGTAGCCCCTACTTTCAAAACCCCATGATTCGTGTTATTTCAAAAGGCACCATTGGTAGGACTTATATTAGATTAGTGCAGATTAGTTATAGTTGCGTCTAGTATTCAGCTCCCGCTCATTATTGTGGTTCGCTTCGCATCGCATGCTTATATTATGTTTCATACTCCATTATTGATATCATGCTGTTAGGACACCAGCACCATTACCGATGATGCGTATGTACCACGTACACTTACTTGCCGGCTCACACACATCTTCATCGGTAATTGCCATGTAACGTACACCTTAGAAAATATTATTGCTTGACATAGCCTGTTAGCTAATAGTTTAGACATTGTAGTTATTACCTGCTACTTCATGCATACTGTTATTCATTGTTATGCCGCATTCATGGATTCTCATGCATATATTCACTATTTTACGTGTTATTGAGGTTTTGGATTCAGATTTCCATGAGATTTTCTGGATTTGGAGGAAAACCGCAAAAACATAAATAAACCTTTTCTCTCTTTTAAAATAAAAAGTGCGGTTTTTCCCATGATGTATGAGTCGTCCACCATGAGTTTGCTGATGGATTTCGAGACCCGATTCGAGGAGACGGATGAACCGTTTCGGGTACATGGTGGACCCAGTAAGGTACCCCGGGGCAAGAAGCGCGTGATGATGACGATGTGAGCCTGGCAGGGGAGCACTACCTACCGGTGATTTTACCCGACGCGTCGGATATCCGGAGGATACCGTCGTGGTCTTGAGATGAATGGTAGGGGCCGGTCTGGACTGACGGCGCCCTAGATATTATGATTGAGACATTGAGATTTCGAGATATTAAGGTACAGAGATTGTGATACAGAGATATCGAGATTTTGGGATTACGTTTTGTGCCGATGCTAGGCACTGTTTCATGCTGATTTCATTATGATACCTCATTTTAAAAATACAAGGAAATCTCACTAAATTATGAAAACAGTTTCTTCATTTACATGTATTCTGTTTTCATGCATTCATACCTCATTCATATGATATATTGCTACCTGAGGCACTGACACAGGCACATGAGATTACACTCAGGTTAGATATTTACCTTAGCCATTGTTATAGGCTGCATGTTATATACATATTTGAGGATATATTATGATCATTGACGTAGGATTGCGTTATTTATGCGATTTCTGTGCGTAGATATTTTTCTACTCACGAGTTGGCAACTCACCCCCGTTGTGCCACAGTTCTTGCAGGTTTCGCCGTACAGGTTTCATTACGGCTTGCTGGCACTCTTTCCATTTCCGGGTGACTTGCTAGTAGGTGGGTTTATTTGTATCGCACCCATCATTATATCTTGTATATCATTATTCTGTTGTATCTAGAAGTTCCATCAACCAAACATGTATTTATTTTTGAGATAGAGACCAGTGATGTTATTCTTTCGACCTTAGAGTCGCGCGTTTTATTTCTTGTGGTTTTGAGTTTCCTTTTGAGTTTTGATCCTCGCCCTTGGCATTGTATATTATATTGCTTATGTGGTTGTGACCGTCGATTGACGAAGAGCTAGCTCCCGCTTAGGGATGCCTTTTTTTTGATTTCGTATACTATTCATATTGTATCCCGTTTGGGGGCCAGTATTTACAAAGGAGACTCTGCCGAAATTTTCAGAAAATACTTGATGTTTTTTTTAAAAACGCATAATTCGGCTTATGCTATTAAAACTACTTGCTTTTAGTTGGTTTTCCTTCACTCTACTGCTTCTTTGATTTTGATTTCTGGGTTTTCGGCTTACTTAGATTACGTACGCCTCGAGACGTTTCATAGTCTAAGTGCCGGTCAGGTTCCGTACTTTCGGGCTGTGACACCTGGAGATGTAGCAAAATCCACACGGAAGGAGGCATCCGAAGGGGTCTCCGATCTGGGTGCAAGACCGGCCCTCTGAAGCTCCCTACGGAGCTCTCCAGGAGGCAGAACCGCTCTGTCTCTGCCTCTGCCTCTACCGCGGCTGGAGCTCCTGCCGCCCCTCGCTGCTCCCAACATCGTCATCAAATCTAGATAAACGGTTCGTGGACGCATTAGACAATCATTAAAAGTATTGACTATATATGTATAGAGCGTAAAATGTGAAGTAATAATATAACATTACTGATAACCTTTTTCGTTTCGTGGGCGCATTATACATATCTACTTGGATTTCATCGTCGATGTCATTTCTAACCCACGTAACTTCATGATCGGTCGAAGACAACCCGTCCTTCGCAACAGACGGTCGGAGCACTTTAAGCCTTCTCTCTTCTTCGTCCTCATCGCCGTCCTCGTATTCTGGGACATCGTAGACATCTCTGGGTTTCCATCGGCATACAACACTCCACCCCGGATGCTTCAAACACTGTGAGTAGTATACTTGGAACGCTTGGTTCGGAAAGATAAACGGATCGTCCTGACCGTAAAATCGAAGTGTGTTCACACTGGTCAATCCATATTCATCTTTCCAAGTCCCAAGACTGCTTCTCCACCTGTCTGTATCGGTTCGCGGATCGTACCAAGTATACTGGAATATATAAAAGGGTTCTGATCGTCCGGGATAGTGGATGCCGAGTATACAATTTAAGTACTCATAGTAAATCACACCGTCCGATCCTACCGTCGCAATCCCACTATTCTGAGTGGTTCTAAATGTTTCTATGTCCTTAACTTCGAATTTGTATCCAAGGACACCAAATCCTTTGTAATATGCAACCTCCATACTAGGAAATTGAGCTAAACATCTTGAATCACTCTCAAATGATGCAGACAAGTTCGGATCGTGGATCTAACAAAACAAATTTTACGACAAATACATAACGATACAAGTTTAGATTAAAACTGATAGCAATAAAATGTTATTCGAATAACTTACATGATCTATGACCCAATCATAAAAATTATCCTGATGGTATTTTTCCAAACGTTCCACGTTCCAATCAGGATGCCCCTCACGTACCTCGTTAAAATGAATTCTGTTTTCGACAAATAATTGTGACATTAATATTATATCATTTCATACACACACAAACACAGATATAACAATTAATCCAAAAGAACTTACTCTCTAATTTGTTCAAGACATGCGCAATTAAGCAAGATAAACCGGTATATCTTGTTGATAAACATAGTGTCTACCCTCTTATACTCGGCTTTACCATATGGCCCGTCTTGAATTTTTCGTGGTCGGTTAAGCCTTGTCTCAATGTTCTCGTCCAGATAGCGGGAACAAAATGTGGTTTCTTCATCAAGAAGATAACCTTGCATGATAGAACCCTCTGGTCGATTTTTATTGCGTATATACTTCTTAAGAGTGTAGAGGTACCTAATGAGAATATATTGAATAAATAAATACGGGCATACATGACAACAATAAATTTATAAATTTCGCGAAACGAAAAATTACACGTACCTCTCAACGGGATACATCCATCGATATTGTACCGGTCCGGCTAGTTTCACCTCAGTTGCAAGATGAACCGTCAAGTGTATTATGCTATCGAAGAATGACGGTGGGAAAATACGCTCAAACTTGCAAAGTATCAACGCAATAGAATTTTCTTGTTTATCCAGTGTCACAACCTCCAGTGTTTTAGCACACAACTCCCTGAAAAAACAACATAGGTCGTTGATTACTAGACCAACCGAGTCGGGGAGAGAAGTCCTGAGGGCTAAGGGAAGAAGGTGCTCCAAGATAACATGGTGATCATGACTTTTCAGCCCATCGATCTTGCCCTTCACAATTTTTATTTTCTTGTTGAATGATCCTGAGAAACCTGTGGGGACTTTCAAATCATGCAACACCTGCAGGAATCTTTTCTTCTCCGGTTGTGACATATGATAAGCGGCATTGGGAAGTATAAACTTGCCCGGTTTACCCGCTACCGGTCTAGGATGCAATTCACTTCTTATTCCCCATTCTTGTAGATCCATCCGAGCATTCATGTTGTCTTTAGATTTCCCGTCTTTACAAAGAAGCAAGTTAAGTATGTGCTCTGATACTCCCTTCTCTATATGCATGACGTCCAGACAATGACACACTGAATTTGTAGACCAGTACGGAAGCTCGAAAAAAATGCTTAACTTGTTCCAATATGGTGGTTTGACCTGTTTCGACGGATCCATCCCGAAGGTCACGTTATTGTAACCATCCCATTTAGCAGCCACGTCCTCTCCGGACAATGGGGATGGAGGTCTAAGAAGCTCCTGATGACCATTAAAGTGAACCGTGTCTAACCTATAGGGGTGGTCTGGAGGCAGGAAACGTCGATGGCCGCAATAACAAACCTTCCTGCTAAAATTCAAGAATTTCGATGTTGTGTGTTCATGGCAATGAGGACATGCTTTGTGACCATGTACGGACCAACCTGATAGCATTCCATAAGCAGGAAAGTCATTAATTGTCCACATTAAAGCCGCACGCAGTATGAAGGTTGTCTTTGTGTTTGCATCATATGTCTCTACACCATCAACGAACAAAGATTTCAACTCCTCAATCAGAGGTCGGAGATAGACGTCGATATTGTTCTCCGGTGAGTTTGGTCTGTCGATAAGAAGAGGCATCATAAAGTATGATTGGTCCATAGCCAACCAAGACGACAGATTATAAATTATCATTACAACGGGCCATGTGCTGTGACTTCCAGCCATATAGTTGAATGGGCAGAAGCCATCAGTAGCCAGTCCGAGCCGGACATTGCGAGGATCGCTACTGAATATTGCGTGCCTCCTATCGAAATCCTTCCATGCCGGTGAATCTCTTGGATGGCTCATTTTTCTATCTTCACTTGGAGGAGCACGGTGATGCCAAATCATTGCCTCGGCTGTTTTCATGCACCTGAATAGCCTCTGTAGCCTCTGTGTTATGGGAAAGTATCGTGCTATCTTCACAGGTATATCAGGCTTCTTATCAGAATCTTTCGGCTTATACCTGGCCTCTCCGCATGTTGGACACTCTTTCAAATCTGAATTCTCTTTCCGGTACAACACGCAATTTTTAGGACATGCTTGAATCTTCTCGCACTTTAGACCCAAATCAGACATCATCTTCTGGGCTTCGTACCAGCTGTCGGGCACATTATTTCCCGAAGGCATAGAATCATTCAAGAACGAAAGAAGTATTGTGAATGACTTGTTGCTCCATCCATTTAGACACTTAATCTGGAAAAGTTGGACGAACCATGAGAGGGTGGAATACTTCGCATTCTCATAAATTGGTTTCCTAGCATCATTCATGAAATTTTCATATTTATCCGCACGAGGTCCTTGACCGGAAGGAATGTCATCTTCGGTACGAATAGATTCACCTAGGCAGCCTCTACCATATCCTCCATTTCTTCTGATGGAAATAAATTACCGCCTTCTCCTTCTGCCGCATTACCGAATTCTTCTTCTCCTGCCGCATTATCGTGTTTTACTTCTTCTGCCGCAGTACTGCATTCTTCTCCTTCCCCGTGATATTTCCAAGTTGTATAAAGTCTAGTAAACCCATGTTTTACAATATGAAGCTCTGCCAATTCTACCTTCTGCCAGTACTTATTGCCACATCTATCGCACGGACATAGAATCTTCTCTATTATGATCTTATTATGTGCGCGTGCAAATTCAAGGAAAGCAGCAACTCCTGCGACAAACTTAGGTTGCATACGTTGTTTCCAATCCACATACATCCAGTCCTTAGCTCTGACGTACTCATGGGCCATATTAGACTGTATAACATATAAATTGTAGGTTATGCTTACTATATTGAGAAATATAAGAACGAGATAGTTACTGACAAAGGAGAAAATCCGTGTATATGCATTAGACTTAAGCTCCTACGGATAACGTATCTCCTTTTAATATTATTAAATGTTCTCATGTAGTGCGCACGTGCATTGCACGTGGTGCGCGCATAGCGGGCATACGTGCGTTGCACGTAGCGCACATGGCGCTTGCGCATATGCGCATTATGGGGAGGAGCAGGCTCCTAACTTGGAGAACTAAGCTCCTTTTAATATTATTGAATATTCTCATGTGGTGCGCACGTGCATTGCACGTGGTGCGCGCATGGTGGGCACACGTGCGTTGCACGTAGCGCACATGGCGCTTGCGCGTATGCGCATTATGGGGAGGAATATGCTCCTATCTTGGAGAACTAAGCTCCTATGGAGATCTAAGCTCCTTTTAATATTATTAAACATTCTCATGTGGTGCGCACGTGCATTGCACGTGGTGCGCGCATGGCGGGCACACGTGCGTTGCACGTAGTGAACGTGGCGCTTGCGCATATGCGCATTATGGGGAGGAGCATGCTCCTATCTTGGAGAACTAAGCTCCTATGGAGAACTAAGCTCCTTTGAAAATTGAGCATTAAAGAACTAAGATGCATTAGACTTGAGATTGAGATACATACCTGCAACATAGAAAAGAAATCAATAAACAAGATGAATATAATATAAATTTAAGTTGAAAGAATATATATCCTCCTTTAAAATGCAATTAAGTCTCGATGATGCTGAAGATGTTACCAGAAAAACATCTTCTGCCAACCTTCATATGTGAAGGGGTGTGTGTGGGAAAATTGGGTACACGGTGTCAGAAAAGTTTTCTGGCGTCCAAGTAAAATCCATAACTAAATCCCTATCTTGCCCTTCCTTTTCTTCAAATCAGAAATGTGTCTTTTTTTGCATTATGAATGGTCTGGTACCACAAGCTCAGTATGTTGAATCATGTTTTGGTTGGACAAAGACTTGCCAATGGCAGCATGCAAAGATTTATTTGGCCACAAACTACAACCACCACATGAATGCATACAATTATAATTTTTGAGCAATCAATCTATAGCTAGCTACTTGATTCTATATCTACAACACGAAAGACACGAATTCTTCCCATGTCTCCTCATGTCTCCATGGAAATTGGGGCAACATCGTCAGAGACTACATTAATTCCTCATGACTCCACGAATTCAGCCCCAGCCCCAGCCCCGCCCAGCCCAACCCCAACCTAACCCCAACCCCGGCCCCAGCCCCAGCCCAGCCCAGCCCCAACCTAACCCTAACCCCAATCCCAGCCCCAGCTAAACCCCAACCCCAACCATAACCCTAACCCTAACCCCAGCCCCAGCCCCAGCCGAACCCCAACCCTAACCCTAACCCCAACCCCAACCCCAACCCCCTGCCGAACCCCAGCCCGAGCCCGAGCCCGAGCCCCAACCCCAACCCCAACCCCAACCGATGCCTCATCGGTACCCAAACAAAGAACCATAGCCCTAAAACAATCAAAAATTTGAGTAATTGAAGATTTCCTTACTTGATCGAAGGCGACGATCGATCGAAGGCGACGATCGATCGAAGGCAACGATGAAAACAGAGATGACCCGGCGCTGGCGACGACGAAAGGCGCAGGCGGTGGCTACGATGAATCGGACGGCGGTGGGGACGACGAGATCGGCGATCGATCGGCGGGAACGAGGGTTTGGGAGGAATTTGGGTTCACGCGCACGGAAGAAAATGATCAGCGTAGAGATCGATCCGTGCCTTTTTAATTAAATCTCTATTTAGTTGCCCCTACGGATAAGTCCGTAGGTGTTTGGTTTGCGGCTCCGTAGGGGCAAACAACAATTTAAGATTTAATATTTTTAAATTAATATGTGAGGACCCGTAGGGGCAACCTTTTGGCCCTACGGACTAATCCGTAGGTCCAAACTTAAATTGCCCCTACGGTTGTCATTATCCGTAAGGGCAACCCCTTATTTTACTACTGAAACATATTAAATATAAGTATAGTATTTTCAAAAAAAAAGCTATAAAAAATTAATGAAATGAATAGATGCATAGCATATAAAATGATTAATAAACTTATTAAATACATAGTATATAAAATGAGTAAGAATCCCTACGGTTTAAATAGACATTGTTAAAGGAAAAATTTAATTTTAAAAGATGTATTTTCTTGTATTTTCTGCGGATATCTGGTTCCGTATCCGTATCCGAATTCACATATCCTGATATCTGTATCCGTATCCATATAATTTTGCTAAACCAGTATCCGTATACGTATCCGAAAGAATATTTAAATATATATGCGTATCCGGATCTGTATCCAGTTGATATCTGTATCGGGAAGGCCTCTCTGCAAAGTGACTGTCCCAAGCATAGGGACAAATTCGGCTTTGGGGAATAATTCGGCGAGGTCGAAAAATCGAAGAACTATTCGGAAAAAATCGGTAAGGATTCGGAAAAGATGCCGTAAGTATTCAGGTAATGTTCGGGAGGATTTCGAAGAAGAAATTAATATATGAGTATGCACATAACATGTAAACAGTAGATGAGACGACGGGTTCTGTCTTTTTCTGCGAATTATTCGCTGATTTTTTCGAATTATCCGCTGATTTCGCAAAAATTTTGCGAAAACTTCGAATCGTTCACGAACGGCAATTAAATCGGCCGACCAAAAATACGTGAATTATTCGCCGAATTATTCACCAATACTGTGAATATCGTACCAAGACATGTTGAGCCATTAAATGGGCCTGTTTATTCAAACCTTGATCAAGGATTGGTGCTCTTTTCGTTGAGCTAGGGATATCGGACAGGTCCAAACTCAGGTTGGGCCATTTAGTCTACATGCACAAGTGGAAAATTGGATCTTTGAATTTGCTGGGCCGCATAGGTCCATCGCACAAAAACTCGAATGAATCAAATATTTCAAGAGATTCTGACGGAAAATGAGGATGTCAGCTTAGGTTCTGAATCGGATTCCGTTATGAATCGGATATGGATAAACTAGGACAAAGCAAAGACACAAGGAGAGTATGGATGCTACTATCCTAGAGATAACTATTCAGAATTATTCTTGGGAAACTCCATAGGAAAGGGAAACGAAAAAATGCCTCCAAACAAGGGTTTAGATGAAGGCAGGCTTAAAGAAAATCATTTGAGGAAATTGGATGATAATCTTTCCAATAGTTCAATTCTTCTAAAAGGCATTCAAGAATCCGTGTCTAAGTCAAAAGAACGGAAAAAATAAGGCCTCTAATGAACATGGCATGTGCACTGAAAATAGCAACCCAAAGGTCACGGCAAAAATGAGGCTAAGGAGTCTGAACCAAAGGCGACCACAAAGAATGCGCTTGGTGTTGTGGAGGTTGAATCGAATCGAGTCCAAAAGAGAGGAAGGATTCACATCACGGAGGGGACTGCTAATGAAGTGCTCCTCGGTGAAGGTAGAGGAACAAGTTCAACCAACAGAGAAGATAAAGAGGATTGTAGAAGTCGGATTGGTATTGCAATAAAGAGGCTTCAGAAAAGAGCGAGGTCACTTATTTAGGATCAGGCTCATGACCAGGGGTCGATTCGATACATGGAGATACGAAGCAGAAGAGATGAGCCAATTTAGCAGGTAGCGATCATGATACCAAGGACTGCATGATTTTTTGAACTATCCTATGTGGTATTGTGGGCCATTTATTGATACGATGATGTAGTTGACCATTATGTAAGGTTTGTTTCCTATAATGATCTTTATGTTTCATTCTTCTTCTTCTTTTTTAAACTTTTCACTCTTTTTTGTTCTTTTTCAATTGTACTAGTGTCAGTAAAAAATTTGTTTTGCCAAATGCGGGATCGGTCACTCAATATAAATTCCATAAACTCTTCGACACCGGTCTTTTACTCATAACTAAATTTGAACACTTCCATCCAACTCCTATCCATTACTCTTCGATTTCTGTCATCATGTATTAGATAATTAGCCATTTATTTTATAACTTTAATTAAGTTTTAATGTTTCAGTTTAATCTAGCAATTCATCACATCGGCTGTCAAGGGTAAGACTTCTATCCCATTAAAAATTTATAACGCACACCCATGCGTTTGTGTTTTCATTCCTTTCGAGAAAATTTAGGTAGCACCTCCTTACTGTTCTTCGAGTACATTGCAATAGAAGGGATGATAATCATTTCAATGCTGAAAATCAACAATGAAATGCTCAACCCCTCTATATTTTTACACGTAGTACCGACGAAAATGTGCCGGCAAAACTAATCTCGAAACGAATGAAAACACAAATGCAGGGTGTGTTTGCATTTTAAATTCTTAACTTGTCCACACTGGATAAATTTATCGTTTATAGTACGACCAGTTCTCTCGACATATAAACTACATGACAGTTGCAGAAACAAATGATTAAACGCTTAGTTTTGGCAACCATCATGTAGTTTTATGTCACAATGGAGACCGTTGCGTATATAACTGATAGACGGTTTTTAAGGCGCATTTCGATTATTTGAATGTGAGATACTCGATGATAACAAGTAAATTTCATATTATCATCGAGTTTCACTCACTTAGTATTATAAGATTTTTGTGTTGTTTTGATATTCAAGGTTCAATTCACAATGGATATGGTTGAGAAACTTATTCGCATGCACACACACATACACACATGCATACACATACACACACAAGCGCGCGCGCACAGAGAGACACACACATAGACACATTTATTAAATTACTATAAAATACCTAAAATATTTCTTCCTAAATTACCCTTTGCAATTGTTGTTTTCTCACTAAACTAGCTTAAAATTTTTCCTAAACAATCTATTTATTCAATTTTACTAAATTACACTAAAATACCCTTAACTATTGTTGGTTTTTCATTAAATCACCTTAACAAATTTAAAGAAACAATTCATTTTCTTAATTTAATTAAATTACTATAAATTTCACTAAAATACCCTTAACTGTCGTTGCAATTTCACTAAAATACCCTTAAATATTGTTGATTTTCAGTAAACTACCTAAAAATTAGCTAAATTACCCTAACCCTCCCTAACCTAACAACAACAGCAGCACATCAACATCAACAACAGCAACATCAACAGCACAATTTTTCCCCAATTGCAAAACATTAAAAATTAAAAAAGAAATTTAAAATTAAAAAAATTTAATTACCTATTGTCAAAAGGGCCAGGCTCGAACAGGAAGGCTTCGACGATGGCGGTCTTCGAAGGCGTCTAAGAGAGAGGGAGAGGGCGAGAGCGAGAGCGAGGCAGAGAGAGAAAGGAGCTTACCGTCGGAGGCTTGGGGAGACGAGGAGGAGGACGAGCGGAGGAGGGAGCGGCGGTCTTGGAGGCTAAGGTTTTTTTTTCTGATTTGGGGGAAAATAAGAGGAGAAACTCGGACTCAAGCCCTGTTTTATTTATTGGGTTATTCCGTCGGGTTACAGCCTATGTAATAACCCAATAAAATTATTAAAAATTCTGAGGGCCATTTAGCGTATTTAGGGGATATACCATCGGCTTATACATTTATTCCGTCGGCTTATAGTTGATGGTCTAAATACCCCAACGAAATAAGCCATTTTTTCTTGTAGTGATTATATAATTTATGTGCAATTAAACCACTTGCAATTGTTATTCTAAGCAGGGTTGGAGTAGCCTCTTGGTGGGGCTTGGAGTAGCTCATGGGGGAGGGACCCGGGTTCGAGCCTGCGGTGACCCATTAATGAGAAAGGGATGCCTAATTTATTCCATCTATCATCCCGGGATAGAGCTCCGGGTCTCTCTTTTTATTTGTACAATTTCTATTCTAAATTTTATAAGCATTTAATTGCTAAATTTTATCATGATTAATTGATGTGCTAAGCAATATAAGAAAAAACATAATTACCCACAAAACAAGAATGGATCCCATGATGGAATATATCATATTATTGAAATTCCATGAATATAGCTATTTATAACATTATCAGTTACAAAAGTTATTGAAAAATTAAAAACATAGGAAATAACATTAGGCATTGAAATGAGAGAGTGATCAAGTGACAAGAATTAAATTTAATTTAAATAAAAAAGGTATTTTGAAATACCTAATAGGATTGATCCACTCTGAACCATGGTGGTGTCAATCTCGAACCTGTGCTCACAGGATAGAATGCCATATGAGGCGCTCTAACCAACTGCGCTAGGTGAGATCAACGATGCATTTTAAAAGTTATAATCCTAAGTACAATGTTCAAACCATATCTTTTTGGGTTCTTTTACATATACCACCCTAAGATCTTTCATATTTATAAACACCCTTTGTAATACTAGTATTTTTTTATACCTCTCCAAAATCTTTCATGTCCTGAAAACCCTTTGCCGGCTAGAGTGGACATACATACAAAAGTCAGTCTATGCTATTAATTTAAAATTTTCTTGATTTTATTCTTTAATTTCATGGCTAAACTCTTATCACTTATACTCAATCAAAATACTCATAATGTGTGAAAGTAAAATATAAATTGCAAACGGCATAATTAAATTTGAGAAAAAAAATCTAGTTACAACTCATCCATACTATATTGAAAAAAAAATCTCCATTAATAACACAGGAAAATGAAATCTGCGGTATGTTGTTAAACACTGATATGAAAATCTGAAAGATTATGAATTTCGTACAGAACGGAAAGATATTTGCAAGAATCTTGGGAAATGTTAGCAAATGATAAATTAAAATCTGTGAAAATCTAGAGGATTAGCTGTTTGTTACAAATCCTGGTATGACCTATTTTGTGCAAAAAATAATTCGGCCCTTAATTAAGGAATATCAAATCATATGGCTTATCTAAAGATCCTTTCCAAATTTGTGCATATATTGTCCATTTACCCTAATTTCAACTAGTACTATGCGGCGTGCGAATGCATGTTTTTATAAAGAATAAAATATATTTAACAATTCATTGGTTCATTTCATATAGAAATATATATTAAATTGCTATTTAAAAATGTGTTTCGATTAGGAAGAAAAAGCAGTGTCATTACAAACACCCTATAACAATTCGTGTGGAACGAAACCAATTCGTCATACTTTTTACATGTAAATTTTACATCTATGGAGGGAAAAAACAACAACATAGAATTATTAAATAATTTATAAAATTCACAAGCTTAAAATGCATAAGATATACGAATACTCACCTTATATTCTTCCTTTTACTTTTGTTTATTTTCTTCTTCTCATTCTTCTTCTTTCATGTGACAAATGTTTCTTGCATCTATATCTATAAAAAAAATTACCACATACCTTTACATAAAATCATTGAATATTAAAATGAAAAACAATGAGTTGCATAAGAAAGAGAGAATCATCCACCTTCATCATCTCCCAATTGATTCAACCTATGGAAGAAGTAAAACATCATACAAAAAATAAAAGCAATGGTTTGAGAAAGAGAGAGTAAGCACCCATCTCTTCAACTTCCAATTGATTCGACCTATGAAAAAAATAAAACATCAATACATTAATAACTTCATACTAATATGGGAAGGATTGGCATACCTTGACCTCCTCCATTTTATTTATTTCATCCATCTTCAAATGGTTTCCTACTTTTCTCCATATCGTGAGTAATTCGGTGCGATATTGGGACGTGGTCGTAATGTGAGGAAATATGTGGAGTGGTTAACGGAAATGGAAAGTTTCAATTTTGTTTTGATTGTGGAGAGTTTGTGAGGAGATATATTATAACTGTAAAACAACAAAATTCTCTATTTTTTATTTTAGTTTAAATTAAACAGAAAAATTCTCATATTGACACTTCAGCAATGCTGATATGGCAGCAAATTAGAGGAAGTTTCTGTTGCACATGCTCCATACATAGCTCCTTTGGCATTAATATTAGGGTTACATCCAGATCCGGATATCAACCGGATATGGATACTGATTTTGATATCCGACGGATATGGATACGGATATATATTTAAATATTCTTCCAGATACGGATACGGTTTTAGCAAAATTATCCGGATACGGATACGGATATCCAGATATGGATACGGATATCCGGAGTTGTGAATTCGGATACGGATTCGAATACGGATATGTGAATCTTGATACGGATAAGGATCCAGATATCCTTAGAAAAATGCAAGAAAATATATATTTTATATCCCATGCATCTAAAAGAATATTATGACATATAGTTCTATTAATTTTTTTATAAAGTTGTTTTAAAATATGCTAATTATATTTAATATATTGTTATCATATTTATTTATTCATATATTATTCATTTTCATGTAAATTTGTCTCAATCAAATATTTTTAATTCAGATTAAATAAATATTCAATGAAATATATCGATTACATACACATTTTCGCTTCACATTTATATGTTTTTATATTATATGTTATTTATACAAAATTCTGATTCGTGTACGTATCCATCTCTTTAATATCCGCTTCGTATCCGTATCTTTTTTCCCGGATACAGATATGAATATTTCTTACCGGACTGTATCCGTATCTGTATCCGTATCCGAAACTAGAAAGAGGATACGGATATGGTAATTTTCATATCGGATCCGTATCCGATACGGATGCAACCCTAGTTAATATAGTAGAGATAATAAAAAGAGCAAAAAACTGAAATAAAAAAATATGAAAACTAGGAAAGGGTATTTTAATACCTTTTAAAAAATTTATTTCCAAAACTCTCCGATTTAAATTAGATTTTCTAAATATCCCTCTTAAAAATTTTAAGTTATCCTAATAACCCCCGACAGTTAGTTTGATCCGGCATCAGCAGGGAATGTTCCTTCATAGTCAACTTTTAGCAGATTCTTACAAATTCAATTTAGAGCTTGTTTTTAAGAGATAAAATTATGGTTATTTATCTAAAACTTAACTCATTGATGAAGGATAGTTTGAGGTCCTTATGGCAACAATCATGTGGCCTCCAAACACGAGAATGGATTCAAACTTGAGATCCTTATTTTGATTTCAAAAAGAAAAACCCCTAACTTTAGAATTTAGGGAAAAATTGCAAATCAAGTAGAATTATACCTCTAGGCAAAATGTTGTAAATTGGTAATAGTTGTTTAAAGAAGAGAAGAATTGAGGCTTTTTCCCACCAAGAAATCTTCTACCATATGATTGAAGGTTTCATTCGTCTACAACATCGATTTTCTTCGGGTTTTAAAAGGTTTTTTATTTTATGGAAATCGAAGGATGAGGAAGAAAGAGGGGGGTTTTGGAGAGGAGATTTTTTGAGAGAGAAGAAAGAGAGAGATGGAGGGAAACCCTTATTCTATCCCAAAATGCAATCTTGGTTAGCTTCACCTAACCATAGTTAGATCTTAAACGGAAATATATAACGGAGGGAATATTTGGATTAACAGCGTACTTAAAAGAGAAATAGTTGAAATATCGAATTTAAAAGGGTGATTTTCGAAAATAAATTTTTTAAATGAAAGGTATATAAAAAAAACCCAATAGAAAAACATTTCTTAAAATATCATTTTTATCCTTCTCTTTCTCACAATAATTGTTTTAGTTATTAGTTGGTGTATTTTTGTGTTCATTACCCCGTCTTAGCGTATTTGGGTCGTCAAGAGCCATAGCAAATTGGATAGACCCAGATTATATTGATGGTTGTCTCACGTATCTTCGAATATATTAAGGAGTGTCCCTTCCGATCGCTCACTGCCTCCATATGATCCGAGACCGTATCCAATTACTACATGTTTGCACAGCTCTTTAAAGCCGGGGTAGAGTAGTAGTCTAAGTACAATGGGGACCACATAAGATACTATAACAATCTTAGGTCTACAGACTACCATGTACTTGTATCATCAGATAACTGCTATCTGACGATAGGTAAAATACTATCTAAGAGTTCTCGACGAGTCCGTTCAGTATGCTCAGTTTCCAACGAGAACCTGTATACAATTTTTGTCAATACTGAATGTCTCTGTCCTACTACCCAATAATATGTCCGTATCCGCTTTCTAGATATGGATACTGCTACGGATATGGTCCGGTAAGAAACATTTATATCCATATCCGGAAAAACGGATACAGATTCGAAGCAGATATTAAAGAGATGGACACGGACACGAATCAGATATTTGTATAAATAAGATGATATAAAACGAATATATGTGAAGTGGAAATGTGTATGTAATTGATATATTTCATTCCATGTTTATTTTATGACATAAAAATATTTGATAAAGAGATTTGCATAAAAATGAATATTATATGAATAAATAAATATGTTAACAAACACTACTACAAATAAGGGTTGCCCCTATGGATTTATCCGTAGGGGCAACCCACTGCCCCTACGGATATATCCGTAGGGGCGAAAAAATACCCCGTAGGTACAAAGGCCGCAGGTGCAAGTTGAAGCCCTGAACCTGCCCCTACGGGTAAATTCTTGCCCCTACGGATTTCTGTGTAGGTCCTGTTGCCCATACGGACTAGGCCGTAGGGTAAAAAAATTTATATTATTTACGGTTTTTTTTAATATATTAAATGTACCTACGGACATGACCGTAGGGCCAAGTACTACCCCCTATGGATATCTACGTAGGTACCTATCCGTACGGGCAAAATATCAGGAATCCTGATATGTTGCCCCTACGGATAACGCCGTAGGGCGAAGCAATGGCCCCTACGGATATGTCCGTAGGGGCACTCCCAACCCCTTGGTACTGAAATCAGGGGGAAATATCAGTTACTACTGATATTTGGCCCCTACGGATATAACCGTAGGGGCAACCTTTGTACCTACGGATTAATCCGTAGGTACATATTATCTGTATTTTTTAAAAAAAAATAGGCTGCTTGATTTTTTCCCGCCCTGTGCACAATAATATATACATCAATCAAATATAAAATTAATCATCACACAACATATATCGCAGTATTCATAATCACATCTCACGCATATATATAATATACAAAAGAAACCCAAAAACTGAATATGATATAAATATAAACCAATATCAATATCGTTTCAAAATGTAGTACAATGTGTATGATATAAATAAATACATGTTTCAAAAAATAAGAACCAAAAAGCTACCCTAGTTCGGTCCAGCTCCACCTCCGAATAACGATAGAATAACGCGCGCCTGCTCCTCGGTCAATAAACTCTGCAATTCGGCGCGAGCGGGAGTCTGAGCGGCCTGTGGAGCTGGCGATGTGGTCTGCGCAGCCGCCGTCGAGGTAGTCGCTTGCGGAGCCGCGGCTGTGGGAGTCTGAGCGGGCGGTGGAGCTATAGGAGCTGTCTGCGGAACCGCAGCCGATGTAGTGGCTTGCGGAGCCGCAGCCGAAGGAGATGCATGTGGAGGCTCGGCCGATGTACCCTGTCGCGTCTGGACCTAACGTGTGTAATAAGCATGTAAGAACTGTGTATTATTCGAATTCGTATCATTATTAAGTTATTTCGAAACCCCGTTTGGATATCTAGTTTGTTGTTTATTTTAATTACATCTGTATGATTAATCAAACTTAAGTCTAAAACCAAATAAGCTCAAGCTACGTACTAATTATGGATATGTTGATATCTATATAATATGACATGATATTTTACTATAAAGTAGTATACATACCAGCATCTCCTTCAACTCCTGAACAGTGGCCCTCAAGCTCTCCAGTTCCTGATGGACACGTCGGTCACTGGAGACGGAGGAAGTAACCGCCGGGGTGGAGTCCAACCTTATATGGGCCCTGCTAGGGCCCAATCCCCGGCCTCTCTCCCAACCTCCGTGGTGCCCTCCGTGTGCGGCGTCTAGAACTGGGGTCAGCAGCCTCGGATCGCTCTGTCCAGTAAAATCGATCCTCGAGGCCTGGGCCTGCTCAACCACCCGCTCCTACACCCACATTAAGCAGTAAAGTATAAGTATAAAATTTAAACTTGAACCTTCCAAAACTAAAATTTCAAATTTGGGTAGAAAAAATATTAACACTTACGCAGTACTCCTGGGTAGCGACGTCGGGATATCGAAGCTTGCCCGTGGCGGGATCTGTCGAGGTGCCGTGGACGGCAAGATATGCGGACAGCACGCCCGGTGTACCACGTGACGCCACGGTCCGAGATGTCTGCAATATTAGAAAATAACTCTTAATATTAGAAATATTAGAAAATAACTCTTAATATTGCAGAATATCACAATGGTCGGTCTATTGTAATTTACCGATAACTCCATGGCTCGAGTAATATTCCTCGAGCCACCTGTGTAAGTGGGGCGACCTCTCTTCGCCGACTTCCTGTTCTCTGTATTCTGAGCGGCCTGTTTCTGCACAACGCAATAACATTTAGTTTTCTAATTAAGAAACACAAAGAAATAAATTATATCATAAATAATGAATTACATTTAAAATACATACTTGTTTGCGTTGGGAGTCGAAATAAGCGCACAATGGAGGTCATGTCTCTACGTCGACTCTCGCAAACGCCGGAGTAGATAGGAGGGCCGCTCTCTCTGCCTCGGGGGTCGCCATCCACAGGGAGTAGCAGTCGGCCTTCAGCTCATTCCTGTTGTATCGGACCTTGGCCTGCATGTTCTTCATCAGGCCATTGTACAGAGCATGAAGGTCGAGCACCCTCCCCTGGTGATCAGGGTCGGCTACAGGTTGAAAATCGTAATCCAACTGAAAATACAAAAAAACCATTGTTATTAGATTGCAAGTGTTAATAATAAATATATTTGATAGATCAAATGAAAATATATATTAATACATATCCGAGCCTGATCAAAGAAGAGGGCGAATGAGCGCTGGTGCTGCTCGCTCCACTCAACGTGAAGTGGATAGTTCTTCACGAGCCGGCTCTCGTCCCCCAAATACCGGCCGAACCTCTCGGCATGAGGACCGGTATAGCGATAGTCAAGGGTAAAAAAAGGGGGAATGCTGCCTCCCCCCTAGCTCTGTCAGGCCTCAGCCTATGGGACTGATTCGGGCCTCGAGTCCCCCTCTGGGGATGGGGAGGCCCTGCGTCTGCACGAAATATCAAGACAATCAATAATAAGACAAAGTTGTATTAAGAAATCAAGGTTAAACGAAAATTCAAGTATGATATATACCTCCGGTGACTATCGCACGAGCCTGGGCCCGGGCAGCAGCACGAGCGGGACGATAGTTCCTCCGGTGAGGAACAACCGGGGTCCCGGATGCGGACACATCCCCTCCAACTAGAAAATAAACATCGACGCTAAATTTCCATGAAGTTCATATTTATTCTATAGAGTATATGTAAAATGAATAAATATTTTAAATTTATTCATACTAACCTGCAGACGATGCGGAGGGTATGGAAGTGGCAGGAGTGGCCCCTGCGGAAGATGTGGACGCACCACCTATAATTAGACAATTAAAAATAGATTATATAAGTAATTGCAAAAAGAATGTGTAAATCAATAATATAACGTTCTAAATCAATATGCATGCACTATAGGATATATAAACATACCCGCAGGTGCGGTGGTGTCACCACCTACAGCTAGACAATAATAAAAATTGCTAAGTAAGAGCAAAAGGAATGTGTGTATTTATGATATAGCATTCTAAATCAATATACATACACTATATGATATATAAACATACCTGGAGGAGCGGGGGTGGCCTCTGTCCCAGATGTGGACACATCACCAACAACTAGACAATCAAACATTGACAATATAAGTAATTTTGACATAAATAGGCATGAATATCTATAATATTACATTCAAAATGGATATGCGTGCAGTATACCTGGTGTAACGTTTTGAAAATCGTTTCGGTGAAATTTCGAAAAAAACGGTAAAATAAGGGGGTTTTCGGTAAAAAGTCAAAATACAAATATCTTTATTATAAAATTAAATATACATATTCTAGCTATGTAATTGCTAATATTTGGTGTTTATTGACCCACTGGTGAAATTTCAAATTTTCTGAAAAATTTTCCGAAATTAATTATTTTAATATTATTTTAAGCCGTCACTAATATATTTAATTAGGGAAAATTACAAATTGGAATGAGTTGAAACAAATTTTGTGCATCATAAAACATTAAATAAAATTTTATCACGTGGTTTTTGAAACGAAATCATTTGCCAAAACGGTTTAGAAAATATCGAAGAAAAAGGCTTTTTTCGGTGAAATTAGTGTTAATGGGAATTGGGGTAATACATTATCATTTTTTTTCCCTCACCCACACTCACCCACACCCTCTCTCCCCTCTCCAAATCAGCAGCCCCAAGTGCCCCCTCATTTTCCCACTTGAATGGCTAAAATAAAAGAAATGAAAAGAAATGAGAAGAAAAGAGTAAATATATATAAGTATTGGTTGGGTTGACTTGGACTTTCTTTGACTTGGACTTTTCTCCCCACACCTCACACTCTCTCACACCTCCCACACCTGCACTTGGCCGAGCCCCCCCTTTTCTTCAGCCCCCTTCATTTCTTCACCTCTTTTCTCATCAAAAATCCACCATTTTTGCCTCAAAATCCATACAAAAAAATCCCAAAATCCAAATCAAGCCTCTATCCATTTTTCCTTAGCCCCTATAGCATGGATCTTGGTGCAAAGATTTCAATTTGGAGGTCATGTTCTATGTTTGATCCATGGTTCTTGAGGTATAATAAATCTTGGGTTTTTTCTAAATTGTTTGATTATTTCTTCAAATTAAATTAATGAGTGGTTTAAATTAGGTTTTATTGCAAGTTTGGAAAATTCAAGAGTATGGTTTGAATTAAAAAGTAAGGGTTTGTGATTTGCAATTAGGGTTCTTATCATGTAATCATGGTTGCAAAGTGGAGATTATCATCTTAAGGAAATGAAAACTTAATCTTTTTGATAATATGTAAATTGTTGGATGTAAATTGTCCAAATTAAGGTTTTCTTTTTATCTAAACTAGGTTTTTAGAAATTATTGATAATGTGAAATTTAAAATCTAGTTAGGGTTTTTATAAATTGATTATGGTTTTAATATGGAGATTAACATGTTAATGGAATGCTAAAACTAATTTAGTTGCTAGTTTACAAATCGTTGCTTTTAAAGTGTTAAAATTGGGTAAAATTGTAAACTAGAATTTCGGGTTAATGAAAGTTAGTGAGATTAAAAATCTACTTAGGGTTTTTATGACTTATTTAAGATATTTAGTGAATATTGTGGCCGATAAATTCGTTCATACATCGAGTTTTGTACAAAAACGGTGATTTGTGCTTGCTAGATTTTCGGAAAAATAACTTTTTAAGTGAAATTGGGGTTTTTGTGAGTTTTAACCTATTTTATATTAAAATTAGTGTTCGTGAATGTGAAAATGAGTGTATTTGGGTTTTTCTCGATGGTCTGGCGTTTGTACGCCGATGTCGAGGGTTTTTGGGTTGATTTGGGAAAGCAAACCATAGGTTTTGACCTATGTGGGATTCGTGTGTCGTTTTGGTCATGAGTCGGATTTTAATGCGATACGGTGCGTTATGATTTGTAGGTACCCCATGTGGACTTCGAGACGACAAGCAAGCGCGTGGCGATGTCGGCACCGGCAAGCGAGGACCAGATGAGTAGATTTATATCTACGGGGAGAAGTCGGGTGGATGGCGTATAGCACCCCAGCAGTTCGTGGTGATGTATACGAATACGTATACACACATATATATATTGTTTATATATTGTTTCAGTATATTGATGATAATTTGGATTTTTGGTGTCCTTGGATGATTTAGTGTCTCGAAACCCTAGAGTAGTGGTCGCACTACACATGCACACACCAACCCATACTTGCATACTTTCTTCTTTCATTTGTGCTTATACGGGAATATATAGTTATGTGTTCACCTGGGTATGGGACTATGTGTTCACATACGGATTTGAGGCTTGGGTTTGAGATGAGTCGATGAGATTTGTATTGAGGTTGTGACTTCGGTGATATGGCAGGATTCGTATTTGAGATACGACATGACGTTGTAGCGGGTCCTTGACGTTGTGTTTCACACACGTCCACGCATACTTAGGCGGTATCAGTATTGTACTAGACGTAGATCAGTATCCCGATCATAATATTTGATAAAGAGGATACCAGGTGAATAGTATGATGAATGTGATATTGACCCGTACCCAGATTTGGGGATGCCGTACGACGGATTTACGTACGAGCTATATTTTGATGATTGATCCGCACTCTTGACTTGGGATGTCTGGTTATGGATATGATATTATTGAGGCGGGATCACCGACTATACATATACAGGTATGTATATGTATCGACTCAGATGATAGGCGGTTTCCTTACCTGTAGTCCAGCTTGTTAGCTTAGCCCTTTAGTTTAGTTTAGTTGTTAGATTAGATTCGATTCTTACCTATTTCAAAAACTAACGAATCGTGGGTATTTTTAAAGACAGCCAAAGGGATCCTACGGATATTTCAAAAGACGTATCTTTTCATAAAAACACCGTAGCCCCTACTTTCAAAACCCCATGATTCGTGTTATTTCAAAAGGCACCATTGGTAGGACTTATATTAGATTAGTGCAGATTAGTTATAGTTGCGTCTAGTATTCAGCTCCCGCTCATTATTGTGGTTCGCTTCGCATCGCATGCTTATATTATGTTTCATACTCCATTATTGATATCATTCTGTTAGGACACCAGCACCATTACCGATGATGCGTATGTACCACGTACACTTACTTGCCGGCTCACACACATCTTTATCGGTAATTGCCATGTCACGTACACCTTAGAAAATATTATTGCTTGACATAGCCTGTTAGCTAATAGTTTAGACATTGTAGTTATTACCTGCTACTTCATGCATACTGTTATTCATTGTTATGCCGCATTCATGGATTCTCATGCATATATTCACTATTTTACGTGTTATTGAGGTTTTGGATTCAGATTTCCATGAGATTTTCTGGATTTGGAGGAAAACCGCAAAAACATAAATAAACCTTTTCTCTCTTTTAAAATAAAAAGTGCGGTTTTTCCCATGATGTATGAGTCGTCCACCATGAGTTTGCTGATGGATTTCGAGACCCGATTCGAGGAGACGGATGAACCGTTTCGGGTACATGGTGGACCCGGTAAGGTACCCCGGGGCAAGAAGCGCGTGATGATGACGATGTGAGCCTGGCAGGGGAGCACTACCTACCGGTGATTTTACCCGACGCGTCGGATATCCGGAGGATACCGTCGTGGTCTTGAGATGGATGGTAGGGGCCGGTCTGGACTGACGGCGCCCTAGATATTATGATTGAGACATTGAGATTTCGAGATATTAAGGTACAGAGATTGTGATACAGAGATATCGAGATTTTGGGATTACGTTTTGTGCCGATGCTAGGCACTGTTTCATGCTGATTTCATTATGATACCTCATTTTAAAAATACAAGGAAATCTCACTAAATTATGAAAACAGTTTCTTCATTTACATGTATTCTGTTTTCATGCATTCATACCTCATTCATATGATATATTGCTACCTGAGGCACTGACACAGGCACATGAGATTACACTCAGGTTAGATATTTACCTTAGCCATTGTTATAGGCTGCATGTTATATACATATTTGAGGATATATTATGATCATTGACGTAGGATTGCGTTATTTATGCGATTTCTGTCCGTAGATATTTTTCTACTCACGAGTTGGCAACTCACCCCCGTTGTGCCACAGTTCTTGCAGGTTTCGCCGTACAGGTTTCATTACGGCTTGCTGGCACTCTTTCCATTTCCGGGTGACTTGCTAGTAGGTAGGTTTATTTGTATCGCACCCATCATTATATCTTGTATATCATTATTCTGTTGTATCTAGAAGTTCCATCAACCAAACATGTATTTATTTTTGAGATAGAGACCAGTGATGTTATTCTTTCGACCTTAGAGTCGCGCGTTTTATTTCTTGTGGTTTTGAGTTTCCTTTTGAGTTTTGATCCTCGCCCTTGGCGTTGTATATTATATTGCTTGTGTGGTTGTGACCGTCGATTGACGAAGAGCTAGCTCCCGCTTAGGGATGCCTTTTTTTTGATTTCGTATACTATTCATATTGTATCCCGTTTGGGGGCCAGTATTTACAAAGGAGACTCTGCCGAAATTTTCAGAAAATACTTGATGTTTTTTTTAAAAACGCATAATTCGGCTTATGCTATTAAAACTACTTGCTTTTAGTTGGTTTTCCTTCACTCTACTGCTTCTTTGATTTTGATTTCTGGGTTTTCGGCTTACTTAGATTACGTACGCCTCGAGACGTTTCATAGTCTAAGTGCCGGTCAGGTTCCGTACTTTCGGGCCGTGACACCTGGAGATGTAGCAAAATCCACACGGAAGGAGGCATCCGAAGGGGTCTCCGATCTGGGTGCAAGACCGGCCCTCTGAAGCTCCCTACGGAGCTCTCCAGGCGGCAGAACCGCTCTGTCTCTGCCTCTGCCTCTACCGCGGCTGGAGCTCCTGCCGCCCCTCGCTGCTCCCAACATCGTCATCAAATCTAGATAAACGGTTCGTGGACGCATTAGACAATCATTAAAAGTATTGACTATATATGTATAGAGCGTAAAATGTGAAGTAATAATATAACATTACTGATAACCTTTTTCGTTTCGTGGGCGCATTATACATATCTACTTGGATTTCATCGTCGATGTCATTTCTAACCCACGTAACTTCATGATCGGTCGAAGACAACCCGTCCTTCGCAACAGACGGTCGGAGCACTTTAAGCCTTCTCTCTTCTTCGTCCTCATCGCCGTCCTCGTATTCTGGGACATCGTAGACATCTCTGGGTTTCCATCGGCATACAACACTCCACCCCGGATGCTTCAAACACTGTGAGTAGTATACTTGGAACGCTTGGTTCGGAAAGATAAACGGATCGTCCTGGCCGTAAAATCGAAGTGTGTTCACACTGGTCAATCCATATTCATCTTTCCAAGTCCCAAGACTGCTTCTCCACCTGTCCGTATCGGTTCGCGGATCGTACCAAGTATACTGGAATATATAAAAGGGTTCTGATCGTCCGGGATAGTGGATGCCGAGTATACAATTTAAGTACTCATAGTAAATCACACCGTCCGATCCTACCGTCGCAATCCCACTATTCTGAGTGGTTCTAAATGTTTCTATGTCCTTAACTTCGAATTTGTATCCAAGGACACCAAATCCTTTGTAATATGCAACCTCCATACTAGGAAATTGAGCTAAACATCTTGAATCACTCTCAAATGATGCAGACAAGTTCGGATCGTGGATCTAACAAAACAAATTTTACGACAAATACATAACGATACAAGTTTAGATTAAAACTGATAGCAATAAAATGTTATTCGAATAACTTACATGATCTATGACCCAATCACAAAAATTATCCTGATGGTATTTTTCCAAACGTTCCACGTTCCAATCAGGATGCCCCTCACGTACCTCGTTAAAATGAATTCTGTTTTCGACAAATAATTGTGACATTAATATTATATCATTTCATACACACACAAACACAGATATAACAATTAATCCAAAAGAACTTACTCTCTAATTTGTTCAAGACATGCGCAATTAAGCAAGATAAACCGGTATATCTTGTTGATAAACATAGTGTCTACCCTCTTATACTCGGCTTTACCATATGGCCCGTCTTGAATTTTTCGTGGTCGGTTAAGCCTTGTCTCAATGTTCTCGTCCAGATAGCGGGAACAAAATGTGGTTGCTTCATCAAGAAGATAACCTTGCATGATAGAACCCTCTGGTCGATTTTTATTGCGTATATACTTCTTAAGAGTGTAGAGGTACCTAATGAGAATATATTGAATAAATAAATACGGGCATACATGACAACAATAAATTTATAAATTTCACGAAACGAAAAATTACACGTACCTCTCGACGGGATACATCCATCGATATTGTACCGGTCCGGCTAATTTCACCTCAGTTGCAAGATGAACCGTCAAGTGTATTATGATATCGAAGAATGACGGTGGGAAAATACGCTCAAACTTGCAAAGTATCAACGCAATAGAATTTTCTAGTTTATCCAGTATCACAACCTCCAGTGTTTTAGCACACAACTCCCTGAAAAAACAACATAGGTCGTTGATTACTAGACCAACCGAGTCGGGGAGAGAAGTCCTGAGGGCTAAGGGAAGAAGGTGCTCCAAGATAACATGGTGATCATGACTTTTCAGCCCATCGATCTTGCCCTTCACAATTTTTATTTTCTTGTTGAATGATCCTGAGAAACCTGTGGGGACTTTCAAATCATGCAACACCTGCAGGAATCTTTTCTTCTCCGGTTGTGACATATGATAAGCGGCATTGGGAAGTATAAACTTGCCCGGTTTACCCGCTACCGGTCTAGGATGCAATTCACTTCTTATTCCCCATTCTTGTAGATCCATCCGAGCATTCATGTTGTCTTTAGATTTCCCGTCTTTACAAAGAAGCAAGTTAAGTATGTGCTCTGATACTCCCTTCTCTATATGCATGACGTCCAGACAATGACGCACTGAATTTGTAGACCAGTACAGAAGCTCGAAAAAAATGCTTAACTTGTTCCAATATGGTGGTTTGACCTGTTTCGTCGGATCCATCCCGAAGGTCACGTTATTGTAACCATCCCATTTAGCAGCCGCGTCCTCTCCGGACAATGGGGATGGAGGTCTAAGAAGCTCCTGATGACCATTAAAGTGAACCGTGTCTAACCTATAGGGGTGGTCTGGAGGCAGGAAACGTCGATGGCCGCAATAACAAACCTTCCTGCTAAAATTCAAGAATTTCGATGTTGTGTGTTCATGGCAATGAGGACATGCTTTGTGACCATGTACGGACCAACCTGATAGCATTCCATAAGCAGGAAAGTCATTAATTGTCCACATTAAAGCCGCACGCAGTATGAAGGTTGTCTTTGTGTTTGCATCATATGTCTCTACACCATCAACGAACAAAGATTTCAACTCCTCGATCAGAGGTCGGAGATAGACGTCGATATTGTTCTCCGGTGAGTTTGGTCCGTCGATAAGAAGATGCATCATAAAGTATGATTGGTCCATAGCCAACCAAGACGACAGATTATAAATTATCATTACAACGGGCCATGTGCTGTGACTTCCAGCCATATAGTTGAATGGGCAGAAGCCATCAGTAGCCAGTCCGAGCCGGACATTGCGAGGATCGCTACTGAATATTGCGTGCCTCCTATCGAAATCCTTCCATGCCGGTGAATCTCTTGGATGGCTCATTTTTCTATCTTCACTTGGAGGAGCACGGTGATGCCAAATCATTGCCTCGGCTGTTTTCATGCACCTGAATAGCCTCTGTAGCCTCTGTGTTATGGGAAAGTATCGTGCTATCTTCACAGGTATATCAGGCTTCTTATCAGAATCTTTCGGCTTATACCTGGCCTCTCCGCATGTTGGACACTCTTTCAAATCTGAATTCTCTTTCCGGTACAACACGCAATTTTTAGGACATGCTTGAATCTTCTCGCACTTTAGACCCAAATCAGACATCATCTTCTGGGCTTCGTACCAGCTGTCGGGCACATTATTTCCCGAAGGCATAGAATCATTCAAGAACGAAAGAAGTATTGTGAATGACTTGTTGCTCCATCCATTTAGACACTTAATCTGGAAAAGTTGGACGAACCATGAGAGGGTGGAATACTTCGCATTCTCATAAATTGGTTTCCTAGCATCATTCATGAAATTTTCATATTTATCCGCACGAGGTCCTTGACCGGAAAGAATGTCATCTTCGGTACGAATAGATTCACCTAGGGCAGCCTCTACCATATCCTCCATTTCTTC
Source organism: Agapanthus africanus (assembly GCA_030015575.1). NCBI lineage: Eukaryota > Viridiplantae > Streptophyta > Magnoliopsida > Asparagales > Amaryllidaceae > Agapanthus > Agapanthus africanus. The sequence continues at coordinate 311,379,192 of JASDDO010000029.1, forward strand.
TGATGGAAATAAATTACCGCCTTCTCCTTCTGCCGCATTACCGAATTCTTCTTCTCCTGCCGCATTATCGTGTTCTACTTCTTCTGCCGCAGTACTGCATTCTTCTCCTTCCCCGTGATATTTCCAAGTTGTATAAAGTCTAGTAAACCCATGTTTTACAATATGAAGCTCTGCCAATTCTACCTTCTGCCAGTACTTATTGCCACATCTATCGCACGGACATAGAATCTTCTCTATTATGATCTTATTATGTGCGCGTGCAAATTCAAGGAAAGCAGCAACTCCTGCGACAAACTTAGGTTGCATACGTTGTTTCCAATCCACATACATCCAGTCCTTAGCTCTGACGTACTCATGGGCCATGTTAGACTGTATAACATATAAATTGTAGGTTATGCTTACTATATTGAGAAATATAAGAACGAGATAGTTACTGACAAAGGAGAAAATCCGTGTATATGCATTAGACTTAAGCTCCTACGGATAACGTATCTCCTTTTAATATTATTAAATGTTCTCATGTAGTGCGCACGTGCATTGCACGTGGTGCGCGCATAGCGGGCATACGTGCGTTGCACGTAGCGCACATGGCGCTTGCGCATATGCGCATTATGGGGAGGAGCAGGCTCCTAACTTGGAGAACTAAGCTCCTTTTAATATTATTGAATATTCTCATGTGGTGCGCACGTGCATTGCACGTGGTGCGCGCATGGCGGGCACACGTGCGTTGCACGTAGCGCACATGGCGCTTGCGCGTATGCGCATTATGGGGAGGAATATGCTCCTATCTTGGAGAACTAAGCTCCTATGGAGATCTAAGCTCCTTTTAATATTATTAAACATTCTCATGTGGTGCGCACGTGCATTGCACGTGGTGCGCGCATGGCGGGCACACGTGCGTTGCACGTAGTGAACGTGGCGCTTGCGCATATGCGCATTATGGGGAGGAGCATGCTCCTATCTTGGAGAACTAAGCTCCTATGGAGAACTAAGCTCCTTTGAAAATTGAGCATTAAAGAACTAAGATGCATTAGACTTGAGATTGAGATACATACCTGCAACATAGAAAAGAAATCAATAAACAAGATGAATATAATATAAATTTAAGTTGAAAGAATATATATCCTCCTTTAAAATGCAATTAAGTCTCGATGATGCTGAAGATGTTACCAGAAAAACATCTTCTGCCAACCTTCATATGTGAAGGGGTGTGTGTGGGAAAATTGGGTACACGGTGTCAGAAAAGTTTTCTGGCGTCCAAGTAAAATCCATAACTAAATCCCTATCTTGCCCTTCCTTTTCTTCAAATCAGAAATGTGTCTTTTTTTGCATTATGAATGGTCTGGTACCACAAGCTCAGTATGTTGAATCATGTTTTGGTTGGACAAAGACTTGCCAATGGCAGCATGCAAAGATTTATTTGGCCACAAACTACAACCACCACATGAATGCATACAATTATAATTTTTGAGCAATCAATCTATAGCTAGCTACTTGATTCTATATCTACAACACGAAAGACACGAATTCTTCCCATGTCTCCTCATGTCTCCATGGAAATTGGGGCAACATCGTCAGAGACTACATTAATTCCTCATGACTCCACGAATTCAGCCCCAGCCCCAGCCCCGCCCAGCCCAACCCCAACCTAACCCCAACCCCAGCCCCAGCCCCAGCCCAGCCCAGCCCCAACCTAACCCTAACCCCAATCCCAGCCCCAGCTAAACCCCAACCCCAACCATAACCCTAACCCTAACCCCAGCCCCAGCCCCAGCCGAACCCCAACCCTAACCCTAACCCCAACCCCAACCCCCTGCCGAACCCCAGCCCGAGCCCGAGCCCGAGCCCGAGCCCCAACCCCAACCCCAACCCCAACCGATGCCTCATCGGTACCCAAACAAAGAACCATAACCCTAAAACAATCAAAAATTTGAGTAATTGAAGATTTCCTTACTTGATCGAAGGCGACGATCGATCGAAGGCAACGATGAAAACAGAGATGACCAAGCGCTGGCGACGACGAAAGGCGCAGGCGGTGGCTACGATGAATCGGCCGGCGGTGGGGACGACGAGATCGGCGATCGATCGGCGGGAACAAGGGTTTGGGAGGAATTTGGGTTCGCGCGCGCGGAAGAAAATGATCAGCGTAGAGATCGATCCGTGCCTTTTTAATTAAATCTCTATTTAGTTTCCCCTACGGATAAGTCCGTAGGTGTTTGGTTTGCGGCTCCGTAGGGGCAAACAACAATTTAAGATTTAATATTTTTAAATTAATATGTGAGGACCCGTAGGGGCAACCTTTTGGCCCTACGGACTAATCCGTAGGTCCAAACTTAAATTGCCCCTACGGTTGTCATTATCCGTAAGGGCAACCCCTTATTTTACTACTGAAACATATTAAATATAAGTATAGTATTTTCAAAAAAAAAGCTATAAAAAATTAATGAAATGAATAGATGCATAGCATATAAAATGATTAATAAACTTATTAAATACATAGTATATAAAATGAGTAAGAATCCCTACGGTTTAAATAGACATTGTTAAAGGAAAAATTTAATTTTAAAAGATGTATTTTCTTGTATTTTCTGCGGATATCTGGTTCCGTATCCGTATCCGAATTCACATATCCTGATATCTGTATCCGTATCCATATAATTTTGCTAAACCAGTATCCGTATACGTATCCGAAAGAATATTTAAATATATATGCGTATCCGGATCTGTATCCAGTTGATATCTGTATCGGGAAGGCCTCTCTGCAAAGTGACTGTCCCAAGCATAGGGACAAATTCGGCTTTGGGGAATAATTCGGCGAGGTCGAAAAATCGAAGAACTATTCGGAAAAAATCGGTAAGGATTCGGAAAAGATGCCGTAAGTATTCAGGTAATGTTCGGGAGGATTTCGAAGAAGAAATTAATATATGAGTATGCACATAACATGTAAACAGTAGATGAGACGACGGGTTCTGTCTTTTTTTGCGAATTATTCGCTGATTTTTTCGAATTATCCGCTGATTTCGCAAAAATTTTGCGAAAACTTCGAATCGTTCACGAACGGCAATTAAATCGGCCGACCAAAAATACGTGAATTATTCGCCGAATTATTCACCAATACTGTGAATATCGTACCAAGACATGTTGAGCCATTAAATGGGCCTATTTATTCAAACCTTGATCAAGGATTGGTGCTCTTTTCGTTGAGCTAGGGATATCGGAAAGGTCCAAACTCAGGTTGGGCCATTTAGTCTACATGCACAAGTGGAAAATTGGATCTTTGAATTTGCTGGGCCGCATAGGTCCATCGCACAAAAACTCGAATGAATCAAATATTTCAAGAGATTCTGACGGAAAATGAGGATGTCAGCTTAGGTTCTGAATCGGATTCCGTTATGAATCGGATATGGATAAACTAGGACAAAGCAAAGACACAAGGAGAGTATGGGTGCTACTATCCTAGAGATAACTAGTCAGAATTATTCTTGGGAAACTCCATAGGAAAGGGAAACGAAAAAATGCCTCCAAACAAGGGTTTAGATGAAGGCAGGCTTAAAGAAAATCATTTGAGGAAATTGGATGATAATCTTTCCAATAGTTCAATTCTTCTAAAAGGCATTCAAGAATCCGTGTCTAAGTCAAAAGAACGGAAAAAATAAGGCCTCTAATGAACATGGCATGTGCACTGAAAATAGCAACCCAAAGGTCACGGCAAAAATGAGGCTAAGGAGTCTGAACCAAAGGCGACCACAAAGAATGCGCTTGGTGTTGCGGAGGTTGAATCGAATCGAGTCCAAAAGAGAGGAAGGATTCACATCACGGAGGGGACTGCTAATGAAGTGCTCCTCGGTGAAGGTAGAGGAACAAGTTCAACCAACAGAGAAGATAAAGAGGATTGTAGAAGTCGGATTGGTATTGCAATAAAGAGGATTCAGAAAAGAGTGAGGTCACTTATTTAGGATCGGGCTCATGACCAAGGGTCGATTCGATACATGGAGATACGAAGCAGAAGAGATGAGCCGATTTAGCAGGTAGCGATCATGATACCAAGGACTGCATGATTTTTTGAACTATCCTATGTGGTATTGTGGGCCATTTATTGATACGATGATGTAGTTGACCATTATGTAAGGTTTGTTTCCTATAATGATCTTTATGTTTCATTCTTCTTCTTCTTTTTTAAACTTTTCACTCTTTTTTGTTCTTTTTCAATTGTACTAGTGTCAGTAAAAAATTTGTTTTGCCAAATGCGGGATCGGCCTCTCGTGAAGGGGTAGCTGTTTATAAGGGGGTGATTCATATGTCAAAAACTATTTCTAAACCGCAATCAAGAACGGCGTCGCATAAAGCTAGCCGGTGAGTACGGGTCGGTCCACAGGGATGTTATGAATCTCCTAGTCGCGCTAACGAGTTAATTCCGAAGGGTGTTCGGATTGGTTATTAAATCTAAAAACCTAATTAATCTATACTAATTATCTAAATTTATTCTTGCTAGGGCTAGGTTTAGGGATGGTTTGGAAATGCAAGTAAACCTCAACGCTTTCTATACCCGAATGAAGATGTATGAGGAGTTATGGTAATTATCAATAAAGGGGATTAGATCCATTCGGGAAGGTGTTCCTTCCTCTAGGTTCTTATCCTTCCTTTAGAGATCCTTATCCTAACCTTCATGGAAAACGCGCGCAACCGGGCATTTACACTACGGTGTCATCGTTACCTCGAGGGGTAGGATGCCGTTGGGCGCGGTGTGTGCGCGTATGCATGGAGTCCTATTGTAAATATTTGGTGGGTAAGAAAGGGATGAGAGATCTCATCTCTCAAAATCCTTCTCCAAAGCTAAACCCTAAACAAGTTCCTAGGGCATGAAATTAAATCTACCTAAGGCAAAGAATTGAAATCTAAACTAGGGCGAGAAATTAAATCTAGTTACAGATGCATCCCTCCAATCATCCATGCAGGGTTGTCAGATCTGAATTTCTGAATGGAAAAGAAACACCGATACTTTCCAAAAGAATTTCTGAATTTTTATTAAAAGGAGGCATAAGGTTTACAATCTTTAGAGTTCCTATTTATAGAGAATAAGAAATCCTAGGGTTACAATGACTTGCATGTCTACATTTACGAAAATAGCCTTAGGTTGACCAGTCAACAACGCAACAAAACATGGTAAAAAATTTTATCTCCTGAAAGCCCTAGATGGCCGTGGAACCGCGGCATAGGTGGGGGTTGGGCCGCGGTTCCGCGGCCCATTGGAGGATTCATTTCCTCTGTTTTTTCTGTGCTTCTTTTGGGCTTTGTGGGCTTTGTTATTCTTTGGTTCTTTTCTCAATTGGGCTTCTTCATTAGTTCCAGATCTCCAGTGAACAATTTGCAATGGTCTTTTAACCGTTCGCCTTGACATTTTGGACCTTGCATTACCTTGTTGATTGTGAACTGTTTTTCGTTGTAGGCTTGATCAAGAGTCTTCTATTTGTTGGTCAAAGTCCACTTTTTCATCGTCTTTACATCGTTTTCACTGTTTTCTGTCCAAGAACCTGTAACCTGTAATATGTAGCAGACATGCGTCAAAAGCACCTGTTTATTTATAAAAAGAATAAGAATGGGGAATATAATAATGCAATATTATGGTGTGAATAAATACCCCCAAACTTATCTTTTGCTCGTCCTCGAGCAAACTTATTTTTTATTCACTAAAATCCTAACCATACTTTCGCAGGGAAACGCGATTGCACTGAGCTCGTGCAACAAACCGTTAAACCTCTAGGTGTCCCTAGTAGTAGGAGTGTTGTCTCCTGAGGGTTTTCAACGGATACTACCCACAAAATCCTATCAATTCGGCCCATTGACTTTTGTTCTCCAATTAGGTTTTCCAACAAGGAATTCTATTATATTTTGACTCGCAAATTATCCACCCATATTCTTCACACTTCCTCATCATCTAACTTAAGATTATATATGTTCTATAGACTTACTTAGCTTTCGGCATTTCTTAAGTTTTCCTTCTAAGGTTCCATCTCCACTTAGGAATTTTTCTATCAACTCTACTAAAGATATAAGTTCTATTCTTCATTCCTTTCTCTTATCTAAACTCTAATCACATATCCCCACGTGTGTGTATAAATCACCCCTACACTTTGAAATTCAAATCAAGCAATCATGCCCTTGTCCGTTGTCCAAAGTACTTATTAGTAGGTGAATTTTTAATTGAATTTTTTTGCTTACACATCCTTCATGCGACCGTTAATACTTCTTGAGGTACCAACAACCGATTACAACATGCGTTTGCACTTTAAAGTGTACTTCCTAGTCTTGCAACACCCAAGGCTTTAGCAGTGACTCCCAAACCAGTTGGTCTAAGGCACTAGGTGATAAAGCACCCTCGCTAAATATTTTTCTATTTTTGCAGCCTTAAGTAATCACAAAAACCAGTGTCCATTTTTTTATTCTTCATTCACTTTTTTTTTTCTTTTATTTTCATTGTACTAAGGACTTTAGACAAGATCATTTCAAGGTCTCCTCTATTATTCCAAGTTTCAAGGTGCGTGATTGTGCAAATTGTAGGGTATACATTTTCAGAATCTAGACTTAAGTTAGGAACTGTTTTTCAAACTTATACTCTAATAAGAATATCAATACTTTTCCTTTGTTTCGACTTAGCCCAAGAAGTGAACCCAAAATTTGCCTATTTCTAAATAAACTACAAGGCATATACTTTCTACCGTTAAACTTTAAGAAATGTTATTTTTAGGGTTTTTAATTCACTAAGTCTAAGATCTAGTTGTTCCTAGCCAGTTGACCTATTCGTCAAACTCAAGTCAATTAGCCAAAATTGAACACAATAATTTTTATAATTTTTGAAAATTTTCACTTTTTATGGGTTTTCAAATAAGTATGCAAATGCAAAAATATGTACAAATGAATGCGAAGGAAGAAGACGTACCGAGCATACCCTCAAACTTAAACTTGACAGTGTCCTCACTGTCATGCTACACTAAGAGGGTCAAAATGCCGGCACTCCCCTGTTTATTTATTAACAATTTTTTTTTATATTTTAATTTTTTTGAATTTTTTTTATTTTTTATAGAAAAAGAAAAAAAATATATATATATACATATATACAACAAGGTTCCCCCCAAACTTAAACTTGGCCTTACACAAGCCAAAGGTTAGCACCAACCATTCAAAAATCTTATCGTGGTAATGGTATAGTTTGTGCAAGAATGGGGTGTGGAGGAAAGAAATGAGAAACACGCGAGACCGTGTGGAAAGAAGAATGGTAGAATATGGTCTCGGTGGGGGAGAAGAAGGGCGGAAAGGAGAAAGAATGGTCGCGCGATCTTGAGGGTGTAAATCGAGTGAATAAATTAGCGCAATATGTGATGACCGATATGTTATAAGCAATTGCGCTAACCTATCAACCCGTCGGGAAATGGGGTCAAATCCCTCAAGATTTGCAAGAAAACATGGGTACGTCGAACTAGGTATTGGGGATGAAAGCGTAACAGTCTTTTGTCCGGTCGGAATGATAGGAAGGACGAAAGGAAGTGAATTAGGGATAGTCTCATTCTTACCGTAGTAAACTGTCTCGAACTTAAAAGATTCCATCAATGGTTCGAAACTACTGTAATCAACCGAGTCTGATGGTTCAACTAACTCATCTGAAAATGTAAAGGACTCAAACTCGGGCGGTGAGTCATCAACATCGTCCGAAAAAATGAAACACTCGTAAGTGTTATCATCTGTGAGAATAACATCAGATTCAAAGGAAAAATTTTCAAGCTCACAGTCTTCAAGCATGGTCGGAACGATGGAAAGGAGGGAGGGTGATTTAGGTAAAGGTTCAAGAGGATGAATTGGAAAATCCGACACATCAAACAAGAATGGATTAACCTCAATATGATCCTCAAAACTCTCCTCAATACTATCATCATAATTCTCCTCAAAGTTCAACTCATCCATGCCATTATCTTCAAAATCAAGACGCATATAAGGTTCGGGAGAAACATTTAGTGACACGGGATGATGATTCGAACATAAAATTTCAATTAAATCGACAGGTTCATCATCCGAAATATTCCCGGCGTCTATATCCTCAATCAAGTGAAAATCAATTTTCTTAGACACCTCATCAAAAGCATGGATATCTATCGATTTAGGTTCTAGATGGGAGGTGTAAAGATCGAAAGGATTAAGTGCGGATTCACTCGAAAGGGGTTCTTCACAATTTGGCAAATCAAACACTACAAGATCACACAACTCGTTTTTATTTTCAACAGGTGAACTATTTAGGGCAATCGATGGAAAATAGGAGTTGTGGGTTTCAATTGGGTAAGGGTAGGTTTGATTTGAAAATCCTCTCACATTCTCACTCTGTCCAACCGCCTCCTTACACATTGAAAAATTTTGAGCCAGCGGGAAACTAGCTACCGGTTCACTAGGTTGCATAAGGGCGGATATGGACGCTTCCACATTCCTAGTCATTTTATTTGTTGCTGCGATATATGCCTCCAACGACTCTTCCAAACTAGACTTGGGCGGTAAGAGGGTTTCGGTAAAAGATTCGAGATCGTTTGGATATGTGAAACTCCCTAATGGCTGTGTAGAAACATTGTCTAGAGAAGGTGGGAAAGTCGGGTAGGACTGGTAGGAAGTGGGTGATTGGACAGGGGTAGGGTCAACATATGGATAAAAAGGTGAATAGTCATGTGGATCCCTAGAACTAGATGAGTGGAGAGGGGTGAAAGATCGACTGTGAGATTGAGCAATATGCTCAGCAATGGACATCGACTTAGGAGAGACAGAAGGACTTGAAAAAGTGGTATCAACATATGGAGGTGGTAAAGGTTGACTTGGTTGACACAAAGTGGGTTGAAAGGTCAAACTGTTTCTCCTAGACGCCTCTATTTGATCTTTCAAAGATATTTTAGGCAAGGAAGGATCGTCTTTAAATTGACCGAACAAATTGACGTACGACGCGAAATTAGGTTCGGGATACCAAAGTTCGGCAAGTGATGTATTATGTGGGGTACCCATGTTAGAAGAAAGGGGAAAAGAAAGAAGGTTGGGTGGTGGGGTGCAAGGATTTTACGCGACGAGTTGTAAGTTTTTTTTTATAAAAATTTTCCTCTTTTTTTTTATTTGCTTTGCAAAAATGATTTTTGATAAAGGGCTAAGACACACTTTCGATCAACCAAAAATGCACAATCAGGCCTAACTCTAGGGTCACCTAGGTCAGCTAGACAGCTCCTAACTGTTCCAAAGGGCTAGAGATAGGACCTCAAACCGCCTCTTCACCGCCAATTGCGGCCAGGTAAGTGCCAGGTAAGTGGGAGGCTCCCCGCTACAAGTAGCGGTCCTAATTAAGTAACCACTTGCCTTGACACACTTGCCTAGACATCGCAAAGTTAGGTTAGGATTAACGGCTGATGCCTATAACTAGTCCTCTGTCCTATTGAGCTCGAAGTCCTTAGGGCTGAGTCTAGTATTTTTTAATTAAGATATGGTCAATGCAAATGCCTTATGTGATATCTGGGGTCCTGGGAAGGGTGATGAAATCCCCACCCAATCTGATTTGGTCAAAAACCCCTTAAAGTCAGTTTTAAAGATATGCAAAACAATAAATCACTTGCAATCAAAGATTTTTATTTTATGCGGCGCAAAGAATCCTGCACAAGATTGTTATTCGGAAGGGGGAATATTTTTGAAGCGCAAAGAAATCCTGTAGGCAAATTTACAGAAGATATATCAAGATTTACAGAGAAGGAGAGAGAAAACTCACAGAGATTTGCAGTGGCGGAACTGGTTTTTTTTTTTTTTACCGCGCTTCTGCCCTTTTTTTTTTACTCGACCAAAACGCGGCGGTTCCGCGGCCGAAGGTAGGCTCACGCGGCGGTTCCGCGGCCGAAATTGGGTCGCGGGCGGGTTTTTGTTTTTTTTTGACCAGATCACCGTGATTCTTCTTGTTTGACTCGGTCCTCCAAATTTCTTCTGTTCCTCAGTTGTTGTGATCTTCTGTTTGTTCGGATTTGATATTTGCTGTTTTGATCTCTGTAGATTTCCAGATCCGAATTTGTTCGTAGATCCTGCAAAATTCAAACAACAAAGTACCCTTTCCAAAAAAATAACAATTGATATATTTTTATAATTTTTGGATTTTTTAGATTTTTTAGATTTTTTTTTAATTTTAAGATTAACCCGAAATTGCAAAAAAGGAAATTTCTAGGACATCCCCGGCAACGGCGCCATTTGATTCATATGTCAAAAACTATTTCTAAACCGCAATCAAGAACGGCGTCGCATGAAGCTAGCCGGTGAGTACGGGTCGCTCCACAGGGATGTTGTGAATCTCCTAGTCGCGCTAACGAGTTAATTCCGAAGGGTGTTCGGATTGGTTATTAAATCTAAAAACCTAATTAATCTATACTAATTATCTAGATCTATTCTTGCTAGGGCTAGGTTTAGGGATGGTTTGGAAATGCAAGTAAAGCTCAACGCTTTCTATACCCGAATGAAGATCTATGAGGAGTTATGGTAATTATCAATAAAGGGGATTATATCCATTCGGGAAGGTGTTCCTTCCTCTAGGTTCTTGTCCTTCCTTTAGAGATCCTTACCCTAACCTCCATGGAAAACGCGCGCAACCGGGCCTTTACACTACGGTGTCATCGTTACCTCGAGGGGTAGGATGCCGTAGGGCGCGGTGTGTGCGCGTATGCATGGAGTCCTACTGTAAATATTTGGTGGATAAGAAAGGGATGAGAGATCTCATCTCTCAAAATCCTTCCCCAAAGCTAAACCCTAAACAAGTTCCTAGGGCATGAAATTAAATCTATCTAGGGCAAAGAATTGAAATCTAAACTAGGGCGAGAAATTAAATCTACTTACAGATGCATCCCTCCAATCATCCATGCAGGGTTGTCAGATCTGAATTTCTGAATGGAAAAGAAACACCGATACTCTCCAAAAGAATTTCTGAATTTTTATTAAAAGGAGGCATAAGGTTTACAATCTTTAGAGCTCCTATTTATAGAGAATAGGAAACCCTAGGGTTACAATGACTTGCATGTCTACATTTACGAAAATAGCCTTAGGTTGACCAGTCAACAACGCAACAAAACATGGTAAAAAATTTTATCTCCTGAAAGCCCTAGATGGCCGCGGAACCGCGGCATAGGTGGGGGTTGGGCCGCGGTTCCGCGGCCCATTGGAGGATTCATTTCCTCTGTTTTTTCTGTGCTTCTTTTGGGCTTTGTGGGCTTTGTTATTCTTTGGTTCTTTTCTCAATTGGGCTTCTTCATTAGTTCCAGATCTCCAATGAACAATTTGCAGTGGTCTTTTAACCGTTCGCCTTGACATTTTGGACCTTGCATTGCCTTGTTGATTGTGAACTGTTCTTTATTGTAGGCTTGATCAAGAGTCTTCTGTTTGTTGGTCAAAGTCCACTTTTTCATCGTCTTTACATCGTTTTCACTGTTTTCTGTCTAAGAACCTGTAACCTGTAACATGTAGCAGACATGCGTCAAAAGCACCTGTTTATTTATAAAAAGAATAAGAATGAGGAATATAATAATGCAATATTATGGTGTGAACAGGGGGCTGCAGCTTTCGCCTGACGACGCGTATTAGCAATCGATTATTGGCCTTTGTTTTCTCCCTGTTACCATTTATAGTAAGCATGAATCACTTTCTGCACTTCCCTTCATTAAGTACCGAGCTCTCATCATATTTGATACTAGATAGTACATCAGAACAGGTAATCATAATCGTCAGTCAGCAAGTCACTTCCTCTCCTGTTGTTTGTCACCTTGCATCTTTCGTTTGACTTTCAACTATGTAAATAAATAGGCGGGGCTTATCATTGCATTAAACTGCCTTTCGAGGATCAGAACTCGTCCCTCTTTGCGTTACCAAACTTTGGAACACATCCTGACTCTCCTTGCCGTAGATAGAAAAGCAAAGGACAATGAGTGCTACTTACCCTCAAAAGAGATCTTGGGATGACGTTGTATAATGTGTAGTATAAGATCGGATCCCTCCTTGTGGAATCAGGTTAAGCTCCACCTATGGTTTGGTTTTCAGCGGGCGTAGCCCATGAAGTTGTTTCCCTGTCTATCAGTGGTGTATGTGTGCCGTGTCAGAGCTGTTTCGTGGAAAAGAGAAGAGTACTTTGTGCCATAAGTTGGTTCGGCACCTGTACTATTTATAGCATTCACTTTTCTTATGATCTGACTTTATCCGTAGGCCAAAGAAGTAGCGACCAAGCTAGTAGTTCAAAGAACTAAGATGAATTGAACGTCGAATCCATCTTTGTGAAAAGACTTTCTTCCGATCTATATCCGGTTGACAACGACAAAGAACTTCGATTCTTATAGTGAAAAAGTCTGTGTCACCTTCGTTTTGGTTAAAAAAAAACTTTGAGTATGAAAGTATATCATCTTCAACAATGTAAATGACTCCTTTACTTTCTGCCACTCGCTCCGAGCTTCAAGTCGCGATGAATTATCTTACTTTGTGCGAGCGAGAACTTTTTTTCCAGAAAAATGGATAGGGTCAAAAAGGCCCTAACCAGATAAAACATTTCATTAAAATTATGAAATGAAAGAAATTACAAGATAAAGAATTTACCTTTCAAGAAAAGTAAATAACATTTGACAACCTAGTACATTCAAAATTAATCTACACTTACATGGAAGTTATTCGCTTTTTATTCAAAGCACTTGTTCAAAACTCCAAAAGTATGTCGATTTTATGAAGTACAAAGAGGATGATTTTGTTCCTTTGAAAACTTTGGCGTTCCTTTCAACCCAGATGCCCCAACAAAATGCCATGATAAACATGTCCCAAACATGCCTAATTTTCTTGTTAACTTGCGTAATTCTCCATTTAGTCCATAATGAGAACAACGAACCAAGTTTTCCTTTGATTTTATATAAGTGTTTTTTATCAACCTATATAGGATTTACAAAAGCACATTTTAGAAAAATATATTCGTAGTCTCTGGTTTCTTGTTGCACATAACACATAAAGTTCATTTGTCAACTCCTCTCTTTTTTATCACATCAAAAATAAGAAGTCTTTCTCTTAGTGCAAGCCATATGTGAACCTTAAACTTAGATGGCACGCTACATTTCCATAGTACCTTGGCAACTAGTCATTTGCATCCATCAAAAGATAAGAACTTGTAAAGAAATTTAACGGTACATCTTCCATTCGTGCTCTAATTCCAATTCGAGATATATTTTTGTCCTGAGAGATTGGGAGAAGGAAGTAATTGAAATAAGCGTGTTAATTCAGGTTGATACTCTTCAGTAGGATGATATCTGAATTTTGGACACCATAACCATTCATCATTTATGAATCCTCTCACAGAGAAAACAATTGCTTCTTGATTGCTTGCCAAACTGGACAACAGTGGACAAATGATTGTTAGCGGAAGATTTCCCAAGCACGCGTCTTTCGAGAATTGAACAGTGTCACGCTTTTTGCATATCACCTTAAGACCTTTTGTTACCTAATTTTCATGTCATTAAATAAGCAAACATGTCTCACTCGACAATTGAGCCATCTTTTAAGGAAGGGAAGGGCATTCTTCCTATTAACTCGACCTCTTAAAATGACATGGCAAACAAAGACACTAACGGGTCAAATAAATTAAACTATCGGCTATAGCCATTTTATTAGTGCTTCTAGAAGGTTACATCATTTAATAAATACATCAATAGAAACCTATAGTTTGACCTTCGGTCTTAGCTAAACTTAGAGACCATATGTCAGCATAGGGCTGGACGTCTGAATCACCTGCAATGCGAGCCTTAAGCCGAGTCAAGACCCGTCGGCTAATCTACTCGGCCTGCTCTTGTTGTGCGAACACAGGGATGGACATCTGAGTTGCTCGTGTTAGGAATATGTATGCCCTAGAGGCCATTAGTGTATGATATAGTGTATGCTTGGACATATATATAAAGGACTTTCTTGCTCGACATGATAGTATGCTATCTGTTTGCTCTTTATCTTAACATGTACACTAGTATTATTATATTGTCTCTCTGATACAAGTTGATAATGCCCTTAGCATGTTTGCTTAACTACCAGGACTATGATGCGGATCATACTACTGGGACTTATTTAGTCCACAAGCACATCCTTTAATTGTTCCTAGTCGAGCCGATATCGAAACAGGGCATCGATATTCTAGAGTAGACTAGTGTGTACGTTTCTTAACCCTGTAGGGGGCGATGGTTGATCCCATATCCATTGGTGTTTGACATCAAAGATTGTACACATGTGCTCAATAGAGAATGGGTACACTGAACAGGACTTGCCGAGAACTCCTAGTTGGTACTATACCTATCGTCAGATAGCAGTTCTCTGGTGATACCGGTACAGGTTAGTATATAGACCCGAGATCGTTATTGTGTCTTGTATGGCTCCTACTATGGTTTGATTTCCTCCCTACCACGGCTCAAAGGAGTCATGCAAACAGGTGGATTTTGGGTACAATCCCAAGTCACATGGAGGCAGTGAGAGATAGGAGGGGTTTCGACTCTCCCGGTATTGGGAGTTGATGTTGCGCTATGCTCGATTGGCTATAACAGTAATTCCCTGGCTAGGGCTGATGAGATTTACTGGTAAGAGTTATCAGTAGTTTCACGAACCGTTATGAACCATTCATCGGTATGATTTATCAAGTTACTGGAATCTGACGATTCCACCCCTAAACTCGATATGGGACATATCAGACGAAGAGACCGGACTATACGGTAAGTGTTACTTATAGGCTTCATGGGAGTTTGGACAAGCTTGCTTGTTGATCTTCTATTTGCTTAATACCTGGGTAGCCGTTGTTGGATATATGTATGCTTTAGAGGCCATTATTTGTATAGTGGATGTTTGGACATGTATATATAGAGAGGACTTTCTTGCTCGACATGATAGTATGCTATCTGGTTGTTCTTTATCTTAACATGTTTACTTTATTGTGTTTACTGTTCATTTGATCCATATTGATAAAGCCCTTAGGATATCGTCTTGACTACCATGATTATGATGTAGATCATACTAGTGGGGGATGTGTGTTAGTTATATGTATGCCCTAGAGGCCATTACTGTACATTGGATGTATATTGTAGTGGATGCTGGGACATATATAGGGAGGACTTTCTTGCTCGACATGATAGTATGCTATCTGGTTACTCTTTACCTTAACATGTACATTGATTGTCTCTCTGTTACATGTTGGTAAAGCCCTTAGGATGTGAACTTGACTACCTGGACTATGATGCAGATCATACTAGTGGGGACAGGGTAGTCCATAAGTACATCCTTCAAAGTCCCTAGTCGTGGGTGTATCGAGACGGGGCATCGATATACCAGAGTAGACTAGCGTATACCTTCTCGACCCATATAGATGGGCGATGGATGATCCCATATCCATTGGTGTTTGACATCAGAGATGATATACGGGTGCTCAGTGGAGACTGGGTACACTGGACGGACTCGCCGAGAACTCCCAGATGGTATTATACCTTACGTCAGATGGCAGTTCTCTGGTGACACTGGTACAGAGTAGTCTGTTGACCCGAGATCGTCATAGAGTCTTGTGTGGTTCCTACTGTGCTTTGATTTCCATCTTACCACGTACAAGAGGGCGTGCAAAATGGTGGTTTTTGGGTACAGTCCCGAATCACATGGAGGCAATGAGCGATAGGAGGGGATTCGTCTCTCCCGGTATAGGGAGTTGATGTTGCGCTGTGTTCGATTGGCTATAACCGGAAATCCCTGGCCAGGGTTGCTGAGATTTACTGGTAAGTGTTACCAGTAGTTTCTCGAACTGTTATAGACTTCATATCGACACGACTTATCGAGCTATTTGGGTCTGACGTTTACCACCCCTAGGCGAGATATGCGACATATCAGACGATAAGACCGGACTGTACGGTAAGTGTTACCGGTTGGATTCACAGGAGTGTGAGCGGGCTTGTTCGTCGATCTTCTGATCGCTCAATACCTGGGTGGCCGTTACGTTTAGCAGACCGCTTGCGGCTTGCGGGTGTTTGATATGATCATCACCTGCTGCCGGTGTATTGACGAGTCTTTAGAGTCCTACACAGAGGTTTCCTGGCTCAAGCGAAACGAAATAGGAGCGCATATGAGATATGTGCGGGACCGAGAATAATGCGTGTATGTGTTACCGTATTCCATTCTCGCGATGAATGTATCGAATGGTTATATGCGATATAACCTAGTTATCGAATCGAGGGTTGATTCGATAAGCCGATACATTGGATACTAGTCGGTTATATGCGATATGACCGGATCGTTAAATCAAGTGTTGATTTAATGATTTAATGCATAATTATATATTTGATATATTACTTTGCATTAACTAGTATCGGTTCACTTTCAAAATGGATTTTCTCACTTGTTTGTGCACATTGTATATATGATATATTTTTTGTGCACAAGATTGTATCATGTTTGATGATACATGCTAGTTTGGGTTTGTGTAAAGAATTAAACCATGGTTACTTAAGTGGTTAGGGTTTCATTTCCTTTTCTCATTTATTTATCTATTTATTCTTTTTGGAAAAATATTTAGCATAATGCAAAATGGTGGCATTCTTTGGATGCATGTTGAAGCTTCATAAAGCTTTGACCAAGTGACCATTTTGTCTCCATGCTTAACCCTAACCATTCCCACTAACCATGATTAACTCTCTACACATTACCATGGTTAATATTATGATAAGTATGATTTTATTATTCATTTTGAAAAAGAACTTATCATATTATCTTTTTCTTCTTCTTCATCTTCAACATGAAGAAACCTTGGACCATCAATGGTGATTGATGAAAAAGAGTGAGAAATCCAATTCTAAAGTGAACCCACCTCCTATTTCTTCATCCTCTACCTCTTGCCAAGTAGTAGAGTGTGTTTTCTTCACAAGTTTCATGACTTGGTGAAGTGGGAGCTTGATCTTGTGATGCCTCGACGTAGATCATCTTCGGCACGAAGCCGACGACCTTGCCCGCCCATTTCTCCAATGAAGCCGACGCTAGAGCCCGAGATTTCATTTGGACAGCGGAGAGGACTTCATCACGGAGCCGTGGAGGTGGAGGACCGGATCTACAAAGGTTGTATTTCCGTACTCTTAGTTAAAGTAGTTAACTAGTTGCTTTGTCGCCTAAACTTCTAGCCAACGATCCGTATTAGGGTTTCTCGGCACCGTAAAATTTAAAATTGGCATGGTTGATGCCTTGTGAGACCTCTTGTGAGTGCCTAGGAACCCTACAATGTGTAGTCCATAAGCATATCCTTAATTGTTCCTAGTCGTGGTGTATCGAGACGGGGCATCGATATTCCAGAGTAGACTAGTGTATACGTTTCTTGACCCAGTTGAGGGGGCGATGGATGATCCCATATCCATTGGTGTTTGACATCAGAGATTGTATACATGTACTCATTGAAGACTGGGTACACTGAACGGACTCGCCGAGAACTCCTATATGGTATTATACCTATCGTCGAATAGCAGTTCTCTAGTAACAGTTGTATATGTTAGTCTGTAGACCCAAGATCGTCATAGAGCCTTGTGTGTTTCCTACTGTGCTTGGATTTCCACCCTACCACGGTTCTACCGAGTCGTGCAAACATGTGGATTTTGGGTACAGTCCCGAGATGCATGGAGGCAATGAGTGATAGGAGGGGTTTCTTCTCTCCCGGTATTGAGAGTTGATGTTGTACTATGCGCGATTGGTTATAACTGGAAGTCCCTGACCAGGGCTGATGAGATTTACTGATAAACGTTATCAGTAGTTTCTCGACCTATTATAGGCCACACATCGGCATGACTTATTGAGTTATTGGGGCTTGACGATTCCATCCCCAGACTTAATATACAACATATCAGACAAAGAGTCCGGACTGTAGGGTAAGTATTGCTGGTTGGCTCTACGGGAGTTTGAACAAGTTCTCTTGTTGTTCTTCTGTTCGTTCAATACCTGGGTAGCCGTTACGTGCAGCTAGTACCGCTGACAGTTTGTGGGTATCTCATATGATCACTGCCTACTGTTAGCGTATTGACGAGTCTTAGAGTCCTACATAGGGGTTTCCGAGCTCAGGCAAAACGAAGTGGGGCACATATGGAAATATGAGCGGGAGCTTGATTAAATACGAGTATATGATACCGTATTTTAATCTAGCGTTTTTTATTAGTCGGGATATATGTGATATGACTGGGTTATTAAATCAAGTGTTGATTTAATACAAAGACTAATTACTCATTTATAATTCCTTTCTTTATGCATGTGTGTGTGTATATATATTTGTATTTTTATTTATATATGTGTGTGTGTGTGTGGTGGATGATACATTAGACATGGCTATGCTAGACTCTGTGTGTGTATGTGTGTTATGGTGGATGATACATTGGACATGGCTATGCTAGACTCACATGGGAATATATTAGATATTTATTTTTGTGAAAATAGAAAATAGAATAATGAGTCATGGTTTCTACACTCTTCTTGAAATGTCTAACCATGGTTGATTATTTTATTCCTCCACTCACTTACAAATATCTAAGATATTTTCTTTGCTTCATTAAGTGTGATTGTGATCACTCTCTTTATCTCAAGCTAAGCCATTAGTTCATCTTCTTCCTCTTAAGCTCTCTACCCTTTTATAGGTTAGAAAAAGAGAAAGAAAAAGAAAGGTCTTTGAGTGAGAAAAATCCCACTTCATCAATCAATATTAGTCTAGCAAACTTGTATAGGTTGTTAGCTTCACTTCATCTTAGTTTAGTGAGCTAGAGCTTGAGTGTAAGGAACTCTGAATGGATTATCGTAGACATCGAAGACTTCAAGCGGAATTGTTCCAAGTTTCGAGTGGAGCCAAGAGGAGCCCAAGGACTTCTACATGGAGCCATTGAAGAGAATGAGTGGTATACAAAGGTTGTAGTTCTTTTTCTCTTAGTGTTAGACACTTTTTGTATATGATACTTACCTTAGTCTCTAGTTCGATTCGTGGTTTTTCTGGTTTAGCTCTCTAAATTTTTAAAATACACCACATATAGTTGTTTAAACACTAGTAGTGGTGCTAAGACACACTTACATAGTATCAGAGCTACTAGGCATTGGATGTCGACCAATGGAGGGTTCTCACTATGTGACAATGTGGCGAAGCATAGACTCTTACCCTCAGGGTGTCCCGAGACCGGAAGGTGTTCCGACTGGTTGTAGTCCTCGCGAGGCGGCATGCGTAAAAAGCAGTTGCTGAGGGACCTGTAAGTGCCACGGCAACCCTATTGGATGGGGTGGCTGCCTGACTTACATGGTATCAGAGCCAAGCTAGAGCATTAAGGTAGTTTAGAAGACATTAAAAGTGTTCGATCGAAATCAAAATACGGACTTTTTCATGATTTCTGTACATTTTTCCAAATGTTGGTATTTTGCAGAATAAAAATATTCAAAAAATCATGCAGGTAAATCTATGGAACCCCAAGAAAAACGAATACCCAATTCCCCAGAATGGCCGCGGAACTGCGGCATAACCCTTAGTTTAGCCGTGGTTCCACCGCGTATTTGGAGAATTATGGTTTCAATTTTTCTGTGCTACTCCATTTTGACTTTTGTGACTTTCTGGATATTTTTGTTGAGGCTCAAGGTGTTGAGATCTCTGTGGTTTGAAGAAATTTTTGATGTCGATCAAAATGTTTAATATCGTCTAGACAGTTACTATGTGTGATACAATATTTGGAATCTACACTAATTAGTTTTGAGAAAATTAATTGGTTGTTTGTAAATCTAACATTTCAGTCTTATTGATAATCGGGAATCTTGTTGAATTACCCGTCTTCTTTATGAAAAGGTGTTTTCATTTCGATACTTAAATGTAAGATTTATGAGGTTAGGCATGAAATCCGGAATATGAGATAATACGGGTTTGCGATGTCTAAGGCTAGTACGGATTCCAACTGTTGTAGTTTTACATTTCTTTTCTGTGGCCGTAAGTGTAATATGTATATCCCTAATCTCATTGCTATATGTCGACGATATTAGAATTACGCATATTTACTTACGTTGATGATCTGTGATGATTATTCTGTTGCTGTACTGATATGATGTATAAGATCGTCGTGATAGAATAGTCGGGGGTTTTTATGTGAGATGGGAGATTTTCTTTTCATTCATGTAAATTCAATGTATGTAATATTCTTTTTATTAGGACACTTCCGGGTTGAGGTTGATGTCACCATTGATGTATATTATTTACTTTTCCGCATTAGGATAGACCCAAGGTGAGGAGCTCAAGGAACCGGGTTCTAGAGTCCAGTGGGAGGCCATCTCGAGGAGTCGAGACCGGTCGCCTAACTCTAGAATTGGCAGGGTTCCTTACCGCTCTCGTAGGGGTCTAGGGTGTGGGCTTGGCTATTCATCATGACTGTGGAATCCGTATTTTTATCATTGGCTTAATCTATAAACACGGACTTCCTAGTATATCCTATATTTTCATATATCTGCTTCTGCTGTTGTTACTCTGTGATGTGATCATATTAACTGCGTGAGACGAATGTTATTTATATATATGATATATAATAAACGTTGTTTATGTTTTGCATCCGCGCTAGTCCTGCCCCCGCTATGCTATTAGTTAAGTAACCTAACGGTGCATGACGGGACCCCGTGACGAATGCGGATGGCATAAGCGTGCGTTATATTTTCGTTTCTTCTATGATGCTTAGGAACTTAAATGATGGGACTATATTAATGAGATTAATGTAAAGAAAAGAAGCCTAAAGATATTGTAGAATCAAATTTGAAACCCACTCGTCCTTTTTATGAAAAAGCAAGTTTCAAAATGCGGGGCTTAAGCCGCTCCTTTTTAAATTATTTGGTTCTACAACGATATCAAGTTCAAAACGTTAAAGGTTTTCATCAAAACCATCCGTAACCCTCCGTCATTTTAGAAAGTAGAATACTTAGTATTCATGCTACGTTTGTTGACCATAGTTAAGGCGTAGTGTACGGTGGCTAAATAATGTCTTCCTATACAACATATGATGCGATTAATTAGGACATTTATATGACTTTGTTGACAATAGTTAAGGGTCATATGAGTGGGTCTAATTAATCAAGAAATGACAGGTAGAACTTGACTAGTGCTTATGATTTGTTGACCATAGTTAAGGTCATAAGCCGTTAGGGGTAAAAACCGAATCGGGAATTTCAAGAGTTGAAATTTACAATGAGATTGCATACCTTCTATATTGATAGTTGGATCCCGATCCCACTGTGAGTAAAAGTTACTCCACGGAGAGTTTTGCACTTTACAATTAGCTAATCCAGTAGGTGTCTAGAAAGGTGTCAACGGGGTTATGCCTATAGGGAAACGAGGTTTATTTTAATTAGGTCCGTGCAAAAGCACGGGAAACCTCCCTCAGAGTACCGACACTAGCCTGGCTGACCGGTTAGCAAACTTATAGAATGTAATTAATCCTGGCTAATTTTCTTTTTGAGGTTTGAAGGAAAATTTGATAAAAGCAGTGGGAGACATCGATTAGATAAGATAAATAACCAATATAATCTTTAGAAGAGGTTTCGCTGAGTGTATTCTTTTCTCTCTCTTAATGGCAGATACCAATGACTGAACTTAAGCTTCTATTAGAGAAAAATAAACTGACGGGGCCCAATTATAAAGACTGGCTGAGGAACATAAACATTGCACTTACATATGATAAGGTTGCATATGTCCTCACTGCCCCGGCCCCTCCCATCCCAGGTCCTGATTCCTCTATTGCGGATAAGGAGATTTGCAAGACATGGGATATTGATTGTGCCACAGCCAAATGCCTCACGTTAGCTTCGATGGACAATGTGCATGATGTTCAATCCATCTTTTTCCATACAAAGGAGTTGTATGGGGAGCAATCTCGTACTCTTCGTTACGAGGCATCTTGAAAGCTGTTTCAGATGAGGATGGCTGCTGGTATGTCAGTAGGAGATCATGTCTTGAAGATGATAGGACTTTTTGAAGAACTTGAGGACCTGGGACAGATTATGGAGAACGAACAATATGTTGATATAGTTCTACAGTCTCTCCCCCTGCCTTTGCTCAGTTTATAGTGAACTTCAATATGCACAACATAGAGAAGTCACTTCCTGAACTTCTCAATATGTTGAGAAGTGCAGAGAGCACGCTTAAGACAGTGAAAACTCCCTCTTCGATTAATGGGCCCATTCCACCTTCCGTCCTAAAAGCCCAGGCTAAGAGAAAGAAGAAGAAGAAACCCAGTAAACTGAGAGGTGGAGTTAAAAAGGCAAAAGGGAAAGACAAATCCGGGGCTGAGGGATCGGGAAAGGGAGAATGTTTCTACTGCCACAAGTCGGGACAGTGGAAGCGTAATTGTATTGAGTACCTCGTTGATCACAAGAAGAAGAAGCATGGTGATGCTTCCGCTTTAGGTGTGTTCGTCACTGAAAATTGTTTTTCTATAACTCTGCATCCTAGGTATTAGATACCGGTTCGGGTTCTCACATATGCAATTGTGTGCAGAGATTGAGAAATAGCAAAGTTTTGAAGACAGGTGATCACACTCTCCATGTTGGAAATGATTCCAATATACATGCTGTATCAGTGGGAGAAAATCACCTAGGGTTGCCCTCGGGATGTGTATTGGTTTTGAACCCGTGTTATTTTGTACCAAGCATGTTATGTAATATAATATCCGTATCTTTGTTAGACAATGAAGGATATCATTTTGTGTTGCAAAATAATGTTATGAACATTAACCTGAATCAACAGTTGATTGGGTATGGTATACTAAATAACGGTATTTACGTCCTAAATCAGCACACAGTTTTCAATATACAACACACAAACAAAAGAAAATTTTTAGATATAAATGAAGCTTTTGTATGGCATTGTAGACTTGGTCATATTAACGAAACAAGACTAACCAAGCTACATAAAGATGGATATTTAAATCATTTTGAATATAAATCTTATGCAACTTGTCAGTCTTGTATCAAGGGTAAAATGACCAAAACTCTGTTTATTGAACACGGAGAGAGAGCTACTGAACTCTTAGGCCTCATACATAGTGATGTATGCGGACCAATGTCTACACATGCTAGAGGCGGTTATTCTTACTTCATAATTTTTACTGATGATTTCTCGAGGTTCGGACACGTGTTCCTGTTGAAACATAAGTCTAAAGCTTTCAAAAAATTCAAGGAGTATAAACTTGAAGTAGAAAAACAAACTGGTTTGAGCATCAAGAAACTTCAATCAGATCGAGGAGGAGAATATTTAAGTACATAGTTTTTAGACATCCTAAAAGAGAATGGGATTATCTCTCAGTTCACTCCCCCTTATACACCACAGCACAACGGAGTGTCAGAACGGAGGAATCGTACCCTATTAAATATGGTACGTTCAATGATGAGTGATGCTGAGTTACCACTTTCTTTTTGGGGACATGCATTGGAGACTGCAGTATATCTATTGAACAGGGTTCTAACCAAAAGCGTTACTACCACTCCATATGAGATATGGTATGGGAAGAGACCATCTCTTAAACGAGTTAGGATATAGGGTTGTCCTGCTTTTGTTAAAAAGCAAAATCCAGACAAACTCGAGACACGATCGGTTCTGTATACATTTGTGGGATATCCAAAACATTCATATGGATATCTTTTCTACCACAAGGAGGAACAAAGAGTGTTTGTTTCTCAGTATGCCATATTTTTAGAAAATGATTTTTTTACAAATAATACTGATGGCAATGCGGTAGAACTAGAAGAAGTTCTAAAGACAAAAATAACTACTGACGATTTGGTTGAACCTGAAGTTGCAATAGAACCCCACGAGCCTCAGTCACTCCGTAGATCTAGTAGGACTTCTCTCCTACTGAAGAGATACTATGGTTTCCTCATTGATGGTGATAAAGAAGATTGCATCATGGATGATGATGACCCTAATAGTTTTCAGCAAGCTATCACGAGTAGTGACTCAGTGAAATGGCTGGATGCCATGCAATCCGAAATGGAGTCCATGTACACCAACAAAGTATGGACTTTGGAAGTTGCACCTTCTGGAGTAAAACCTGTAGGGTGCAAATGGATCTTTAAGAAAAAGATTGGTGTAGATGGACAAGTGGAGACCTATAAAGCAAGGCTTGTAGCGAAAGGATTTCGTCAAAGACCAGGACTGGACTATGATGAGATTTTCTCTCTAGTAGCAATGCTTAAATCCATTAGGATTCTACTTGCTATTGCTGCTCACTATGACTATGAAATCTGGCAGATGGATGTTAAAAATGCATTTCTAAATGATGATTTAGAAGAGTGCGTTTTTATGAATCAGCCGGAAGGTTTCATTGATAGTGGGACCAGCGATAAGGCATGTAGCTTGCTTAAATCCATTTATGGATTAAAGCAGGCATCACAGAGTTGGAACATCTGCTTTGATGATGCAATCAAAGAGTTTGATTTTATCAAAAATGTAGATGAACCTTGTATTTATAAGAAGATTGTATAGAGTACTGTCACATTCCTCGTATTGTACGTGGATGACATTCTCTTGATAGGAAACGATGTTCCTATGCTGCAATCGGTCAAACTATTTTTATCACAAAGGTTCTCCGTGAAGGACCTGGGTGATGCCTAATACATTTTGGGCATTAAGATCTATAGAGATAAATCTAAGAGATTGTTGGGATTGTCCCAATCAAGGTACATTAACACCATCCTAAAGAGATTTAATATGGAAGATTCCAAGCGAGGTACTTTACCCGCTTGTCACGGAATCACTCTCTCCAAAGACTTTTGTCCAAAGTCTGATGAAGAGAGAGCTCGCATGAGTGTTATACCCTACGCTTCTGCTGTAGGATCTATAATGTATGCAATATTATGTACTCGCCCTGATGTTGCTTATGCATTTAGTGTAGTAAGCAGGTATCAATCCAATCCAGGGGAGAAACACTGGACAGTTGTGAAGAACATTCTTAAGTACTTGCGAAGGACTAAAAAAATGTTCTTTGTGTATGGTAATGGGGATCTCTAGATAGAGGACTTTACCGATTCGAGCTTCCAGAGCGATAAAGATGACAGCAAATCTATCTCGGGGTTTGTATTTACCCTCAATGGAGGGGCGGTTTGTTGGAAGAGTTCCAAACAGGACACCGTTGCGGACTCAATGATGGAAGATGGGTACATTACTGCAAATGATGCTGTCAAGGAAGCCGTCAAGATGCGGAAGTTCATTTCGGAACTATGAGTAGTTCCCTCCATTATTGATCCAATACCATTGTATTATGATAATAATGGGGCTATGTCACTGGCCGAAGAGCCCAGGTCCCATCAACGATCCAGACACATCCTTAGGTGATATCATTTGATCCGGGTGATAGTTAATCGCCGCGAGATAGAGATTCGGAGAGTAGACACAAAAAATAACACCGCGGATCCACTCACTAAGGCCCATCCACAGCCGCAACATGAGCGACTTTTTGAGATGTTGGGTATGAGATACGCCAATAATTGGCCTTAGTGTAAGTGGGAGATTGTTGGATATATGTATGCCCTAGAGCCCATTATTTGTATAGTGAATGCTTGGACATGTATATATAGAGAGAACTTTCTTGCTCGACATGATAGTATGCTATCTGGTTGTTCTTTATCTTAACATGTTCACTTTATTGTGTTTACTGTTCATTTGATACATGTTGATAAAGCCCTTAGGATATCATCTTGACTACCATGATTATGATGTAAATCATACTGGTGGGGCATGTGTAGTCTATAAGCATATCCTTAATTGTTCCTAGTCGTGGGTATATCGAGACGGGGCATCGATATTCCAAAGTAGACTAGTGTATACGTTTCTTGACCCGGTTGAAGGGGCGATGGATGATCCCATATCCATTGGTGTTTGACATTAGAGATTGTATACAGGTACTCATTGGAGACTGAGTACACTGAACGGACTCGCCGAGAACTCCTATATGGTATTATACCTATCATCGAATAGCAGTTCTCTGGTAACACTTGTACAGGTTAGTTTGTAGACCCGAGATCGTCATAGAGCCTTGTGCGTTTCCCACTGTGCTTTAATTTCCACCCTACCACGGCTCTATTGAGTCGTGCAAACAGGCGGTTTTAGGGTACAATCCCGAGACACATGGAGGCAATGAGCGATAGGAGGGATTTTTTCTCTCCCGGTATTGAGAGTTGATGTTGTACTATGTGCGATTGGCTATAACTGGAAGTCTCTGGTCAGGGCTGATGAGATTTACTGATAAGTGTTATCAGTAGTTTCTCAATCTGTTATAGGCCACATATCGGCATGACTTATTGAGTTATTAGGGCTTGACGATTTCATTCCTAGACTCAATATACAGCATATCAGACGAAGAGACTGGACTGTACGGTAAGTGTTGCTGGTTGGCTCTATGGGAGTTTGAACAAGTTCTCTTGTTGTTCTTCTGTTCACTCAATACCTGGGTAGCCGTTACGTGCAGCTAGTACCGCTGACGGTTTGTGGGTATTTGAGATGATCACTGCCTACTGCTAACGTATTGACGAGTCTTAGAGTCCTACATAGGGGTTTCCGAGCTCAGGCGAAATGAAGTGGGGCACATATGGAGATATGTGCAGGAGCTTGATTAAATACGGGTATATGATACCGTATTTTAATCTAGCGTTTTTTATTAGTCGGGTTATATGTGATATGACCGGGTTATTAAATCAAGTGTTGATTTAATACAAAGACTAATTACTCATTTATAATTTCTTTCTTTATGCATGTGCGTATATATATATTTATATATGTATTTATGTGTGTGTGTGTGTGTGTGTGTGTGATGGTGGATAATACATTGGACATGGCTATGCTAGACTCACATAGAAATATATTAGATATTTATTTTTGTGAAAATGGAAAATAGAATAATGAGTCATGGTTTCTACACTCTTCTTGAAATATCTAACCATGGTTGATTATTTTATTCCTACATTCACTTACAAATATCTAAGATATTTTCTTTGCTTCATTAAGTGCGATTGTGATCACTCTCTTTATCTCAAGCTTAACCAATAGTTCAGCTTCTTCCTCTTAAGCTCTCTATCCTTTTCTAGGTTAGAAAAAGAGAAAGAAAAAGAAAGGTCTTTGAGTGAGAAAAATCCCACTTCATTAATCTATATTAGTCTAGCAAACTTGTATAGGTTGTTAGCTTCACTTCATCTTAGTTTAGTGAAACTAGAGCTTAAGTATAAGGAACTCCGGATGGATCATCATGGACATCGAAGACTTCAAGCGGAATTGTTCCAAACTTCTAGTGGAGCCAAGAGGAGCCCAAATACTTCTACACGGAGCCATTGGAAAGAAGGAGTGGTCTACAAAGGTTGTAGTTCTCTTTCTCTTAATGTTAGACACTTTTTGTATACGATACTTACCTTAATCTCTAGTTCGATTCGTGGTTTGTGTGCTTTAGCTCTCTAAATTTTTTTAATACACCACATATAGTTGTTTAAACACTAGTAGTGGTGCTAAGACACACTTATAGCCGTTATGTCCAGCTAGTACCGTGACGGCTTGTGGGTGACTGATGTGATCATTACCTACTGCAGGCGTATTGACGAGTCTTTAGAGTTCCACACATAAGTTTCCTAGTTCAAGCGAAACGAAGTAGGGCACGTATCTTGATATGTGTGGGGGGGGCTGATTAAATACGAGTATGTGATACCGTTTTCTAATCTAGCGGTTATTTGATATCGATCAGGTTATATGTGATATAACCGGATTATTGAATAAAGTGTTGATTTGATAATGTGATATATAGATAAATGATATTAGTCAGTTATATGTGATATAACCGGATTATTAAATCAAGTGTTGATTTAATAATTTGATATATATTTATATTTGATATAATTATATGTTAACTAATATTATTGCTCACTAATTATTTTATTCTTTTAATATATATATATCTATCTATCTATCTATATATATATATATATATATATATATATATATATATATCATTTATGAAGTATGGTTGGATATTCTATTTTTAGAAAATAGAAATGATGAGGTGGAAAATGGGAGATATCTGAGGAATGGGTAAGCATAGGTTTTTTCATTTGTTTATTTGTCTTGACTCACTATTGAAGTATGGTTGGAATTATTTATGTGAATATATTTCATGCTTCAATAAGTGAGGTCAAGTGAGAGCCATTCATGCTAGCTCATTGCCTTAGCTATTTTCTAGAGTTCATTTGCTTCTTTCTCTCTAGCTCTCACCATCTCCTTCTTCTTCCACCTCAAAGTCATAAACCCTCATATGTGATGTGAACCATATGGTTTTAGATCAAACCTAGTGAGCTTAGAAACCCTATTTCACCATCCTACACTTGATTAGCACTTAATTTTATGGTGTTTCCTTCACTAAAGAGAGTTTAGTGAAGAGGTAGTTTGGATTAGAGGAATTTCGGGTGGATCATCTTCGACATGAAGATCGCGAAACAAGTTCGTGCACTTCTTCATGTAGGGCCTAGAGGAGTCGTAGGGACTACTACCCGAGCTTTAAAAGAGAAGGACACGGTCTACAAAGGTTGTAATATCTTTCTCTTAGTGTAAAGCTCTTTATATATCATGCTTAACCCTAAGCATCTAGTTTGATCCTTGGTTAGTGTAGCTTAGCACCAAGAAATTTTTAAAATTGCATGCTTGATGATGGTTTAAACCTCATAGTGGTGCTAGGGTAGACTTTCATGGTATCAGAGCCAAGCTAGAATATTAGGGTATGTCTAAACGATGTTAAAGTATTCGATCGAACTTCGAAACTCGATTTTCGACTAGTTTATGTCCAATTTTTCAAAAGTTGAAAATTTTCAAATTAAAAATATGCAGAAAATCGTGCAGGTTATTTAATGGAGCCCTAAGAATTTCGATGAACTGATTCCAACAAAGCACAACAGAACCGCGGCTTAAACCCTAGTTTGGCCGCGGTTCCGCCGCATTTTTGTGGAATTAGGGGCTCAATTTTCTTGTGCTGCTCTATTGTGATATTTAGCACTTTCTGGGTATTTTTAGTGAGGCTTAAGTTGTTGAGATCTCTGTGATTTGTGGGTGTTTCATAATTCGATCGAAATATTTAACGTCGTCTAGATTATGATGATATATGATACAATATTTGGAATCCACAATAATTAGTTTTGAGAAAACTAGTTAGTATTTTGTAAATCTAGCCGTTTAGTCTCGTTTGATCGATTGCCACGGAGTTTTGATTCAGATCAAAACTCCGTCGTAATCGCGTATAGTACGCGAACACTTAGTCGGGAATCTTGTTGAATTGTCCGACTGCTTATTGAAAAGAGTTTTCAATTTTAGACTAAAATGCAAGGTTTATAAGTTAGGCATGAAATTCGGAATATGAGATATTCCGGGTTTATGATATCTAAGAGATTTGCGGATTCTAAATATTGTAGTTTTTCATTTCTTTTCTGTGACCGTAAGTTTAATATGTGGTGTATCCCCGATCTCTTTGTTATATGTCAACGGAATTCGGGATACGCATATTTACTTACGTTGATGACATGTGATGTTATGTGTTGCTGTGATGTGTTATATTAGATCATCGTGATTGAATAGCCGGGTTTTTTTTACGTGAGATGAGAGTTTTTGTATTTTCATTCATGTAAAACTGTATTTAATATTCTTTTATTGGGACACTTCCGGGTTGAGAATGATGTCACCAATGATATATATTATTTACATTTTCGTATTAGGATAGACCCAAGACAGGGAGCACAAGTAACCGGGTTCTAGAGTGCAGTGGGAGACCATCTCGAAGAGTCGAGACCGGGTCTCCTAACTCTAGAATTAGCAGGGTTGCTTGCCGCTCTCATAGGGGTCTAAGGATATGGGTTTTGTCTATTCATCACGACCATGAAATCCGTATTTTTCATTACTGGCTGAATTTAAAACACGGACCTCCTAGTATATCCAATATTTTATATGTTGACTTCTGCTACTTGTGTTCTGTGATGTGATCATATAATTTCGTGAGACGAATGCTATATATATATATATATAAACGTTGCTTATGTTTTTCACCCGCGCTAGTCCAGCCCCCGCTCTGCCGTTAGTTAAGTAACCTAACGGTGCATGACGGGGCCCCATGGCGAATGCGGATGGTATAAGCGTACGTTCTATTTTCGTTTCTTTTCTGTGATGTTTAGGGAAAGATAAATGATGGGACTTCATTAATGAGATTAATGGAAAGAAAAGAAACCTAAAGATATTGTAGAATCAAAATTTTTTTTAAAGGTAGCTCTAGTTCTTACTTTGCATCGTGGTATTTCATGATGAATATCCAGCACCTCATTCGATGAGGAAAGAGACATGATCCCTTCACCGGGAGTGACCTCTTTAGAAAAACTAGCAAATGCTACAACCCACTCGGTTTGTTTTTATAGCTTCTCTAGTTCTTGCTTTGCATAGTGGTATTCCTTGATGAATATCGAGCACCTCATTCGATGAAGAAAGAGCCGAGATCCCTTCACCGGGAGTGACCTCTTTAGCAAAACTAGCAAACCCTACAAAAAACACTCTTTTTCAAAACACTAGATTCTACAACGATATCAAGTTCATTACGTTAAAGTTTTTCTTCAAAACCAGTCGTAGCTTTCCGTCATTTCAGATAAGTGCTATTTAGTATTCGTGCTGCGTTTGTTGACCTTGTCAAGACGTAGTGTACGGTAGCTGATTAATATTTATCTGCCGCATATGATGCGATTGGATTAGGGTAGTCGTACGGCTTTGTTGACCTTGTTTAGGGTCGTACGGATGGGTTTAATCCAATCATGAAATGACGGGCTGAACTTGGTTAGTGCTTATGATTTGTTGACCTTGTTAAGGTCATAAGTTGCTAGGGGTAAAAACAGATATTGGGTATTTCAAGTGTTGAAATTTGCAATGAGATTGCATACCTTTTATGAGATAGTTGGATCCCGATACCCACTGTGAGTAAGAGTTACTCCTTAGAGAGTTTTCCACTTTACAATTAGCTGATCCGGTAGGTGTCTAAGAAAGGTATTAACGGGGTTATGCCCCTGTGAAAACGAGGTTATTTAATTAGTTCCATGCGAAAGCATGGGGAGACTCCCTCGGAGTACCAATACCTGTCTGGCTAACCGATTGGCGAACTTATAGGGTGTAATTAATTCCGGCTAATCTTACCTTTTATGGTTTGAAGGAAGATTTAATAAAAATAGTGGGAGTCATCCTGATTAGATAAGATAATGACCAATCTAATTTTGCAAAGAGCGCACGCTAAAGCGTTTCCTTCTCTCTCTCCAGGTAGCGACCAATGACACGTCTTAATCAAGATAATAATATGGATGTATTGACCGAACCCGCTTATTATACTGAGCTGGGGAATGTTGGTTCCGCTTTTTATTATGATTGTCATATGTTTGAGTAAGGAATAAGGGAATATCAGGATTCCCATGCAACCCGAACGAAGAATAAGCATGTTGATGTATCGTCTTCGGGTGTGTTCATAACCGAGAACCGTTTCTTAGTTTGCTCTACGCCTGGGTATTGGATACCGGATCAGAATCCCACGTATGTAATTTGTCACATGCGCTAAGAAAAGATAGAGAATTGGGAAATGGTGATATGTCACTAAAAGTAGGGAATGTAGCAATTGTTGCAGCCAAAGCTGTTGGCGAATATCACCTGGTATTACCAAATGGTAATACAATGATTCTGAACGACTGTTATTACGTACCAAATATGATGTGCAATATTATATCAATTTCTTTATTACATAAAGAAAGATATAACTTTGTATTGGAGGATAATATTATGAACATTTTTCTAAATCAAGTGTTGATTGGGTTTGGTAAGTTATGTAACGGTATATACGTTCTGAATCAAATGACAGTTCTAAGCATATAGAACATACACAAGAGGAAAAGTTCATAAATGAACGAAGTCTTCTTATGGCATTGTAGACGAGCTCATATCAATGCGACAAGACTAGCTAAGTTACATAAAAATGGATATTTGAATTCGTTCGAATTTACATCTTATGAAACTTGTGAGTCATGTCTCAAAGGAAAGATGACCAAAACTCCGTTTACTGGACTCGGAGAAAGAGCTACTGAACTCTTGGGACTAATACATAGTGATGTATGTGGTCCTGTGTCTACACATGCCAGGAATGGTTCCTCATACTTTATTACATTCACCGATGATCTCTCAAGATTCGGACATGTGTTCTTGTTGAAATACAAATCTGAAGCTTTTGAGAAATTCAAGGAATATAAGAGTGAAGTAGAGAACCAGACGGGTAAAAGTATTAAAATCCTTCGATCTGATTGGGGAGGAGAATACTTGAGCACGGATTTTCGAGACTACTTAAAAGAGAATGGGATTCTCTCTCAGCTTACTCCTCCATATACACCACAGCATAATGTAGTATCGGAGAGCGGAAGAATCGCACCATATTAGATATGGTGCGCTCTGTGATGAGTATTGCTGAGTTACCTATTTCCTTTTGGGGTTATGCACTTGAGACAGCTGCATACCTATTGAATCAAGTTCCATCAAAATCAATGCCTAAAACACCATATGAGATATAGAGTGGAAAGAGACCATATCTTAAATGAGTTAAGATATGGGGTTATCCGGCCTATATTAAAAAACAGAATCCGAACAAACTCGAGGTGCGATCAGTTCTTTGCAAGTTTGTGGGATATCCAAAGAACTCACATAGATATATCTTCTACCACACTGAGGAACAAAAGGTGTTTATTTCTCAACATGCCACCATTTTAGAAAAGGAATTTCTTGTAAAAGGGTAGAACTAGAAGAAGTTCCATCAACACAAACTATAACTGACGATTTGGTGAAACCGGAGGATTCAATAGTCCCCGACGAACCGCAGCCACTCCGCAGATCTAGTAGGGTTTCTCATCCACCTGAGAGATACTACAGTTTTCTCGTAAATGGTAGGAGCGAGGATTGCATCATGGAAGATGATGACCCAACTAGTTTCGAGCAGGCCATCATAAGTGGAGACTCTGTGAAATGGCTGGATGCTATGTGATCTGAGATGGAATCCATGTACACCAACAAAGTATGGACTTTGGAAGTTGCTCCTGAAGGGGTAAAACCCATCGGGAGTAAGTGGATCTTTAAGAAGAAAATTGGTGTAGATGGAAAGGTTAAGACCCTCAAAGCTAGACTTGTAGCAAAAGGTTTTCGTCAACGACTAGGTGTCGACTATGATGAAACATTTTCTCCTGTCGCTATGCTTAAGTCCATTAGGATCCTACTTACCATTGCTGCATACCATGACTACGAAATCTGGCAGATGGACGTCAAGACCGCTTTTCTAAATGGTGATTTAGAAGAGAGCGTGTACATGATATAACCAGAGGGCTTCGTAGACAGTGGGAGCAGCGGAAGCGTGTGAAAGCTGCTTAAATCAATTTACGGATTAAAACAGGCATCGCGGAGCTGGAACATTTGTTTTGATGAAGCTATCAAAGCGTTTGACTTCATCAAAAATATAGATGAACCTTGTATATACAAGAAGGTTGTAGAGAGTAAGGTTGTCTTCCTCGTATTGTACGTGGATGACATACTCTTGATAGGAAATGATGTTCCTATGCTACACTCGGTCAAGCTCTTCTTATCATAAAAGTTCTCCATGAAAAATCTAGGTGATGCCTCCTACATCTTGGGGAGAAAGATCTATAGAGATAGATCTAAGCGGATGTTGGGATTGTCCTAATCCAGGTACATTGACACCATACTAAAGAGATTTAGTATGGAAGATTCTAAGCGTGGTAATTTACCCGCTTGCTCAGGAATCACTCTCTCCAAAAAGATGTCTCCCAAGACCGATTTGGAGAGGGCTCGCATGCAAGGGACACCCTATGCCTGGCAGTCGGGTCAATCATGTATGCGATGTTATGTACCAGACCGGATGTAGCTTACTCACTAGGTGTAATGAGTAGGTATCAATCAGATCCTGGGGAAAAGCACTGGACAGCTGTGAAGAATATTTTTAAGTACTTAAGAAGGATTAAAGAAATATTCTTGGTGTATGGTAACGGTGAGGTGGAGTCCTTTACCGATTCGAGCTTCCAGAGTGATAAGGACGACAGTAAGTTGGTCTCGGGTTTTGTCTTCACCTTCAATGGAGCGGCGGTATGTTGGAAGAGTTTCAAGCAAGATACCGTAGCAGATTCGACGATGGAGGCTAAATACATCGCTGCCAACGATGCTGCCAAAGAGGCTGTCTGGATGAAGAAGTTCATTGCAGAACTTGGTGTGGTTCCATCCATTGAGCATCCAATACCTGTGTATTGTGATAACAATGGAGCTGTGGCTTTGGCCAAGGAACCCCGGTCCCATCAGCGATCCAGACATATTCCTACACGGTATCACATGATCCGGGAGATAGTAGATCGACGGGAGATCGAGGTCAGGAGAGTTGACACGAAGGACAATGTAGAGGATCCACTCACGAAGGCCCTCCCCAGACGCAGTTTGAGAGACTTTTTGGGATATGAGTATGAGATACTACAACACATAGTCTTAGTGCAAGTGAGAGATTGTTAGGAATATGTATACCCTAGAGGCCATTATTGTATGATATAGTGGATACTTGGACATATATAGAGAGGACTTTCTTGCTCGACATGATAGTATGCTATCCGGTTGCTCTTTATCTTAACATGTACACTAGTATTATTATACCGTCTCTCTGATACATGTTGATAAAGCCCTTAGGATGTTTGCTTGACTACCAGGACTATGATGCGGATCATACTACTGGGACTTGTGTAGTCCACAAGCACATCCTTTAATTGTTCCTAGTCGAGGGGATATCGAGACAGGGCATCGATATTCCAGAGTAGACTAGTGTGTACATTTCTTAACCCTGTAGGGGGCGATGGTTGATCCCATATCCATTGGTGTTAAACATCAAAGATTGTACACAGATGCCCAATAGAGAATGGGTACACCGAACAGGACTCGCCGAGAACTCCTTGTTGGTACTTTACCTATCGTTAGATAGCAGTTCTTTGGTGACACTGGTACATGTTAGTTTGTAGACCCGAGATCGTCATAGTATCTTGTGTGGCTCCCATTGTGCTTTGATTTCCTCCCTACCACGGCTCAAAGGATTCATGCAAACAGGTGGATTTTAGGTACAATCCCGAGTCACATGGAGGCAGTGAGCGATAGGAGGGGTTTCTTCTCTCCCGGTATTGGGAATTGATGTTGCGCTATGCTCGATTGGCTATAACAGTAAGTCCTTGGTCAGGGCTGATAAGATTTACTGGTAAGAGTTATCAGTAGTTTCTCAAACCGTTATGAGCCATACATCGGCATGACTTATCAAGTTACTGGGGTCTGACGATTCCACCCCTAGACTCGATATACGACATATCAGAATAAAAGAGACCGGACTGTACGGTAAGTGTTACTTATAGGCTTAATAGGAGTTTGGACAAGCTTTCTTGTTGATCTTCTATTTGCTCAATACCTGGGTAGCTGTTACGTCCATCTAGTACTGCTGACGGCTTGTGGGTAACTGATGTGATCATTACCTACTGCTGGCGTATTGACGAGTCTTTAGAGTCCCACACAAAGGTTTCCTAGTTCAAGCGAAACGAAGTAGGGCATGTATGTTGATATGTGCGGGGGGCCTGATTAAATACGAGTATGTGATACCGTATTCTAATCTGGCGGTTATTTGATATCGATCAGGTTATATGTGATATAACCGGATTATTGAATCAATTGCTGATTTGATAATGTGATATACAGATAAATGATATTAGTCGGTTATATTTGATATAACCGGATTATTAAATCAATTGTTGATTTAATAATTTGATATATATTTAGAGAATAACGGAGGAAAGAGGCCATAGGAGGGAATTTCCTCCTATGGCGTCGAAAAAATACACCCTCCCTTATTTTTTCCGACGATCGGTACCCAGCATCTTCATTGTTATCATCTAAGATGTGGGTACACTAAATTTCATGTGATTCTACAACTTTTTCATCGTTGATTTAGCAATGTAAAAAGTTCTATTGTCAGTAAACCGTTAATTTTGAACCCATTAAATCAACGGTGAAAAAGTTGTAGAATCTCATGAAATTTGGTGTACCTACATCTTAGATGATAACGATGAAGATGGTGGGTGCCGATCATCGAAAAAAATAGGGAGGGGGTATTTTTTCGACGCCATAAGAGAAAATTCCCTCCTATGGCATCTTTCCTCTATTATTCTCATATATTTATATTTGATATAATTATATGTTAGCTAATATTATTGCTCACTAATTATTTTCTTCTTTTAATATTAATATATGTATATATATATATTAATATGTCTCTCTCTCTCTCTCTCTCTATATATATATATATATATATATATATATTATTTATGAAGCATGGTTGGATTTTCTATTTTTAGAAAATAGAAATGATGAGGTGGAAAATGGGAGATATTTGAGGAATGGGTAAGCATGGGTCTTTTCATTTGTTTATTTGTCTTGACTCGCTATTGAAGCATGGTTGGAATTATTTATGTAAATATATTCTATGCTTCAAAAAGTGAGGTCAAGTGAGAGCCATTCATGCTAGCTCATTGCCTTAGCTATTTTCAAGAGTTCATTTTCTTCCTTCTCTCTAGCTCTCACCATATCCTTCTTCTTCCACCTCAAAGCTATAAACCCTCATATGTGATGTGAACCATATGGCTTTAGATCAAACCTAGTGAGCTTAGAACCCCTACTTCACCATCCTACACTTGATTAGCACTTAAGTTTATGGTGTTTCCTTCACTAAAGAGAGTTTAGTGAAGAGATAGCTTGGATTAGAGGAACTTCGGGTGGATCATCTTCGACATGAAAATCGCAAAAAAAGTTCGTGCACTTCTTCAAGTAGGGCCTAGAAGAGTCGTAGGGACTACTATCCGGAGCTTTAGAAGAGAAGGACACGGTCTACAAAGGTTGTAATATCTTTCTCTTAGTGTAAAGCTCTTTATATATCATGCTTAACCCTAATCATCTAGTTTGATCCTTGGTTAGTGTAGCTTAGCACCAAGAAAATTTTAAAATTGTATGCTTGATGACGGTATAAATCTTATGGTGGTGCTAGGGTAGACTTTCACGCTCGGTCGTTTGGTGTCAGACCGAGCGAAGCCGAAAGCCTCACCTAGGCCAAGATCGGCCTTAAAACCTCAGCATAAGCGCAGGGCTAGACATCTGAGTCATTAGCGCCTATGGTTCTAATTCTGAACTTGTCCATAGCAACCTTGTTCTGATCTCGATCGACGCTACACAAAGGATCAAACCCGCCGATGGATCGGCCGAGGGTTGTTCCTTCATCTTATGTTGCAATTTTATAGGTTTGGACGTCTCACGTCTCGTCAGGGCCCTGATGGAAATAGTGTTGTCTCCATTGATCTACACTATATAAATCGAATAAGTGGCTGTAGTAGCCCTAAGTTGAAACTTTACGGGTCGTTTTCTTCGGTTGATTTGATTGATTGATCCTTTTTTTGATTATTTCGAACTCCGGATTTTATAAGACTATGGTTTGTTAGGAAATAGTTCAAACCATAGATTCTCCTCGATTTGAGTATCAATTACGCGTTTATTTGGTGTTTAAGTCAAGCAATTATTGATTTATTTCCTTATTTCTTGTTAATGGAGAATATATGCAAATACTTGCTTTTAAACATATCTTTCATCGGGTTGATACCTGTCATGGACTACAAACTCTTTATTCGACCCACGTCTTATAAGTCAAATTACTTTTTGGTGCAAACACCTTTAGAAAATGGTTGAAAACTTTTAATGATACCTCTCCACAAAGAAGAAATGAATGAGGAATATAGAAACTTGGAGTCCCAAAAGGAGCTTCTTCTGTAAAATGCATTCAATATAATTTCACACAATGGGAGCGAAGGATCAGATATAAATTTCCATATCCATTTAGGGCATGTTTGGTTAGCAACAAAAAAAAATTGCATCATGCTTTCATGCAACAAATGTTGCATGCGGCATTTGTTCCAAAAAAAATGCCCCAAATCCATTGTTTGGTTATCTTCTAGTTTTGCAATTGGATTTCCAAACCCAACCATTTTTTGTATTTGGTTGAACAAAAAACTAAAAACAATGCAACACTTGTTGCAAATTTGCACATGTGGCAAATAGAAAGCTTACGTGATACCCACTAATAATTACTATACTCACCATTTCCAAAGTAACAACTCTTTTTATAACCAAAATGAATGCAACAAATGTTGCAAGAATTTGATACTATTTGCATCTCCATTTCCATTTCCAACTCAAGTTTGTTGCTAACCAAACATAGGAAATGAAAATTTTTTGCAACAAATGTTGCATGCAGATCTAAATCCTATCCACCAAGAAACCCCTTAGCTAATAAAGCAGTGTTCATTTCCTTAAGTTTAAACACTCTCAAACTGATGATGCTTGATATCGGTGATCTCCCAGATCGTGACACGTGGCAGACGACATGTCACGAAGCTAGCAAGAAAGACCAGAAACGGTACGTCGGTAAAATACTCCTGGTCTGTGACCTATGGACATAGCCGACCTTCTGCGACTATCCACACCACTCCTGTGCCCGCCTTACAAACCACCGTTGGCTCACCTCCGAGCCCCCTGCACAATTGGCCTCCTCGGCCCTCTCAGGTCGTCTCCGGGCTATCACAGAACCAAGATACCTCGGCCTCCCGCTCGTCCCTGAGCCTCCCGTCGAGCTCATCTTCCTCGGTCTCATCGACCGACCGACGGCACCAATCGCAGGCGCAACCGCCTCACCCCCGCGAATTTCACCATGCGCGAGATATCCGCCGGCCACGTCCCGCATTCCACGCCATCACGATCCCTATTAACGAGCCTGTATCGTCATTAATGCGGGATCCCGCCTATCATGCGGGCGTGACGCCGGGAGCGTAACGGCCGGCGTGATTCTCGCGCCTGCCTGCATGTTGCCACCACTATATAAACCCCTCTTTCAGATGGTTCAAGTAAGTCATTCTTTCCTCACTAGGCTGTTACTCTGCTCAAATATCCGGTCTAACATGATCGTGGGAGGGTCCTCGATGGCACAACCACCCCGGGACTTCCTTGCAGGTAGCTCGGCCCTAACAGCCTCAAACCCATTAAGATCCACATGCTTCAGGAAGCAATCTCCAACTCAATCTCAGCTGTCCATCGTCACTTGCAGCAGATCCACGGAAGGTAACATCTTGACGAGATCCAACATCTGTCAGCTGGCGCCGTCTGTGGGACATTCTTGATTCCACTCAACAAAGTTCATCTTCCGACCTCAACTCAATAGAGAGCGATCACCGCGATGATCCAAGCACTAGCTGCCACCTCCCCCTCAACGGAGGCTCAAACGAATCTCCTCCCCCAAACGCCATCAACGCCCTAGCCGCCCGGATAGATCGATTCGCGTCCGTCATAGATGCGCTCGTCCGTGTCCAAATGGCAGGGCAAGCTCCCCAGATCGCCGCTCCCCCACCTCAGGATCGGGACCCCTATAGAAGGAGAGAAGACTCTGCTCGCGTCGGCACTGCCGACCACAACCTGGCTTCCTCCCACGGCCGCAGATCTCCCGGGACAACATATTCCATGACCTGCAGGGCGCCCCACAGTTCAACACGAAGGTCCATCGCCAGAGCGCGTAGCCCCGAGCCTCATCGCACCCCTGTCCCTCCCGAGGAGGTATCGGTCAGCTCGCCCGCGCCCAGGCATGACCGACACCCCCACCTTTGACGTGGTCACGCGGACGGGACTCGTCATGGCAGCTCGAAGACTACCTCGCCAGGGGACCTAAGGAACCTCATCGAAAGGAACCGGGGCCGCGGCCAAACAAAGGTCTCCAACAACAGAGGTCAAAGATCAGAATGTGCCAAATCGTTGGGATACCATGGCCGACTCGACGCCCTCGAAAAAAAGATCGAAGGTATGCATCGAGAAGGTCATCATTCGAGGGACGGGGCTAAGTACGCCGCCGACTCGCTCACAAAACCCTTCACCAGGAGGCTGCTCGCCGTCCATGTCTCCTCCCGGAACAAACTCCCAAAGGTCTCTCTCTTTGACGGTAAGTCCGACCCGAAGGACCATTTGGACACATTCACCGCAGGAATGAGCTTCCAAGACAACTCCGACGCCGTCCAATACCGAGCTTTCCCGGCCACTCTCATCCGCTCCGGACGAGACTAGTTTCGAGGACTCGCGCTACGCTCGATCTCAACCTTCGACAAGCTGGCCACCCAATTCCTCGGCCACTTCATCGGGAACAGATGGCAGAAATGGACCGTCGACCATCTCTTCACAATCAAGAGCGGGGACAAAGAAACATTCAAAAGGTACGTCACCCGCTTTTACATCGCCCTTCTTGAGGTCCCAGAACATCGGGACGAGACGGTCATTATAGCACTTAGGTCTGGTCTTAGGCACAAGGAGTGGTTATGCTCCTTTGCATTAGCGCAACCTAAGACCATGGCCGAGGTAAAGGCCTGGACCGAGCGTGAGATCCATCTCGAGTCCGAGGTGAGCGTAAATCTTCCCCGGGCAGAGCAAGCTGACCAACAGAAAAGGGCGAGGGAAGAGAAAATGAGACTTGAGCGGCCAAAGCCCTACTCCCCGAAATTTCAGGAGTACACCCCGCTCAACGTCTCCCAGACGGTACCGCTAGAGGAAGCTAAGGGCGAGGGGTTCTTCAAGCTCCCCCCGATCTCGCACATGGCGACAAAGCGCACCCGGGGCCCCTACTGCGGTTTCCACAGGTCGCAAGGACACTCCACAGAGAGCTGTAAACAGCTCTGATACTACATCGAGGAGCTCATCCGTTCGGGACACCTGGCAGTGTAC
Source organism: Agapanthus africanus (assembly GCA_030015575.1). Lineage (NCBI taxonomy): Eukaryota > Viridiplantae > Streptophyta > Magnoliopsida > Asparagales > Amaryllidaceae > Agapanthus > Agapanthus africanus. Next base: position 311,420,146 of record JASDDO010000029.1, read on the forward strand.
TTGCGGGACAAGCGGTAAGCTGACCGCGAGTAGGAGCAGCGTCCCCCTCCCGGCGAGTTGACAATCGGCCAAATTATGGTCATGTCGGCAGAGGGTACGTCGAGTACCTACGAGGCTCGGCGCCCCACGCCGGTCGTGGAGGCCAACAGCCATCCGAGGATGAAGGCCAGGGAGACCGGGCCGATCGTTTTTGACTGCCTTACACCGCCAAGAAGCTCAAATCGTACTAATAAAAAGAACATCTAGTAGCGTGTACTTCTTTTACTAAGGCAATGTAAACTTTTCTCAAGATCTTTCTGTTTATATAATAAGAAGGGATCAATAAAACATTGCAAAAAAGAAGAGTTTTGTTTATTCAAAAGGGTATTATAGGCTCCTCGGCCGTACATCGAAAAAGAAAAATTACAGTAGCGGGGGAAGGGGTGCAGAGAACATTGCTCGTGGTACTTCGAGGATATTTCCGCCAGCCGAGCCCTCGCGGCCTCAGACCTCTGCCTCTGATGCCGCCCGCAAACGTCGGTATCGTGTCTCAATTGGTAGCACCCAAGGATGAGTGCCACCGAGCGATCCCGCAGACTCGCGGAGATCAGGCCAAAGTGCCGCAAAGACCTCAGCTTACCAACCGCCTCGTCCTTCAGCTGTTCGGATAAGGGGTTGTAGAGCCCCGGCGACGCCCTCCAGAAGGAGTACATCAACAGCTGGAGCAGGGGGGAGCGCCGAGGAAGCAATCGGCCGAAATGATCCTCAATGCGCCCTATCACTAATTGCACCGTGTCCTCGGTGCAGTACTGATCGTAGAGGTACACGTCTTCGAAGTTTACGATGTCGGGGATGGTAAAAGGGAAGTCCTCCATTCTTGCATTTTGGATGTGAAGGAAGGAGTGATCAACGCTCCCTTCGTTTTATAGCCCACAACGCCCCACGAGTCCAACAGTCACTCGTTTCACCCACAACTTTACCGCCATGCGGCAGACATAGAGCCTTTCTCGGCGAAACCGAAACGACGTGGCTCCGGCGCTTCGCCTCCCCATGCGTTCATGACACGTGTCGCCCGCGACTGTCCCTCTTCCCAATACTCACACCGGGAAGGTCGGACAGAACCCCAAGAGGCAACCGGGCAGCAACTCTGCTCGGTCCATCCTTAGCAGGCCTCTTACGGCCCTTCCCGCGCTAAGGATCCAAGCCCTCGCCAAGAGGCAACTGGGCTCGCCCTTACTCAGTTATCCCTGGATGGTAGTTCCCTACCCCATAACGCCAGGGATCGAAGCCCTCACCAAGAGGCAGCCGAGCGGCTACCCTGCTCAGCTATCCCGGGTTGGTAGTTCACTATCTCCGACGCCAGGAATCTAAGCCCTTGCCAAGAGGCACCGGGTAGCAACCCTGCTCGGCCCGTCCTTAAGGATCAAAGCCCTTGCCTAGAGGCACCGGGTAGCAACCTTGCTCGGCCTGTCCTTAGCAGGCCTCTTACGGCCCCTCCCGCGCTAAGAATCAAATCCCTCGCCAAGAGGCACCGGGCAGTAACCCTGCTCGACCCGTCCTTAAGGATCCAAGCCCTCACCAAGAGGTAGCGGGCAGCAACCCTACTCGGCCCATCCTTAGCAGGCCTCTTACGGCCCCTCCTGTGCTAAGGATCAAAGCCCTCACCAAGAGGCAACCGGGCTTTCCCTTGCTCGGTTATCCCTGGCCGGCAGTTCTCTACCGCCACAACGCCAGGGATCGAAGCCCTCACCAAGAAGCAGCCGAGCGTCTACCCTGCTCGGCTATCCCGGACTGGTAGTTCACTACCCCCCGACGCCATGGATCTAAGCCCTCGCCAAGAGGCATCGGGTAGCAACTTTGCTCGGTCTATCCTTAGCAGGCCTCTTACGGACCCTCTCGCGCTAAGGATCCAAGCCCTCGCTAAGAGGCAACCGGGCCTGCCCTTGCTCGGTTATCCCTGGCTGGTAGTTCCCTACTCCACGGTGCCAGGGATCTAAGCCCTCTCCAAGAGGCAACTGAGCAGCTTCCCTGCTCGGTCCATCCTTAGCAGGCCTCTTACCGCCCCTCCCGCGCTAAGGATCAAAGCCCTCACCAAGAGGCAACCGGGCTCGCCCTTGCTCGGTTATCCCTAGATGGTGGTTCCCTACCCCACAACGCAAAGGATCGAAGCCCTCACTAAGAGGCAACCGAGCGGCTACCCTGCTCGATTATCCCTAGCCGGTAGTTCACTACCCCACGACGCCAGGGATCAAAGCCCTAGCCAAGAGGCACCGGGCAGCAACCCTGTTCGGCCCATCCTTAGCAGGCCTCTCACGGCCCTTCCCGCGCTAAGGATCGAAGCCCTTACCAAGAGGAAACCGAGCGGCTACCCTGCTTGGTTATTCCTAGCTGGTAGTTCACTACCCCACGACGCCAGGGATCAAAGCCCTCGCCAAGAGGCACCGGGCAGCAACCCTGCTCGGCCCATCTTTAAGGATCCAAGCCCTCGCCAAGAGGCACCGGGCAACAACCCTGCTCGACCCATCCTTAGCAGGCCTCTTACGGCCCTTCCCGCGCTAAGAATCAAAGCCCTCGCCAAGAAGCACCTGGCAGTAACCCTGCTCAACCCATCCTTAAGGATCCAAGCCCTCGCCAAGAGGCAACCGGGCAGCAATCCTGCTTGGTCCATCCTTAGCGGGCCTCTTACAGCCCCTTCCGCGCTAAGGATCGAAGCCCTCACCAAGAGGCAACCGGTCTCGCCCTTGCTCGGTTATTCCTAGCTAGTAGTTCCCTACCCCACATCGCCAGAGATCTAAGCCCTCGCCAAGAGGCAACTGAGCAGCTTCACTACTTGGTCCACACTTAGCAGGCCACCTACGGCCCCTCCCACGCTAAGGATCGAAGCCTTCACCAAGAGGCAACCGAGCAGCTACCATTCTCGGTTATGCTGGCTGGTCGTTCAGTACCCCACGAAGCCAGATACCTAAGCCCTCGCCAAGAGGCAACCGAGCAGCTTCACTGCTCGGTCCATTCTTAGAGGATAACCCCGACGCATCTTCACTGCGCGACCCCCACGTCGATTTCGGGGCTATAAAGATACCGACCTCACACCGGTCTTAGCACACTTACGCAATTGGAAAAATGGTTAAATTCAACTCGACGTGCAGTTCGCCAAATGAAATTCTCTAAGCTCGGCACCGTGCAAACAGAGATTTAACAACAAGCAAAAGGAAAAAATGCGCCAAACACCGCAAAATATGCTTCATTCAAAAGTCTTTACAAAGGTATTATTGGCCCCCGGCCTTACAAAAACGCCCGGAAGCTTACAAGATTCCCGAAGCAACAAAAGAACAGATATAAGAAGATGAGGGGTTTCAGGTCTAAGGGCCAGGCGCAACCCCAAGGAGCTCAATGTCCACCACCGGGGCTGCGTCTTGAGGATCAGCGAGCAGGAGCCTCGGTGCCGCCCTTACCGGGAGCCTCTTCCCCCGCAGCGCTTCCGGTGGCATTCCCCTGCGCGTCATCCCCGCGAGGATGTTCATCCCGGAGCTCTTCATCAGGGAACTCCGGCATCCGAGCCTTAAGGGCGTCGAGGGCATCATGCCAGATGAGGGTAGAGGCTACGGCTAGGTCGGCGTAAAAATGGTCCGACTTCTTGTAGTTCTCCACCGCCTTCGACGCTCTGAGCTCGGCTCGCTTCATCCCCTCTATCGCCGCCTCCATCTCCTTCTGGAGGGAGCTCGCCGACTTCTTCAGGGTGCCGACGAGCACCTTGGAGTCCTGAAGCTTGGCCTCGGCGGCCCGAGCGGCCTCACGGTGCCTGGCGACCTTCTGCTTCCCGGCCGCCACCTCCTGCTTCCCGACCGCCACCTCGTCCTTGAGGAAAGCGACCCTCGCCATCGCCGCCTCCAGCTCCAACTTTGAGCTCTCCTCCAGCGAGGAGAACTCGCCCGCGGCTCACATCACCGGCGCAATTTCCTCGTCCTTCATCTGGACGACGAGGGCGACATGATGGAGGACCTGAAGAAATCAGAGGGGAGTCAGAAAGAAAAGGGAGGCACCAAATCTCACGAATAGTAAGACGCTAAGTGAAAAACCAAGTAAGGTGCGAGCACTAACCTGCACGGCCTTTTGAGCGATGGCCGCTCATTTGATTGATCTGTTTTATGGTGTGTGTAGTAACCACAATCAATAACGGTATCGCGTGTAGCTAGATCGAGATGAGTACGGGTCGTCCTCAGGGATATGTGGAATCTTTCAATCTTAGTTTAGACGTGTTGAAAAAGAGGAAGAATAGAGGAATAAAGAATAGTGGAAATAGTTTCTAGATCTATGTTAAATACAGATGCAGAATACAGATCTAGTTTGAATACGGATATAGATTTTATAAGAAGAATGCTTGTTAGGTTCGTTCGGATTTAGTAGTCATGGATGACTAATAGAGATTACTCTTTTTATCGGCCGTTTGGTAGGATCTTGGCTGCAAATATCTGGGGCTTTATTCTTCTGACACATGGAGATTTAGCTGATGTCTGAAACTTGAAAATATTTCCTAAGTCTCTGCCAGTATTGATTCTCCGATTTTCTTTAATATTTCGACAGATTTTTGATTTCCGACATCTCAACATCTCGATTTCCTGACCTGAGCCAAAACTTGCATCATATCTCAAAGAATAATGTTAGTAATATTTGGTATTTTTTAGATATTATCCTAACCATTTGATATGATATTATATTTTAAGAATATTGGTTAAGGATATTTGATATAATATGCATATTTAAATTATCAAAATATTATATAAATATTATATGCATACATTTTCCTTCATAATGTTAATTGTAATATATAAATATATGAAAATAGTAATTTTACAGATAAACCCTCATATGTGTCATATTTATAATAAACATCTTTAGATATTTAAGAATAGTAAGGAAAACGTCATATCAAATGTGCACTTTTGTCGACTGAACAAATATCCCCAAACTTAACTTTGATCGTCCTGAGCAAACTAGTTATTCAAGAGAAGGAGAAAAAGAAAGAAAAACCTAAGTAGCACGCTTTCGTAGGCAACATGATTGCACTGAGCACGTGCAACAAGCCGTTAAACCTCTAGGTGTCCCTAATAGGAGGAGTGTTGTCTCCTGAGGGTTTTCAGCGGATTACACCCACAAAATCCTATAATAAAAGAAAGATAGTGAAAGTTACATACAAAGATAAGAATTATAAAAGAAAGATCTTGAAAATAAGAGTTTCCAACTACACCAGTTTTTCGGTTGTCATGAGCCCTATCTTAATGGTCGTGAAAAGATATTAGAAATCACATCATCCCTCAATAAAACATCGTCTTTAGTTTTCCTCCCTATCTTTCCTCCAAACATTGATCATATACCCCTACGTGTGTGTAAAAGACATCCCTAAACTTAGAAAATTCAATTCAAGCTATAATACTCTTGTCCATCTTCCTTAGTACTTTTTAGTTGGTGAATATTTTAGATGGAATTGCTCACACATTCTTCATACGACCGTTAATATTTCTTGAGGTATTAACCAACCGATTACAAAATGTGTTTGCGTATTAAGGCATAATTCCTCGTCTTGAAACACCTAAGACTTAGCAGTGGCTCCCAAACCAGTTGGTCTAAGGCACTAGGTGATAAAGCACCCTCGCTATATTTTTTTATGCTGCCTTAAGCAATTACAAAACCAGTGTTCATTTTTTTCTTCACCACTTATAATTTTTTTCTTCATACCAAGACTTTTAGACAAGAGCATTTCAAGGTATTCTCTACTATCCCAAGTTTCAAGATGTGTGTAAGTGCGTATGGTAGGGTATCAACGTTCAAATATTTGGCCTTAAGAATAGGAACTATTTTTCAGACTTATTTTTATCCTCAGATTAGTAATTTCCTTCATCTTACTAACCCTTGAGACAACGGCTCATAACTACTTATTACTAGTTTCGTTTAAGAAAACATCTAACTTTCTTACTTTTCTTAAACTATTTCTATTTTTCATATGTAAATTTTTCACTTTCAAACATTCATTATCAAAAAAAAATTTGTGCTTATATATAGTATAATGTAATGATGCGTGAATAAGCACAAACCTCCCCCAAAGCTGTTTACAACAGTGTCCTCACTGATATCATCTGTTAAGCCTAAAAAAACTGTAGACTTGGAAGGAAAAGTTATCAAAGGGGACAAGAAATAATGAAAGTGAAATTCTCCCCCAAACTTATTTTTGGCGCATAATTATGTAAAAATTTATTTTCTTTCAAGAGCCAAAAGATTTTTCTCCCTCTCCCCCCAAACTTGAGTAAAACTGTAATAAGCATTTAAAATGAGGAGGGTTAAAGTTATTAGTCAAAGTAAAGCCTTACAAAGACCAAATGTCAACACTAACCATTCAAAAATTTTATCAATGTAACACACTGGTTGGTGGAAAATCAGAGATTTGAAGAAGTGGGGAGATGGGTGGCGGTATGGTTTACGTCTCAGTTGATAGAGATAAAACAATAATGCTGAACGGAAATGAGAATGTAGATGATTAGGAATGTGAAGAATGGTCACATTCTCGTATGAGATAAGAAGAAATGGTGGTGGTTCAACTTCTTCAGGTGGAAGTTGATTAATCACAAAATCCGTGTTATTTAGGAATGCGAGTTCTTCGGCGAAAATATCTCCGAAACTTTCATCGATGGTCCAATTGAACGTTTCAATGTCAATAAGTGTCGTGCCAGAATTCAACACACTTGATTTGTCAAAAATTATGGAGGTAGGAGACTCGAAAAGCTTATCTACCTCATTCTCAAAAGTATCTAAATCAAGTTGTCGTTTTAGAATTATCGAACTCGAAATATCGAATTGTGATTTATCAACACTCGCTAAAAGTAAAGGTTGATTAGAAGAAGAACCAGAGAAAGTGGGAGATGAAATGGGTAAACAAATTGGTGTGTCGAGTATTGCTGAACCAGATGTGGGAAATGAAGGCTGGATTTCGTTCTGCTTTTCGGTTATACATTTATCATCAACTTCAAGATGCATATGGGGTTCGGGAAGAATAGTTAAAGGTTCGAGATAATGACCACACGGGAGTGAAAGGACCTAATGAATTAGTGGGACAAATTCATCCAAAATTTCGGGTTCATCATCCAATATATCCCCAACGTCAATATCCTCAATCAAGTGAAGATTAAAAGTCTCAGACACCTCATCAAAAGCATGGTTTTCAATTAATTTAGGTTCTAGAGTGGAGGTATAGAGATCATAAGGATTGGGTATGGCTTCACTTGAAATGGACTCCTCACAATCGGGTAAATCAAACACTACAAAGTCACACAACTCATCAGACATTCTATCTTCAATTAGTGAATCATTTGGTGTATTCGATGGATCTTTGAAACTGGAGTTGTGGATTTCAATTTGGAATGGGGAGGTTTGATTTGGAAGGGTGTACCGCTCTCTCTCACTACCCAAATTCTTAATTTGTCCTATGGCCGTATCATACGTTGGAAAATTTTGAGCTGGTTTGAAACTAGTTGCTCGTTCGTTTTGTTTATTAAGAACGGACATGCACTCATTCAATTCCTCCCTGGCGCGGCACGACGCTACCACATATTCTTCCATGGTCCGTTCAAGACTAGACATGGGTCGGCAAGGGGTTTCAGCATAAGATTGAAATTCTTGTGGATAAGTAAAAGTCCCAAATGACTGATTAGAAGGAATGTCTCGAGAAGATGTAAAAGTCGGGTAGGATTGATAGGAATCGAAAGTTTGTGAAAATTAGGCAGGAGTAAGATCAACATTGTGATAAGAAGAATATTGATAGTGGTTGTGTGGTTGGCGACTGTCAACAGATGTCATATACGCCACAAACCGAGTAGTAAAATCTTCTTTACAAGGTGGTGGCGTTTGTTGTCCTAACGGTTTGACCGGATTGAAACTTTGGCCGTTAGTCCTTGCTATATACTCAGCGATGGACATGCGTTTAGGAGTTCCCTCACACGTGTTAGATAGAGTATCAATAAAAGAAGATGTAGAATTTTGATGCGGTTGATAGGACCTGGAATGAGGTGGACAACTGTTTCTTTCCGCTTGCTCTATCCGATCTCTTAAAGACATGGTAGAGTCGGATGGTATACCGAAGCAATTACGATAACAAGAAATATTTGGTTCTGGATAGCAAAACTCGGCAAGAGTTCTTTTATTTGGGTTACCCATTATAAGAAGGTGAAAAGAGGGAGGATGGTGAAAAGATTTAAGCTCTATTTGGATTGTTTTGCTTTGAAAGTGGGACTTGAGGGTTGTCTCAACAAAGCACAAAATGCACAAGCAAACCCTTGAACTAAGGTTATCTAGGTCAAGCACTAGACCGCTCCTAGACTTCCAAAGGACAAGCCGCATGATCAATCCTCTACCACCTCTTTATAACTCTTATGGCCGGGTAAGTGCCAGGTAAGTAGGAGGCATCCGCTATACGAATCACCGAAAATAACGGATCTAATTAAGTAACCACTTTCTTAGACACACTTTCCTAGACACCATAAAAGAAATGCGGATAAGCGATAGATTATCGACGACCTTCCTCTGTCCTATTTGAGCGCGACGGTTCTTAGAGTCGTGGTCTAGATATTTTTAATTAAAATAGGGTGATGCGGATGCTTGTTTAGTAATTTGTGGGGCCTAGGAAGGGTGATGAAATCCTCACCTAATCTGAATTTTGGTCTTGCCCCTTAAAGTCCGTATTAAAATATGCAAAAACAACCCATAAAATAAAACAAGCAAAAAGATTTTTGAGCAGCGATATTTTGAAAAGAATCCTGCAGAAAATATGTTATTGGATTTTTCAGAGGAGAGAGAATGATGTAAAGAAGATACCAGAGAAGTTTGGATGCACGAGACCTCAAGACCACCGCTGTTTCGCCGCCAAAATGCCCATTTTGCCACTGTTCCGCCGCGCAGTTGAGGGATCGTTTGAAAATTTTGCTGTGGTGGCCTCCCTTGCTCCTCTGGGTCTTGATGAATGTCTCTAAATCTTTATTCTTTATCTCCTCGCTATAGTAACTCCAGATTCCCTCGCAAAATTCGCGCACTAATCGTTAAATACACAATTTGCTATTTTATTTTATTTATGATATTGATCGAATAAGAATTCAACACAAATAGTAAGAAAAAAATATTACGCACGTATACCCAGCAACGGCGCCATTTGATTGATCGTGTGTTTTAAAGAAGTGTTCGTAGAATAAACGCAATCAATAACGGTGTCGCGTGTAGCTAGACCGAAATGAGTACGGGTCGTCCTCAGGGATATGTGGAATCTTTCAATCTTACTTTAGACGTGTTGAAAAAGAGGAAGAATAGAGGAATAAAGAATAGTGGAAATAGTTTCTAGATCTACGTCAAAATACAGATGCAGAATACAGATCTAGTTTGAATACGGATATAGATTTTATAAGAAGAATGCTTGTAGGGTTCATTCGGATTTAGCAGTCATGGATGACTAATAAAGATTACTCCTTTTGTCTATTGATAGATTTAATACTAGATAGATAGTGATGAATGAGGATTAGGATTCTTGGAAGAAATTAGGGTTTTTCCACTATTGACCCTTCTCCTTTCATTGATCTCTATTCATGTCTAGCCCTTAACAAAACAATTGTTAATCTGATCTCAAATCGCGGTCGAGACTAGCAATAAATGGTAGCGCGTCCGATAAGGATGTTAACATTTATTTTGCTAAAGTTTATAAACTTCATAAGACTTAAAAGAAGTTAAAACATTTTCTCATCCATTATTCTACCATAATCCTACGAACCCTATCAAGCGGAGAATTACTCGCGCATGATGGAGATAAAAGAACGGATAGAGATGAAATTCATAATGTAACTAAATAATTAAAATAATTAAATTAAAGATCTACCTTTATTAATCAACTTCATAAGTACAAACTTCAAGTTTAGATTACAAGAGGAAGAAGAAGTTGCTCTCGATCTCTGCCTTGTCGGATGTAGATGTTCCGTCGAATATCACGTCGAATCTTGGACCTGTCTTGGATCACTTGTTCTTTGACGGTGATTAGGTTGTGTAAAAGATTGATGATTTCTAAGTTTAGCTCTCGGTCCTTTATATAGCCCCAAAGCCAGAAACCAAAGATCCCCAGAATTATGGTTAGTTGTAGCAAACCCAACCTGAAAATCCCAACTCCTGACTCGGTGAATCGGTCGTGGATCCGCCGCATATTGCATGGTTTAGCCGCGGATCTGCGGCCGTTTGGTGGGATCTTGGCTGCAAATATCTGGGGCTTTATTATTATGACACATGGAGATTTAGCTGATGTCTGAAACTTGAAAATATTTCCTGAGTCTCTGCCAGTATTGATTCTCCGATTTTCTTTAATATTTCGACAGATTTTTTATTTCCGACATCTCAACATCTCGATCTCCTGACCTGAGCCAAAGCTTGCACCATATCTCAAAGAATAATTTTATTAATATTTGGTATTTTTGAGATATTATCCTAACCATTTGATATGATATTATATTTTAAGAATATTGGTTAAGGATATTTGATATGATATGCATATTTAAATTATCAAAATATTATATAAATATTATATGCATACATTTTCCTTCATAATATTAATTATAATATATAAATATATGAAAATAGTATTTTTACAGATAAACCCTCATATGTGTCATATTTATAATAAACATCTTTAGATATTTAATAATAGTAAGGAAAATGTCATATCAAATGTGCACTTTTATCGCTGAACACCGCCATTTGCGCCCTGAAAGTCCCCCGAGGGATTTGGCCCCCAGCCGACCTCTCCATCTCTGTCAGTAGGCTGTCAGCAACGGAGAGCCCCGAGAGCACCTCAAAGCGGAGATCCTCCTCATCCACCAGAATCGGGGAGGCCGGGGTGCGCGGAACCGTCCGGTGAAACCTCTTGAGGGACGGCGCCAGGTAGCCAATCTCTATCTCCGAAGCCCGGGCCTCATGTTCCCGAACCCGCTTTCGGCTCGGCGCCTGGCTGGACTCCGGGGCACGGGCCGCACTCGAACGCCTAGGTGGAGCGGCTGCCGAGGGAGCCGGGGCCGACATCGGACGGGAGGAGCTGGCACCTCCAGCCCTCGATCCCTTTTTCTGCTCGTGCATGGCCGCTCGAAATTTGCTCACGTCCATGGGTTCTGCACAAGACAAGGCACAATAGAGTCAGCAATGCAAGTAAAAATAAAAATAAATTCAAGTCTAACAGATCGCCTGTAAACTCCTAACTTACCCGCGAATTGGGCGGGGCTAAGCCCTGCCCAACTAAGGGTCTGCTCAGAAAGCAGCACGTCAGCCCGAGGAATGGGCTCCCACTCCGCCACTTTTGCCGTGTCGGGATCGTTCGACTGACTCTCCCATCGGCAACTATTCCTAGACCACTGGGTGGGCACGAGCCAATCCTCACCCTCGGGCGGCCCAACAAAGAAAAACTTCTTCTTCCAATCGTGGATGGAAGAAGGCATGACGACAACCCCCGACCCGGCAGCACTCCCCCGCTTTTTCCTAAAGGAGATGTATACCCACCTCGGCTCGCCCGTGCGAGTGCCGGGGTGACTTTTGTAACAAAGAGAAGAGGCAAGGGTACTCAGCCTGAAAAGGATCATGTGCAACTTTAAACGGACCAGTAACCCAAGGAGAATCCTCCAGGAGTCGGCACTAGCTGACCCGGGGCTAACCCAAAATGATTCAGCGCTCTAACAACCTCGGGAGAGAAGAGCAGGCGCATTCCGGCCCAAAAAGGTTCCAGGTACAGGGCAATCTCCTTACCCCATACCTAATCTGCCCTCTCCCCTTCCTCGGCCAAACGTAGCGTATAGCCGGGAGGAATGTGGAAACGATCCCAGCGGTGGAGAGCTCATCCTCATACCTCACCGTGGATGACACACCAGGGGCATCCACGACCTCCGCTCTGGGAACTGCCCCCGTCGCGCGACCCCGGGAAGTGGATCTGACCCCAACTTCCCGGGAGGACTCCGACTCAGGGGAAGAAGAAGCAGAAGAAGAAGAAGAAGAAGAAGAAGAAAAAGAAGAATCTACGGGGGGCTCCTTAGACTCTACCCGATCTATTTCTACAGACTCTTCATAAGAAGACATCTAACCTGGTGGAGAGGATGAGTCCTCAGAAGAGAAAATGTAGAGATCCGATCTAAAAAGGAGAGCGTCGAGCTAATGGGACTCTGGACGAAGAAATTATGAAGAGGTATGGGCCCTGATGGAGACCCCACCTCTATTTATAGCTGCTGGCATGCACATCCAATGGCGACAGTCATCTCCCGCCGAAACGACTCATTGCATTCGACGACCACCATCGCTCCACCTGTCGCACGTGCATTGATCGCACCCCATCGGACGCCGGAAATCTGCGGCCCATCGCGTCAGCCAACCAGCGCCAGACACGTGGGCTGTCGCTTCGGTGAACGTACGCACGATCCGGTGCATCCTCTTTAATGAAAGATCCGACCCCTGATTCGCTGACGCCATCAAGAAAATACAGCTAATTACCCGGGAATGCGCGCTTACGGTGTCTTCGAAAAGGAGCTCACCTCGGATGACCTGGCAGACCACTCTCGACCCGACCCGTGAGCGGGTCAGGACGAGAGTGGGAGGCTAATGATGATGCTCGATATCGGTGATCTCCTAGATTGCGACACGTGGCAGACGACGTGTCACGAAGCTAGCAAGAAAGACCAAAAACGGTACGTCGGTAAAATACCCCGGGTCTGCGACCCATGGACGTAGCCGACCTTCTACGACCGTCCACACCACTTCTGTGCCCGCCTTACAAACCACCGTTGGCTCACCTCCGAGCCCCCTACATAATTGGCCTCATCGGCCCTATCAGCTCGTCTCCGGGCTATCGCAGAACCATGATAACTCGGTCTCCCGCTCGTCCCCGAGCCTCCCACCGAGCTCATCTTCCTCGGTCTCATCGACCGACCAATGGCACCAATCGCAGGCGCAACCGCCTCACCCCCGCGAATCTCACCATGCGCGAGATATTCGCCGGCCACGTCCCGCGTTCCCCGCCATCACGATCCCCCATTAACGAGCTTGTCTCGTCATTAATGCGGGATCCTGTCTATCACACGGGCGTGACGCCGGGAGCGTAACGGCCGGCGTAATTCTCACGCCTGCCTGCATGTTGCCGCCACTATATAAACCCCTCTTTCAGACAGTTCAAGTAAGTTATTCTTTCCTCACCAGGCCGTTACTCTGCTCAAATATCCGGTCTAACTTGATTGTCGGAGGGTCCTCGGTGGAACAACTACCCCGAGACTTCCTTGCAGGTAGCTCGGCCCTAACAGCCTCAAACCCATTGAGATCCACACGCTTCAGGAGGCAACCTCCAACTCAATCTCAGCTGTCCATCGTCGCTTGCAGCAGATCTACGGAAGATAACATCTTGACGAGATCCGACATCCGTCATAAACCATCAAACTTTTTAGGTCGGGCATATCTCTTCCCACTTATAAAATCTGGAAATATCATCGTTCTCTTTCCAATCAAAGGTTCTTCTAATTTTATCAATTCTTTCTCTCACCCAAACAGGCATCACATAAATACGTCACTCTTTCCCTCGACACTTTCTGTCTTAACAATTTGAATGATCTTTCATTGAATACACGAATAATGTACACAATCATATCGACCCTACATGTCTCCAACTTATCCTTATATTCAACAAATATATGCATTATGCATGCATGCCGATGATGCTCAATATTGGCGATCTCCAAGATCAGGACACGTGGCAGATGACGTGTCCCAGAACTCAGAAGAAAGGGCCACAGGGGCCGACTAGGCCTCCCCTATACCCAACCTGCAAGCACGAGCTGGCTCACCTCAGAGCCCCCTGAAAATTGGCCTCCTCGGCCTCTCAGCTCGCCCCGAGCTGCCACAGGACCAAGACTCCTCGGCCCCCTCACTCGTCCCCGAGCTCCCCAGCCGAGTCTATCTTCCTCGGTCCTCCAACCGACCGACTCCACCACTCACAGGCGTAACCGCCGCTCCGCAAATCTCGCCATGCGCAGAATCTCCGCCAGCAACATCCCACGTTCCACGCCATCACGATCCTCATTAATGGGCGATCCGCTATTTACGCGGGCGTGACGTCGGGAGCGTAACTGCCGGCGAGATTCTCGCGCCTGCTGTCGCGTGCTGCCGCCACTATATAAACCCACATCACATAGAGGTCAAGTAAGTCATTTTTGATTCCACTTAGCCGTTACTCTACTCGGATCTAGTGCTAACTTGATCGTCGGAAGATCCTCGGTGGTACCAAACCACCCCAGGACTTCTTTGCAGGTACTCAGCGCCAAACTCCTCAAATCACTAATCTCCTCAAAACCTATTGAGACCCACAGGCAACAGGAGATCACCTCCAAAATCCACCGGGAGATCGATGGAAGACAACATCTGACGGAAACCCGAAAAAGGACCTCCATCAGTTGGCGCCGTCTGTGGGAAAGCAAACTCCACAAAATCAAAGCTAGCCTTCCGATCTCCATCCACATAGCCAGCAATCACCCTGAAGATCCAGGTACCAGCCGTCACCTCCCCCTCAATGGAGGCGCTGGTGAACCTCAACCGAATGTCATCGACTCCTCCGCCGACCATCGCCTCGCGGATTCCGGCGGTCGCAGGCCCCTCGATCCTTCCCATTCAACCTCGAAGTCCTACGTTGGAGAGCCTCGTCTCAAGCCTTGTCGCCCCCTTGTCCCTACCAAGGCGGTGGCGGTCAGCTCGCCTGCTTCCAGGCATGACCGGCATCCCCTCCCTTGACGGGGTCGCACCCACGAAGCCCACCAAGGCAGCTCGGGGATCGCCCTACCCCGGGGTCCAAGGGACCTCGCCGGAAGGAACCGAGGCCCATCAAGAACTATGGTCATAAAGACAGGGGGCCAGTCGAGCTCCTGCGAGACTCGGCACCCCACGCCGGCAACAAACGCCAACGGCCGCCCGAGCAAAAAGGCCATGGGCCACGAGCCTATCACCTTTGGCGACGGAGACCTCCACGGCATATCCATGCCCCACAACGACCCTCTGGTGATCATGACCCGAATCCACCGGTACGAGGTCCACCGGATACTTATCGAATCGGGCAGCTCGGCAGACATCCTCTTCCACGACTGCTTTCTGGGCATGGGGCTCACCCCCACAGACTTGAAACTGACCTCCTACGTCCTTTCAGGGTTCACCAACCACTCCATCCCGGCGCAAGGGGTGGTCACCCTGCAGTTCAACGTCGGGGAGCCCAGCCGCACACGGACGTTGCCTGTGGACTTCATCATAGCAAAGGTCCCATCGGCCTACAACATCCTCCTTGGCCGCCCGACGCTGAACTCCCTCCAGGCCCAGATATCGACCTACCACCTGGCGATGAAGTTCCCTCTTGATCAGGGCGGGATAGTTCGGGTCTATGGGAACCAGCGGGTCGCGAAGGTATGCCTTACCGAAACGTCTTCGTCCAAGCGGTCGGCCGACGACGCTGAGGTAAATAACGACATCAAGGGTTCTCTGGACACCCGAGACGAGCGAAAGGAGGTACGGGGGACGCCGGTCGAACCACCGAGGTACCCCTGACAGAAGGGGACGAGGAAAAAACCGTCCAGGTCGGATCGCTCCTGACAGAGGCTCGGCGAGATGACCTGGTCAGATTCCTCAGAAATAACTCCGACATCTTTGCCTAGGCGCCTGCTGACATGCCTGGGATTGACCCCAAAACCATCTCCCACAAGCTCGGAGTTGATCCTGCGGCCCGATCCATCAAACAGAAGAAGCGAAGCTTCGCCCCGGTCAAACATAAGGCTATCGAAGAGGAGATTGATCGACTTCTCGCCGCCAACTTCATCAGGAATGTACCCTACTCGGAGTGGCTGGCGAACGTAGTTCTGGTCAAGAAGTCAAGCGGAAAGTGGCGCATGTGCATCGACTTCATCGACCTCAATAAGCCCTGCCCCAAGGACAACTATCCTGTAATATTTCAAAAAAATAAAATATTATTTTTGAGAATTTTTGTAATTAAATAATAAAATATTGAATATTTTAATAAGGCGGTATAATTAAATACCGATAAATTGGGAAAATTTTTCAAAATTATGAAAATTACTAAAAAGAGGGCGCTTTATGTGATTTATGCAAATTATGACATTTTATGATTTATTATACACTAATTTTGTGCTAATCGCGATTAGATATCGCTAATCGGGCACTAAACGTGTTTTGTGCACATGACAGGCAAAAGTCTTTTTTTTCACACTTGTTACATTTTTCCTACATGATTCTTGTGTGTGGTTATTGCTTTGGGTTTCCTATTGCAAAGAGAAGAAAAGAAAAGAAAAGAAAACAAAGAGGGATAGGCAAGAGAGAGAAGAGAAGAGAGAGGGTGAAGGGTCAACCTTGACCATGGCTTATTCTCCCTTCATTATTTCCCCTTCATTTCTCCCTCTTCTTCCTCAGGCAGCCCCATCTCCCTCCTCCACAAATTACCTCACTTCATCACCAAAACAAACCCAAAACCCCATCTCCTTTTCACAAAAAATGTGCACAAGCTTACAAGCTACCCTTTGGACCAAGAAAGTTTGAGTTTTGGCGCTGTAGAGGATTCATGAGTGCAAAATGAAATAATTATTCCATTATTAGTGTAGAATTTCCATTTCCTTTAGCATCCATGTTAAATTAGAATCGATATTGTGTGGTTTTGGGAACTTTGAAAACTTTAAGTTGAGGATTAGAGTTTGAGTTGAACCCAAAGGTGAAATTAAGGTTAGTAGAGGCTATATAACCCCTGTGGTGATTGATTGGAGACCTAAACCAGAGACTAGAACCCCTATTAGTGAACTTAGAAACCCAATATCGGAAGAATTGTGAATTCTGTAAGTGTATATTGAAATCTGCTAACACTCGGGGACCTGAAAAATTATTTAGCAAAGACAGAGATACCAGCAGACACCTAAGAAGCATCACCCAAGACCCCATCCCCTATACCCTATACCTGGCCGCAGATTTAATCCAGGAGGCCGCAATTTGCGGCCTGGGTCCCACCATTTTGATTCGTATTTCTTTCATGGCTCTATCTCCAGTAAACTAGACCCTTGGCATATGCAGAATTGGCTAATTTGACCTAGGGTAAAATCTGGGACCATTTTCAAGAGTTGCAATTTTGATTCAGGGTTTTGTTTCTCGTATTTTGAATTCTGGATTGTTGTATCTATGTTTTACTTCGATCACTTGACGTCTGTACGACGATATCGAGGGTTGTTGGTGGTTTTGAAGGCGTGGTCCATAGGTTCTAACCTATAGGGTTTTAGCGTGTCGTTTTGGTTTTCTGATGTGATTTTAATACGCATTTGCGATTGGATTAAATGTGTAGGTACCCCACGTGATGTCGAGATGTTGAAGATGAAGATGGCGGCATCGGCATCGGCACATAAGAAGCAAGGTGAGTAAATTTATATCTACGGGGAGAAGTCGGGTGGATGGCGTATAGCACCCCCGCAAAGTCGTAAGAAATGATGTGATATGTTATAGATATGCATTTATATGTTATGGAGAGATTGAACACTTAGCAAGGGGAGCTTTAGGAGATCATGGTTTTAGTGTTAGCGAGAATTGAAGAAAGGACTTTAGGCTATTTCTTAGTCGTGAAACCCTAGAGTAAAGATTTGCCTACACGCACATATACATATTCGCATACATTTACTTTCTTGTGCGTATTGGGGACACACACACACACTGTAACAACTCCATTTTTAAAAGAATTGATTTAAATTCAATGTATACTTGGAGTATTTATTGTTGCTGATATCTCTTTAAGTATTTATTTCACTTCATAATTACAAGAAGGAGATTGTAGCTCATTGGTAATACCTTGCACTGTTGAACCAAGCTACCAAAGTTCAAATCCCATGCCCCACATTATTTTTGTTATTATTTTATTTTGATTTTTTAGAATACCAACCTTTACACGTGCGTTTCTCACAAAATTCCTTCTACACATAAAAAGTTAGATGTACCAAAAATCCCCCCAGGAAATCCCCCACCCGACGAGCCTTCGACTCGGCCCGACTCGGCCGAGTCGGCCGGCGGACCGGCCGACTCGGGCCGGCGCCGCCGGCCGGACTTGGCCGGACGGCCGAGTCGTCAACATAGGAAACGTGCATCTTGACTTGGTCTTCCCCCCTGCACACACTAAATTCCTTGACCGGTTACAGAAAGCCCAATAAATCTCTTTTACTCCAAAATTTAATGATTTTTAATAATTTTTATATATTTTTTTAAATATTTTTTAATTAAAACCCTAACCCCAGCCTAACCCTATATATACCCCCCATACCCTCTACCCTCTCATCCTAAATTCCTAAGTCCACTCTCTCAAAATTCCAAGAGAACTTTGGTACGTCGGAAAACGAGCGAAAGGCGAAGCGCTGACGAAATCGACGGCGAAATTCCGATTATCGCGCTAGGACCTCTCAACGACGATTCGACGCACCGGCAAACCCTCTACTTCCCCTTCACTCTCTAGTGTTGTCCAAACCCGTAAGTCCCTCTTTTCTACCTTTTTTTCTTTCATAAAAATACGACTTTACAAACCCGATGGAAATTGGAACAAACCGATTTCCGATTCGGTTTTCTATAAAATCTCACTTATCACCAATTCCATAATGCTTAAATATCTTCATGTTGACTATTAATCACTTAACAACTAATTTGAACAAGTTTTCTCACATGAAATGATAGCTTTTGCAATATATCGTATTCTTTCACTTAAATACCATATTGTTTAGTTTTCATATTTAACCCTTTAACATTGCTATACCTTAAAATAGTTCACGAGGTAATGACCTACCTCCACACACACTCATATGCAAACATAACACACTACCTTGAAAACTTAGAATACGATAAAACAAGATTTTACAATTAAATACCATTTTCTTAATAAAACCTTTTCTAAAAGTTTTAGGTTGCTGCACTTTTAAAACAAATATATTTTAATAGGAAAATACGATAAGTTGTGGACATCGATTGTTTATCTAAACCTGACTTTGTGGTTTCTAGGCTAGGCAAGTGAGCAAAGGTAACTTTAAAAGGCCCGTCTCAAGATTCGTGAGCGGATCCCTCCTTCCTCACTTGTACTTACCTGGCCACAATTGGCGGTGAAGAGACGATTTGAGGCTTCTAACAACTTGTTGTTTATATCATTTAAAATTAGTCTAGTTGAAATAAGAAAGCCTAAAACCTAAAATACGGAAAATCGACTTTTGCAAATAAATACCTTTTATTTTAATAAAACCGTATTCTAAAGGTTTTGTATTTATAAATCTTTACAAAGCGCCACTACAACCCACCTTTGGGGAACCCGTTAGGGATAGTACGGTTTATCATGCACCCTCAGTTTAGTAGTGCGAGATTCAGACCTCCGCAAGGAGCATTCGGTCTCGAAAGGTTTAAAATACTATATCTTAAGAAAATGATATTTTTTATATAAAATATCTATTGAAATTATTTTTGTATAAATATATGTATATTATCATTAAAAGATCTATTTTGTTATAATATAAATATCCCACTTTTTCTAAAAATCACAAGACTGGATTTTTACATTAAAATACCATGAATTTCAAATAAATCAATATTACAGATAAATACCTTTATTTATGGAATTAGAATATTTTCACTAAGAAATATCACAAAATAAAATTACACTCATTATAACTATAAAGACGAATAATAAATACTTGGGGTGTATCTTGAAAACTATACAAAAGTATTTTTACATAAAACCCCCTCAAGTTTTATAAATTACAATAAAGACCCTAACAATTATAGAACTTCGACTTACATTTCTTTTGGTCTGACTCGGGTTTGAGTCTGATTATTTCTGACTTGAATATGATTCATGTCAATCTACATTCTTTAATATTCAAACTTAATATGAACACATGAATCCCAGAATCCAGTAACAATCTATACAACTTGACTGAATCAAACCATGGATATACATCCATTATTCCGTTATTCCATTTACCTGATTATGCAGTTACAATCTGTTTACTGATATCATGGATTTGGTCGGTCATCCAACTTACACAATACAATACTACAATACAATCAAAACACTACGGGGTTTAAGGGGTAGATTGGTGCGGAAGGTGTTAGAAGTGACACGAGACGGTAAGATTAAGACACCTAACCTATATTCCGTTGCTGTTGTACCGTGGCTTAACGATTCCTTGTACATTCCGTTTGCCCTAGTCTCTAGCATACTGAGACCCCTCTCGTATACACTGGCATCCTTCCGTACCAAGCTACAAACAACAGCGTAAACACAATATTATACAACTTTAGAAGATACCTCTTATTATGTCTTTCTTCCTTACCTTTGGGACTTACCGAGCGACATGTTCGCTGACGACATTCTATTTCTTTCTTCTTTGAATGTCGTCAGGTATTTTGGACCCAGCAGAGATCGAGCCCACCGGTGAAGATTTGGAACAGTTTCACGAAGACCCCGAGCTCTAGACATTGTACCTTGTTCTATTCAGTATTTTCATTTTCTGTTATGCCATTGTTTAGGCATCGCTTTTCAATCCAGTTGTATTTACTTTTCATGCATTGTACAAAAGAATGTTATTAATAAAGTTGCTGTTATTTCTATATATCCTGTCTCTTGTGATTTACTTTTATATTGCTTAGATACGCTTAGCGTATGTACTTCTAAGTATATACGTAGCGGACCTCGTCACGTCCCCTTCGCCGTACACCGGGAAGCGGGGCGTGACAGGTTTTATTGGTGGCTCATGCAGGTCAGAGCTGTATAGAACCATACTATGCAGTTCTGTTCTGCGTGAACAACCTAAGCAATATAACACAAGAACCAGCAACTAAAACATTCTTTACAATTCATGTTTCTTGAATCTTACAAATTTCTATTCCTTGAATCTTATCATTTCATGTACTTGAATCTGTCCTAACCCAAATTTTTCTTCAAGGTTATGGATTCCCCGAACAACACCAGCACCAATGTCAACAACACACCTCCAGCACTACCTCTCACACCAGCTATTCCTGCGCCAACTACCGAGCAAACAGTGCTACTTGAGGCGATCTGCAGCCTTCTTGAGGGACAGCAACAACTCCTGAACCGTCCTGAGACCGACGCACCAGGGGTAAAGAAATTCAGGGCTTTACATCCCAAGCAGTTCTCTGGTAAAGGAAGCCCTCTTGAAGCGGAAGAATGGGCACAAAGCATAGAAGACGAACAGCTCAAGTGCCAGACATCGCTTGGGTCCGTGTGGCGAAACTACAGCTCACGGATAATGCTCGCAACTGGTGGAAGGCGGAAGAAAGGCGTCTGGTACAGCCGATTGAATGGAAGACTTTTCGCGAGAAGTTCGACGCGAAATACTTCCCTGTGACTGCCAAGTTTTCTATGGAGCAGCAGTTCATTCATCTACAACAGGGTTCAATGTGGGACAAATCAGTAGATGAGTACGACGCTGAATTCACCATACTAAGCCGGTAAGATATGTCACAACAGTTCAATTTTTTAATCTCATGTACTACACAGCTAACACAATCCTTAAACAGATTCGCGGCACACTTGATACCGACGGACGAGATCAGAGCCCGTCGCTTTCAGCAAGGTTTGGACACGGAGATTCAGGCTGCTCTAGCCACGGGAAAATTTCTGACTCATGAGGATGCTCTAGAAGCTGCCTGTAGTTATGAGGCAGTGATAAAAGCAAGGGGCAGACCTCAGTCTGCAGGAGTCAAGCGTCCTGCCAACCAGATGGCAGGTGGAGCCTCGTCCAGGCCACCTTTCGTGCCAAGGCGACCCGGAGTACCGAACCATCGTCCCAGCCCAGCCTTTTGCACCTACTGTAAGAGAACTGGACATATGATGAAAGGCTGCCGTCGAGCCAACCGTCTTTGCTTAGTCTGCGGCTCAGCTACTCATGATATTGGGTCTTGTTCCCAAAGACAAAACCCAGTTGCTGCACCCAGGCCAGCAATTACTTATCCACAGCAACCAGCTCTTCAGGCACCTGCTCCAAGACCTGCACTATCTGCACCACCCAGAGGACCACAAGCTGCACCACCTCCTCGTCAGTTCCATCAAGCTCAAAGGAACGTTCCGAGGAATGCACCTCAGGCCAGGAGGAATGTACCAAGGCGCCAGGCTTTCACGATGTCAGTGGAAGAAGCTGAGGCCACTGGCCAAGTCATCACTGGTAAACTTTTCTTTTCAAACTTTGCTTTCCTATCCTGCTACTTAGCTACATATTTTATACCTAAAACATATCCCACATACCTTAGGTACAATCTTAGTATCCTCAATCCCTGCACTTGCACTGTTTGATACTGGAGCATCACACTGCTTTATATCGCAACGGTTTGTCCGAACCCATGCGATTCCAGTCTCACCGCTTGTATCCAGCTGGAATGTCAGTTCAGGAAATGGCGTTCTAAAGGCAACTATAGGATACAGCTTGTGTCTAGTCGTCGTCTGCAGTCGAGAATTTTATGCTGACTTCAAAGTGCTGGACATACCGAACTTCGATGTGGTTCTAGGAATGGATTGGCTTGGAACTTTTTATGCTACCATAGACTGTCGTCAAAGGAGGGTAGTATTCCAGATTCCAGACCATCCGGTCTTCTATTTCAAAAGCGGAGACCGTACACTGGAGCCAAGTACCTACAAAGCGAAGCCAAGAGAAGCGGTAGTTGCAATAGCTCAAGCGGAGGAAGAATCAAGACCAGATGTGGTTCGAGAGTTCGACGATGTATTTCCTGACGATATATCAGGTTTGCCTCCCGATCGAGCTCTTGAATTCAGTATTGATTTAGTACCAGGAGCACAACCGGTGATCAAAGCACCCTATCGTTTAAGTCCGGAAGGTTTGAAGGAAGTCCGAACTGTTAGTGTATATGCCCTAGGGGCTATTATTGTATCATACTAGCTTGTATATTACTTAATGGAAGCTTGGGATATTCACAGTTATATAACAGTCTTGCTAAATATGGTAGTATGCTACTTGGTTTTATCTATCTTAATATGTGTGTACGTATTGATAGAGCCCTTAGGATCTTGCTTGACTACCAGCGTTGTGATGGCAGTCACACTAGTGGGGGCTGGGTAGTCTACAAGCACATCCTTTTCCAGGTCCCTAGTCATAGGATTATCGAGACAGGGTATCGATACTCCGGAGTAGACTAGTGTGTACGCTTCTCATCCCAGTTGGGGAAATGGTCTATCCCACAGTCATCAGTACGTCGTACTGGAGATAGTATACAGGTGCTCGTTGGGTTACGGGTACACTGGACAGGACTCGTGGGGAACTGTTGGTTGGTATTATACATGTCGTCAGTTAACAGTTCCCAGGTGACATGAGTACAGCATAGTCCGCAGACTTGACATTGCTACTTCGCCTTAAGTGTGTCCCACTGTTCTTAGATTGCTACCCTACCACGGCTCAAAGGAGTCGTGCAAACAGGTAGCAGTTGTCTTGAGCACTTGGAGGCAGTGGCGGTTAGACAGGATTCGTCTCTCCCGGTATTGGGAGTTGATATCGCGCTGTGTCAGAGAGCCATTATGCAAAGTCCCTGGCCAGGGCAAGCGAGATTTACTGGTAGGTTCCACTAGTTTCTCAAGGTGTAATGGGCTTCACTCCGACACGACTTATACCGCTTTTAGGGGACTGACGCTTGCCGCCCCCCTAGGCCCGATATGCGATAGTCTTAGATGAACCGACCGGACTGTACGGAGATTGTCATATCAGGATCAGTAGGAGTTCGGATGGGTTTCCTCATCGGCCTTCTTATCGACATCTACCTGGGGACCGTTACCTACAGCTAGTGCCGCTTGCGGTCTGTAGTTAAACCCACTGCCAGCGTAGTAGTCGAGTCTTTAGAATCCCACACAGAGAGTTTCCCTGCTCCAGGCGAAACGTTATAGAGGTCGTATGGTTTTACGACAAGGGTTCGGACGCATACGTGTTTAAACGCACGTACGACGTTCGGACAGTTTTTACTAGCCGGCTTTGGTTTAAGCCAGATTCTAGTATCGGGTTATTGGATTTATACAGTTTAAAGTTTTTCCGTGTTTTCACGGATAGGAGGGGCGTTCTCGTAATTTGGCGGGAAGCTTCTAGAAGTATGGTGACTTGAGGGTTTAGGTGGCATAAGCATTTATTGCTTTAGTGATTCATTTGTGTGATTCATCCATATCATTAATGCATCATTAAATGGTTAATGACTCATGTAGTGAATCACACATATTGAATTAATGAAGCATGATGATTAATCATTTTATTTATTTATTTGATAAATCATTATGCTTCATATATTCAAGAGAGATCATTATCTCATTCTCATTCTTATGCTCACCTTCTCTCTCCTCAAGCTCTCTCTCTTCAAACCCTAATCTACCCCTCTCATGTGTTGAGATCAAGGATTAGATAGACTAATTAATCCATAACCATACTCTATATCATCTAGGTGACTTTGATTAGCAACTAAAGAAACCTAGTTACCTCAAGATTAGAAGCAAAGCTTGGAGTAGAAGCTCTCGTGGTGGATCGTCTAGAGGAGGCCGACGAGGGGGTGGATAACGAAAAGACGAAGGACTAGGTTCACTAGGTATAATCTCTTCTCATAGTAGTTAACAACTCCTATGTATTTGTTAGTTATAGTTTAGCAAAGATTCTTCCGTTAGTCGATGTTAAGTTCAAACAAAATGATTGTTTTTCATATTTCCGCCTCCCCGCAACTTGTGGGGTGTAGTACATCGACTTACAGTGGTATCAGAGCCTCGCTAAACAATAACTAACTTATTAGCAAAGTCGTTACAATTTCGAACGCAAAACGAACCGTAAAAAATATTGTATTCACCAAGTTTCTGTCGAATTTAAATCGAGGTCTAAAAATTTTTCAGGGACCTCTAAAAATAAAAGCAGGGAAATATAAGAATACTGGAAAAAATTGGGTGCATGAATCGGCCAAACAGCCGCAGAACCGCGGCCGATCCCACCGATCCGCCGCGGATCCGCGGCCGAGTTGAAGCCTATTCAGCCCAATTTTCCCCAGTAACTTTTCTGTGAATATTTTGTCTTTTCTAGAATATTTATTTTCTGCTCAAGTCTCAGGTGCACAGAGAAGTTTTGGAGTAGAATCTAAAGTGTTTGCTCGATCGAAATGTACGATGTTTGCTAATTAGATTATATCTGTGAACTATATAATGTGTTCGTAAACCTCCCCTAACTGCTAGTATGTCGGTTGGCAAGGGGTTGCACATTTCTGTAATGATTTTACTGTTTGTGATTATGAACTGTATTGGATTGTTGTGATGATTATCCGGGGTTTGAGATGGGTTTCTATATTCATTCATTCGATGTAATTGTAATATGTTGTAATATTATTTTGCGGGGCACATCCAGGTTGCGGTTGTAGCCACCATTGTGTTATTTCATTTTACTGTTTTTTGCTCCTAGGATAGACCCAAGGTGGGGTGCACAAACTACCGGGTACTTTGAAGTGTAAGTCCACGTTTCCCACCCCGGTGCTTATGGGGAGGCGGAAAACATAATAAAAATTGGATTTTTATCAACTATAGGCAACATGGACGAAGCTTTAAGGATCTTTGCTAAACATAAACTTGCTAAAGCTAACTACAAAGTAGCTAAGTGATGGAAAGGTTATACCTTGAGCTCAAAGTCCTTCTCTCCTTGCTCCTAGGAATGGTAGAAAGAGGTCACCTTGCTTGTCTTCTCCCGTCAAAGAAGGATCCACCCGAAAGCCTCGACCTTTAGCTTCAACTCCAAGCTAGGAGTAACTAGAGTGCAAGAAATGCTAAGACTTGAACCCTAGAAGAGAGTAGAGAAGATCAAGTGAAGGTTTTTCTCAAGCTTTTTGTTTCTTAACACATGAGAGGGAGAGAGCTTGAGGGAGAGGATGAACAAGAGAGAGAAATGATATGAGAGAATGAATTATTAGTGAGCCATTCTCACTAATATGTGTGAATAATTTTAATTGAATAATTAGCTTGAAAATTGTCATGGTAAATCATGACATGACCATTATCATTTCAATTTTGCAAAGATCAAAGAGCATCTTCCAAATGAAATGATTATGGTCAAGTTGTCAACATGGTCAATAAGTCAATGAAGTCAAATTGTCAACAACAACAACCATGCACAATTATTAAGCTAATTATCAATTAACTATAATACACACATAAGCAATAGGGTTAATAAAATGACAATAACCATTAACCCAAAAAAAAAGTCCTCTCCCCCAATCTCAAGCAACTGTGCATACGCACCCGCATTCGTGATCCGAGGAACACGAATACACTGAGAAAAACCAATCTCAAATCATATACTAGGATCCGGCTTAAACCAAAGCCCGCTAGTATAAACTGTCCGGACAGCAAACGTGCACAAGTGCGCGGATGCGAACGAACCCTGTCGCAAAACCATGCGACCTCTACTCATTTTGCCTAAAGGCGAATAGCTCTCTGTGTGGGACTCTAAAGACTCGACACTACGCTGGCAGTGGGTTTAACCACAGACCGCAAGAGGCACTAGCTGTACGTAACGGTCCCCAGGTAGATGTCGATAAGAAGACTGACGAGGTGAACCCCATCTGCACTCCTACTGAGCCTGTATGTGACAGTCTCCGTACAGTCCGGTCTGTTCGTCTGATACATCGCATGGCGGGCCTAGGGGGCGGTGAACGTCAGTCCTCTAATAGCGGTACAAGTCGTGTCGGAGTGTAGCCCAGAACACCCTGAGATAACACTGGAAACCTACCAGTATATCTCGCTTGCCCTGGCCAGGGACTACTCGTGTAATGGCTCTCCTGGACACAGCGCGATGTCAACCCCCAATACCGGGAGAGACGAATCCTGTCTAACCGTCACTGCCTCCAAGTGCTTCGGGACTGCACCCAAAAACTACCTGTTTGCACGACTCCTTTGAGCCGTGGTAAGGTAGTAATCAAAGTGCAGTGGGAACACACTCGAGGCGAAGTGACAGTGTCAAGTCAGCGGACTAAGCTGTACTCATGTCACCTGGGAACTGATAACTGACGATAGGTATATTACCAACCAACAGTTCCCGACGAGTCCTGTCCAGTGTACTCGTAACCTAACGAGCACCCGCATACTATCCCAAGTACGACGTACTAACGGCTGTGGGACAGACCGTCTCCCACACTGGGATGAGAAGCGCATACGCTAGTCTACTCCGGAGTATCGATGCCCTGTCTCGATAGTCCAACGACCAGGGACCTGTATAAGGATATGCTTATAGATTACCCAGCTCCCACGAGTGCGAGCGCCATCACAACGCTGGTAATCAAGCAAAGATCCTAAGGGCTCTACTAATATGTATACCAGCAATATGCTAAAAGAAACACATGCACATATTAAAGCAGAGACAAACCAAGTAGCATACTACCATTTCGAGCAAGATTGTATATACAACTGTGAATATCCCAAGCTTCCATTAAGTAATATACAAGCTAGTATGATACAGTAATGGCCTCTAGGGCATATACACTAACAATCTCCCACTTGCACTAAGGCCATGTACTGGCGTATCGAAGACCTATCATCTCGATCAGCCGCTCGAACTGAGTCTGGGGCAAGGCCTTGGTGAATGGATCTGCTGTGTTATCCTCTGATGCAACTCTCCGGACCTCGATCTCCTGGCGATCCACGATCTCCCTGATCAGGTGATACCGCCTTAAGATGTGTCTGGATTTCTGATGGGATCTGGGTTCCTTCGCTAAAGCTATAGCCCCGTTGTTGTCGCAATACAGAGGTATTGGGTCAACAATGGACGGAACCACCTGAAGTTCTCTCAAGAACTTCCTCATCCAGACAGCTTCTTTTGCGGCATCAGATGCAGCGATGTATTCCGCTTCCATCGTCGAGTCAGCAACGGTTTCCTGTTTGGAGCTCTTCCAACACACCGCCCCTCCATTGAGGGTGAAGACAAAACCCGACATGGACTTGGAATCATCCTTGTCACTCTGGAAGCTGGAGTCAGCAAAGGCCTCAATCTGCAGGTCTTTTCCGCCATAGACCAAGAACATCTCCTTAGTCCTTCTCAGGTACTTGAGAATGTTCTTTACTGCTATCCAATGTTTCTCCCCTGGGTTTGACTGATACCTGCTTACTACACTCAGTGCATAAGCCACATCCGGTCTGGTACACAACATCGCATACATTATAGAGCCTACCGCAGAAGCGTAGGGTATAATAGACATGCGATCCCTCTCCAAATCATTCTTGGGAGACATCTCTTTGGAGAGGGTGATCCCGTGACAAGCCGGTAAATTACCGCGCTTGGAATCTTCCATACTGAATCTCTTCAGTATGGTGTCGATGTACCTGGACTGTGAAAGTCCCAATATCCTCTTGGATCTGTCACGGTAGATCCGGATACCCAGAATGTATGAGGCATCACCCAGGTCTTTCATGGAGAACCTGTGTGACAAGAACCCCTTGACAGATTGTAGCATAGGAATGTCATTTCCTATTAAGAGAATGTCATCTACGTATAAAACGAGGAATACCACAGTTCTCGCTACAAATCTACAATAGATGCACGGTTCATCTGGATTTTTGATAAAGCCAAATTCCTTGACCGTCTCATCAAAACAGATGTTCCAACTCCGCGATGCCTGCTTTAGTCCATAAATGGACTTAAGTAACTTGCACACCTTTCCGCTGCTCCCACTCTGAATGAAACCCTCTGGCTGATCCATATAGACACACTCCTCTAAATGACCATTTAGAAAAGCTGTCTTTACGTCCATCTGCCAAATCTCATAATCGTGGAAGGCAGCAATGGCAAGAAGGATCCGAATGGATTTCAGCATAGCTACTGGAGAAAAGGTTTCGTCATAGTCCAAACCAGGTCGCTGACGAAAACCCTTTGCTACCAGTCTAGCTTTATAAGTCTCAACCTGTCCATCTACACCAATCTTCCTTTTGAAGATCCACTTGCATCCTACGGGTTTTACCCCGTCTGGAGCAATGTCCAACGTCCATACTTTGTTGGTGTACATGGACTCCATTTCGGTCCGCATTGCATCCAGCCATTTTACCGAGTCGACGCTCTGAATGGCTTGCTGGAAGCTAGTAGGCTCATCACAATCTATGATGCAATCCTCTCTATCCCCGTCAATGAGAAAACCGTAGTATCTCTCGGGCGGATGAGACTGCCTACTACTCCTGCGGAGTGGCGTGGGAATGTCCTGATCTTTTGAACCCTCTGGATCAACCAAGCTTTCAGTAATAGCTCGTGGTTCTGGAATTTCTTCCAGTTCTATTGCGCTCCCACTTAATTCTTTTTCTATGAACTGGTGTTCTAGAAAGTGGGCATGGCGAGAAACAAGGATTTTTTGTTCCTCTTCGCAATAGAAGTAATATCCCTTGGAGTTCTTTGGATATCCCACAAACTTGCACTGTACTGAGCGTGCCTCGAGCTTGTCCGCATGCTGCTTTTTTACAAAAGCTGGACATCCCCATGTCTTAATATGATTAAGATAGGGTTTCTTCCCACACCACATCTGATATGGTGTAGTAGGCACAGTCTTAGTTGGAACCCGGTTCAAAAGGTATGCAGCTGATTCTAGCGCATATCCCCAAAACGATCGCGGCAACTCGGCATTACTCATCATGGACCGAACCATATCCAATAGGGTTCGGTTCCGTCTCTCCGATACACCGTTATGTTGCGGAGTGTATGGAGGAGTAAGCTGAGAGAGAATTCCATTCTCTTTTAAGTAATTCAGGAATTCGGCACTTAAGTATTCTCCTCCTCGATCCGATCTTAGGATCTTGATACTTTTGCCTGTTTGTTTTTCTACTTCATTCTTATATTCCTGGAATTTTTCAAAAGCCTCGGACTTATGTTTCATTAAGAAGACATAACCGTACCTTGAAAAGTCATCCGTAAAAGTAATGAAGTAAGAATAACCGCTTCGCGCATGTGTAGACATTGGACCGCACACGTCGCTGTGTACGAGTCCCAAGAGCTCGCTCGCTCTTTCTCCGTGTCCAGTAAACGGAGTCTTTGTCATCTTTCCCTTGAGACAGGATTGACAAGTTGCATACGATTGATATTCGAATGAATCCAAATATCCTTCTGTGTGTAACTTAGTCAACCTTCTCTCATTGATGTGACCCAGTCTACAATGCCATAAGAAAGTTTTATTGATTTCTGGAGACTTTCTTTTGTGTGTATTCTGGACATTGAAAATCTGTGGTTGGTTTAATACGTATATACCGTTGTTCAATGTACCTGACCCAATCAAAGCTTGATTAAGGTGAATGTTCACTACATTACTTACAAATGCAAATTCATAACCTTCTTTAGACAATAAAGATACAGAAATGATATTACAGGTTGCATTTGGTACATAATAACAACTACGCAAAACCAAAAAATGTCCATCTGATAATCCCAGGTGATAGTCCCCCACGGCCTCAGCATCCATGCTAGCACCGTTCGCAACTCTGAGGGTCATATCACCTGCCTTCAAAACTCTACGCTTTCTCAACGCCTGCAAAGAATTACAGATATGAGATCCTGATCCGGTATCCAATACCCAGGAAGTAGAGTTTATTGATAGACAGTTTTCAATAACATACACACCTGAAGCTGAAGCTGCAACTCGCTTCAAATCCTGTGTTCTGGCTTTCCAAGCCTTGCAATCCTGTTTCCAGTGACCACTTCTGTGACAGTAGAAGCATTCTTCCTTCCCCACCAGCTTTCCCGCTACCTTTGTTGCTTTTCCTTTTCCCTTCGTATCCACTTTACTGACACCGCCTCTTGGTTTGGCGGGGGCTTTCTTCTTCTTGCCCTTGGCTTTCGCCCTGGACCTAGAAGAGGAAGATCCTCCTACAAACAAAGTGGATGTCTCCCTACCCGTCTGTAGGGTGCCCTCAGCAATCCTCAACATGTTCAGAAGTTCGGAAAGTTCAACCTCCTTTCCTTGCATGTTGAAGTTAAGAATGAACTGGGCGTAAGTGGAAGGAAGGGACTGGAGAATCAAATCAGTATAGAGTTCATTCTCCAACGTGGTCCCAAGGTCCGCGAGCTCCTCAATGTAGCCAATCATCTTAAGCACGTGTTCCGCTACCGATGATCCGACGGCCAATCTTGCCGAAAAAAGCTTCTTCGACACTTCGTATCTTGCGATACGAGACTGCTCTCCATACAGTTCTTTTGTATGGAGAAATATGGACTCTAGGTCCATATTCTCGTGCCTCCTCTGATGTTCGTTGTCCATCGAGGCTAGTACGAGGCATCTGGCCCTCGCGCAATCTATCTCCCATGTCTTATGGATTTCTACATCCGCGACGCTGGAGGTGGGACCTGGGACAGGGAGAGCTTTGGTGGTAAGTACATACCCCAACTTATCATAAGTGATAGCCATCTTGACATTCCTGAGCCAATCTTTGTAGTTTGGCCCTGTCAGTTTATTTTTATCTAATAATAACTTAAGTCCGGTCATCTTGAATGGTCGCTGCAATTAGGAGAGAGAAAAGAAACACTTTAGCATGATGCTCTTGCAAGTTTAGAGTGGTTTTTAATTTGTCTAAACTGGATGGCTCCCACTGTCTCTCGAATCCCTTCTCAAACCGTAAAGAAAGGATTAGTCAGGATTACTCTCACCGTACAATACTTGCTTAACCGTTCAGCCAGGCCAGTGTCGGTACTTCGAGGGAGGTTTTCCAACGCTTTCGCGAAGTTCCTTAATTAAGTAACCCTTTTTCCCTGTGGGCGTAGCCCCGCTAACACCTTTCTAGGCACCTACTAGGTTTATAGCATTGATCGTTAAGTGAGAGTTTTCCCGAGGAGTAGCATATACTCACAGTAGGATCGGGATCCAAATATCATCGCGTGATAAAACCGAAGGAATCCTACCAGAATCATCACACTCCAAATGGTATGCAAGGCTAGCAAGTTTCAGTACTTATGAAACTCCTGATGTGGATTTTTGCCCCATGCTCTTATGACCTTGACTTTGGCCAAAATATCATAAGTCACATGTCAAGTTCTACCCGTCATTCTCCTGGTTAATTTGGACCCACCCGTACCTACCCTTGACTTTGGCCAAAATGGCAGCACGACTGTCCCAAATCAACGCATCTATCTATGCTGCACATGAATACCCAAACGCTACCAATCACTATGCCTTGACTTTGGCCAAAATACATAGCTTGAATACTTTTGACCATTCATGTGGAATGACGGAGGGCTACGAATGGTTTTGGCGAAACCGTGAACGTAGTGAACTTGATATAATCGATGGAACGAGATAGCTTTTAAAAGGAGTGGTTCAAGCTCCGCGTTTAAAAGTTTAGTTTTGAAAAGAACCGAGTGGTTTTCAAAGTGTTCCAATCGACTTTTACTTGGTTTATTTCTTGCATTAGTTCTTTTAATGCGTCCCATCATTTGATCCTACCATTGCAGAAAACAACCAAAATATGACGTACGCTTATGCCATTCGCATTCGCCACGGGGCCCCGTCATCACCCGTTAGGTTACTTAACTAACGACAGAGCGGGGGCTGGGCTAGCGCGGCTGTAAAACATAAGCAACGCCTAAATAGTTATTATATATATATAGCAATGATAGACATTACAGATCACAGATGAATACATTGGATATACTAGGAATCCGCAATGCGTTCGAGCCCGCAACGTAAAGCGGATTACACGGTCGCGGTGAATAGCCAATACCCCACCCAAGACCCCTACGGGTGCGGCAAACTACCCGCCAAGCACCCGAAGCGAAGCAACCTCCCTCACCACCGTGAGTAGGCCACTCGGCACTTCGAGATACCCGGTAGTTTGTGCATCCCTTCCATGGGTCTATCCTAGGAGCAAAAACAGTAAAAAGAATTATACAATGACGGCTACAACCCCGACCCGGTTGTGCGGCCATACAAATAATATTATTACATCAATTTACATGTTACAAATGAATGAAAGAAAAATAACGCTCATCTCACATCCACCCCGGCTATTCACCCGCGACAATCCAATCAATTCATATCCACAAACCAATAACAATCACAGATCACAGAGATGTATAACCCCGACTAATCGACTTATAGCGATTAACCGACGTTCAATACATACAAGCATCACAGATATAACCGATATAGTTAAAGTGTAGTGAAGTTCCGAAAAAATACGGATTTATAGGCCCCCAAAAGTAAATTTTAGTTCTGGAAAATCTGGGCACATATAACATATCCTAAAAATCCCAAAACCAACACAGGAACACACTGCACCAAAATCGAGGCAGAGAAGAGACAATACGGCCGCGGATGCGCGGCGCAATAGCTTCCTAGCGCCGCGGATCCGCGCCCATTTGGTCGACTCTCTGTCTCGTTTTTGGTGGTGTTCTTAACAAAACCCTGAGATAATTTTTGGTGTATAACAAATTTTATTTTGACCAGAAAAAAAATTAACAGAAACTTAGGGTTTTGCGAGTTTGGTTTTTCGATTTTCCGGTTTCGAAACTTCGTTACACTTAACTACTTAGCTAGTTTAGGTTTAGTTAGGCTCTGATACCACTGTAAGTCCACGTTGCCCACCCCGGTGCTTACGGGGAGGCGGAAAACATAATAAAAATTGGATTTTTATCAACTATAGGCAACATGGACGAAGCTTTAAGGATCTTTGCTAAACATAAACTTGCTAAAGCTAACTACAAAGTAGCTAAGTGATGGAAAGGTTATACCTTGAGCTCAAAGTCCTTCTCTCCTTGCTCCTAGGAATGGTAGAAAGAGGTCACCTTGCTTGTCTTCTCCCGTCAAAGAAGGATCCACCCGAAAGCCTCGACCTTTAGCTTCAACTCCAAGCTAGGAGTAACTAGAGTGCAAGAAATGCTAAGACTTGAACCCTAGAAGAGAGTAGAGAAGATCAAGTGAAGGTTTTTCTCAAGCTTTTTGTTTCTCAACACATGAGAGGGAGAGAGCTTGAGGGAGAGGATGAACAAGAGAGAGAAATGATATGAGAGAATGAATTATTAGTGAGCCATTCTCACTAATATGTGTGAATAATTTTAATTGAATAATTAGCTTGAAAATTGTCATGGTAAATCATGACATGACCATTATCATTTCAATTTTGCAAAGATCAAAGAGCATCTTCCAAATGAAATGATTATGGTCAAGTTGTCAACATGGTCAACAAGTCAATGAAGTCAAATTGTCAACAACAACAACCATGCACAATTATTAAGCTAATTATCAATTAACTATAATACACACATAAGCAATAGGGTTAATAAAATGACAATAACCATTAACCCAAAAAAAAAGTCCTCTCCCCCAATCTCAAGCAACTGTGCATACGCACCCGCATTCGTGATCCGAGGAACACGAATACACTGAGAAAAACCAATCTCAAATCATATACTAGGATCCGGCTTAAACCAAAGCCCGCTAGTATATACTGTCCGGACAGCAAACGTGCACAAGTGCGCGGATGCGAACGAACCCTGTCGCAAAACCATGCGACCTCTACTCATTTTGCCTAAAGGCGAATAGCTCTCTGTGTGGGACTCTAAAGACTCGACACTACGCTGGCAGTGGGTTTAACCACAGACCGCAAGCGGCACTAGCTGTACGTAACGGTCCCCAGGTAGATGTCGATAAGAAGACTGACGAGGTGAACCCCATCTGCACTCCTACTGAGCCTGTAAGTGACAGTCTCCGTACAGTCCGGTCTGTTCGTCTGATACATCGCATGGCGGGCCTAGGGGGGCGGTGAACGTCAGTCCCCTAATAGCGGTACAAGTCGTGTCGGAGTGTAGCCCAGAACACCCTGAGATAACACTGGAAACCTACCAGTATATCTCGCTTGCCCTGGCCAGGGACTACTCGTGTAATGGCTCTCCTGGACACAGCGCGATGTCAACCCCCAATACCGGGAGAGACGAATCCTGTCTAACCGTCACTGCCTCCAAGTGCTTCGGGACTGCACCCAAAAACTACCTGTTTGCACGACTCCTTTGAGCCGTGGTAGGGTAGTAATCAAAGTGCAGTGGGAACACACTCGAGGCGAAGTGACAGTGTCAAGTCAGCGGACTAAGCTGTACTCATGTCACCTGGGAACTGATAACTGACGATAGGTATATTACCAACCAACAGTTCCCGACGAGTCCTGTCCAGTGTACTCGTAACCTAACGAGCACCCGCATACTATCCCAAGTACGACGTACTAACGGCTGTGGGACAGACCGTCTCCCACACTGGGATG
This sequence comes from Agapanthus africanus, assembly GCA_030015575.1. NCBI lineage: Eukaryota > Viridiplantae > Streptophyta > Magnoliopsida > Asparagales > Amaryllidaceae > Agapanthus > Agapanthus africanus. The sequence goes on from JASDDO010000029.1 coordinate 311,455,460, forward strand.
AGAAGCACATACGCTAGTCTACTCCGGAGTATCGATGCCCTGTCTCGATAGTCCAACGACCAGGGACCTGTATAAGGATATGCTTATAGATTACCCAGCTCCCACGAGTGCGAGCGCCATCACAACGCTGGTAATCAAGCAAAGATCCTAAGGGCTCTACTAATATGTATACCAGCAATATACTAAAAGAAACACATGCACATATTAAAGCAGAGACAAACCAAGTAGCATACTACCATTTCGAGCAAGATTGTATATACAACTGTGAATATCCCAAGCTTCCATTAAGTAATATACAAGCTAGTATGATACAGTAATGGCCTCTAGGGCATATACACTAACATGAAGTGTTTAGTGGCCTACTCACGTTGTTGAGGGAGACCGCTTCACTTCGGGTACTTGGCGGGTAGTTTGCCGTACCCGTAGGGGTCTAGGGTGGGGTAATGGCTATTCATCACAACTGTGTAATCCGTCTTTCGTTGCAGGCTCAAAAGAAACGCGGATTGCTTGCATATCCAATAATATTCATCTGTGATCTGGAATGCCTATTATTGCGTCTGACGAATGTACAATATCTATATATGATAGCTATTTAGACGTCACTTATGTTTTACACCCGCGCCAGCCCAGCCCATGCTCTGTCGTTAGTTAAGTAACCTAACGGGTGATGACAGGACCCAGTGGTGAATGCGGATGGCATAAGAAGACGTTGTATTTTCGTTGTTTTCTGCAATGATAGGTTAAATGATGGGACGCATTATTATTAATGCAAAGAAAATAAACCAAAGTTGAATCGGTGGAACAGTTTAAAAGAAACCACTCGGTTATTTTTTAAAACAGAAGATATTTTAATTGCGGAGTTTTAACCACTCCTTTTAAAAGCTATCAGGTTCCTTCAGTCATATCAAGTTCACTACGTTCACGGTTTCGCCAAAACCATTCGTAGCCCTCCGTCATTTCATTTGGGTATTCAGTAGTATTCAAGCTATACATTTTGGCCAAAGTCAAGGCATAGTATTTGGTAGCTGCTGGGTATTCATTTGTTGCATAGATAGATGAGTTAGTTTGGGGCAGTCGTATCATCATTTGACCAAAGTCAGGGGTATGTACGGATGGGTTCAAATTAACAAGATAATGATGGGTAGAACTTGACATGTGACTTATGACATTTTGACCAAAGCCAAGGTCATAAGAGCATGGGGCAGAAATTTATATCGGGAATTTCTAAAGAAACTGAAATTTGCAAAGAGATGCATACCATTTGGAGTTTGATGAATATTGGTAGGATTTCTTCAACATTATCACACGATGATATTTGGATCCCGATCCTACTGTGAGTATATGCTACTCATCAGGAGATTCGTCACTTAACGATCAATGCTATAAACCAAGTAGGTGTCGAGAAATGTGTCAGCGGGGCTACGCCCCCAGAGAAAAAAGGTTATTTAATTAAGGAATTTCGCGAAAGCGTTGGAAAACCTCCCTCGAAGTACCGACACCGGCCTGGCTAAACGGTTAAGCAAGTATTGTACAGTGAGAATAGTTCTGGCTAGTTCTTACTTTTTGGTTTGAGGAAGGATTCGAGAAACAGTGGGAGCCATCCAGTTTAGATAAACTAAAAACCACTCTAAACTTGCAAGAGCATCATGCTATTGTGTTCCCTCTCTCTCTCATTGCAGCGACCCAAAACATGACAGGACTTAAGTTACTATTAGAGAAAAATATATTGACAGGGCCAAACTATAAAGATTGGTTGCGGAATGTCAAAATGGCTTTGACCTATGACAGATTGGGGTATGTCCTCACCGCTAAGGCACCTGCAGTCCCAGGTCCCAAATCCAGTAATGCGGATAAGGAAATCCGCAAAACCTGAGAGTTAGATTGCGCGAAGGCCAAGTGAATCGTGCTTGCCTCGATGAATAATGAACATCAGAGGTGGCACGAGGATATGGATCTTGGTGCCATATTTCTCCATACAAAGGAACTTTATGGAGAGCAATCTCGTATAGCAAGATACGAGACCTCAAAGAACTTGTTTCAAGCGAGGTTGGCCGTCGGATCATCTGTAGGAGAACATGTCCTAAAGATGATTGGCTATATAGAAGAGCTCGCAGACCTTGGGATGACTTTGGATAATGAGCTCTATACAGACCTGATTCTCCAGTCCCTCCCTTCCACCTATGCCCAGTTTATTCTGAATTTCAACATTCAAAGAAAAGAAGTTGAACTTTCAGAACTCCTTAACATGTTGAGGAGTGCAGAGGGCACCTTGCAGAAGGCAAGGGAAACACACACTATGTTTGTTCATGGTGCTTCTTCTTCCGGGTCCAAGGCTAAGGCCAAAGGAAGGAAGAATAAGGCCGCCACCAAACCTAGAGGAGGTGTTAGCAAGGTGGGAGTGAAGGGAAAGAAAAAGATTGCGGTACCAGTAGTGGCCAAGGATGAGTGCTTCCATTGTCATAGGAAAGGGCACTGGAGGAAAGATTGCAAGGCGTGGAACGCCAAGAACCAGGAACCGAAGCAAGCTGTGGCTTCGACTTCAGGTGTGTTTGTAATTGAGAATTGTCTGTCAATCAACTCTACTTCTTGGGTATTGGATACCGGATCAAGATCTCATATATGCAATTCATTGCAGGCACTGAGAAACCGTAGAGTGCTGAAGGTTGGTGATATGACCCTGATGGTTGCTAACGGAGCTAGCGTCGGAACTATGTCCGTAGGGGATTATCACCTGGGATTGACGAGTGGACATATTTTGGTTTTACATAACTGTTTTTGTGTACCTAGTTTAACGTGTAATATCATATCAGTTTCCTTGTTATCAAATAAAGGTTATGATTTCATGTTTATAAGTGATGTTGTTAACATCCACCTTAATCATACTTTGATTGGGTCCGGTACACTGGATAACGGTATATATGTCTTAAACCAACTACAGATTTTCAATGTCCAGAATACACTAAAAAGAAAGTCTCCAGATTTAAATAAGGATTTCTTATGGCATTGTAGACTAGGTCACATCAATGAGACAAGGTTAACTAAGTTACATAGAGAAGGATATTTGGACTCGTTCGAATATCAAACTTATGCCACTTGTCAATCATGTCTCAAAGGAAAGATGACAAAGACTCCATTCACTGGACATGGAGTAAGAGCGAGCGAGCTCTTAGGACTCATACGCAGCGATGTATGTGGTCCAATGTCTACACATGCAAGAGGTGGTTTTTCCTATTTCATTACTTTTACGGATGATTACTCTAGGTACGGATTCATTTTTCTGATGAAACATAAATCCGAGGCTTTTGAGAAATTCCAAGAGTATAAGAATGAAGTAGAAAACCAAACCGGCAAAAGTATCAAGACACTAAGATCTGATCGAGGTGGTGAATACTTAAGTGCCGAGTTCCTAGGTTACCTAAAAGAGAAAGGAATTCTCTCTCAGCTTACTCCTCCATATACTCCACAGCATAACGGTGTATGGGAGAGAAGGAATCGAACCCTATTAGATATGGTACGTTTCATAATGAGTAATGCTAAGTTACCGCGATCTTTCTGGGGTTATGCGCTAGAATCAGTGGCATATCTTCTGAACAGGGCTCCTAACAAGACTGTACCTACCACGCCATATCAGATGTGCAGTGGGAAGAAACCCCATCTTCAGCATATGAAGATATGGGGATGTCCAGCTTTTGTTAAAAAGCAGCATGCGGACAAGCTCGAGGCACGATCAGTACAGTGTAAGTTTGTAGGATATCCAAAGAACTTCAAGGGATATTATTTCTATTACGCAGAGGAACAAAAGGTTTTTGTTTCTCGTAATGCCCATTTTCTAGAACAGCAGTTTTTAGAAAAGGAAACAAGTGGGAGCGAAATAGAACTGGAAGAAATTCCAGAACCACAAACTACTACTGAAAATTTGGTAGAACCAGTAGTTCAAGAAGAACAGGACATTCCCGCACCCCTCCGCAGGAGTAGTAGGCCGTCTCACCCGCCTGAGAGATACTACGGTTTTCTCATAGATGGGGATAGAGAGGATTGCATCATTGATGATGATGAACCTACTAGCTTCCAGCAGGCCATCCAGAGCGGTGACTCGGTACGATGGCTAGATACAATGAGGACCGAAATGGAGTCCATGTACACCAACAAAGTATGGACTTTGGACTTTGCTCTAGGTGGGGTAAAACCCATAGGATGCAAATGGATCTTCAAGAAAAAGATTGGTGTAGATGGACAGGTGGAAACCTATAAGGCTAGACTTGTTGCAAAGGGTTTTCGTCAAAGACCTGGTTTGGACTATGACGAAACTTTTTCTCCAGTGGCTATGCTCAAATCCATTCGGGTCCTTCTTGCTATTGTCGCCTTCCATGATTATGAGATCTGACAGATGGACGTAAAGACGGCTTTTTCTAAATGGTAATTTGGAAGAGTGTGTCTATATGGATCAGCCAGAAGGTTTCAATCAGAGTGGGAGCAGCGGGAAAGTATGCAAGCTGCTTAAGTCCATTTATGGACTAAAACAGGCATCGCAGAGTTGGAACATCTGTTTTGATGAAACGGTCAAAGAATATGACTTTATCAAAAATCCAGATGAACCATGTATATATAGTAAAATTGTAGCACGAACTGTCGTATTCCTCGTCTTGTACGTGGATGGCATTCTATTGATAGGAAATGACATTCCTATGCTACAATCTGTCAAAGGATTCTTGTCACACAGGTTCTCCATGAAAGACCTGGGTGATGCCTCTTACATTCTGGGGATCCGGATCTATCGTGATAGATCCAAGAGGATGTTGAGACTTTCGCAGTCCAGATATATCAACACTATACTGAAAAGATTCAGTATGGAAGATTCAAAGCGCGGTAATCTACCAGCTTGTCACGGAATCACCCTCTCCAAAGAGATGTCTCCCAAGACTGATTTGGAAAGAGAACGCATGTCTATTATACCCTACGCTTCTGCGGTGGGCTCTATAATGTCTGCGATGTTGTGCACCAGACCAGATGTAGCTTACGCACTGAGCGTGGTAAGCCGGTATCAGTCAGACCCAGGGGAGAATCACTGGATAGTAATGAAGAACATTCTCAAATACCTGAGAAAGACTAAGGAGATGTTCTTGGTTTACGGCGGAAAAGACCTCAAGATCGAGGCCTTTGCTGATTCCGGCTTCCAGAGTGATAAGGATGACTCCAAGTCCATGTCGGGTTATGTCTTTACCCTTAATGGAGGGGCGGTGTGCTAGAAGAGTTCCAAATAGGACACCGTTGCAGACTCGATGATGGAAGCGGAGTATATTGCTGCTTGCGATGCCGCAAAAGAAACGGTCTGGATGAAGAAGTTCCTCACAGAACTTCTGGTGGTTGCTACCATTGTTGATCCAATACCTCTGTATTGTGACAACAACGGAGCTATAGCTTTAGCAAAGGAACCAAGGTCCCATCAGAAGTCCAGACACATCTTAAGGCGGTATCACCTGATCAGGGAGATCGTAGATCGCCGGGAGATTGAGGTCCGGAGAGTTGCTACAGAGGAGAACATTGCTGATCCATTCACAAAGGCCTTACCTCAGATTCAGTTCGAGAGGCTACTCGAGATCATCGGACTTCGATATGCCAGTACATGGCCCTAATGCAAGTGGGAGATTGTTAGTGTATATGCCCTAGGGGCCATTATTGTATCATACTAGCTTGTATATTACTTAATGGAAGCTTGGGATATTCACAGTTATATAACAGTCTTGCTAAACATGGTAGTATGCTACTTGGTTTTATCTATCTTAATATGTGTGTACGTATTGATAGAGCCCTTAGGATCTTGCTTGACTACCAGCGTTGTGATGGCAGTCACACTAGTGGGGGCTGGGTAGTCTACAAGCACATCCTTTTCCAGGTTCCTAGCCATTGGATTATCGAGACAGGGTATTGATACTCCGGAGTAGACTAGTGTGTACGCTTCTCATCACAGTTGGGGAGATGGTATGTCCTACAGCCATCAGTACGTCGTACTGGAGATTGTATACAGGTGCTCGTTGGGTTACGGGTACACCGGACAGGACTCACGGGAAACTGTTGGTTGGTATTATACCCGTCGTCAGTTAACAGTTCCCAGGTGACATGAGTACAGCATAGTCCGCAGACTTGACACTGTTACTTCGCCTCGAGTGTGTCCCACTGTTCTTAGATTGCTACCCTACCACGGCTCAAAAGAGTCGTGCAAACAGGTAGCAGTTGGGTGCAGTCCCGAGCACTTGGAGGCAGTGGCGGTTAGACAGGATTCGTCTCTCCCGGTATTGGGAGTTGATATCGCGCTGTATCAAAGAGCCATTACGCAAAGTCCCTGGCCAGGGCAAGCGAAATTTACTGGTAAGTTCCACTAGTTTCTCAAGGTGTAATGGGCTTCACTCCGACACGACTTATACCGCTTTAGGGGACTGACGCTTGCCGCCCCCTAGGCCCGATATGCGATAGTCTTAGACGAACAGACCGGACTATACGGAGATTGTCACATCAAGATCAGTAGGAGTTCGGATGGGTTTCCTCATCGGCCTTCTTATCGACATCTACCTGGGGACCGTTACGTACAGCTAGTGCCGCTTGCGGTCTGTGGTTAAACCCACTGCCAGCGTAGTAGTCGAGTCTTTAGAGTCCCACACAGAGAGTTTCCCTGCTCCAGGCGAAACGTTATAGAGGTCGTATGGTTTTACGACAAGGGTTTGGACGCATATGTGTTTAAACGCACGTACGACGTTCGGACAGTTTTTACTAGCCGGCTTTGGTTTAAGCCAGATTCTAGTATCGGGTTATTGGATTTATACAGTCTAAAGTTTTTCCGTGTTTTAACGGATAGGAGGGGCGTTCTCATAATTTGGCGGGAAGCTTCTAGAAGTATGGTGACTTGAGGGTTTAGGTGGCATAAGCATTTATTGCTTTAGTGACTCATTTGTGTGATTCATCCATGTCATTAATGCATCATTAAATGGTTAATGACTCATGTAGTGAATCACACATATTGAATTAATGAAGCATGATGATTAATCATTTTATTTATTTATTTGATAAATCATTATGCTTCATATATTCAAGAGAGATCATTATCTCATTCTCATTCTTATGCTTACCTTCTCTCTCCTCAAGCTCTCTCTCTTCAAGTCCTAATCCTCCCCTCTCATGTGTTGAGATCAAGGATTAGATAGACTAATTAATCCATAACCATACTCTATATCATCTAGGTGAATTTGATTAGCAACTAAAGAAACCTAGTTACCTCAAGATTAAAGGCAAAGCTTGGAGTAGAAGCTCTCGTGGTGGATCATCTATTACATAGAGGAGGCCGACGAGGAGGTGGATAACGAAAAGATGAAGGACTATGTTCACTAGGTATAATCTCTTCTCATAGTAGTTAACAACTTCTATCTATTTGTTAGTTATAGTTTAGCAAAGATTATGTTAAGTTCAAACAAAATGATTGTTTTCATATTTCCGCCTCCCCGCAACTCGTGGGGTGTAGTACATCGACTTACACGAACACAGTTGGACGAATTACTAGCGAAAGGATGGATTCGTCCCAGCACTTCAAGTTGGGGATCACCTGTATTACTTGTGAAGAAGAAGGAAGGTTCATACAGAATGTGCATCGATTACAGAGCCTTGAACGAAGTCACTATAAAGAACAAGTATCCACTTCCGCGCATCGATGATTTATTCGATCAGCTAAGTGGATCTTGTGTTTTCTCTAAATTAGATCTTCGTTCAGGTTATCATCAAGTGAAGATCAAGGAAGCTGATATTCACAAAACAGCTTTCAGAACTCGCTATGGACATTACGAATTTCTAGTGATGCCATTTGGAGTGACCAACGCACCCGCAATATTCATGAACCTAATGAATCAAGTTTTCCGGGAGTACTTAGACAGGTTTGTTGTCATCTTCATCGACGACATCCTGGTGTATTCTAAGAGTCGGAAAGAACATGCAGAGCACCTACGAATTGTCCTAGAAACTCTTCGACAACATCAGCTTTATGCCAAGTACAGCAAGTGCGAGTTTTGGCTAAATCAAGTTGGCTTTCTTGGACATATCGTATCAGGAGAAGGAATCTCTGTGGATCCAGCGAAAGTTTCAGCAGTTAGCGAATGGCCTACACCAAAGTCAGTGAAGGATATTCGGAGTTTCTTGGGTTTAGCTGGATATTACAGAAGGTTTATTGAAGGCTTTTCGAAGATAGCAACGCCCCTGACCAAGCTCACACGTAAAGATGAAGAATTTGTGTGGTCAGAAGCATGCGAACAAGCTTTCGTAGAACTCAAGTCAAGGTTGACATCAGCACCTATTCTCGTCATACCGGATCAATCTGGAGGATTCGAAGTGCATTGCGATGGATCCGGTAAGGGATTAGGCTGTGTTCTACATCAGCACGGTAAGGTTGTGGCTTATGCTTCAAGACAGCTGAAGATTCATGAGCGCAATTATCCGACGCATGATCTGGAGTTGGCAGCCGTCATCTTTGCCCTCAAGATTTGGCGTCATTATCTACTCGGTGAACGAGTGAACATCTACACAGATCATAAGAGCCTGAAGTACGTGTTTACTCAGAAGGAGTTGAATATACGGTAGAGAAGATGGTTAGAACTCATGGCGGACTTTGACATCAACTTGCAATATCACCCAGGAAAGATGAATGTAGTACCTGATGCTCTTAGTCGCCAACCATTATCGATGAATCTCACCACTCAGTGGAAGCTTCAACAAGACTTGCATCAGATGGAGATTGAAGTAATCATGCCAGGTAATGCTTCAAGTTTGATGAATTTACAAGTTCAATCAACCATTGTCAATCAGATCAAAGCAGCTCAAGCAAGCGATGCTAAGTTGCAAAAGATCAGAGAACAAGTGGAGAATGGACTCAGAACAGACATCGTCATCGATGAAGACGGATCTTTGAGATACGGTAGCAGATTGTGTGTACCAAAAGGTCCTGTTCGGGAAGAGTTAATGAAAGTAGCTCACAGCTCTCCCTACTCAGTACACCCTGGAGGTACCAAAATGTACAAAGATCTACGTCAGAATTATTGGTGGCATGGAATGAAGCGTGAAGTAGCCAGAAGCGTCGCAAAATGCTTGGTGTGTCAGCAAGTAAAGGCTGAACATCACAAGACTGCTGGATTACTTCAACCGTTACCAATCCCAGAATGGAAGTGGCAACACATCACGATGGATTTTGTGGCTGCTCTTCCGCGCAGCACAAAGGGTAACGATACTGTATGGGTCATTGTGGATCGACTCACAAAGTCGGCTCACTTTATCCCATTTCGAGTTGGCCAATCAACTGAGACACTAGCAAAGAAGTACATGGAGGTAATAATCTAATTAAGATTTAAACTCTTCATAATGTATTATCTCTGATACCCATGAACTCATACAGGAAATTATGAGACTTTACGGAGTACCGGTCTGCATTGTCTCCGATCGTGACACCTGATTCAGTGATTTAGCGTGCTTGCGCTTTCTAAAAGATAGATCAAAAATATTTGTAACCGCAATCAAGAACGGCGTCGCATGAAGCTAGCCGGTGAGTACGGGTCGGTCCACAGGGATTTTGTGAATCTCCTAGTCGCGCTAACGAGTTAATTCCGAAGGGTGTTCGGATTGATTATTAAATCTAAAAACCTAATTAATCTATATCTAAGTCTTGCTAGAGTTAGGTCTAGGTTAAGTTTGGAAAGTCTATAAATCTCACCGCTTTCTATACCCATATGAAGATCTAATTAGGTGTTATGGTAAATATTAATAAAAGGGATTATGATAATTGGGAAGATTGTTCTTCCTCTAGATCCTTGTCCTTCCTTTCTTAATCTTTACCCTAACCTCCATGGAAAACCTTAAAATCCGGGCCTTTAGACTACGGTATCACCGCTATCTCGTGGGTAGAGTGCCGTAGGGAGCGGAATAAGAAGGTATGCATGGAGTTCTATGAAAATATATGACGGGCAAGAAAGGGGATGAGAGATCTTCGTCTCTCAAACCTTCCCCAGATCTAACCCTAACAAGCGAGGAGACTACTCACTCATTAGGGAATTGAAATACATTTATCTAGGGCAGAGAATAAAAGATTAACTAGGGCAAGGAATTAAATTTATCTAGGGCACGAATAGAAAATTAACCTAGGGCAGAAAATAAAGAACTTACAAAAAATGATGCTCTCCAAAAGAATGCTGAAATTTATTAATGAAGTGAAGCATAGCCTTTACAATGATTTAGAGTTCCTATTTATAAAGGATAGGAAACCCTAGGTTACAATTGATTCACATGTCTACATTTACCAAAATATCTTTAGGAAGACCTAGTCAAAGTAGATTTCAAGCTTTGGTAAAATTTTATGTCTCTGTCTCTTTAAAAGGAAGTATTGGGCCTTGAATCTTTTGTGGGCTCTTCTGTCTTTGGGCTTCCTTATTATTTGGTTCTTTTATTAAAATAGCTTCTATATTTCTTCCAGATCTCCAGTGAATAATTGCGGTGGACTTTTAACCGTTCGCTTTGTAATCTTGGACCTTGCATTGCCTTGTACTTTGTGAATTTTATCTCTGATGTAGGCTTGATCAAGAGTCTTCTGTTTGTTGGTCAAAGTCCACTTTTGCATCGTCTTTTCATCATTTTCACTGTTTTCTGTCCAAGAACCTGTAACCTGTAATATGTAGCAGACATGCGTCAAAAGCACCTGTTTATTTGTAAAAAGAATAAGAATGGGGAATATAATAATGCAATATTATGATATGAACAAATACCCCCAAACTTATCTTTTTCTCGTCCTCGAGCAAACTTATTTTTATTCACTAAAATCCTAACCGCACTTTCGCAGGGAAACGCGATTGCACTGAGCTCGTGCAACAAGCCGTTAAACCTCTAGGTGTCCCTAGTAGGAGGAGTGTTGTCTCCTGAGGGTTTTCAGCGGATACTACCCACAAAATCCTATCAATTTAGCCTATTGACTTTTGTTCTCCAATTAGGTTTTCTAACTAAGAATTCTATTATCATTGACTCGTAAATTATCCACCCATATTTTTCACGCTTCCTTATCATCTAACTTAAGATTATATATGTTCTGTAGACTTACTTAGCTTTCGGCATTTTTTAAGTTTTCCTTCTAGGGTTCCATCTCCACTTAGGAATTTCTATCAACTCTATTAAAGATACAAGTTCTATTTTTCACTCCTTTCTCTCATCTAAACTCCAATCACATACCCCTACGTGTGTGTATAGATCACCCCTACACTTGGAAATTCAAATCAAGCAATCGTACTCTTATCCGTTGTCCAAAGCACTTCTTAATTGGTGAACTTTTAAATGAATTTTGCTTACACATCCTTCATGCGACCGTTAATACTTCCTGAGGTACTAACGACCGATTACAAAATGCGTTTGCACTTTTAAAGCGTAATTCCTAGTCTTGCAACATCCAAGGCTTTTAGCAGTGACTCCCAAACCAGTTGGTCTAAGGCACTAGGTGATGAAGCACCCTCGCTAAATATTTTTCTATTTTTACAGCCTTAAGTAATCACAAAAACCAGTGTTCATTTTTTTATTCTTTATTCACACTTTTTTTCCTTTTATTTTCATTGTACTAAGGACTTTAGACAAGAGCATTTCAAGGTCTCCTCTACTATTCTAAGTTTCAAGGTGCGTGATTGTGCAAATTGTAGGGTATACATTTACAGAATCTAGACTTAAGCTAGGAACTATTTTTCAAACTTATACTCTAATAAGAACATCAATACTTTTCCTTTGTTTCGACTTAGCCCAAGAAGTGAACCCAAAATTTGCCTATTTCTAAATAAACTACAAGGCATATACTTTCTACCGTTAAACTTTAAGGAAGGTTATCTTTAGGGTTTTTAATTTACTACGTCTAAGATCTAGTTGTTCCTAGCCAGTTAACCTATTTGTCAAACTCTAGTCAAATATGGCCAAAATTGAATACAATAATTTTTATAATTTTTGAAATTTTTCAATTTTTATGGGTTTTCAAATAAATATGCAAATGCAAAAATATGTACAAATGAATGCGAAGGAAGAAGACGTACCGAGCATACCCCCAAACTTGAACTGGACAGTGTCCTCACTGTCATGCTAAACCAAGAGGGTCAAAAATGCCGGTATTCCCCTGTTTATTTATTTATAATTTTTTTTTTAATGTTTTGAATTTTTTTTATTTTTTATAGGAAAAGAAAACAAAAAATATAATTACATATATACAACAAGGTTCCCCCCCAAACTTAAACTTGGCCTTACACAAGCCAAAGGTTAGCACCAACCATTCAAAAATCTTATCGTGGTAATGGTCGAGTTGGTGAAATAATGGAATGGAAAGAAAAGAAATGAGAAACACATGAGACCGTGTGGGAAGAAGGGTAGAATATGGTCTCGGTGGGGGAGAAGAATGGCGGAAAGGAGAAGGAAGTGTAGCACGAACTTGAGAGTGTAAATCGAGTGAATAAATTAGCGCAATATGTGATGACCGATGTGTTAAAAGCGATTGCGCTAACCTATCAACCCGTTGAGAAATGGGGTCAAATCCCTCAAGATTCGCAAGAAAACATGGGTATGCTGAACTTGGTATTGGAGATGAAAGCATAACGGTCTCTTGTACGGTCGGAACGATAGAAAGGACGAAAAGGAGCGAATTAGGGATAGTCTCATTCTCACCGTAGTAAACTGTTTCGAACTTGAAAGATTCCAACAATGGTTCGAAACGACTGTAAGCAACCGAGTCTGCTGGTTCAATTAACTCATCTGAAAATGTAAAGGACTCAAACTCGGGTGGTGAGTCATCAACATCGTCCGAAAAAGTGAAACACTCGTAAGTGTTATCGGCTGTGAGAACTGTGTCAGATTCAAAGGAAAATTTTGCAAGCTCACAATCTTCAAGTGTGGTCGGAACGATGGAAAGGAGGGAGGGTGATTTAGTTAAACGTTCAAGAGGGTGAATTGGAAAATCGGACGCATCAAACAGAAATGATTCAAGCTCAATATGATCCTCAAAACTCTCCTCAATACTATCCTTATAATTCTCCTCAAGATTCAACTCATCCATGCCATTATCATCAAAGTCAAGACGCATATGAGATTCGGGAGAAACATTTAATAACTAGGGATGATGAGTTGAACAAAAAAATTCAATCAAATCGACAGGTTCATCATCCAAAATATTCCCGGTGTCTATATCCTCAATCAAGTGAAAATCAATTTCTTTAGACACCTCATCAAAAGCATGAATATTTATCAAATCGGGTTCTAGAGTGGAGGTGTAAAGGTCAAACGGATTAGATGCGGTTTCACTCGAAAGGGGTTCTTCACAATTTGGCAAATCAAACACTACAAAGTCGCACAACTCATCATTTTGGACACATGTTTGAAAATTGGAGTTGTTGGATTCAATTGGGTATGGGTAGATTTGATTTGGAAATCCTCTCTCATTCTCACTCTGTCCAACCGCCTCCTTATACATTGAAAATTTTGAAGCTAGTGAAAAACTAGCTACCGGTTCACTAGGTTGAATAAGGGCGGCCACGGACGCTTCCACATTCCTAGTCATTTTGTTTGTTGCTAAGATATAAGCCTCCAACGACTCTTCCAAACTAGACTTGGGTGGTAAGGGGGTTTCGGTAAAATATTCGAAATTGTTTGGATATGTGAAACTCCCTAATGGCTGTGTCGAAGCAGTGTCTAGTGAAGGTGGTAAGGTCGGGTAGGAAGTGGGTGGTTGGAAAGGGGTAGGGTCAACATATGGATAAAAAGGTGAATAATCGTGCGGATCCCTAGAACTAGATGAGGGGAGAGGGGTGAAAGATCGGCTACGAGATTGAGCAATATGCTCAGCAATGGACATTGGTTTAGGAGTTACAGCAGGACTTGAAAAAGTGGTATCAACATATGAAGGTGGTAAAGGCTTACTTGGTCGACACAAAGTGGGTTGCAAAGTCGAACTGTTTCTCCTAGACGCTTCTATTTGATCTTTCGAAGAAATTTTTGGCACGGAGGGATCGTCTTTAAATTGACCGAACACATTAACGTACGACGCAAAATTAGGTTCGGGATACCAAAGTTCGGCAAGAGATTTATGATGTGGGGTACCCATGATAGAAGAAAGAGAAGATGAAGAAGGTAGGTGGTGCAAGGATTTCTCAGCGACAAAAGTTGCAAGTCTTTTTCTAAAAAAAATAAATTCCTCTTATTATTCTTTTTTATTTGTTTTGCAAAAATTTTCGATATAGGGCTAAGACACAAATGCAAATAACCAGAAATGCACAATCAGTCCTAGATATAGGGTCACCTAGGTCAGCTAGACAGCTCCTAACTGTTCCAAAGGGCTAGAAATAGGACCTCAAACCGCCTCTTCACCGCCAATTGCGGCCAGATAAGTGCCAGGTAAGTGGGAGGCTCCCCGCTACAAGTAGCGGTCCTAATTAAGTAACCACTTACCTTAGACACACTTTCCTAGACACCGCAAAGTCAGATTAGGATAAACGGTCGATGCCTATAACTAGTCCTCTGTCCTATTGAGCTCGAAGTCCTTAGGGCTGAGTCTAGTATTTTTTAATTAAAGATTGGTCAATGCAAATGCTTTATGTGATTTCTGGGGTCCTGGGAAGGGTGATGAAATCCCCACCCAATCTGAATTGGTCAAAAGCCCCTTAAAGTCCGATTAAAGATATGCAAAACAGTAAATCACTTGCAATCAAATCTTTTTTTTTGTGTGAATTTCAAAGTTTGCAAGTTTTCTAATTAAAATTTTCCTTTTTCCGCTTACTCTTTATTTGGAAATTTTGCAAAAAGATTTTCGATAAAAGATATGCAAAACAAAAAATATTACTTGCAATCAATTATTATTTTAAGCATAGCGCAACGAATCCTGCATAAGATTTGTTATTTGGAAGGGGAAAGATTTTTTTAAGCGCAAAGAACCCTGCAGGAGATTTAACAAAAAATATATCGAAAGATTCAGAGGAGAGATCAGAAGACTTACAGAGTTTGTTTTTTTTTAACCGCAGAGGAAGTTTGGGGATCTGATCCGCTGGTATGACCGCGGAACCGCCGCGTATTGCAGCCTCCGACCGCGGATCCGCCGCGGTTTGGTGGCTTCGGCCGTTTTTTTTTGTGCTCTCCAGATCTCCGCGGTTCTTTTTGTTTCTCTTTCTGGAAATTTCCAGATCCGTCTCGATTGTATATCCTGCAAGATTCAAACAACAAAGTACCCTTTCCAAAAATAACAGATGATATATTTTTATATTTTTTTGTGATTTTTCAGATTTTTATGATTTTTTTTAATTTTGATTAACCCGAAATTGCAAAAAGGAAATAACACGCCATCCCCGGCAACGGCGCCATTTGATTCAGTGATTTAGCGTGCTTGCGCTTTCTAAAAGATAGATCAAAAATATTTGTAACCGCAATCAAGAACGGCGTCGCATGAAGCTAGCCGGTGAGTACGGGTCGGTCCACAGGGATTTTGTGAATCTCCTAGTCGCGCTAACTAGTTAATTCCGAAGGGTGTTCGGATTAATTATTAAATCTAAAAACCTAATTAATCTATATCTAAGTCTTGCTAGAGTTGGGTCTAGGTTAAGTTTGGAAAGTCTATAAATCTCACCGCTTTCTATACCCATATGAAGATCTAATTAGGTGTTATGGTAAATATTAATAAAAGGGATTAGGATAATTGGGAAGATTGTTCTTCCTCTAGATCCTTGTCCTTCCTTTCTTAATCTTTACCCTAACCTCCATGGAAAATCTTAAAATCCGGGCCTTTAGACTACGGTATCACCGCTACCTCGTGGGTAGAGTGCTTTAGGGAGCGGAATAAGAAGGTATGCATGGAGTTCTATGAAAATATATGACGGGCAAGAAAGGGGATGAGAGATCTTCGTCTCTCAAACCTTCCCCAGATCTAACCCTAACAAGCGAGGAGACTACTCACTCGTTAGGGAATTGAAATACATTTATCTAGGGCAGAGAATAAAAGATTAACTAGGGCAAGGAATTAAATTTATCTAGGGCACGAATAGAAAATTAACCTAGGGCAGAAAATAAAAAACTTACAAAAAATGATGCTCTCCAAAAGAATGCTGAAATTTATTAATGAAGGGAGGCATAGCCTTTACAATGATTTAGAGTTCCTATTTATAGAGGATAGGAAACCCTAGGTTACAATTGATTCACATGTCTACATTTACCAAAATATCCTTAGGAAGACCTAGTCAAAGTAGACTTCAAGCTTTGGTAAAATTTTATGTCTCTGTCTCTTTAAAAGGAAGTATTGGGCCTTGAATTTTTTGTGGGCTCTTCTGTCTTTGGGCTTCCTTATTATTTGGTTCTTTTATTAAAATAGTTTCTATGTTTCTTCCAGATCTCCAGTGAATAATTGCGGTGGACTTTTAACCGTTCGCTTTGTAATCTTGGACCTTGCATTGCCTTGTACTTTGTAAATTTTATCTCTGATGTAGGCTTGATCAAGAGTCTTCTGTTTGTTGGTCAAAGTCCACTTTTGCATCGTCTTTTCATCATTTTCACTGTTTTCTGTCCAAGAACCTGTAACCTGTAATATGTAGCAGACATGCGTCAAAAGCACCTGTTTATTTGTAAAAAGAATAAGAATGGGGAATATAATAATGCAATATTATGATATGAACAACACCCGGTTCCGATCACAATTTTGGCAGAGTCTGCAAGCAAGCTTGGGAACAAGTCTGAACTTCAGCACGGCTTATCATCCACAAACAGATGATCAGTCGGAACGAACTATTCAGATCTTGGAGGATATGCTCAGAGCGTGTATGCTAGACTTCAAAGGATCGTGGGAAGATCACCTACATCTTGTGGAGTTTTCGTACAACAACAGCTACCAAGCAAGCATAGGAATGGCCCCTTTTGCAGCACTGTATGGAAGGAAGTGTCGATCGCCATTAAGTTGGGACGACATCGGAGATAGGGAACTTCTTGGACCAGAGATGATAGTAGCGACTGTTGATGTGGTTCGTACTATTAGGGAAAGAATGTGCATAGCCCAAGATCGACAGAAGCACTGGGCTGATGCGAAGAGACGACACTTGGAGTTCCAGCCAGGAGATCACGTATTCTTAAAGATATCTCCGAACCGCGGAGTGATCCGATTTGGAAGACGGGGTAAGCTAAGTCCGAGATATATTGGACCGTTCGACATACTCGAACGAGTCGGTGAAGTGGCATACCGTTTAGTACTTCCACCCTCATTGGAAGGAGTGCATAATGTGTTCCACATATCCCAACTCAGAAAGTATATGAGTGACCCTAGCCATGTACTTGATCATTCCGAGCTCACTATACAGCCCGATTTGTCTTGTGAGCAACAGCCCGTGGAGATCCTAGATAGGAAGGTGAAGACACTTCGGAACAAGGAAGTTAACTTGGTTCGAGTGATGTGGAGGAAAGACACTCCAGGAGAGTCCACTTGGGAAAGGGAGGATGAAATGCGTACTAGATATCCACACCTCTTTGTAAACTAGTCCTCAAATAAAAGTTGTAAATTTTGAGGACGAAATTTTTGTAAGGAGGGTAGACTGTAACAACTCCATTTTTAATGTACAAAGAATTGATTTAAATTCAATGTATACTTGGAGTATTTATTGTTGCTGATATCTCTTTAAGTATTTATTTCACTCCATAATTACAAGAAGGAGCTTGTAGCTCATTGGTAATACCTTGCACTGTTGAACCAAGCCACCAGAGTTCAAATCACATGCCCCACATTATTTTTATTATTATTTTGTTTTGATTTTTTAGAATACCAACCTTTACACGTGTGTTTCTCACAAAATTCCTTCTACACATAAAAAGTTAGATGCACCAAAAATCCCCCCCAGGAAATCCCCCACCCGACGACCCTTCGACTCGGCCTGACTCGGCCGAGTCGGCCGGCGGACCGGCCGATTCGGGCCGGCGCCGCCGGCCGGACTTGGCCGGACGACCGAGTCGTCAACATAGGAAACGTGCATCTTGACTTGGTCTTCCCCCCTGCACACACTAAATTCCTTGACCGGTTACAGAAAGCCCAATAAATCTCTTTTACTCCAAAGTTTAATGATTTTTAATAATTTTTATTTTTTTATATTTTTTAATTAAAACCCTAACCCTAGACTAACCCTATATATACCCCCCATACCCTCTACCGTCTCATCCTAAATTCCTAAGTCCACTCTCTCAAAATTCCAAGAGAACATTGGTACGTCGGAAAACGAGCGAAAGGCGAAGCGCTGACGAAATCGACGGCGAAATTCCGGTGATCGCGCTAGGACCTCTCAACGACGATTCGACGCGCCGGCAAACTCTCTACTTCCCCCTCACTCTCTAGTGTTGTCCAAACCCGTAAGTCCCTCTTTTCTACCTTCTTTTCTTTCATAAAAATACGACTTTACAAACCCGACAGAAATCGGAACAAACCGATTTCCGATTCGGTTTTCTATAAAATCTCACTTATCACCAATTCCATAATGCTTAAACATTTTCATGTTGACTATTAATCACTTAACAACTAATTTGAACAAGTTTTCTCACATGAAATGATAGCTTTTGCAATATATCGTATTCTTTCACTTAAATACCATAATATTTAGTTTTCACATTTAACCCTTTAACATTGTTATACCTTAAAGTAGTTCACGAGGTAATGACTTACCTCCACACACACTCATATGCAAACATAACATGCTACCTTGAAAACTTAGAATACGATAAAACAAGATTTTACAATTAAATACCATTTTCTTAATAAAACCTTTTCTAAAAGTTTTAGGTTGCTGCACTTTTAAAACAAATATCTTTTAATAGGAAAATACGATAAGTTGTGGACATCGATCGTTTATCTAAACCTGACTTTGTGGTGTCTAGGCTAGGCAAGTGAGCAAAGGTAACTTTAAAAGGCCCATCTCACGATTCGTGAGCGGATCCCTCCTTCCTCACTTGTACTTACCTGGCCACAATTGGCGGTGAAGAGGCGATTTGAGGCTTCTAACAATTTGTTGTTTAGATCATTTAAAATTAGTCTAGTTGAAATAAGAAATCCTAAAACCTAAAATACGGAAAATCGACTTTTGCAAATAAATACCTTTTACTTTAATAAAACCGTATTCTAAAGGTTTAGTATTTATAAATCTTTGCAAAGCGCCACTACAACCCACCTTTGGGAAACTCGTTAGGGATAGTACGGTTTATCGTGCACGCTCGGCTTAGTAGTGCGAGATTCAGACCTCCGCAAGGAGCATTCGGTCTCGAAAGGTTTAAAATACTATATCTTAAGAAAATGATATTTTTTATATAAAATATCTATTGAAATTATTTTTGTATAAATATATGTATATTATCATTAAAAGATTTATTTTGTTATAATATAAATATCCCACTTTTTCTAAAAATCACAAGACTAGATTTTTACATTAAAATACCATGAATTTCAAATAAATCAATATTACAGATAAATACCTTTATTTATGGAATTAGAATATTTTCACTAAGAAATATCACAAAATAAAATTACACTCATTATAACTATAAAGACGAATAATAAATACTTGGGGTGTATCTTGAAAACTATACAAAAGTATTTTTACATAAAACCCCCTCAAGTTTTATAAATTACAATAAGGACCCTAACAATTATAGAACTTCGACATATATTTCTTTTGGTCTGACTCGGGTTTGAGTCTGATTATTTCTGACTTGAATATGATTCAATTCAATCTACATTCTTTAATATTCCAACTCAATACGAACACATGAATCCCAGAATTCAGTTAACAATCAATACAACTTGACTGAATCAAACCATGGATATACATCCATTATTCCGTTATTCCATTTACCTGATTATGCAGTTACAATCTGTTTACTGATATCATGGTTTTGGTCGGTCATCCAACTTATACAATACAATACTACAATACAATCAAAACACTACGGGGTTTAAGGGGTAGATTGGTGCGGAAGGTGTTAGAAGTGGCACGAGACGGTAAGATTAAGACACCTAACCTATATTCCGTTGCTGTTGTACCGTGGCTTAACGGTTCCTTGTACATTCCGTTTACCCTGGTCTCTAGCATACTGAGATCCCTCTCGTATACACCGGCATCCTTCCGTACCAAGCTACAAACAATAGCGTAAACACAATATTATACAACTTTAGAAGATACCTCTTATTATGTCTTTCTTCCTTACCTTTGGGACTTACCGAGCGACCTGTTCGCTGACGACAATCTATTTCTTTCTTCTTTGAATGTCGTGAGGTGTTTTGGACCCGGCAGAGATCGAGCCCACCGGTGAAGACTTGGATCAGTTTCACGAAGACCCCGAGCTCTGGACATTGTACCTTGTTCTATTCAGTATTTTCATTTTCTGTTATGCCATTGTTTAGGCATCGCTTTTCATTCCAGTTGTATTTACTTTTCATGCATTGTACAAAAGAATGTTATTAATAAAGTTGCTGTTATTTTTATATCTCTTGTCTCTTGTGATTTACTTTTATATTGCTTAGATACGCTTAGCGTATGTACTTCTAAGTATATACGTAGCGGACCTCGTACACACACACACACACACACACACACACACACACACACATATATATATATTGGTATTTATACGCTTGGATGATGAGAATGTTATATGATACTTGGAAATGAGTCGATATGATCGGGCATGATGCCGTGAGATATTTAATGTGTGACGGAGATACGTCATGATGTTATAGCGGATCGTTGGACGACGATACTATGTGGATGATGATATATATATATGATAGTTGACATATGATCGAGATATGAGATGAGATATGTTAAGATATTTATAATGGATCGCTTGGGCGATGTATACTTCTTTATGATAATATGTGTTGATGACATCGGATTGTATGAGGGTTTAGATCAGTAGCCAGACAATGATATTGTTAATGATATTAGTATTGTACTAGACTTAGATCAGTACCCCTGTCACGATATGTGATGATGTGGATACCAGATGAATAATGAGATAAATATGATATTTGACCCGTACCCAAATTTGGGATGCCGTACGATAGATTTACCGTACGAGATATAGTTCTGAGGATAGATCCGCACTCTTGACTCGAGGATGTCATATTAGTTATTGTATCGTACGTGATACTATTGAGGCGAGATCACCGACTACTAGATATGTATATAGATCGACTCAGACTTAGGTGGATTTCCCTTACCCCTTTGACTGGGCTCGAGTCATACTCATTTTTCAAAAGTAGAGAATCGTGAGTATTTTAAATACCAAACTGTATGACTCGTATATTGGGTAGGTATATTTTTCAGTGTTGCTGCTACTACATCACTTTCTGTATATTCATGATGTTTCATCGCATTGCATGCTTGTACATATGTTATCTGTAATTATCATGAAACCCTGCTATCAGGACACCAGCACCATTACCGATGATGCGTATGTTCCACGTACAGCTGCTTGCCGGCTCACACACATCATCATCGGTAATTGCCATGTCACGTACACTTTAGAAAATACTATTCATTGACATAACTTGCTAGCGGATAGTTGCAACGTGTTATAACTTCATATGCTAGTTTAACTATTGCATTCATTGCATGATAGCAGTTGCACTCATATATACTCATTGGTCATGCAGCATTACGGAGATTTATGCCGATATTCACTGTTTACTTACTCTTGATTCTTGGATTTCGGATTCCATAAGATTTCTGGATTTGAGGGAAAACCGCAAGAATATATATAAACTTCTCTCTCTCCCCCTCTTTTTAAAAATGCAAGTTGCGGTTTTCTCATGATGTATGAGTCGTCCACCATGAGTTTTCATGATTGCTGTTGGATTTCGAGACCCGTTGCGAGGAGAGGATGAACCGTCTCGGGTACATGGTGGGCCCGGTAAGATACCCCGGGGCAATAAGCTCGAGTTGTAGACGATGAGCCTGGCAGGGGAGCACTGTCTACCGGTGATTTTACCTGGCGCGGCGGATATCCAGAGGATACCGTTCGTGGTCGTGTGATTGATGATACAGGCCAGTCCGGATAGCCGGAGCCTGAGGTATTGAGATACTGAGATTTTTGTTTTATGTCGATACTGGACACTGTTTTATCTTTTGATTTCATTGATGATACGCGATTTTTATACATACAGAAATCTCATTAAATAAAGAAAACAGTTGTCTCATTCACGATGTATTCTGTTTTATTTGTAATGCATTCATACATCATATATCTGATATGTTGCTATCTGAGGTACTGACACGAGCATATAGTATTACACTTATACATAGATGGACCAGGATATTTATTTGAGGAGATTACTTGATATGACATAGGATAGTGTCATGCATGCATTTTCTACTCGTAGTTGTTTTCTACTCACGAGTTGGCAACTCACCCCTGTTGTGCTACAGTTCCTTGCAGGTTTTGCCGTACAGGTTTCGTTGTGGCTTTGCTGGCACACTGTTCCTTCCGGGTGATTACTTTGGTAGGTAGGTTCTTTTGTATCAGGACCACCGTTGTATATTGGTTATTTCAGTTGTATCTAGTAAAACTCCATCAACCAGACTTGTATTATTTGATAGACATAGAAGACCAGTGTATATTCTTTCGACCTTAGAGTCGCGTGCTGTATTATATGGTTTTCCTCTGGTTTTCTTGATGATGTTAGATTTTTATCCTGAGTTTGATCATCGCCCTTCGGCGTTGTATATTATATTGCTTGCGTAGTTGTGACTGTCAATTGACGAAGAGCTAGCTCCCACTTGGGGATGCCCTTATTCATTATATATGCTTTACCAGGTTTGTACCCGTTTGGGGTCAGTTTTTACAAAGGAAACTCTGCCGAAATTTTCAGAAAAGACTTGATATTTTTTTAAAATGCATATTTCGGCTTATGTTGTTAATTTCTTGCCTTTAAATTGGTTTTCCTTCACTCTACTGCTTTACTTGGTTTGGATTTCTGGGTTTTGGTTTACTTAGATTACGTACGCCTCGAGACGTTTCGTAATTTAAGTGCCGGTCGTATTCCGTACCTTTCGGGGCGTGACATATCCGCTCCCTCGGATAGATCAGCTCATCGACAGCTCGGCCGGCCACGAGTTGTTGAGCTTCATGGATGCTTTCTCCGGCTATAACCGGATCCGTATGAATCCGGAAGATGAAGATCTCACCGCATTCACAACGGACCGGGGGGTATATTGCTACAAGGTGATGCCTTCGGCCTCAAGAACGCCGGGGCCACGTACCAACGGTTGGTCAATCGCATGTTCAAGCTACAGATCGGCAGGAATATGGAGGTCTACGTTGACGATATGCTCGTCAAATCCGTCTCGTCGGTCGACCATGCCAGGGATCTGGACGAGGCCTTCGAAGTGCTCCGCAAGTTCAAGATGAAGCTAAACCCTGCCAAATGCGCATTCGGAGTCACCGGGGGAAAGTTCCTCGGTTTCATGGTCACTCACCGTAGAATCGAAGCTAACCCAGAGAAAATCGACGCTATCCTCAACATGGCCGTGCCCAAGACCAACATCGAGATCATGCGGCTCACGGGACGAGTCGCTGCTCTGAGCCATTTCATGTCCAGGTCAGGGGAGAAATGCCTCCCGTTCTTTAAGGCTCTGAGGAAGATCCCGAGGTTCGAGTGGTCGGAGGAGTGCAAAGCCGCCTTCGACCAATTGAAGAAACACCTCGCGACGCCACCACTGCTCACCCAACCAGTTGAAGGAGACGAGCTGTCGCTGTATCTGGCGGTATATGACCAAGCAACAGGCTCGGTGCTCGTCCGGGAGGTCGGTGTACTATGTGAGCCACGTATTTAAGGACGCAGAAACGAGATATCCAGCCATAGAGAAGATTGTATTGGCCTTCGTGGTGGCCTCAAGGAAGCTGCGGCACTACTTCCAAACGCACACCATCATCGTCCTCACTGAGCGCCCGTTGGGGGCTATCCTTGCATCACCAGAATCCTCGGGCCGCTTAGAAAAGTGGAGGTGGGAACTATCTCAGTTTGACATAAAATATCGCCCGAGGCAGGCCATCAAAGCGCAGGCCCTGGCCGATTTCATTGTTGAATGTACCATCCCTAGCAAGAAACCGGAGTCCATGCCGCCCCTCGCAACTCGGTGTCCCATCGCGGAGAGGCCTGGCTCGGTTCCTGAGTGGGTCATCTACGTCGACGGGTTTTCAACCGAGGAAGGCTGTGGTGCTGGCCTCATTATCCGGGGCCCGAACGAAGCAGAAATGGAGTACTCTCTGAAGCTCGGTTTCAAAGCCTCGAACAACGCAACAGAGTACGAGGCCCTCCTGGCTAGACTGCGCATGGCCGCCGGGCTGGGACTGAAAATAATTCGAATCCGCAGCGACTCGGCCCTTGTCGTCGGTCAAGTGAACGGCCGCTTTGAAGCTCGGGAGCCTCCGATGATGAGGTATCTGGACGAGGTGAGGAAACTCCGGAGGAACTTTGATGAAGTCCAAGTAGAGCAAATACCCAGGCAGCTGAATACCCAAGCCGACACCCTGAGCAAGCTGGCTTCGTCATACTCGGCCAACAATAAGCGGTCTATCCTCTTTGAAACCTTGCCTTAGCCCAGCGTGGAAGATGGAGCGACAACACTCCACGTATATGCGGCGCAGGAAGGCGACCAAGATTGGAGGAAGCCCCTCGTGGAATTCCTGAAGGATGGTATGCTCCCAGAAGATCGGGGAGCCGCCCGCCGTCTCCGGGCCAAAGCCCGCCACTTCATTTGGAGCAATGGGAACCTCTACAAGAAGTCCTTCACTCAGCCCCTGCTCCGGTGCATTGACCCCCACGAAGCCGACTACGTCCTTCGGGAAATCCAAGGGAGTTGGCGGTGCGCACCAAGGGGCCCAAACCTTGATCCAAAAGGCGTTGCTCCAGGGGTACTACTGGCCCACTATTCATGAGGACGCCCAGAAGCAAGTCAGGAGATGCAAGAGTTGCCAGCTCCACGGCAGCATCCCTCGCCTCCCCGCTACCGAGCTGACTGCCCTAACATCCCCATGGCTGTTCGCCCAGTGGGGATTGGACATGATCGGCCAGTTCCCTACCGGTACAGGCGGGCACAAATACGTCCTCGTCGCAGTAGACTACTTCACCAAGTGGATCGAGGCCGTCCCCATCAGGAAACCGGACGCCGCCACGACCATCAAGTTCCTGCAAAACAATATGATACTCCGGTTCGGCATCCCGAGATGTATCATCACCGACCATGGGATGAACTTCGAGAACGAGAAAATGAAGGACTTCTGCAAAGAATACCATATCCTCATGAAGTTCGCCGCGGTCGCGCATCCCCAATGCAACGGGCAGGCCGAAGTCGTTAACCGAGACGTCCTCCGAGGTCTCCGGACCCGCCTAGAAGGGCGACAAGGCAGTTGGGTCGAAGAACTGCCCCGGATCTTATAGGCTCTGCGCACGTCAAATAAGACCCCCACCGGGGAAACCCCCTTCAGCCTCTGCTACGGGACCTAGGCGATGGTCCTAGCGGAGATCGGGCTACCCAGTCATCGGGTCGAGCACTTCGATGATGATGCAAACACTTCGGCGCTACGAACCAACCTGGACATCTTGTTGGGAGAAGAGAGACCGGGCTCATATCAGGGCAGCCGCTTATCAACAACAAACGGCCCGATACTACAACGCTTGGGTCAAGCACCGCTCCTTCTAGACCGGGGATCTGGTCCTACGGCGAAACGAGTTCATTAATCAAGGCAGGCTTCACAAGTTCTCCCCGAAGTGGGATGGTCCCTTCCTCGTCTCTGAGGCGCTCCCCGGCGGAGCCTATCGCCTACAAGACGCGGACGGACACAAGCTCCCGCGGCCTTACAACACCGAGAAGCTCAAGCTATACCAATGAAGCCAAGGACAACAAGTGTGTACCCCTCCTTTCGCAAAGATGATGTAAATGTTTTCTAAAAATCCTGTCCATTCGAATAAAGAAATGTCGGAACATCTCGAATAGAGTTCTATCTTTGCGATCCAAAGCCCTCACCAAGAGGCGACCGCACAACTTCATTGCCCGGTTATCCTTAGTGGGTTTCCTACAGCCCCTCCAACACTAAGGATCAAAGTCCTCCGTAGAGGCAGTCGAGCGGCTTCCCTGCTCGGTTATCCCTGGCCGGTAGCTTCCCTATTCGCAACGCCAAGGATTAAAGCCCTCGCCAAGAGGCAACCGTGCAGCTTCACTGCCCGGATATCCTTAGCAGGCCTCATACGGCCCCTCCAACGCTAAGGATCCAAGTCCTTTTTAGAGGCAGCTCAGCAGCTACCCTGCTCGGCTATCCCCGGCCGGTAGCTTCCTACCACGACCGACAGGGATCAAAAGCCCTCCCAGAGGCAGTCGAGCCCGAAGATCCCTCGCTCGGCTATCCTTCAGGACAAAAGCCCTCGCCAAAAGGCACCGGACGGTAACCCTGCCCGGCCAAGGGTCCTTGGTAGGCTTCTTACAGCCCCTCCCGCGCTAAGGACCAAAGTCCTCCCAGAGGCAGTCGAGTCCTTACTCGGCTATCCCCGGCTGGTAGCTTCCTACCACAACCGACAGGGATCAAAGTCCTCGCCAAGAGGCACTGGGCAGTAACCCTGCTCGGTCCCCATCCTGAAGGATCAAAACCCTCGCAAGAGCCAACCGAGCAGCTACCCTGCTCGGTCATCTCTGGCTGGTAGCTCCCTACCCATGATGCCAGGGATCGAAGCCCTCGCAAGAGGCATCCGAGCGGCTACCCCACTCGGTCATCCCAGGCTGGTAGTTGCCTACCCATGACGCCAGAGATCAAAGCCCTCGCCAAGAGGCAACCGCGCAGCTTCACTGCCCGGTCATCCTTAGTGGGCTTCTTACAGCCCCTCCAATGCTAAGGATCAAAGTCCTCCCTAGAGGCAGCTCAACAGCTACCCTGCTCGGCTATCTCCGGCTGGTAGCTCCCTACCCATGACGCCAGGGATTGAAGCCCTCGCAAGAGGCATCCGAGCGGCTACCCCTCTCGGTCATCCCAGGCTAGTAGTTGCCTACCCGCGACGCCATAGATCGAAGCCCTCGCCAAGAAGAAACCGAGCAACTTCCCATTCATGCTCATTCATCCTCTGAGCCCGTTCATGCTCGGCACAAATACGGCGGACATCCCTCTGCCCATCATATGCAGAGGATCCGAGGCCCCAACAAGAAGCATCAGGTCTATCCAAGTCTGAGCGATCACCTCTCGACTTTGGAGCCATGGAGATGCCTCCTTCTCAGCAGCCCTTAGCACGCTTAGCAAGTGACCGAAATCAACTCGACGAACGATCGCTAGACAGATAGCCGACCTGACATGGAAGCCCAACTGTGCAAGCAGAGGTATTTTACGAGCATTCTTCACAAACAAAAGATAAAGTGCAAACCAAAGAAAAAGTTTTATTACCAAGGGCAAAGTCTTTACAAAAGGTATTTTGGGCTCCCCAGCCTTAAAAACTGCCCGGAGGCTTACAAAAAAAGGCCTAAGTCGTAAACCCCCTGCTCATCGCGGCCTGCCGGAGGCTTCACCACCGGAAGTTTTGCCACCAAGGGTGCGTCTCGCTTTCCTCATCGTTGTCTGCCGGAGGCCTTGCCACCGGGAGTGGGACCCGAGCACGGAGCTCGCCATCGGCGAACTCGGGAAACTGCTCCTTCACGGCATCCAGAGCTTTATTCCACGCGACGGCGGAATACTCGCCAAGCTCGACGTAAAACTGGTTTGACACCTTGTAATCGGCCACAGCTTTCCTAGCCCGAACCTTGGCAGTCTCGGCCGCCAAAAGCGCCGCCTCGGCATCCCCCTGCTGGCGTCTCTCTCCTTCTCCATAGCCGCGAAACGATCGGCCAGATCCGCCAGCTTCCTCTCGGCAACTCGGTGGGATGCACTCAGGCGACGGTAGGCGCCCTGATTAGCTGAATTGGCGAGCTCCGCAGCCTCTGCACGGGCTGCCAGGACATCGGCCCTCGCCCTCTCCAGGCGCAGGTCACGCCACAGGGCCTCGACCTCCGATGGAAACGCTTCTACTGGCCTCGGCGCGTGGAACGCCCACTCGGCCTCCGTACGGATAGCGAGGGCGCAGTGTTGAAGGACCTGACGGGAAGTGGATGAGAAACTCGGAGGCGCTCGAGCCGAAGAAAGGAAGGTCAAAAACAACGCGTAGAGGAGTTCGTACCTGGACCGCCCCTTGGGCTATGGCCTCCATTTGGACCCTCAGGGTGCCATGAGGAAGCCTTCCCCCGGCCGACTCTTCCATCTCGGTGAGCAGGCCGGCAGCGACGGAAAGCCCAGATGGAGCCATGAAGACGGCATCGCCCCCCTGCACGGGAATCCCCCCAGAAACCCTTGACGGCGGCGCACGAGAGATTGTCCTTTTCCTCTTAGGGGGGACCCCGTCCTCGCCCTCCCCTCTGTCTCTCGTCTGGGGCTCGGATGACCGTGGGCATCTCCGGCCGCCGCTGGAACAATCACTAGGAGCCATCAACGAAGCAGACGACCCTATCGCCGGCGGAACATTCGACGCAGGGCACGAGCCAGCCAGGAGCACGGCCGTGCCGCTGGCCTCCCTCTGGAACGAGAAACCCAAAGAGTGGGAACGAACCATGTATCCAACCCAAAGGAAGAAGAGCGCCGAGCAGCCAAGGCTTAGAAGAAAGGAAATTTAAAAGAGTAAGGGCCCTGGAGTGGGCCCCGCCCCTACTTATCACCGCAAACGACCTCATCCTACGGCGTTCTTCGTTTCCCGCCAAAATGGCTCCTCGCGTCCAACGGCTCCGATTGCTCCACTTGTCGTTCCCACACTGGACCACACCCCATCTGGCGTCGCAGGTCTGCACACGTCGCGTCGGTCAACCGGCGCTTGATACGTGGACCGTCGCTTCAGTGGCAGGATGCACGAACCGGCGCACATTCCTTAAATGCAGAGATCTCGCCCTGATTCGCTGGCAGAAAAGACAGCTGACAGCCCGGGGACGCGTCCCAACGAAACCATAGGAGGGAGCTCACCCCGGGCGGCCCCGTAGTCCACTCCTGACCCAACCCGCTAGCAGGTCGGGACAAGAGTGGGGGGCTAATGATGATAGTCAATATTGGCGATCTCCAAGATCAGGACACGTGGCAGATGACGTGTCTTAGAACTCAGAAGAAAGGGCCACATGGGCCGACCAGGCCTCCCTTGTACCCGACCTGCAAGCACGAGCTGGCTCATCTCAGAGCCCCCTGAAAATTGGCCTCCTCGGCCCCCTCGCTCGTCCCCGAACTCCCCAATCAAGGCCATCTTCCTCAGTCCTCCGACCGACCGACTCCACCACTCACAGGCCTAACCGCCGCTCCGCAAATCTCGCCATGCGCAGAATCTTCGCCAGCAACATCCTACGTTCCACGCCATCACGATCCCCATTAATGGGCGATCCGCTATTTACGCGGGTGTGACGTCGGGAGCGTAACTGCCGGTGAGATTCTCGCGCCTGCTGCTGCACGCTGCCACCACTATATAAACCCCCATCACAGAGGGGTCGAGTAAGCCATTTTTTATTCCACTTAGCCGTTACTCTGCTCGGATATAGTGTTAACTTGATCGTCGGAGGGTCCTCGGTGGTACCAAACCACCCCGGGACTTCTGCAGCGCCAAACTCCTCTGCAGGTACTCGGCGCCAAACTCCTCAAATCACCAATCTCATCAAAACCCATTGAGACCCACACGCAACAGGAGATCACCTCCAAAATCTACCGGAAGATTGACGGAAGACAACACGTGACGGAGACCCGAAAAGAACCTCCCACATATAATATAATTGTTGGCTCTTCGTATGAACTTCCAAGCTCACAAAGCACCACCAAACCAAAACTAGCACAGAACATCTTCATCACCGGTACTCTTGAAAAGAGATCTTTTTCATCACCCCCAAACAAAACAAGGAAAGAATTAAAAAAAAAAAAAAGGGAAGAAGAAGAAAACGACACAACTCTATCCATCCAATTTCCAAGCGTTGCTTGGGAAATCCAAACCAGCCAATAACAGCCCTCAGAACCTCCTCCCCAAAATCCAAAACTCAACCCCTTTGGATTCCCCGCCCCTTCACGGGTTGCTGTGTCTCTCACCTCCACGTGTCCTCCAGCACCACCACCAGGACCAGGCATCACTCAACCAGTGGCTGCAATCCCTCCCCTTCCCCTTTCCACACACTGACACAAACTATGTGCACTCCCTATACATTCACTTCATGCAACCCTCGAGCCACTTGGCCAAAAGAGAAGGAAGAAGCTACGATCGAGCTTCCAAGTTCATTAATTAATTCATTAATCGATCGATGGCATCCCTAGTCTCAACTCCCTTCACGTTGCCCAGCTCAAAGCTGGAGCCCCTCCCCTCCCTCTCCCAACGGCAAACCTTCCTCCACTCCTTCCTCCCCAGCAAGTCCGCAACACGAAAAAACGGCCTCAAAACCCGATGCGCCGCGGCCATTGGGGGCGGCGGGAACGGGCTGTTCACCCAGACGAAGCCCGAGGTCCGGAGGGTCGTGCCCGAGGACAACACGGAAAACCTTCCCAGGGTCAAGATCGTGTACGTCGTCCTCGAGGCGCAATACCAGTCCTCGCTCTCCGCGGCCGTGCGGGCGCTCAACAAGAAGAAGCGGCACGCGTCGTATGAGGTGGTTGGCTATCTGGTCGAGGAGCTCCGCGACGAGAGCACGTATAAGACGTTCTGCGAGGACCTTGAGGACGCGAACGTCTTCATCGGGTCCCTGATATTCGTCGAGGAGCTCGCTTTGAAGGTAAAAGACGCGGTGGAGAAGGAGAGGGATCGGATGGACGCGGTGCTCGTCTTCCCTTCCATGCCCGAGGTGATGAGGCTCAACAAGCTCGGCTCGTTCAGCATGTCGCAGCTCGGGCAGTCCAAGAGCCCCTTCTTTCAGCTGTTCAAGAAGAAGAAGCAGTCCGCGGGGTTCGCCGATAGCATGTTGAAACTGGTCAGGACTCTGCCCAAAGTCTTGAAGTACCTGCCGAGCGATAAAGCTCAGGATGCCAGGCTTTACATTCTGAGCCTGCAGTTTTGGCTCGGCGGCTCGCCCGAAAATTTAGAGAATTTTGTGAAGATGATCTCCGGTTCGTACGTGCCGGCGCTAAAAGGGACTAAGATCGACTACTCCGAGCCGGTTCTGTTCCTGGATAGCGGAATTTGGCACCCCTTGGCTCCCTGCATGTATGTTGATGTGAAGGAGTACTTAAACTGGTACGAAACGAGGCGAGATACAAATGAGAAGCTTAAGAGGCCGGATGCTCCCGTGATCGGATTGGTTCTGCAAAGGAGCCACATTGTTACGGGCGATGACGGGCATTACGTAGCTGTGATTATGGAGTTGGAGGCGAAAGGCGCGAAAGTGATTCCGATTTTCGCTGGGGGTTTAGATTTTTCGGGGCCTGTGGAGAGATACCTGATTAATCCGATCAACGGGAAGCCGTTCGTGAATGCGGTGGTGTCCCTCACCGGATTCGCCCTTGTCGGAGGGCCCGCACGTCAGGATCACCCGAGGGCGATCGAGGCGTTGATGAATCTTGACGTGCCTTACATTGTGGCTCTTCCTCTAGTCTTTCAGACCACTGAGGAGTGGCTCAATAGCACATTGGGGCTGCACCCTATTCAAGTGGCTTTGCAGGTCGCGCTGCCCGAGCTCGACGGAGGCATGGAGCCCATCGTTTTCTCCGGCCGCGACCCGAGAACAGGGAAATCACATGCATTGCATAAGAGAGTGGAGCAACTTTGCACAAGGGCTATTAGATGGGCAGAACTCAAAAGGAAACCAAAGGTATGCCTTCTACTTTAAGAACTGCTTAGGCTCTGATTGAGAATGGAGTTTTCATATAGTTAGCAAAACTCAACTCCAAAATGCTAAATTTGCTCCGTTCCGCATTCATTTTGGAGTTGAGATAACTGCGCTTATCTCAACCCTAATATGATCTAAGTTTCAAAAACTCCATTTTCCTAAACACATCTCTAAAAACATAAGCATGTTTTATTTTAAAATGGAGTTTGGGGCTTGCAAAACATAGTTTGCATCCGCTCTATCTTCACTTAAAAATAAATTCCACTTTAACTCCAAAACAGGGCCTTAAAGTATCTATATATTTGATCAGTGGTTAGAAATATCTGCAAATTTGTCTTTGATACAACAATCATTCACATATTCTTCCATCTCATATAAGCAAAAGAAATTCGGCAATGAGAAAATTCCTCTAAATTAAAATGATATAGCGTTGTTCTTATGTTAGTTATTGGATTGACTTCGTTTCGGAATACTTTATTTAATATGCACATAGTAAGATAGGTGCACCCTACAGGTTTTCTCAAATATGTTTCATTACAATTTTCATTATTCTAATTGTTTACCGTCTGAATGACAGACGGAAAAGAAAGTGGCGATCACGGTCTTCAGTTTCCCACCTGACAAGGGCAACGTAGGCACCGCAGCGTACCTCAATGTGTTCTCCTCCATCTACTCCGTCCTCAAAGACCTCAAGCGCGACGGCTACAACGTCGAAGGCCTACCCGACACCCCTGAAGCCCTCATCGAGGACGTCATCCACGACAAGGAGGCCAAATTTAGCAGCCCAAACCTTAACGTCGCGTACAAAATGAGTGTTCGTGAGTACCAAACCCTAACTCCCTATGCATCAGCATTAGAGGAGAGCTGGGGCAAGCCGCCTGGCAATCTCAACTCCGATGGCGAGAACCTCTTAGTTTATGGCAAGCAGTATGGCAATGTCTTCATTGGCGTTCAGCCTACCTTCGGATACGAGGGCGATCCGATGCGTCTCCTGTTCTCGAAATCAGCTAGCCCTCACCATGGCTTTGCGGCATATTATTCATATGTTGAGAAAATTTTTGGTGCCGATGCTGTTTTGCATTTTGGTACTCATGGTTCGCTCGAATTTATGCCGGGTAAACAAGTCGGTATGAGCGATGCATGTTACCCTGACAGTCTCATCGGGAACATACCCAACATATATTACTATGCTGCCAACAATCCGTCAGAGGCGACAATTGCTAAGCGCCGGAGCTACGCAAACACAATCAGCTACTTGACTCCACCGGCTGAGAATGCAGGGCTCTACAAGGGCCTCAAACAACTTGCTGAGCTTATATCGTCATATCAGTCACTTAAAGACACCGGCCGCGGCCCACAAATCGTGAGCTCGATCATCAGCACAGCGAAGCAATGCAACCTCGACAAGGACGTGAGCCTTCCAGATGACGGGGAGGAGATTTCTGCAAAAGAGAGAGACCTTGTCGTAGGAAAAGTCTACTCCAAGATCATGGAGATCGAATCCAGGCTGCTACCCTGCGGACTCCATGTTATTGGAGAGCCCCCTTCGGCAATGGAAGCGGTGGCGACTCTTGTAAATATAGCGGCTCTTGATCGGCCTGAGGAAAGGATTTACTCGTTGCCTGGCATTCTTGCTGAGACCGTCGGTAGAAATATTGAAGATGTTTATAGAGGGAACGATAAGGGGATTTTATCCGATGTAGAACTGCTCAGACAGATAACCGAGGCATCTCGTGGTGCGATCACTGAGTTTGTGGATCGGACTACAAATAAAAAAGGACAGGTAGTAGATGTCGCAAACAAGCTTAGCTCAATGTTCGGGTTCGGGCTCGAAGAGCCATGGATACAGTATCTGTCCAAAACTAAGTTCATCCGAGCGGATCGCGAGAAGCTTCGGGTTTTATTCGACTTTTTAGCAGACTGCTTGAAGCTTGTGGTGGCTGATAACGAGCTCGGAAGCCTTAAACAGGCGCTAGAAGGGAGCTATGTTGAGCCCGGGCCCGGAGGCGACCCAATCAGAAACCCGAAGGTGCTGCCTACAGGCAAGAATATTCATGCATTGGACCCACAGGCGATTCCGACCGTGGCGGCAATGCAGAGTGCAATGGTGGTGGTGGATCGATTGCTCGAGAGACAGAAGATCGATAATGGTGGGAAATATCCTGAGACTGTCGCGCTTGTGCTTTGGGGAACCGATAATATTAAGACATATGGTGAGTCTCTGGCGCAGGTTATGTGGATGGTCGGGGTGAGGCCCGTCGCGGACTCCTTGGGCCGTGTAAACAGAGTTGAGACGGTCAGTCTTGAGGAGCTCGGCAGGCCTAGAATCGATGTGGTGGTCAACTGCTCCGGAGTGTTCAGAGATCTGTTCATCAATCAGGTATATTTGTGTATATGCACTAAAAGTAAAATAGCCGTCTTTCGATTATACTGGTATTGATTAGCGATCAATGTTTCTTTGTACGAGCAGATGAACCTACTAGACCGAGCAGTGAAGATGGTAGCGGAGCTAGATGAGCCCGACGACCAAAACTACATCCGCAAGCACGCTAAAGAGCAGGCACAAGAGCTGGGAGTTTCGATGCGCGAAGCAGCGACCCGAATCTTTTCCAACGCATCCGGCTCATACTCCTCCAATGTAAATCTTGCGGTTGAGAACTCGTCCTGGAACGACGAGAAACAGCTTCAAGACATGTACTTGAGCCGCAAGTCATTCGCATTCGATAGCGATGCTCCCGGCATCGGCATGATGGAGAAGCGCAAGGTGTTCGAGATGGCTCTCAGTACTGCCGACGCGACTTTTCAGAACCTAGACTCTTCGGAGATCTCTCTTACCGATGTTAGCCACTACTTTGATTCCGACCCGACGAATCTGGTTCAGAATTTGAGAAAGGACGGAAAGAAGCCGAGCTCTTACATTGCAGACACCACGACAGCCAATGCACAGGTAATTACAGTAAACTCCCCTGAAGTATAGTTTTAAAGGAGTTTTTTTTCTTCAATAAAATACACTTCAAGCTATGTCCGCAAGCTATTGGATCGTGGTATATATAACCCTGTATATCACGCTAACATAATGCTTAACAGGTGAGGACGCTGTCTGAGACCGTACGCTTAGACGCAAGAACCAAACTCCTTAATCCAAAGTGGTATGAGGGGATGATGTCTAGCGGGTATGAGGGGGTCAGAGAGATCGAGAAGAGGCTGACAAACACGGTCGGATGGAGCGCCACGTCAGGGCAGGTAGACAACTGGGTGTACGAGGAGGCGAACACGACGTTCATCAAGGATGAGGAAATGCTGAAGCGGCTGATGGAGTCGAATCCCAACTCATTTAGGAAGATGGTGCAGACATTCTTGGAGGCAAGCGGGAGAGGGTATTGGGAGACTTCGGAGGAGAACTTGGAGAAGCTCAGGCAGTTGTATTCGGAGGTGGAGGACAAGATTGAAGGCATCGACCGGTGAGTGAAGGATGGTTCTAGTATTCCTTCACCATTTGATTTGTAAAATTTGTGACATTGGATTTTCTTCTTGACTTTCCAGTAAATGAGAATGAAACAATGATCCATGTGAATTATAATACAGGAAATTGAATGTATTTGATGTAATTTTACCAGTAAACTTGCTTTTCTTGTAGTAATGTAATTTACACTTTACAAAAAGTTGCCAAAATTTCTCTCTCGGCACTTGCAGAAACTGACTTGGATAAGTGGGCAAACAATTTGTGTATGATTGTCAGGCCCCTTCAGCCTAAAAGGACAAAGAAACATCTAAAGAATAAGTGGTGCGGCTGCGGTCGACCACAACCCGTAATCATGCTCGCAAGAGGCAAAAACCGTGTTAAGGGGAGGGTGGGGCCCACCACCAAGGGTAGGTCACACGACCATAACCATGAGGCTGTGGCTGACCACAACCCCATCTATTTCATTCGCAAAATGACGACATTGTGAAGGAATGGGATGAAGACAATAGCAGATATACAAACAAATGCATCACCCGGCTATCACAGGTAAAGCTACTTATACATCTAGCAAATCAAGTATTAAAATGGGAATAAATTCAAAAGCTGTTGCAATTTGACTTGACAGACTAAAAAGCCAAAAAAAAAGACGAGAAAAAGAATGAAAAAGTAGCGACCTGTACGGATATCTCAAACCAAACAGAATAACGAGGATCATCCACCGCAAATGTTACAAAGCATCAGGTTCCAGCAAATTGAGGGTACCTACAACAAAAGCCGACTCAACCTCAGTTGTCATGAAGCCAGACTTTCGGAGCAATTCCACCAAACATATATCAAACATATTTGATTAAGAAACAATAGTTAAAAGCATGCCTAAAAACACGCATTTTAAAATTTCATATGTTACATATACCAAGTACTCCTTCGGACAAAAGCGACGTAATCAGCAGCGAAGTCTACATAGAGACAATGAGAGTACATCACTATTTGGGGAGACATAATTGACACAACTTCGAGTAATGAATGGACAGTAAAGGATAAAAGAGAACTAATAATACAAAGAAACAGGACTTGTCCTGTCACAGTTAAAACTCTTGCAAGCCGCGGTGCATGACCTCGCTTCCTATCGTTTGCAATATACCTGCACGCGGCACTGACCCACATTGAGAGAACAATCTTTAATATGTGAAGCCACCAAAATTCTGAGGGAATAGGCAAGGGATTATTAAGAATGGTGGGATTCAAGAAGGATATTTGTGGCCACATTGATGTCGTTTCTAGCACGAATGAGTGCTTGTCTCGCAGAATTGCTGTCAAAGCCCATCGACACGAGTGTTGCAATCGAAGACTCTGGTGGCTCTGGAACAGAAGCTCTTGCTGCCGATAGATTGTTTCTCTGTAATGCATTGAAGAAAAAAAGAAATTATTAGAAGCGGGAATATAATTTGAATAATCAAGTATCTTAGGATAATTTTCAGACATACTCCATTTAGTAAAGAAGTGGAACACCATAAGAATCAGTGGTTCCAACATGATTGTATATGCTCTGCAGATTCTTATTCCCCTTTGTTCCAATCTATTACTTCCAAATTAACAAATCTCAACGAATAGCACTGGGACTATTATAGAGACAATTTCGAATAAATTTATAACAAAATGAACAAGTATGCAATGATCTAAGCTCGATAAACTAGTTACATCCCTTGACTGGTAGCAATATAGATTCATTTCAGTACTAGCAAACCGGTTCCTAACTCGCTATTTTTTTAAGTGAACTTGGAATCGATCCATGACCGTACACAGGCATCTTTCTCGTGGTAAAAATGACAGTAAAGTTTAACTGCATCGAAGGATGCTTTCTTCAAAAATATATACAAATTACAAACTTCTAGGAATTACAGTGAAGAGTTAAGGCGTCAAAACATTTCTCAGCTGATCTTCTGATATCTTCTCTCAGTTTTAATCATCTTAATCTTTACATAGTGCAAAAAAGTTACATTATCTACAGTTGTAAGGTGAACATATGTTTGGACGTATATGCTGCTGATAAGATTTGATAGTTTTACAATTGAGACAAACTTCAGTTTGTTGCCTATAATTTCTGATAGGAAACATGAGCCACACTTTATCACCAACAAATTTTGCAGGCTAACCACCAACTAATCTTCTAGAAGAAAGAAGAAAATAACTTGCCTCAATATGATGACCCGTGTTAGAAGGTATGTTTCTAACAACATTCCGGCTTGATGATGTCCCTGATGAGCTTCCTGGAGACCATGCTAACCGTGCAAACAATGATGATATGAATTCCGGAAACTGCATTCATTAAAATTACACCCAAAAAAAAAAGATTAATCAAGCCTAGATGTTAAACAAGAATACACAAGCATTCTTAAAACAATTCTGTGTATGTTTAAATAATATAATCACTACAATTGTTTTACCAAGTATTGTTTTAACAGAACATTTACAGTAATTAACTTTTCCTCCTTCAAATAAAATAAATATGGCAAATTTCCTTGTAACAAGGACCAACGGTAAAAAAGAAATTGAATGTAATTTTGGATGTAAAAATAAAATTCATTTTATGAACAAAATCAACAATTATTAACTTCGTTACAAGGACCTGGTATTCTAGTTGAAATGGATTAAACTATCTCATGGATAGCCATTTCAACGAACTTAACAAGTCAAAAGGTATCACGGAAAAGTAGCATGAAAGTGGTCTAGTGGACTCGGCCAGAAATGCAAAGTGAAGTAAAAACCGAGGTAGACCATCACTAGCTGCATGGAAATACATCGTCCTTTGAAAGGGTACAGAGAGGGTCAGAAGAACTGATGAATCACTCTTAAGAGTTGCTGCTGCTTTATGTATAACTTTACATGCGCATCAAACATCTTTTGTTCCTCTGGAAATACTGTTTTTGCTTGTTATATGAATTTTGGACACACACACACACCACACACACACACACACACACATGCGTGGAGTGCATAATAGAGATAATAAGATAATTATATGTACAAATCATTAACCACTCTGATGTACTTATATGCACGTGCTTCTTCTAAACTTAAAGACTGATATAGACAGCAACTTGAACAAGGTATTCACCTATCAATCATCAGTATCCCACATTATACAGCAAAATATTTTTAAAAATACGTCTTTTGGAAATTCCCTTGCATGTGACCATGCATATTGGATATTCTTTGGTAACTCCTGCTTCAGATACCGTTGTCAGAATCTCAATCAAGAACCGCATCACCACATCGAATCAGACAACATATCAACGTTTACCGGTGAGAATTATACTTGCTAATCCAATTTGGAATTGTTTGAGGGGAAACTTGTCTTTAATGGAAATTACTGTCCAAAAGGACAATTTTTAATACTAACTCTTAGATAGGAAAGAGCCACGGAGAACTACCGATCACACTTGCAAATTCCAAAACTTACACATTATTCTTGTCTTTAATGGATTTGGAAAGCTGATTATTAGTATATGCACACAAGCAAGAATAAAGTTATGATAAAATAACTGTGGTAAATGCTCTGAAGAACAGCATACAGATTATGGGTTCTTTGATGATCACAATTACAAAATAGACCTTGCCAAAAGATGAATCGACCAGAGAAAGGCTCCTCGTTTCAAAACAAGTGAAACATAAGAAATGGTTCAGGCCCACAAACGAGGCCCAGACGACTTGAAGACACCAACACACGGTCAGAAAACACAGGCAGATACACACACAACCACAAACAGAGAGATACAATATCAGAAGCTGTAGGATAAGTTTGATGTTCTAAGAGCATTGCCTTTGATCATCTTCTTGTCTATCGTCCATAGCCATTATGATGTGGCTTTTCTCTTTTTAACATTTTGCGCTTTACTTGGTTTAGTCTCATCTAATCATAGATGTTTGGAGAAAGGTCAAATTAGTTATTATTCTGGTAAACTGATCCAAGTCCGACCCATATGTTGCTCTTGGAAAAACAATATCTGATTTTCTTAGTAGTTACAATATGAACAGATATCAAAAGCCAGTAAACCATCCGTGTAAACATTGAATTTTATAAGCTCGTTGGATTCATTCCCACATTATCCAACCACTAATCCACTTAGAATTAGGGGTTGGGGTGAATAAGAGTAATGTTCCACAGCTTGTAATATCATGCAGCTTTGGATACTTAAAGAACAACCCAGATTTGATACATCTCAACAAACTCTTTTCAAAAGAACACTTTATTTATTTCTTGAGTTTGATGTGGCTGCGGTCCGCAGCCAATTAGGGTAAAATAGGGGTTAGGTTGGGCCTCATGGGATTTAAAATGTGGTGGGGCATATCCCCGATTCTGAGTGTGTCGCCCGCAGCGAATTCATTGGGGGCACCCTCAGCCCTCTCATTTCTAATTGTGCAATTTACCAACGCTAAATGCTTAAGCCTGATCTTATTCTTATGATTATAGACATTTATGTCCCTTGTACTGTATATTTTATGAATTAACCAAACAAGCATATTATATAAACACATGGTCCACATCAATAATTAAACTTATGGTGTAAACCATTTATAAATATAATCATCACCCATTAATATAACTTCCACAAAAATAGTAAAAAAATTGCATATAAATCTATAACAAATATAAAAATTGTTGGATTATTATCATCTTCCAATATGTTTGAAAGTAAAATATTCACTTTCTAAAAGAGAGTAGTCTCAAAATTGTTACCATAATGCTCGCGCTCATACATAGATCTAGTTGCTCTCAAATTTATGGAGATGTAGGGTGAGAAAAGACATGTACAGATGTTATAACTAGAATCCCAAGGGGGTCCCCATGTGTCCCCTCCTCATTTCTCAACAAAAAATCAAAATAAATAACAAAACCTTTTCATTCTATGCTTCATCCCCCCGCCCCCTCCGAAAACAGAAAAAAGACAAAGCATGCATCTAGAAAATTTCTCTCCCCCTCCCCTCCCCTCTTTCCCACTCCCAAAAAATAGAAAAAGAAAACAATTACTTTTTTGAACTAAAAATATAAGGTAAATAAGAAAATAATAACTTGACAGGGTCAACCATTTTAAATATTAAACCATGTGCTCATATTCTTTCACAAGGTATATCTAATAATATTCGCATGCATTGCATGTGAAAAAACCTAATAGAACTATAAAAGAGGCCAGAAACATAAATTCATGCGGAGATTTAAGATCTTGTTGGCAACCTTAAATGTGCGAAATAGGCAACAAATATTCCAAATTCCAATGACCTCCTACCTAAATCACTATGGCATGAGGCATCAATATTTCACATAATATCGCATCATTGTGGCCATTATCTGCTGCCACTACTCATCATCCACTATCAGAAGGTGAGGAGGAGAGAATGAGAAAGAAGAAAGAAAATAGGGATTCAAAGTTTCAAACTACTAACCGGAAGAAAAAAAAGTCCAGCCCGACTTGCTTTCAAGCAAAACGGGTCATATTCATGTTACCTAATCCAAAACTTCCATATTTTTCTTTTGCATTGTGACCCCCCTTCTTTCCATCCAAAGAAGCGGTGGCAACGATAAGATAATGCACAAGATGTAACATTTTAGTGAATAAAATTCTCAAGCAAAGAAGAAATATACTTCTTATACATTGCTTCTTTTTATATCATCTGCTCTTCCTCTTCTTTTACCCTGGCAACTAGGTGGCTAGGTTTTAGACACCCACTTTGCCACCTAAACAGTGTCATTTAGAACTTCGAGAATGAAGTATAGTAAACAAACATTTAGTTCTAATTTCTAATAAGTTTCACACGGATTTACCATTTCCTATCATTCCAATTTCATTTTAAATTGAAGGAAAACAGTGACAGAGTTCAGGAGGTTTTGGCTACCTATTACTTGTTGCTTAGTGTGACGCAGGTTGTTAATATTGAAATCAAACAGGAAGAAGAGAGCGGGCATTGAAATGTAGAAACTAAATTTAAAAATACGAAAGGAATGCATTGATGTTGTGGATTGTTCATAGTACCTTAATTTTTCGGATGTAGAATGCATTAACACGATATAACACACCAGCAAGTATACCACATATGCCAGGTATAAGAGAACGCTTCCACGATGACAGAAGAAGCTGGAGGCACAACATAAATGGGATAATTAGCACAATGTTCTAATAAAAGTAAGGACTAGTTTTTGAAACAGCTGCAACCTGAAGACCAGTTAGATATATGAATGTCTTGTCAGTGAAGTTAATTCCAAATATACGAAACCGTGAAGAAACTGGAATATCAAGATAAAAAGGTACGAAAGAAGCAAATATAAGACCATAAGGCCCAGATACCAGCAAGCTTGTTGGATCTGCAGAGGAAAAATGATAGTGAGGGAAGTGAGTTGGTTAAACAAAAATAATATCAACAAGGCATAAGGAAAGAAAATCAATAAATAACATAAGAATGTAATATGATGAGGCAGAAATTGGCAAGCAAGCGTGAAGAGTAATGAACATAAAAATTTGCAACAAATAAATACATGCATAAGGGCTGAATAACATTAACTGAAGGTGCAACAAGGACTTGAGGTATATTTCAATGGAAACAGAGGAATAATTTTTTGCGTGTGTAGGTTGGTGAGGTGTGTTAGGGTGGGAATGCAGATTGGGTCCTTTTTTGTGAGAGAAAGACGGTTGGGATAGAACCCCACCCTGCAAACAGCAAAAAAAACACCTCCCCGCCATTTCATTAAAAAGACCCTAAATACACAGCACATCCCTACATGTTACACCAAAGTTCGGCACATCTGCCATACAATATACAACCATACCCAATGCATCCATGTAAGGTTCAGCATGCATACCGTACAAAAAGAAATCAAGGCCCGGTATAATAAAGACCCGACAGCAACCGTAGGAGATTGAGGATGGTGTCGTTGAAAAGCTGAAATCTAGGAATTTGGTCTGGAATTTGTTAATCCATCCCCTCATAGTTTCTTGCAAACTGAACTTGAAGCGGAAAAGTAGTATCTTATGAAGTCAGGAAGTGAACAGTTAGGACATCACTAACACTTAAAGATTTTGTATAAAGACTTTCATCAACTTCAATAAACTCGGTGGTTATATTCATAGTATAGAATAGCGAATTCAAATCTATGAACATACTTACTGTTATAGCCAACTAAAATGTAATGAAGTAACCCAAAAAAGAAGACAAAATATCAGAAGCATACTGAATGCCAAAAATCTAACAATTAAAGCGACAAATAGGTCAAAAGACAGCAGCTACACATAATGATCCTGAAAGAAATGGTCTAACGAACTAGCATATGCTTTAGAATAACATGGCAGCCATGAATATGTTCATGTATACCTTTAAGAAGAGCCAAAGCCAGAATCTCAAAGAGTA
The DNA here is from genome assembly GCA_030015575.1 of Agapanthus africanus. NCBI lineage: Eukaryota > Viridiplantae > Streptophyta > Magnoliopsida > Asparagales > Amaryllidaceae > Agapanthus > Agapanthus africanus. Next base: position 311,498,198 of record JASDDO010000029.1, read on the forward strand.
ATGACGCTGTTACTGAAAATAAAATGAAAACCTGCATATTCAACGGATACAAGATTAGCAACCTGACAACAAAGATTAGCGAAAATTGAATCTGCCAAAAAGAAAAATGATATAGCTTAGTTTTTATTAAAATTCAGAAATATATAACTGAGCATCCCAGCTGTATTAGAGTTTAGTTAAGTGAACCAAGAATGTCCGTGAAAATCTGATTGTACGATAGTATAGGAGTGTCACTCTCCAACATGCCTAATAACATTTTTCTCACTTGAGAAAAGAAGAATTTAACTTACTGAGTATTTATTAGACCCAATCTGTCGCTCGAATACCCTGAAATAATAGAGCAAATATAGACCAAACATTAACTCCGGTGTTGAGGAGAAGGCAAACTCTGAAGCTACAATCCTCCAAAGCTTAAACTGCTTGAAAATTTCCTGTAGGAACCAACATAATTGTGAGGTTAATTTTCGCATAGTAAGATTTTAAAGAGATCAGTATGTTGCAGCCTTTACGGGAGACAAGTCGCCAGAAGGCTATTCCATTATGTTGGATATTAATGGATTCGGTATTTTTCTCTCTACTATTATAATGCCAAAGCCTTTTTCGCATGGCTGCCATATCAAGTTATCAACCCCTTAAACATAAAAAAGAATTAATTATGTGGGCCCCACTCTATCCATCACTTCCTTGCAATTAATAAATAAAAGATCCTAGGAAAACTTGCCTTCTATAACCTTTTGAACTTCCCATCAGTTCCCTTACGGATAGCAAAACTATACGTCCATTTTCCCCTTTATTTTCTTTTCTTTATTTTTAAAATTTGCTAAACTATACATGCTTGGTAGTATCCAAAAAAAAAATTAGAACCTAGGGCGCCATCAGGCATATGAAAGGGTCAAGAATAACGGCTTTGTCACAGATCAATATCCGTAATACCGTTTCTTTCGCCATATTACCTTACCGGGTCTATAATATGTGCATACTCTCTTAGTTTCTACCCCCACCCCAACCCAAAACACACGCACACAATAGGCGACATAAGAAGGCTCAGACTTCGAAAGGGTAAGCAAATCCAGAGACGTTTGGCCAACAAGAGGACCTTGATTGTAGCCTAACATCTACAAAAGATAATTGGCCAATCTATCAAAAGCTAAATTACCCTTTCTAAAAGAAAGAAGACTCGGTATCCTGCAATTGAGTTGTGCAGGCAAATATCATGTCGTAGAAGCATTTAGCTGAGCTTATCTTTGGCAGAATCAAACCTAGTCTACAGCCAACTTTGTCAAGCTCCGCATAGCAGATACCCTCCCATATTCATCTAACCGGGTATGACAAATTGGCGCAAAAGCACATGCATAACTATATATAGTAGTCAATACAAGTACCACTAGTAGTAGAAACAAAGTATCTCTAAAAATAATCCCAATTTACCATTCCACAAATCCTCCTCAATTCTTAAATCCAATTCCGAAACCCTAATCCGCATACAAGAAACAATGCACACATATCGCTGCCCATCAACCAACAAAGCCCTAATGCTACTCCACCTTGCTCAGTCCACTCCCCTTTCATCGGCCAATCTCACCCACCTCATTTTGTTCCCTGTGCTTCAATCTTTTTGACTCCAAAACTAAACCCGACATTTCAATAGTAATATTTTACTTCTCTTATTGTTCCCATGCCCACTCTCCTTGCTTCCAATCCGACGTCAGTCGTCTAGTATTTCAGAAGACACTAAGTAACTAAAATTTCTAAATTTGTCTTAGCTTATCTTCCAACTCTTGCAAACATATATAATTGTCGTGGCTTTTTTGATTTATCTTTCCAACACAAGCTCTTTCAAGCTCATTCTTCTCCAAATAGAAAGACAGTTCTTTTGAAGATCCTTGTTTCCATAATCCTTTGCTAAAATGGTCACTTACTGCTTTCAATTGCTACCTTGAACCTTTCTCTTTCCCTTCTCGACCTATGTAGCTTAGTATCTTACTAAGTGTCCAACCTTATCCTCCTTTAATAGTCTAATGGTATAAGCTCTATTCAGTAAGTAATTTCCCTTGAGAAAGTTATAAATAAAAAAGAACATAGATTCTTTCATAGACCTGTAGGTCTTTATACATGTCAATATATGCAACCGCATATGCGTTACGGGCGTATTTTTTGCTGTATGCGGTGAAAACCATGCTTTGGCACATAAAAAAAGAATAATTATTTTGTTCGAAACAAACCTATATAAATATAGACCAAATGTGCTTGCCAAAAAGAGGAAGTAAGGTATCAGTCATCTCTATTCAGTTAAGATCTATTGTTATTCCATACCAAATCAACACCCAAACATAATTCATACCCAAGAGAACTCTAAAATATTTAGAATACTCCAAAGGCCATTGTCACAACAAACCTGAGACTTACTGCTTGAGGTGCGGCCTTAGTGAATTTTGTTTGAGCACTTCTTAGTTATGTAAAAAAAAAGGCTTAATTGCATAAATGTAATCATCAACTTTCACGTTTTTTGCAATTGATACCATAAACTAATTTAATTACAAACAAGTACCATGAACTATCACCCCGATTGCAACTAAATACCATCTTCTCTTCCATCTTCAAACGTTATATTTAACCGCCACGTCATCAATATTTGACTTGTTTTTCCCATTTTACCCTTATGTTCTTATCAACCCCTAAAATTTCGAGAGGTACAATGGTTCATTAAGACACAAAAGTTAACGTCGTATGGTAGTTATGTCAGAAAAAAATGGATCATGGTACTTATATCTAATTATTAAAATTCATGGTATCAATAGAAAAAAACGTGAAAGTGGATAGGTACATTTGTGCAATTTAACCTACACACACTACCATCTTCCTTAGAGAGAGATCATGATCTCAGACACTCCTAAAATCAGCCAATGTAATTACAAGCGGGTCTAACACAGTATTTCAGGACATTCGCCAACATTTATGGCTGTTATAACCAATAAACTCTATTAATCATAGCTACGCTCTAGTAAAATTGGATGCAAACAAATTTTCTAGGCAAAGTTAAATCAATGAGCTATTGCAATGTAGTAATTTGATAAGCAAAGTTGTATTTTGGTGAAGTTTTTTTCGATATCAATTCCCTCTCATCTCCTTTTTTTGGTATTTCCTTCTAGAAAAAGGCTCAAAATCCTAATTTTGGTGATCTCTAGATACAGGTTAGATGTTATCTACCTAACATCCTGAAAAACCCAATACAAGTTTTTCAATTGCAAAGTAATCTATTTATATCATAACCATCAATCGTTTAAAGTAGAGTAGTTCAATGTATAAGTTTGAGTGATTGGGATTAATAGGCTAGAGGTGTAAGATTTTAGTTAAATATAATATATGACTTAACTGGTAGAACAACACATCTTGTCATTAATTTTTATAGCTAATAAATTTGAAATATTGCCTTAATGGAGTTACCATATTATTCTTACTCAAAGGTATTAATAAAGATTAACTATTTTCATCAAAATCATCTTTATTGTCATCTTCAATTATAAGTATCCTCTTTTACCTCTACTTATTACTCATCCATTTCTTCTTAACCATCTTCTCAACCATCCACTTCACAAAAAAAACGGATACCAGCCTAAATACCTCTTTTTAATATGATTTAATTGAATAATTTTCATTCATTGAACGTTTAGACTGTAGGTGATGGGTAACTTGGTTTTAATATGAAATTAAAAGATTTTGGTAATGTGAAAGCAATATTGAAAGAAGCGCTTGGAGCATCCGATGAAAAGATTTGAATATGCGCTTGAAGCAGCCGATGAAGCGATTTGAACCTTTTACCACTCCGATTATGATGATAACAAAGGATTTAAGTAGCGGTAGCCATTTTGAATTTTGAAACGCCAAAAGCGGTGATAAAATAGTGTGAAACAGTGGAAAAGTTAGTAAAACGATGCAAGCTAGGTAAAGCGAAGCAATTGTATTAAGAGCAGGTCAGATTAAGCGGGTGATTAGTTTCATTTTTGTTTAACTTCTTCTTGGATTCTTCTAGTTTCGTTTCTTTTGATCAAAATAGTCCATTAAAATTTGAATCTTTAGTTGATGAACATGAACTACATTTCTAATTTCAATCTTGTCGTTTAGATAATCAATTTATTTGAAAATACATATTAACTTAGTTATATCAATGAAATATGATGGTAGTTTGTTTATAAACAATGAAAATTCTGTGATTTGATTACTCTATATTTTTTATTCTCTCATTTTACTGAAATTTTCTTATCCGATTATATATTATTTTATATATGCATACATATATATAGACTAAACATTTATAATTATTGTACTTCATTTAAACAATCGGCTGGCGCTATATACCGCTAAAGCCTAAGCGTCGCCCTACCATTTCGATCTGCTTTCCGCAACCTTATGTAAAAGCTTGAACTTCCATTAATCTGAGAATTTTTCCTATAAAATCCATTTGATCTGAAGCGAACCGAGAAATCTCTTTTGTTTTAGTTGGGAAGGAAGCAGAAAAAGCTAACTAATCCAGTTTACCGGTTTTTTCAATGGAAGCTAGGAAGGAAAGAACTATACATGACGAAAGTTTCTCTTAAGAGCAAAACTCTCTTTTTTGAAAACCCCATTTTAGAAAACCCGTTTGGATTATGTACCTTCTCACATGTCTTAAATGAAGAATGGAAGATGAAAGGAGAGGTCGAGAGGATAAAGATGTTGGGAGGATTTTGGTTGTTGAGATGGTCGAGACTGAAGGTAGCATGTGCCCAATCCCCCCCCCCCCGCACTAGAGGGTAATATGCAATAAACCCAATTATAATTATTGATCTAAAGGCGTCATGTGTGTTAGAATATGTTAATTTTTAGTCCTGCATCATGCAAAGGCGCTAGATTCCAAGCTTTTTAACCCAATTTGGCTCTGAAGAGCATTATCAAGGCAGGCAAGCTCCATAGAAACTTAAAAAACTCCGCATGCATGATAGTAGTATCGAACTACTATCACTATATCTTCTCTCTCTTCATTTTGTCATGCATAATCTCCCCAAAGGAAGAGAGTCCTACTCCACAAGATTTGGGGTTCTGGTAAGGTCTTGATAGAATCTCAAGCCCTCATATTGGTCTAGTTAAGACCCATTACTCTCCCAAGAATCAATAAAACCTTTAAGGCCATGTTCGGGTATGGAGTTAGGATAACTAGAGTTTAATTTAAGTGGCGGTGGCTAGGATGCAAACTATGGTTTGCAAGCCCCAAACTCTGTTTCTAAATAAACTCTAGTTTGTTATAAGAGATGTGTTTGGGGAAAATGAGGTTTAGAAAACTTACTTAGAGCAGATTAGAGTTTAGATAAGTACAGTTATCTCGGCTCCAAAGTTGATATATCTCAACTCCAAAATGAATGCCTAACAAGGTAAAATTATATAGCATTTTGGAGTTGAGTTTTGCAAACTTTATTAAATTTCAGTTTAGAAATCTCAACTCCATTTCCAAACAGTGAATGATAATTTTCCAGATTGTTCTAACCATTAGTTCTAGGGTTTCCCTGAGTGATCAGGGATAATCTCCTTCCTATTATCAGATCGTGATCTCCACCGCGCGATGGATTCATTACCCAATTCAAATTAATAAAATCAGAAGCAAACCCATATGAAATCAACCCCAAAAAATTGGGGAAAACAAACCTGATGAGATAAGCCGAGCCGAAGAGCGCGGCCTCGGATGCCAAAGATGAGCGTGAGGAGACCGCTTGCGATGGCTATAGTCCTAGTAACTGGAGCATTGTCTACAACCACAACAACAAGAGGGATAAATTAATTGAAAAAATATATGCAAAAATTACAACAAAAAAACATTTTTGAACAAAAAATTAAAACGAAAAGGGTTTTGTTGCGTGGATTGATTGATGCGATTGAGGCTTACGGAATCCAGAGGGGCCGCCGTGCATCTTCGAACGCAGGCGGAGGAACCCAAAAGAATAAACGAGAGAGAGGGAGAGGGTCGGCAAAAAGATCGTTTTCAATATTTTATGATTTTGTGGCAGGAGAGTTCAATTAGTTTTGATTTTCTTTTAGGTGAGTTTCACTGAACTACCCTGAACTATAGTGTGTCCCCCAGAAATTATCCTCGACTCTTTTTACCAAAAAAAAATTACGACAAAATGGGGTTATTATGGTCACATACAATCAGCTCGCTGAGAACAACAGACACAGACCATGTGCATGTCCCCTTGCAACTTAAACAGTGGGATCCAAGGGCCGTGACTGTTGGCTATGAACATTCCTCAAAAAACCATTATTGTCGTTAATTTGCTTGCTTTATACTAACTTACTGTATTGGTTGTGACTTGTGAGTATCCTGAACTTTCCCATGTTTAAATTTTATGTTAAAAGATAACTATTGCGTGCAATACGCGTAGCTTTTCAAGACTTAAATGCCAGTGATAACCTAACTAGTCCAGGGCTCTAAACGTTATTTTCAAATTTGCCATATCTCAGTTTATATAATCGAAGGTTGTATTATTTTTAGCTCTTTTTATGCATTGTTCTAGGCTTTTATAATTTTAATATATAGCATTTAGCATGCGCGATACACGTTTTTATATTTTGGCATCGTCGAAAAAGATTTGAGAAGAATTTTTTATAGTATTAGTTGAAATATTAAGGTTTTAAAGTTTTTCCTTGGACTTTTTAGTTTTAAAAATTTAATAAGTTACCTATTTTAAATATTTTAAAAAAAATAAAATAACTTAAGATATTTCTCCAACCAAAAAATAAAGTGATTTAAGACCTGTTTTGTTGGGTGCTGCGAAAAGAGATTTTAGCAAAAAATATTGTTGAAGAAAACTCTTTAAACAAAAGTGTTGTTGTAAAATGTGCTTTTTGATTTGAAAAGTTGTTTAGTTCAAAAAGCTGTTAGGAGTTGTAGAAGTGATGTATCATGTTTAAATGATCATAAAGGACATCATTTTTCTTAATATTTGAAAGAAATCAGTGGAAAAAATCATTTTTTTATTTACAATTTATATTCAAAAGATTCACAAATATCAAAAGATTTGCAAAAAAAATATTTAAGATCCATCCTCTCGATTTATGGATTCTTCGTCGAAATCGAGAAGCTTCGATCGTTTGATACATAAAACTCAAAACTTGGATCTCGTCGATCAACCTTTCGATGATCGCGTCAAGCTCAGGGGCTTCGATTGCCTAGGCTTCTTCGTCGTCGTTATCTTTTAGGGCTTCGATCTGGGGACCTCGATCGCCTAGGGCTTCAAATATGGGAGATGATGAGAAGAGAAATCAAATACAAGGGTCGAGCTAGTGTGATGATTATGAGGAGGCGATAGGGAAAAAAAAAATTTAGGAAGAGCTTTTTTCCCAAAGTTTTATTTTTTAGGTTATGAAAAAAGAAGATTTTTTTTATCCTTCTTTAGCTCCAAAAGAGCATTTGGACATAGTGCCTGTTTGATATTTTTTTTCTTCAAAAGTGTTTTTTAGCTCCAAAAAATCTTTTGGGCGCTCAAAACGCCCAACCAAACGCGCCCTTAAACTAAATAACTAACAAATCTATTTTTATATATAATTTTTATTAATTTAATTATGTGCATTTTACCTGAGAAGTTGTTTTTTCACGAGTTTCTTAAGACCCTTTTCAGCATCATTATACTAGAGAAAAGAAAGGGATTTTTATCATTTAAAGGGTATAATGGGCAATCGTAGTTAGAACTAACACCGTTAGAGGGTTAAGTAAAGTTGGAAAAGTTAAAGGGCAGCAACGAGTATAAAGCATAGTCACATAATTCGTGAATTATTCGACGAATTCGTGAATAATTCGCGAATCGTGTAACTGGCGATTAAATCTGCGAATTATTCGCCATCACCGAACGCGCCGAATTATTCCCGAATTATTTGCGAATTATTAAAAAAAGTGAATTATTCAAAAAACAGGAAATAATTCACGAAATCAAAATCTAGCGTCTCATATATTAATTTTATATTAATTTTTTACTCGAAATCCTTCCCGAATATTTCCCGAACACTTACCGAATCTTTCCCGAATACCTGCTGATTTTTTCCGAATAGTTCTCCGAATCCGAATTTTTGATCTCGCCGTATTATTGCCGAATCACGAATTTATGAGCATGTATAAAGCAAGTGATGGATAGTGTACTGAAAAAAACCGAAAGCTCCACGTAGTTTAGTTTATTGACGTTTCCCTTTTTATCAATCCTCTATTTCCAGGATATGACAGCTAATAAAAGCATCATGTGTGATGGTTTGCTTTTATATTTCATTAATAGTTGCACGGAATCATATTTTTATTATTTTGTTTCGAAGAAATCACTTGGAACGATATATCTCATATATCATACGAGGATCGAAATTTAATATCTAATTCCACTCAGGCGCAACTAAAATATACGAAAATAAAGTAAATGTCAAAATCTAGACTTTTTTGTTTCAAAAAAAAAAGGAAAAAGAAAAAGATCTCAAAATTCTATCTTGTTGGAAACGTAAGTCCTTTGTTTGCATGAAGTTTATATGGTTAAAAATAATTTTTTATTACTTTCCATTCTTTTAGTTTAAAAATGTAAATTTGGAACTAGAAATTGATGTGAATTGGGATTAGTGAGTTGGCAAATTGGTTAGTGGGGTCAAAGCCTTATGACCAATTGTTGGATATGTATGTCCTAAAAGCCATTATTGTATATGTATATATGTGGATACTTGGACATATGTATGTACAGGACAATCTTGCTCGATATGATAGTATACTATCTGGTTTTTCTTTATCTTAACATGTGCATATGTTCTACTTGTTATTATGTATCATCTATACATGTTGAGAAATCTCGTAGGATCATCGCTTGACTACCTGCGTTGTGATGGCGACCATACTTATGGGAACAGTGTAGTCGATAAGCACATCCTTAAAAGGTCCTTAGTCATGAGAGTATCGAGACTGGGCATCGATATTCCGGAGTAGATTAATGTATACGTTTCTAGACCCTGACGAGGGACGATGGTTGGTCCCACAACCATTGGTGTGATCGCCTAAGATTGTATACATGTGCTCACTGGGGGTGGGTATACTGGACGGACTCGCCGAGAACTTCTAGATGGTATTATACTTATCGTCAGATGGAAGTTCTCAGGTGACATGAGTACATATTAGTCTTCGGACCTGAGATCGTCATTTGTCTCGTGCACTGTACTTTGATCACTACCCTACCACGGCTCTACTGAGTCATGCAAACATGTTTTTGTTGGGTACAGTCTCAAGCCACATGGAGGCAGTGAGTGATTGTTGGGGATTCGTCTATTCCGGTATAGGGAGTCGATATCGCACTGTGATCGATTGGTCAGGACCATAAGACCTTGGCCAAGGTAGTTGGGATTTACTGATAGATTAATCAGTAGTTTCCTGGATTGGTCCTGAGCCACATCAGCACGAATTATCGGGTTATTAGGGTTTGATGTTTACCACCCCCTAGACCCGGTATGCGATACTCTCAGACAAAAAAGACCGGACTGTACAGAGATTATCATGGATATGCTCAGTAGGGATCTGGATGAGTTTGCTTGTCGGCCTTCCATTTCGAAAGGTATCCGGGTAGCCGTTACGTACAGATAGTGCCGCCGACGTGCTTGTGGTTATGAATTTATCCAGTAACTCACTGCCGGCGTACTGTCGAGTCTTTAGAGTTCCACATAGAGGGTTTCCTTGGTTCATGCGAAATGATGTGGTAGCCGTATTGGATACGTGCAGGGTTTCGATTGATTGATGGTACTATGTACCCGGACTTTCGATCGGACAGCTGATAATACTAGCCGGTTCGGAATTGAGCCGGATTATTAAATCAGGTATTGATTTAATAATTTATATATATATATATATATATATATGTATGTATGTATTTCGATATGTATATTCTAGTATTATGTTCTTTGTGTTATTCTATCTCTTTGGGTATTCGTGTTTTTATACGAATACAGGTATGTATATACTGTAGACTGTAATCCGTATTTTTTACGGAAAACATTTTAGAAGGTGACACCTCATTTTGGTATTTTCCATTTATCTTTTAAATGGAAAATGAGGTGTAAAGTGATGCGAGGAGAGTATGGTGAGAGCCATGCCTCAATAGTGTTGACAAATGAATTTTCAATTCATTTGTGCTTACTATTGAAGCATGGTTGAAATTTTTATATTGTAAAAATGTTTTTACAAAACCATTGTGATTTTTCTCTCTCACATGCTAGCCTCATTATTTTTTAGCTCTCACCATTTGTTTCACCCTCCTCCCTCCTCTTGAGTTCCTCCACCTTCATGATCTACCTCCTCTCTATACTCTTATCTGTTGAGAAACAAGAGAGGAGGTAAGATAGTGAGATAGAAATACATTTTGAACCATACACTACATCCTAAATCCTTTAGACTAGCAATATTAGGCTTCTAGTTGCTCCTTTTGACACTTAGTTTGGAGCTAGAGCCATGGATCACATCTCTCGGGTGGATCATCTTTGATGAAGGAGGACCGACGAACAAGCTAGATTTCGGAGGACCGAAGGAGCAAGCAAAGAAGATCAAGCTCGATCATGGAGGCCACTTGGAGCTAAGGAAGAGGAGACAAGACCGAAGGACATGGATCTTTTGGTGAGACTCTTTTTCATAGTAGATAGCTCCTCTTAGTTTAGCTAGTTTAGGTTTATGGTAGATCCGGTTAGTGGGTTTCATTTAGCGCCAGTTTTAAACCCCAATAAAAAATTTGTTCCGCAAATGGCCATGGTAGATGACCGGGGTGCTAGTGTAACCCAACACCAATTACACTTGAATTCCATTCATGGTAGAACGAATTATAATTTTTTGAATGTGATTGATAAGAAATTGAGATTTCAAGTCGATTTGTAGAAATAAATAATGAAACCTCAATTTCTTGATGGCAAAACCTTCCATGTTTTACTTGTCATTACTTGGTAGCAAATGGGCCGAACAGGCTATATCCACCTAAATGAGTGGGCGGGTGGGTCGGGTTCGGTTCAGTTCGGTCATTAATTGACCGAACCCTATTTATATAACGGTTTTGGGGTCTTACCCTAGAAATACACTAGGTGTTTTCTTAGGTTTGTGTAACATTTCAGAAAACGTAAAATATTATTTTAGACTTTAAATAATAAAATAATAAATTTTACGTATATTATACGAGTATGGATTTGAGTTTTCATAAACTGGTATAATTATATAACTATATTTTTGGAAAATAATTAGGATTTAAAATAAATTATTATTTATGAGAGCATTTATTTGATTTGGATTTTTTATAAATTAGTATATAATTATTTTCATACAAGTTTAATACTATGCTTAATTAGTGTTTCCTATTTGTGTACTAAATCTAGTTTATTTTTTCTAACCATGATTAGTGTGCATGATATATTAAGTGCATGTTAACTTTTCATTTTTTGTTTCATGATGGCTGCATTCTATGTATGCTTTTGTTTTTATTTTTGTTTTACATTTTACAAAAGGAAAAAGAAAAGAAATGAGTGACATGGGAGAGAAAGAGGCATTGGTGTAAAAGAGAGTTAGAGAGGAGGAGGTTATGGTAGCCATACCATTTGTTTCATTCCTCTTTCATTTCATCATCTCCATCACTTCTTCTTCATCTTCCTCCTTCACTTTCTCCACCTCCTCCCTCATCATCTACTACCATAAATCATCCCACAAACCATCTCAAAACACAATGTAACCTTCACTAAAAATGTTCCTAACATCATCCTAAGCATCACGGTGAGATCAATTTTTCGTTTTGAGGACCTTATGCCATCTTGGAAATTTCTCTGGTTTCTATCTTGAGGCAAAACCTCCACTTTTAATCAAATTTCTAAATTTCTTAACCTCACAAACTAGTTTAGAGTTAAAAAGTGCATGTTTTCAAAATTTAAGTATTTTAAAGTGAGATCTTGTGGATATTATGAGTAGTGGTGATGTATGTGAGGGTTGATTAGTGATTACAAGCCCATTAGTAATAAGTGAAAGTGATTTAGTGGAGCAATTCTTGGATTAGATGGGTTTGGAATTTTCAAATATCGGTTTTTCTTGGAGTTTTGATATTCAAAAGGAATCTGGGACAATTAGAGAACTCTGAAAATTAATTAGAAGATACTGTGAGAAGTGCAAACTAGTAGAAGACTACCGTAGAAACCCGAGCCCCCAAATCAAATCTCTGGCCGCAAATATATTCGTTTTGGCCGCAATTGTCAAGTCAAGTTTGGAGTTAAGGTGTGGATTTTGTTCTGTAGCCCACTCACTAGATAACTAAGCTTACGCTATATGGTAAAAAGTCCCGGATCACCTGAAAAAAAATCTGGAGTTGTTTTACTTGGTTTTGGAAATGTTTTGCGATATTTGAAACTTGGATTTTTGGATATTTGTGTTTTAACTCAGTCGTTTGACGTTCGTACGTTGACGTCGGGGAGTATTTTGTCATTTTAGCACGCGTTGACTATAGGTTCTAATCTATGTGTGGTTCGCTCGTGATTTCAACTTTGAATCGAGTTTTTATGCGATTTTGGTTATGATTTCGATTGTAGGTACAATTTCGTGGACTTCTAAGATGACGAAAGAAAGCAAGGCGTTCGTCGACTTCGACTAGAGTGAGGCGTTTATCGGTGAGTAGATATATATCTACAAGGAAAATCATATGGATTGCGTTTAGCACCTCCGCAACTGTAGAATTAGGATACTATAAATATACATATATTGCGATAGTATACTTAGCCTATAGATTTTACTAGAATACTATATGCGTATATTCCTACACTTAGTAGAAGTGATGCCCTTAATCTCTATTTCTTGCCATTAGGCTATTCGTGTACACACACACACATATAAGGATAAATACGATATGATTATATGAGTCGATATGATACGATATGATGACATGAGGCGATGTGATACGATATGATACGAGATGACATGAGATGATATGATATGATATAAGATAAGATGATGTACGTGGCCATAGATCCGTATTTATTGATTTGATGATGTCGTACGATAGATATTTCGTACGTGATATGATGAGGATGGATTGCCGATATTTATTTCGATTCGAGAAATCTTGTTTAAAATCACAAAGTAGATATCATGAGATGTTTATAGCCTTACCTACTTTCAAAACTAACGAACCGTTATGTACTTTTAAATGATAATTTCAAGGGGACGCTATTACTTTTCAAATGGTATTTTCTTCAAAAACATCGTAGCCCCCTATTTTCTAAAACAACGTTTCGTACTATTTTAAACTATAATTGTATGGCTCATACGCAGTTGCATATTTTTATATTTGTTCGCGTTACGACTTCTTTATACCCTTTAAACTTGCATTTCGATTTCTTATTTCTGTAAGTGTATATGTGCTCTTTACCGTGTCAACTACGGTTATGCGGAATCAAAAACTTTAAAATCTTGAGTACAAAACACTAAATCTCCAGGATACAAGCCCAAACACTACACTAAATGTCACGTCCTGCTTCTCAAAGTACGTAAACTATGGCACACGACAAATTCAACCATTCTAGCTAGTACATGTCCATCTGCCACAGTAAATCAAATCAAGAAAATGCATATAGCGGAAACGAATCAAATCCAATAAACAAGTCTGAATCATGTCCCGGTATGGGCTCACATCAAAAGAAATAAAACTACGGAAATAAACTAAATATCTCTAATAATGCATGTCCAATTCCTCATTGCTCGGCTTAATTGCTAAAATATTCTCGATTTTCTTATGATAAAGGTAGAGGAACTGGGCCATGCAAAACCTAGACATCAGTGCGTCATAATATCAAAATAACAGTGATAACCAGGATATAACGATATAAGTAAACTTGAATATAAATGAATAACTCAGATATGAAACAGTGAGCTATGTGTATGTATGGGTGTGTAATGTGTATTCTAAAACCGTGCTTCTAGGTTATCTATTCTAAAAGTCTTTGAAATCAATTTAATAGAACTGTCGATGTAACTTAATAGTATCTCGTGCGTGCCCGGGACCACGGTCAAGATTCTCGGGCTGAATCCGAGACGTACCGCTAAGCAGTAAACATGTAACATGTACAGATGAATGATGTCAGTAGTATCATTCCGGGGCTGGCCTAGCCCGTAAAGACTGATCAGTATAAGTATCGAACTGCTGAGTTACAAGTCGGGTTTCATTATTGATTTCCCTTTACTCCACAGGTTTTGTGTTCAAGTCAGATATTGATGATGTAAATCTAATGCCGACACATGATCAAGTAGGTACAGGTTTTGTCTATGTAGACAACAAATTACGTCCATCATGACAACAATCAGGATTGTCGGCATTAACGATAAGATCCAAGTAGCGAGTCACGTAGTGTGCCATGAACATGTCTTGTGATGCATACTAATCAAATAGACACCCCATGTGAAACTGTAATCAATATTGGAACATAGTAAACAAAACTGATATCAGGATGCATATGTATCTATCTGTAATAACCATTATACGTCTATTACCATGTATGATGCAAACTAGATAACATATTGTACTGACGTAGTAGTATAATAATATATATATATGTTGAAAGTGTGTCTTAGCACCTGTACTAGGTTTCTTCATGCATCAAGTATGCAATTTTAAAAAATCTAGAGGTTTAAGCTACACCAACCTAGAATCTAACTAGAGTATTAGGGTTTTCTAGGCATGTAAACAAGTTTTACACTAAGTGAATAGAGAATACAACCTTTGTAGACCGGTCCTTTACTTCTAAAACTCCAAGTAGCAGTCCTTAGAACTCTTCTTAGGCTCCACTTGGTTTAAAAGAAAGGAATTTTAAATGAGTGATTAGTCAATTTATTAAATCAACACTTGATTTAATAATCCGGTCATATCACATATAAACCGACTAAAAAAACCGCTAGATTAAAATACGGTATCAGATACTCGTAGTTAATCAAGCTCCCGCACATATCCCCATATGTGCCCTACTTCGTTTCGCTTGAGTTTGGAAACTCATATATGGGACTCTTAAGACTCGTCAATACGCTAGTAGTAGGTAATGATCATATCAGATACCCACAAGTCATCAGCGGTACTAGCTGGACGTAACGGCTATTCAGGCATTGAACGAATAGAAGATCAACAAGCAAACTTGTTCAAACTCCTGTAGAGTTAATAAGCAACACTTACCATAGAGTCCAGTCTCTTCGTATGATATGTCGTATATCGAGTCTAGGGTTGGAATCGTCAAGCCCCAATAACTCAATAAGTCATACCGATGCGTGGCCTATAACCAATCGAGAAATTACTAATAACACTTATTAGTAAACCTCATCAGCCTGGCCAGGGACTTGCGGTTATAGCCAATCACGCACAGTACAACATCAACTTCCAATACCGGGAGAGACGAAACCCCTCCTATCGCTCACTGCCTCCATGTGTCTCGGAACTGTACCCAAAATCCACCTATTGGCATGACTCAGTAGAGCCGTGGTAGGGTGGAAATCAAAGTATAGTGGGAAGCACACAAGACACTATGAAGATTTCGGGTCTACAGACTAACCTATACAAATGTCACTGGAGAACTGCTAATTGACGATAGGTATAATATCATTTAGGAGTTCTCGGCGAGTCCGTTCGGTGTACTCAGTCTCTAATGAGCACCTGCATACAATCTTTGATGTCAAACATCAATGGATATGGGATCATCCATTACCCCTATACTGGGTCAAGAAATGTATACACTAGTCTACTATGGAATATTGATGCCCTTGTTCCCCTCCGAAAGACGGCGCGACGGACGTCTAGCCTGAAATTCGGGGCAGATGCTAATTGGTGCTATCCGTCTACCTCTCCGAAGATGCCAAGTTGATTTATGGCACCATGTATCGAAGGTTTAAACGGATGCGTCCGATGTAGCAGACTTCGTCAGATTCCCCCTCGCTTGAGGGGTTTTTGATTGTGGGGACGCTCTTCCTTGCAGGCGCAAGCCCCTGCAGTTAATTACGCCACCGCATTGCAGTAACAACTTTCTCCTTCTCCAGATGGTCACTTCGTGTCGTGTGTGTTTGATTTGTGTTTGCTTGGCTGTGGATTGTATACGGAGACTGAGTTATGTCGTCGCCCGTAAGGCGTGGACTAGTCCAAATCCGTATTATCTTAGATTTGGGTTTGGGGGTTTGGGTTTAAGGATACGTTAGCCTCGTTTGAGACTAAGATCGACTTAAACGTTTGTTAAGGATACATTAGTCTAGTTTTTAGACTAAGATCGACTTAACGGGATCGTTTAGATCCGACAAAAGAGCATTTGAGGGCTCTATTGTTCCAGTTTAGGGACATGGTGGTCAATAGGTAGTTTAAGGACATTGCGGTCCATTGTTAGTTTTAAGACATTGCGGTCAAGGTTAAGGACCTCATAGTCCGTGGATTTAAGGACTCCACAGTCCGGCATTAGTTTTAAGACATCATGGTCAAGGTTAAGGACGTCATAGTCTGTTGTTAGTTTTAAGACATTCCGGTCAAGGTTAAGGACGTCATAGTCCGAGGGTTTAAGGACTCCACAGTCCGTCGTTAGTTTTAAGACATCCCGGTCAAGGTTAAGGACCTCATAGTCCATGAGTTTAAGGACCCCACAGTCTGTATCAATGTGTGGTTATCGGGACCCGTCACCTCTTTGAAGACGTTGAGGAATTACAACGCCAAGTATCAAAGGAGTGAAGAGATGTACCCTTAAACTAAGGTAGATCAAGTGATCTGTAGTCCAATTTGGAAAACTAAGATCAATTATTTGAATTGAGGACTTATGGCCTTCTTGGGCTAAGTCCAATCATGTTTCATATTGACCCTTTGTTGGTTCATTGAAGGAGAGGCTTTGCCTCTAGAAACTTAGCCAATTGGGCTAAAGCTAGTGTTAAATACTAGAGGCCAACAGTGTTGAACACTGGGAAATAAGATTATCATAATAGTGTTAAATACTAAAAATTGTGATTCTCGAATCAGTGTTAAACACTAATAAATAACAGTGTTAAACACTGGCAACCAAGTTATCAGTTTGGTGTTAAACATTAGCAGAGAAGAGATCACGTGGGAGCACGTGATGGCATCCAAAAGGTAGGGCCAGATCCCCCTCACTTTGTTATACAGATAAGTGTTTAACACTTTTATTCTGAAAACCATCACGTGTGGGCACGTGATGGGGACCCACGCTTTGATCTGTTAGAATGTTCATTAGGGGTCACGTGGTAGCACGTGAGAGCACCCTGCTTCCCTCTATTTTGTTCAGTCAAAAGTATTGAATACTTTGAAGTATCACGTGTTGTCACGTGATGGGAATTTGGGTGCTTGTCTGTTAAAGCTTCAGCCAAGGGGTCACGTGGTAACACGTGAGAGCGCCCTAGAACTCTTTATTTGTTTCTTTTGCCTTTTCTCTGTGCGCTTCAGGGGTCACGTGGGGCACGTGAGGCATTGCCTTGAAGTTCTTTTCTGTGGATCTTTGCAGGGGTCACGTGGTAGCACGTGACTCTGGCTCTTTGCATGTTTTAAAGATTTGTTCATCTTTTAAGGATTAAATTCTTCATAGGGTTAAACCCTAGTAATAAACTTTAGAGGAATTAAATTCCTGTTTTCTTCTGAAGAATTATATTCTTAAATAGGGTTAAACCCTAATTTCTTTTCTGTAAAGAATTAAATTCTGGTATAGGGTGAAACCCTAACTCTTTTTTCTTTAAGGGAATTAAATTCCAGTGAGTTTGAGAGAATTAAGTTCTCAATTAGGGTTAAACCCTAGTTCTGTCCATTCTGAAGGAATTAAATTCCTAGGGTTAAATCCTAATTTTATCTCAAAGGAATTAAATTCCTGTAATTCTGTGAGAATTAAATTCTCAAAACTCAGTTCCTCCTCTGTGTTTTAGATCTGCATGGCAGGATCTCAACCCAATGAGAATTAAATTCTCAATTCATGGGGAGATGTGCACTTTGCAGATCCTCAACCAAAGAAAGAACTAAGTTCCTTTTCTTTATATAAGAGTTAAACTCTTTTGAGAATTAAATTCTCATTGAAGCCTCTCTTTTCTTACCTAGGGATTTTCTTTTTGCAGAGAATCCAATTCTTTCTTCTGAATTTTCAATATTCCAAAGCTCTATATCTCTCTCTCTCTGTATATCTGTAAAAAAAAAGGGCCCCCTTCTTCTTTTCTTCGCTCCTATTTATAGGAGAAGGAAAAGAATCAATCTGTTTGGTGAATCTCTCATTGAAAGATTTGATTTGTTTATTGAGAGATTTGATTTATATTTATCATTAATCTGGGCTTTCAGATTATTAGGTGAATTTTATTCACCATTGGATTTTAAATCCAAAGATATCTCTTTGTTATTTCGGTTAGATTTAGAGGGAAATCTTTCCAAGTCCAAGATTTTTCCATAAATTGGTGATATTTAATCACCTTTAGATTTTTAATCCAACGGTTTCAGATAATCCTTTTTCATTTTGGAAAGATTTGAAAGATCTTCCCTCAGAATTTAATTCTGTCAAAGAATTAGGCTTTTAAAGCCGGTCACGTGTGGCCACGTGACCCCTGGTCACGTGTAGGCACGTGACCCCTGGTCACGTGTAGGCACGTGACCCCTGGAATGGGCTTCTCTTCTTCTGCGCTCTGTTCTCTGGCCGCTGCTTAACCATCACGTGCCAACACGTAACCACTGGTCACGTGTGAGCATGTGATGCCTCTTCTGAAGCTTCTTCTTGACTTCTAATTAGAGGACAAACATGTTCTGCACCGCTGCTTAACCATCACGTGCCAACACGTGATGACTGGTCACGTATGAACACGTGATGCCTCTTTTGAATCTTTTCCTAATTTTTAATCAGGGAACAAATGCCCCCACAGCGTTGTTCTCACGTGTCTGCACGTGAGTGCAACGCTGTCACTTTTGTGACCGTCGGATCTGTCTTGGGAGTAGGGTAGATGAAACGTTTTCCATCCCATCCTATAAATGTCCATGTCCTTTCAGAAGAGCCTCCACTTTTGCTCATCTTCTTCCTTTGAGAACTTTTCCCTTGAGAATTTAATTCTTGTTCCTCAGAGCTTAGTTCTCTGCTTCAAACTTTTCAGAGTTTAACTCTATTTGAGAGACCCTTTCTTCAGGTAGTGATCTTCGAACGATTTAGGAACCCTTATGTATACTTTTTCCAAAAACTCTCTGGATTTTAAATCCACACCAAGGGTTTCAGCCCTTTTAACATGAACCCATTTTTCAAGTTTATCAACGAAAATAGAAAACCATTTAATCTTCGAACAGTAGATCTCTTAGGGTTCATTTGATCTTTAGGGAGATGATGAGATCCGTTGCCTTTTCCAAGGAATTTAATTCCGTTTAAAGAAAATGTTTCTGGGAATTTAATTCCCTTCTCTTAATAAGGAATTTAATTCCTATGAAGAACTCAGTTCTTCCCATGGAGGCTTCTTAGGGTTTTCTTGCCCTGGGTTGTCCTTCTGCGATCAATGAAGAAGAAGCTTGCAATGATGTCTTTTGTGGGAATTTAATTCCCTTGATCCTGTTGGATTTGTTGTAGAGTCCAAGGTGGATTTCTTTTAGGGGAGTGTGTAGGGTTATTTGAAGTCCTCTGTTTATTTAATTAGAATATTCTCTTTGTCTCATTATGATTGCTGTGCTTCATCATTAGCCACCCGTCATCTTGATTTCGTGGGACCCCCATGTTTTGTAACTAGTGGTCCTACCAAACAAGTCCTCTGTCACTTTCTTCAACCGTCTTTATATATATATATATATATATATATATATATATTGCTGGCCTTGCTTCTGACGGTTTTCCTTTATTTGATTTTAGGTGCGATGGCTTCTGCTCCATGTTTTCCCTTCACCCGCTCGGAGGCCGCCTATCCTCAATCACCATCTGATGAGGAAGTGATGGCGATGATTAAGGCCCATGACCTGACCTGCACCAACTTGCTTTTGTGGGGGACCTGGTATGGTCATATTATCCGGGGACGTCGAAGCTTTCTTTGCGAAGTACCAACGGAGCCCACCTTTCCGTTTCTGCCAATGGACCCACCAAGGACAGTCTTTGCTGTGGAGATGCCGAATTGGACTTCGATGGGGCGGCTCGAGCCTTCGACGACGGGTATCCCGAATCATCCGATCCCAGCTATAGATATTCTGGGGCGGCGTATTTGTCAGGGTAAGGCCCAACCATGGGGACAAATCTACAAGATAGGGCTCATCCCTCGACACCCTACGGGCTACCTCCTCTGGGCTCGTTACATCCTGTCCGTCCATCGCGCGTGGCTGCAGAAGGTCGGGCTTTACCAGGCGATGTATGCGTCGCTCTTCCACTACCAATCCCCGCATGTCTGGTGGGTTAAGGCGTTCTTGAACCAGTGGAATCTCCTCACCAACACTTTTCTTTTAGGGGACTGCGAGGTTTCGATCTCTCTGGAAGAATTTCGCGAGATCTCGGGGCTGCCAATCAGGGGTACATTGTATGAGGAGCTGCTGCTTCCTGATGAGTATATTTTTGAGCCCGAGCCCGCAATTACCGACGGCTTGTCTAGTGAGAACGCCGTTCACCACAAGCGTTCAAGTTTGATCAAGGCGCTGGGTATTTTTGACCGGCTGTTCACGGAATCTGAGGAGCAAGGCGTCACTTTTAAGAGCTTCATCGCTTGCTTCCTTCGCGAGGATGTCCTGTCGAAGACGGCTCCGAAGTTTGCGCATATTAATGACCCCTTCGGGTTTGGTCCGAAGACGCTGCTGACCCAGGAATCGGATTTACCACAGTATTACATCCCCATTATGTCGCCGGTGTCTTTCGAATCCATTGCAGCTCCCGGCATGGATGAGAAGACGTTCTTCGTGGGCTTCGTCAGCATCTGGCTCAGTTGGTTCGTCATCCCCATGCATCGCCGCTTCATGAGAGTCTCGGTTATCTATCCGGCCCATCGTATAGCTGAGAGGACACGGCTGGCTGTCGGCATCCCGGCTTTGGCACATCTTTATCATGGGTTGGGCGCTACGGCTAACACCTCTACTCCTGGCGTAGATGTAGTAAACTTTTCGCTTCATTACTTCACATCTTGGATCGAAATGCACGTGTTGGGTGCTTTCGCTATGCATCAGAGGCCCGCATTTTACGACGCCTACACCTTCCCGCGACTTATGCGATTGGTGAATGCTTCCGCCTCCGATCCAACTCAATTTAAGGCCATTCGGGCGTTGATTGCCCCTTATGCTACTGCTGGCGGATTGGTGTTTACCGACCGGGTTTTATCTTCTCCCTCAGGTCCAGTTCAACAACTCTGGGACCGGTCAAAAGACAACGTACCTTCTTTGAGGCCCCGGGAGGCCGCGCACTTGTATGCAATTAGACCAGGCTATTTGGTATTTCGCCAGGATAGTGCGGCTCTTTTCATGCGGTACAACCCGCATCACTTCGCCCGGCATCTTGGATACGACCAGGGCATTCCTTTCGAGGATTTCATAGTTGCGCCGGTCCCTTCACTTGATGTCGTTCGCGATGCCGCTCATAATTTCGTGAGGTTGAACACCGGCTCCCACTTCATGGTCCCTGAAGCTGACCATCTTCCCCAGTGTGTGGGGTCGTTTACGGGCTGGTACCTTCATCGGGTCAACCCGATTATTATGGAGGAGAGAAGGATGCTCCTTAGACATGGTGCTCCTTCTCAGGTCCTGGCCACAGGAGCTACGTTGCGACCGCGCGCCCCGGTCCGCTTTCCTCTAAGGGATACCGGTGTTGCGCTTATTCAGGGAGAGTTGGGGGTGGATCTTACTCCAACAGCTGGTATGCCCCTGGTTACTCGGTGGCGGGGTAGACAGGCTCCGGTAACAGCGCCACTACCCGAGGCAGCACCGCCCCCTGTGGCATCGACAATGGCGGTGTCATCCTCGGTTGTGGCACCGGGTGAGGGTGACAGGGATGAGGGTGTTGAAGGTGTTGAGGGCGACGTGGGCCGACGCCGCACTAAGGCTTCGGCGGGGAAGAAACGGTCGTCTTCGGCGGCCGGTTTTGGATCTAAGAGGCGGAGGAGGGTGGCCACCAACTTACTTGATTCTTTAACGGAGTCTGAGCCCATACTTCCAGATGAGCCGTTAGTCGTGCAAGAGTCGGACGCTGGTCTTCTCATCCCGGGCTCGGCTGCCGAGAAGGCCGCACAGTTGGCTGAGGCCATAAGACATTCTAAAGATGAGTCTCAGAACGCAAGGGTTCCGAAGAAACCCTATCCTGCCGTGATCTTCTATGAAGACCCCTCATGGATCCGGCGGCGGTTTATCGGCCTTTTGGAGGAGTGGGGAGAAAGGGCGCTGAAGTAGGCCACTTCGGAAGATGCTGCGGACGCGCCGTCCTTATGGACTGGCGGTCACGAGTCCACCCTCGAACCTCGGCGAGCACGCCTCCTTGAAAAGGAGAACCGGCTTGAAGAAGCCATATTGAAGGCTTCCCTGCGCATTGGTATGTTTTTTTTATACTTCTTTGCGGTTTTTCCCAGATTGTTTATGCTCGTATATATGTATTCTGATTTCTTCTGTGGATTGTGCAGAGTCCTCGGCGATGGGGGAGGTCCCTACGGGCTTGTTGAAGCTAAAGCCCGTTGACGTTCCCGATGCAGCCTTGCTCAATGTAGAGGGGGCTGACGAGGCTGTTCCTCTTGCCATAGAGCCTCTAGTGGCGGTTCCTGATCACGGAGTCCTTGTTCCTCTGGAAGAGACTCCTTTGGGGGTTGCCGTCCCAACGATTCTCCCTGCGGACGTGTAAGTCCATGCTACCTCTCCCGGTACTTTCGGGCATGCGGAATTTGATAAAAAACGATTTTCTTAGAGGTGGTAACATGGACTTAAAACCCGGATCTTTGTTAAACATCTAACTAACAACCTAACTACGAGTTGCTAACTACTCGGTTAGGGGGTTATACCTTTCTTTTTCTCGAACTCCTTCGTTTTCAAGCTTCGATGGTCGTCCGAATCGGCTTCTCCCCGTCGTCTCCTTGCGCCGAAGATAGATCCACCTGAATGCTTCAACCTTTGGCTCCTTCTTCGAACTTTGAAGAAACTAGTTCACTCGGTTTGCTAAACCTTGTGAACTAGAGTGAGTAGAGAAGAGTCTGTATGGGATTTTATCTATGGTTCTTGGTTCTCAACTCATGAGACAAGTGAACCATAGAATCAAGAGAGGAAGAGCAAGAGGAGGAAGATGAGAGCTCAAGAACAAGAGAGAAAATGAGCATGAAAGAATGAGAGAAGACTTTTCTCTCTTTGCTCTCATAATCCAAAACCATCATCACAAAAATAATAATCAAGTATTGTGTAAAATGGTTCAAGTCAAAATGGCTAAATCATTTCATGCACTCATTTCTCACAAAAGAAACAAGCAAGTAAAAAGTCTTTGCCATGAAATGATAGCCATAGTCATCATGATGGTCAACTAGTCCAACCTAGTCAACCGGTCAACAAAGTCAACAAGTCAACAAAGTCAACCCCTCAACAACCATGTCACCACAATACTTAATTAATATTATTATTAATCATATATCATATTCTCATTAGGGTTGACCAAAAAGTCAATAGTCAACAGTCAACGGTCAACAACCCTAATGAGAATCCTCTGCCTCTGTCTCTCCGTCAACTGTGCATACACACCCGCATCCGCGTTCCGAGGAACACGAATACATACTAGATAAATCCAATCCCAAAAGGTACACTAGGATCTGGCTTAAACCAAAGCCCGCTAGTGTGAACTGTCCGGACACTGTATGTGCACAAGTGCACGGATGTGACCGAACCCTGTCGCAAAACCATGCGACCTGCCGCAAAACAATGCGACCTCTACTCTTTTGCCTAAAGGCGAATAGCTTTCTGTGTGGGACTCTAAAGACTCGACACTACGCTGGCAGTGGGTTTAACCACAGACCGCAAGCGGCACTAGCTGTGCGTAATGGTCCCCAGGTAGATGCCGACAAGAAGACCGACGAGGCGAAACCCATCTGAACTCCTACTGAGCCTGAATGTGACATTCTCCGTACAGTCCGGTCTGTTCGTCTGATACATCGCATGGCGGGTCTTGGGGGCGGTAAACGTCAGTCCCCCAATAGCGGTACAAGTCGTGTCGGAGTGAAGCCCAAAACACCCTGAGATAACACTGGAAGCCTACCAGTATATCTCGTTTGCCCTGGCCAGGGACTACTCGTGTAATGGCTCTCCTAGACACAGCGCGATGTCAACCCCCAATACCGGGAGAGACGAATCCTGTCTAACCGTCACTGCCTCCAAGTGCTTCGGGACTGCACCCAACTACCACCTGTTTGCATGACTCCTTTGAGCCGTGGTAGGGTAGTAATCAAAGTACAGTGGAAACACACTCGAGGCGAAGTGACAGTGTCAAGTCAGCGGACTAAGCTGTACTCATGTCACCTGGGAACTGATAACTGACGATAGGCATAATACCAACTAGTCAGTTCCCGACGAGTCCTGTCCAGTGTACTCGTAACCCAACGAGCACCCACATACTATCTCAAGTACGACGTACCGACGGCTGTGGGACAGACCGTCTCCCACACTGGGATGAGAAGCGCATGCGCTAGTCTACTCCGGAGTATCGATGCCCTGTCTCGATAGTCCTGCGACCAGGGACCTGCATAAGGATGTGCTTATAGATTACCCATCCCCACTAGTGTGACTGCCATCACAACGCTGGTAATCAAGCAAAGATCCTAAGGGATCCACTAATGCATATACGTGATGTAATAAAATAAACACATGTACACATTGAAGTAGAAACAAACCAAGTAGCATACTACTATTTTGAGCAAGATTGTATATACATGGTGAATATCCCAAGCTTCCATTAAGTAATATACATACTAGTATGATACAGTAATGGCCTCTAGGGCATATACACTAACAATCTCCCACTTGCACTAAGGCCATGTACTGGCGTATCGAAGACCTATCATCTCGATCAGCCGCTCGAACTGAGTCTGGGGCAAGGCCTTGGTGAATGGATCTGCAGTGTTATCTTCTGAAGCGACTCTCCGAACCTCGATCTCGTGGCGATCCACGATCTCCCTGATCAGGTGATACCGCCTTAAGATGTGTCTGGATCTCTGATGGGAACTGGGTTCCTTCGCTAAAGCTATAGCCCCGTTGTTGTCGCAATACAGAGGTATTGGATCAACAATGGACGGAACCACCTGAAGCTCTTTCAAGAACTTCCTCATCCAGACAGCTTCTTTTGCAGCATCAGATGCAGCGATGTATTCCGCTTCCATCGTCGAGTCTGCAACGGTTTCCTGTTTGGAACTCTTCCAACACACCGCCCCTCCATTGAGGGTAAAGACAAACCCCGACATGGACTTGGAATCATCCTTGTCACTCTGGAAGCTGGAGTCAGCAAAGGCCTCGATCTGGAGGTCTTTTCCGCCATACACCAAGAACATCTCCTTAGTCCTTCTCAAGTACTTGAGAATGTTCTTTACCGCTATCCAGTGTTTCTCCCCAGGGTTAGACTGATACCGGCTTACCACACTCAGTGCATAAGCTACATCCGGTCTGGTACACAACATCGCATACATTATAGAGCCTGCCGCAGAAGCGTAGGGTATAATAGACATGCTATCCCTCTCCAAATCAGTCTTGGGAGACATCTCTTTAGAGAGGGTGATCCCGTGACAAGCCGGTAGGTTACCGCTCTTGGAATCTTCCATACTGAATCTCTTCAGTATGGTGTCGATGTACCTGGACTGTGAAAGTTCTAATATCCTCTTGGATCTATCACGATGGATCCGGATCCTCAGGATGTATGAGGCATCACCCAGGACTTTCATGGAGAACCTGTGTGACAAGAACCCCTTGACAGATTGTAGCATAGGAATGTCATTTCCTATTAAGAGAATGTCATCCACGTATAAAACGAGGAATACTACAGTTCTCGCTACAAATCTACTGTAGATGCATGGTTCATCTGGATTTTTAATAAAGCCAAATTCCGTGACCGTCTCATCAAAACAGATGTTCCAACTCCGCGATGCCTGCTTTAGTCCATAGATGGACTTAAGCAACTTGCACACCTTTCCGCTGCTCCCACTCTGAATGAAACCCTCTGGTTGGTCCATATAGACACACTCCTCTAAATTTCCATTTAGAAAAGCGGTCTTTACGTCCATTTGCCAGATCTCATAATCGTGGAAGGCAGCAATGGCAAGAAGGATCCGAATGGATTTCAGCATAGCCACTGGAGAAAAGGTTTCGTCATAGTCCAAACCAGGTCTTTGACGAAAACCCTTCGCAACAAGTCTAGCTTTATAAGTCTCAACCTGTCCATCTACAACAATCTTCCTTTTGAAGATCCACTTGCATCCTACGGGTTTTACCACGTCTGAAGCAATGTCCAACGTCCATACCTTTTTGGTGTACATGGACTCCATTTCGGTCCGCATTGCATCCAGCCATTTTACTGAGTCAACGCTCTGAACGGCCTGCTGGAAGCTAGTAGGCTCATCATAATCTATGATGCAATCCTCTCTATCCCCGTCTATGAGAAAACCGTAGTATCTCTCGGGCGGATGAGATTGCCTACTACTCCTGCGGAGCGGCGTAGGAATGTCCTGTTCTTTTGAACCCTCTGGTTCCACTAAGCTTTCAGTAATAGTCTGTGGTTCTGGAATTTCTTCCAGTTCTATTGTGCTCCCACTTTTCTGGGTTTCCAAAAACTCAGTTTCCAAGAAGCGGGCATGCTGAGAAACAAAAACTTTTTGTTTCTCAGCGGAATAGAAAAGATACCCCCTGGAGTTCTTTGGGTACCCCACAAACTTACACTGTACTGAACGTGCCTCGAGCTTGTCCGCATGCTGCTTTTTTACAAAAGCTGGACATCCCAATACTTTAAGATACTTAAGACAGGGTTTCTTCCCAGTCCACATCTGATATGGGGTGGTAGGCACATTCTTGGTGGGAGCCTTGTTCAAGAGATATGCAGCTGCTTCTAGTGCATATCCCCAGAATGATCGCGGTAACTCAGCGTTACTCATCATGGACCGTACCATATCCAATAGGGTCCGGTTCCGTCTCTCCGATACACCGTTATGTTGCGGAGTGTATGGAGGAGTAAGCTGAGAGAGAATTCCATTCTCTTTTAAGTAATTCAGGAATTCGGCACTTAAGTATTCTCCACCTCGATCCGATCTTAGAATCTTGATATTTTTGCCGGTTTGTTTTTCTACTTCATTCTTATATTCCTGGAATTTTCCAAAGGCTTCGGACTTATGTTTCATTAAGAAGACATAACCGTACCTTGAAAAGTCATCCGTAAAAGTAATGAACTAAGAATAACCGCTTCGCGCATGTGTAGACATTGGACCGCACACGTCGCTGTGTACAAGTCCCAAGAGCTCGCTCGCTCTTACTCCATGTCCAGTAAACGGAGTCTTTGTCATCTTTCCTTTGAGACAGGATTGACAAGTGGCATACGATTGATATTCGAACGGGTTCAAATATCCTTCTGTATGTAACCTCGTCAACCTTCTCTCATTGATGTGACCCAGTCTACAATGCCACAAGAAAGTCTGATTTATTTCCGGAGACTTTCTTTTGTGTGTATTCTGGACATTGAAAATCTGTGGTTGGTTTAATACGTATATACCATTGCTCAATGTACCTGACCCAATCAGAACTTGATTAAGGTGAATGTTTACAACATTGCTTACAAACGCAAATTCATAACCTTCTTTAGAAACTAAAGATACAGAAATAATATTACAAGTTGCGTTGGGTACAAAAAAACAATTACGCAAAACCAAAACATGTCCATCTGACATTCCCAGGTGATAGTCCCCCACGGCTTTAGCATCCATGCTAGCTCCGTTCGCAACTCTGAGGGTCATGTCACCTGCTTTCAAAACACTACGGTTTCTCAACGCCTGCATAGAATTACAGATATGAGATCCTGATCCGGTATCCAATACCCAGGAAGTAGAGTTTATTGAAAGACAGTTTTCAATAACATACACACCTGAAGCTGAAGCTGCAACCTGCTTCAATTCCTGTGTTTTGGCCTTCCAGGCCCTGCAATCATTCTTCCAGTGTCCTTTCTTATGACAATAGAAGCATTCTTCCTTATCCACAAGCTTTCCCGCTTTCTTTGTTGCTTTTGCTTTTCCCTTCGTATCCACTTTACTAACACCGCCTCTTGGTTTGGCGGGGGCTTTCTTCTTGTTTCCCTTGGCTTTCGCCTTGGACCTAGAAGAAGATGATCCTCCTACAAACAAAGTGGATGTTTCCCTACCTTTCTGTAGGGTGCCCTCTGCGCTCCTCAGCATGTTGAGGAGCTCTGAAAGTTCAACTTCTTTTTCTTGTAAGTTGAAGTTCAGTATGAACTGGGCGTAAGTGGAAGGAAGGGACTGGAGAACTAAGTCCGTATAGAGCTCACTCTCCAATGTGGTCCCTAGGTCCGCGAGCTCCTCAATGTAGCTGATCATCTTAAGCACGTGCTCTGCTACTGATGATCCGACGGCCATCCTTGCCGAAAATAACTTTTTCGACGCTTCGTATCTTGCGATACGAGATTGCTTTCCATACAGTTCTTTTGTATGAAGAAATATGGATTCCAAGTCCATATTCTCATGCCTCCTCTGATGTTCATTGTCCATAGAGGCAAGTACGAGGCATTTGGCCTTCGCGCTATCAATCTCCCAAGTCTTACGGATTTCCTTATCCCCGACGCTGGAAGTGGGACCAGGGACAGGGGGAGCTTTGGTGGTAAGAAGATACCCCAGCTTGTCGTAAGTGATTGCCATCTTGACATTCCTGAGCCAATCTTTGTAGTTTGGCCCTGTCAGTATGTTTTTATCTAGAAGTAACTTAAGTCCAGTCATGTCGATTGGTCGCTACAATTAGGAGAGAGAGAAGAAACACTCAGCATGATGCTCTTGCAAGTTTAGAGTGGTTTTTAGTTTGTCTAAACAGGATGGCTCCCACTGTTTCTTGAATCCCTCCTCAAACCATAAAGGAAGAATTAGTCGGGATCAATCCCACCGTACAATACTTGCTTAAACGTTCAGCCAGGCCAGTGTCGGTACTTCGAGGGAGGTTTTCCAACGCTTTCGCGAAGTTCCTTAATTCAAGAACCTCTTTTCCCTGGGGGCGTAGCCCCGCTAACACCTTTCTAGGCACCTACTAGGTTTATAGCATTGATCGTTTAGTGAGAAATTTCCCGAGGAGTAGCATATACTCACAGTAGGATCGGGATCCAAATATCATCGCGTGACGAAACTGAAGGAATCCTACCAGAATCATCACACTCCAAATGGTATGCAAGTCTAGCAAGTTTTAGTACTTATGAAACTCCCGATGTGGATTTTTGCCCCATGCTCTTATGACCTTGACGGACCTTGACGAAGGTCAACAAATCATAAGTCACATGTCAAGTTCTGCCCGTCATTATCCAGGTTAATTTGAATCCACCCGTATATACCCTTGACGAAGGTCAACAAGGTAATGCGAATGTCCCAAACCAACGCATCTATCTATGCTACATATGAATACCCAACAGCTACTAATCACTATGCCTTGACGAAGGTCAACAAACATAGCTTGAATACTATTGAATATTCATACGAAACGACGGAGGGCTACGAATGGTTTTTGGCGAAACCGTGAACGTAGTGAACTTGATATAATCGATGGAACGAGATAGCTTTTAAAAGGAGTGGCTCAAGCTCCGCATTTAAAAGTTGGTTTTGAAAAGAACCGAGTGGTTTTTCGAAAGTGTTCCAACGACTTAGCTTGGTTTATTATCTTGCATTAGTTCTTTTAATGCGTGATATTCTTGCATTAGTTCTTTTAATGCGTCCCATCATTTAATCCTACCATTGCAGAAAACAACCAAAATATGACGTACGCTTATGCCATTCGCATTCGCCACGGGGCCCCGTCATTACCGTTAGGTTACTTAACTAACGACAGAGCGGGGGCTGGGCTAGCGCGGCTGTAAAACATAAGCAACGCCTAAATAATATCATATATAGATATACTGCAATGATAGCCATTTCAGATCACAGATGAACACATTGGATATACTAGGAATCCGCAATTCGTACGAGCCTGTAACGAAAAGCAGATTACACGGTCGCGGTGAATAGCCAAAATCCCACCCAAGACCCCTACGGGTGCGGCAAACTACCCGCCAAGTACCCAAAGCGAAGCAACCTCCCTCAATTCCGTGAGTAGGCCACTCGGCACTTCGGCATACCGTAGTTTGTGCACCCCCTCCATGGGTCTATCCTAGGAGCAAAACAGTAAAAATAAATTATACAATGACGGCTACAACCCCGACCCGGTTGTGCGGCCATACAAATAATTATTACATCAATTTACAAATTTACATGAATTGAAAGAAAAGAAAACTCTCGGTCTCACAACCCCCGGCTATTCACCCGCGACAATCCAACATATTCATATACACATTCCAATAACATTACAGATCACAGATTTGTATAACCCCCACTAATCGATATATAGCGATTAGCAGACGTTCAATACAAATAACACATCACAGAAAACCCGTCAGCTAAAGTCTTTTAGAAGTTCGATCAAAAATACGGATTTTCAGGACACCAAAAATAAAATTTTCGTTCTGAAAAATCTGGGCAGAAAATATATATTCCAAAAATCCCAAAATACCCCTACAAGCATACTGTAGCAAAGCAAACACAGAGAGGAGCCAAGAAGGCCGCGGAACCGCGGCAATAGCAAGCTATTGCCGCGTTACCGCGGCGCAATGATGAGATCATATGACCATTTTTCTACAGTATACTTAGAAAACCCTGAGTCGATTTTTGGTGTATCCCAAAAAAATTTTCCAGCACTTTTAAAATCGACAGAAAATTTAAAATCGGGGTTCGTTTGCGACTTTTTCTTTGATCGATCTTCTAGCTACTTTACTAACATGTTAGATAGAGTTTAACTAGGCTCTGATACCACTGTAAGTCCATGCTACCTCTCCCGTACTTTCGGGCATGCGGAATTTGATAAAAAACGATTTTCTTATAGATGGTAACATGGACTTAAAACCCGGATCTTTGTTAAACATCTAACTAACAACCTAACTACGAGTTGCTAACTACTCGGTTAGGGGGTTATACCTTTCTTTCTCTCGAACTCCTTCGTCTTCAAGCTTCGATGGTCGTCCGAATCGGCTTCTCCCCGTCGTCTCCTTACGCCGAAGATAGATCCACTTGAAAGCTTCAACCTTTGGCTCCTTCTTCGAACTTTGAAGAAACTAGTTCACTCGGTTTGCTAAACCTTGTGAACTAGAGTGAGTAGAGAGTCTGTATGGGATTTTATCTATGGTTCTTGGTTCTCAACTCATGAGACAAGTGAACCATAGAATCAAGAGAGGGAGAGCAAGAGGAGGAAGATGAGAGCTCAAGAACAAGAGAGAGAATGAGCATGAAAGAATGAGAGAAGACTTTTCTCTCTTTGCTCTCATAATCCAAAACCATCATCACAAAAATAATAATCAAGTATGTGTAAAATGGTTCAAGTCAAAATGGCTAAATCATTTCATGCACTCATTTCTCACAAAAGAAACAAGCAAGTAAAAAGTCTTTGCCAAGAAATGATAGCCATAGTCATCATGATGGTCAACTAGTCCAACCTAGTCAACCGGTCAACAAAGTAAACAAGTCAACAAAGTCAACCCCTCAACAACCATGTCACCACAATACTTAATTAATATTATTGTTAATCATATATCATATTCTCATTAGGGTTGACCAAAAAGTCAATAGTCAACAGTCAACGGTCAACAACCCTAATGAGAATCCTCTGCCTCTGTCTCTCCGTCAACTGTGCATACGCACCCGCATCCGCGTTCCGAGGAACACGAATACATACTGGATAAATCCAATCCCAAAAGGTACACTAGGATCTGGCTTAAACCAAAGCCCGCTAGTGTGAACTGTCCGGACACTGTACGTGCACAAGTGCACGGATGTGACCGAACCCTGTCGCAAAACCATGCGACCTGCCGCAAAACCATGCGACCTCTACTCTTTTGCCTAAAGGCGAATAGCTTTCTGTGTGGGACTCTAAAGACTCGACACTACGCTGGCAGTGGGTTTAACCACAGACCGTAAGCGGCACTAGTGTGCGTAACGGTCCCCAGGTAGATGCCGACAAGAAGACTGACGAAGCGAAACCCATCTGAACTCCTACTGAGCCTGAATGTGACATTCTCCGTACAGTCCGGTCTGTTCGTCTGATACATCGCATGGCGGGCCTAGAGGGCGGTAAACGTCAGTCCCCCAATAGCGGTACAAGTCGTGTCGGAGTGAAGCCCAAAACACCCTGAGATAACACTGAAAGCCTACCAGTATATCTCGTTTGCCCTGGCCAGGGACTACTCGTGTAATGGCTCTCCTAGACACAGCGCGATGTCAACCCCCAATACCGGGAGAGACGAATCCTGTCTAACCGTCACTGCCTCCAAGTGCTTCGGGACTGCACCCAACTACCACCTGTTTGCACGACTCCTTTGAGCCGTGGTAGGGTAGTAATCAAAGTACAGTGGGAACACACTCGAGGCGAAGTGACAGTGTCAAGTCAGCGGACTAAGCTGTACTCATGTCACCTGAGAACTGATAACTGACGATAGGCATAATACCAACTAGTCAGTTCCCGACAAGTCCTGTCCAGTGTACTCGTAACCCAACGAGCACCCGTATACTATCTCAAGTACGACGTGCCGACGGCTGTGGGACAGACCGTCTCCCACACTGGGATGAGAAGCGCATGCGCTAGTCTACTCCGGAGTATCGATGCCCTGTCTCGATAGTCCTGCGACCAGGGACCTGCATAAGGATGTGCTTATAGATTACCCAGCCCCACTAGTGTGACTGCCATCACAACGCTGGTAATCAAGCAAAGATCCTAAGGGCTCCACTAATGCGTATAGGTGATGTAATAAAATAAACACATGTACACATTGAAGTAGAAACAAACCAAGTAGCATACTACTATTTTGAGCAAGATTGTATATACATGGTGAATATCCCAAGCTTCCATTAAGTAATATACATACTAGTATGATACAGTAATGGCCTCTAGGGCATATACACTAACAATCTCCCACTTGCACTAAGGCCATGTACTGGCGTATCGAAGACCTATCATCTCGATCAGCCGCTCGAACTGAGTCTGGGGCAAGGCCTTGGTGAATGGATCTGCAGTGTTATCTTCTGAAGCGACTCTCCGAACCTCGATCTCGTGGCGATCCACGATCTCCCTGATCAGGTGATACCGCCTTAAGATGTGTCTGGATCTCTGATGGGACCTGGGTTCCTTCGCTAAAGCTATAGCCCCGTTATTGTCGCAATACAGAGGTATTGGATCAACAATGGATGGAACCACCTGAAGCTCTTTCAAGAACTTCCTCATCCAGATAGCTTCTTTTGCGGCATCAGATGCAGCGCTGTATTCCGCTTCCATCGTCGAGTCTGCAACGGTTTCCTGTTTGGAACTCTTCCAACACACCGCCCCTCCATTGAGGGTAAAGACAAACCCCGACATGGACTTGGAATCATCCTTGTCACTCTGGAAGCTGGAGTCAGCAAAGGCCTCGATCTGGAGGTCTTTTCCGCCATACACCAAGAACATCTCCTTAGTCCTTCTCAGGTACTTGAGAATGTTCTTTACCGCTATCCAGTGTTTCTCCCCAGGGTTAGACTGATACCGACTTACCACACTCAGTGCATAAGCTACATCCGGTCTGGTACACAACATCGCATACATTATAGAGCCTACAGCAGAAGTGTAGGGTATAATAGACATGCTATCCCTCTCCAAATCAGTCTTGGGAGACATCTCTTTAGAGAGGGTGATCCCGTGACAAGCTGGTAGGTTACCGCGCTTGGAATCTTCCATACTGAATCTCTTCAGTTTGGTGTCGATGTACCTGGACTGTGAAAGTCCTAATATCCTCTTGGATCTATCACGATGGATCCGGATCCCCAGGATGTATGAGGCATCACCCAGGTCTTTCATGGAGAACCTGTGTGACAAGAACCCCTTGACAGATTGTAGCATAGGAATATCATTTCCTATTAAGAGAATGTCATCCACGTATAAAACGAGGAATACTACAGTTCTCGCTACAAATCTACTGTAGATGCATGGTTCATCTGGATTTTTGATAAAGCCAAATTCCTTGACCGTCTCATCAAAACAGATGTTCCAACTCCGCGATGCCTGCTTTAGTCCATAGATGGACTTAAGCAACTTGCACACCTTTCCGCTGCTCCCACTCTGAATGAAACCCTCTGGTTGGTCCATATAGACACACTCCTCTAAATTTCCATTTAGAAAAGCGGTCTTTACGTCCATTTGCCAGATCTCATAATCGTGGAAGGCAGCAATGGCAAGAAGGATCCGAATGGATTTCAGCATAGCCACTGGAGAAAAGGTTTCGTCATAGTCCAAACCAGGTCTTTGACGAAAACCCTTATCAACAAGTCTAGCTTTATAGGTCTCAACCTGTCCATCTACACCAATCTTCCTTTTGAAGATCCACTTGCATCCTACGGGTTTTACCCCGTCTGGAGCAATGTCCAACGTCCATACCTTGTTGGTGTACATGGACTCCATTTCGGTCCGCATTGCATCAAGCCATTTTACCGAGTCAACGCTCTGAACGGCCTGCTGGAAGCTAGTAGGCTCATCATAATCTATGATGCAATCCTCTCTATCCCCGTCTATGAGAAAACCGTAGTATCTCTCGGGCGGATGAGACTGCCTACTACTCCTGTGGAGCGGCGTAGGAATGTCCTATTCTTTTGAACCCTCTGGTTCCACTAAGCTTTCAGTAATAGTCTGTGGTTCTGGAATTTCTTCCAGTTCTATTGTGCTCCCACTTATCTGGGTTTCCAAAAACTCAGTTTCCAAGAAGCGGGCATGCTGAGAAACAAAAACTTTTTGTTTCTCAGCGGAATCGAAAAGATACCCCCCGGAGTTCTTTGGGCACCCCACAAACTTACACTGTACTGAACGTGCCTCGAGCTTGTCCGCATGCTGCTTTTTTACAAAAGCTGGACATCCCCATACTTTAAGATACTTAAGACAGGGTTTCTTTCCAGTCCACATTTGATATGGGGTGGTAGGCACAGTCTTGGTGGGAGCCTTGCTCAAGAGATATGCAGCTGCTTCTAGTGCATATCCCCAGAATGATCGCGGTAACTCAGCGTTACTCATCATGGACCGTACCATATCCAATAGGGTCCGGTTCCGTCTCTCCGATACACCGTTATGTTGCGGAGTGTATGGAGGAGTAAGCTGAGAGAGAATTCCATTCTCTTTTAAGTAATTCAGGAATTCGGCACTTAAGTATTCTCCACCTCGATCCGATCTTAGAATCTTGATACTTTTGCCGGTTTGTTTTTCTACTTTATTCTTATATTCCTGGAATTTTCCAAAGGCTTCGGACTTATGTTTCATTAAGAAGACATAACCGTACCTTGAAAAGTCATCCGTAAAAGTAATGAACTAAGAATAACCGCTTCGCGCATGTGTAGACATTGGACCGCACACGTCGCTGTGTACAAGTCCCAAGAGCTCGCTCGCTCTTACTCCATGTCCAGTAAACGGAGTCTTTGTCATCTTTCCTTTGAGACAGGATTGACAAGTGGCATACGATTGATATTCGAACGGGTTCAAATATCCTTCTGTATGTAACTTCGTCAACCTTCTCTCATTGATGTGACCCAGTCTACAATGCCACAAGAAAGTCTGATTTATTTCCGGAGGCTTTCTTTTGTGTGTATTCTGGACATTGAAAATTTATGGTTGGTTTAATACGTATATACCATTGCTCAATGTACCTGACCCAATCAGAACTTGATTAAGGTGAATGTTTACAACATTGCTTACAAACGCAAATTCATAACTTTCTTTAGAAAATAAAGATACAGAAATGATATTACAAGTTGCGTTGGGTACAAAAAAACAATTACGCAAAACCAAAACATGTCCATCTGACATTCCCAGGTGATAGTCCCCTACGGCTTTAGCATCCATGCTAGCTCCGTTCGCAACTTTGAGGGTCATGTCACCTGCTTTCAAAACACTACGGTTTCTCAACGCCTACATAGAATTACAGATATGAGATCCTGATCCGGTATCCAATACCCAGGAAGTAGAGTTTATTGAAAGACAGTTTTCAATAACATACACACCTGAAGCTGAAGCTGCAACCTGCTTCAATTCCTGTGTTTTGGCCTTCCAGGCCCTGCAATCATTCTTCCAGTGTCCTTTCTTATGACAATAGAAGCATTCTTCCTTATCCACAAGCTTCCCTGCTTTCTTTGTTGCTTTTGCTTTTCCCTTCGTATCCACTTTACTAACACCGCCTCTTGGTTTGGCGGGGGGTTTCTTCTTCTTTCCCTTGGCTTTCGCCTTGGACCTAGAAGAAGATGATCCTCCTACAAACAAAGTGGATGTTTCCCTACCTTTCTGTAGGGTGCCCTCTGCGCTCCTCAGCATGTTGAGGAGCTCTGAAAGTTCAACTTCTTTTTCTTGTAAGTTGAAGTTCAGTATGAACTGGGCGTAAGTGGAAGGAAGGGACTGGAGAACTAAGTCTGTATAGAGCTCACTCTCCAATGTGGTCCCTAGGTCCGCGAGCTCCTCAATGTAGCTGATCATCTTAAGCACGTGCTCTGCTACTGATGATCCGACGGCCATCCTTGCCGAAAATAACTTTTTCGACGCTTCGTATCTTGCGATACGAGATTGCTCTCCATACAGTTCTTTTGTATGAAGAAATATGGATTCCAAGTCCATATTCTCGTGCCTCCTCTGATGTTCATTGTCCATAGAGGCAAGTACGTGGCATTTGGCCTTCGCGCTATTAATTTCCCAAGTCTTACGGATTTCCTTATCCGCGACGCTGGAAGTGGGACCAGGGACAGGGGGAGCTTTGGTGGTAAGAAGATACCCCAGCTTGTCGTAAGTGATTGCCATCTTGACATTCCTGAGCCAATCTTTGTAGTTTGGCCCTGTCAATATGTTTTTATCTAGAAGTAACTTAAGTCCAGTCATGTCGATTGGTCGCTGCAATTAAGAGAGAGAGAAGAAACACTCAGCATGATGCTCTTGCAAGTTTAGAGTGGTTTTTAGTTTGTCTAAACAGGATGGCTCCCACTGTTTCTCGATTCCCTCCTCAAACCATAAAGGAAGAATTAGTCGGGATCAATCCTACCGCACAATACTTGCTTAACCGTTCAGCCAGGCCAGTGTCGGTACTTCGAGGGAGGTTTCGTACACAGGCCAGTGACGAAACCTCTCCTATCGCTCATTGCCTCCATATGACTCGGGACTGTACCCAAAAACTACCGTTTTGCACGCCCTCTTAGACGTGGTAAGGTGGAAATCAAAGCACAGTGGGAATCACACAAGACTCTATGACGATCTCGGGTATACAGACTAACCTGTACCAGTGTCACCAGAGAACTGCCATCTGACGTAAGGTATAATACCATCTGGGAGTTCTCGGCGAGTCCGTCCAGTGTACCCAGTCTCCACTGAGCACCCGTATATCATCTCTGTTGTCAAACACCAATGGATATGGGATCATCCATCGTCCATCTGTATGGGTCGAGAAGGTATACGCTAGTCTACTCTGGTATATCGATGCCCCGTCTCGATACACCCACGACTAGGGACCTTGAAGGATGTACTTATGGACTACCATGTCCCCACTAGTATGATCCGCATCATAGTCCAGGTAGTGAAGTACACATCCTAAGGGCTTTACCAACATGTAACAGAGAGACAATCAGTGTACACGTTAAGGTAAAGAGTAACCAGATAGTATACTATCATATCGAGCAAGAAAGTCATCCCTATATATGTCCAAGCAAGCATCCACTACAATATACATCCTATATATAGTAATGGCCTCTAGGGCATACATATAACTAACAATCTTCCACTTGCACTAGGGCCATCTGATAGCAGTGGTTGTATCTCATACTCAACCATCCTATGAAAGTCTCTCTCTGGGAAAAAGGCCTTTGTGAGTGGATCCTCCGTGTTGTCCTTTGAGTCTACTCTCCTAACCTCGATACCCTGGAGATCAACCATCTCCATGATCAGGTGATACTGCCTAAGAATATGTCTGGATCACTTATGGGACGGGCGTTCCCAGGCATAAGCCACAACTCCATTGTCACACAATGGAAGGAACGAAGTTCATCTCATGAACTAATATACACTCAGACTTCCTCTTTGGTTGCATCTTTGGTAGCGATGTATCCAGCCTTTATCGTCTAGTATGCCACGGTATCTAGCATGTATACGATGATAAAGACAAACCAGATTATTAGTTATATGTATGCCCTAGAGGCCATTACTGTACATACGATGTATATTGTAGTGGATGCTAGGACATATATAGGGAGGACTTTCTTGCTCGACATGATAGTATGCTATCTGGTTGTACTTTATCTTAACATGTACTCTGATTGTCTCTATGTTACATGTTGATAAAGCCCTTAGGATATGTACTCGACTACTGGGACTATGATGAGATCATACTAGTGGGGCCACGGTAGTCGACGAATACATCCTATAACTGTTCCTAGTCGAGAGTGTATCGAGACAGGGCATTGATACACCAGAGTAGACTAGCGTATACGCATCTTGACCCATATGACGGGCGATGGATGATCCCATATCCATTGGTGTTTGACATCAAGGATGGTGTACGGGTGCTCAGTGGAGACTGGGTATACTGGACGGACTCGCCGAGAACTCCCAGATGGCATTATACCTCACGTCAGATGGCAGTTCTCCGGTGACACTGGTACAGAGTAGTCTGTTGACCCGAGATCGTCATAGAGTCTTGTGTGATTCCCACTGTGCTTTGATTTCCATCATACCACGTCCAAGAGGGCGTGCAAAAAGGTGGCTTTTGGGTACAGTCCCGAATCACATGGAGGCAATGAGCGATAGAAGGGGATTCGTCTCTCCCGGTATAGGGAGTTGATGTTGTGCTGTGTTCGATTGGCTATAACCGGAAATCTCTGGCCAGGGTTGCTGAGATTTACTGGTAAGTGTTACCAGTAGTTTCTCGAACTGTTATAGACCTCATATCGACACGACTTATCGAGCTACTGGGGTCTGACGTTTACCACCCCTAGGCGAGATATGCAACATATCAGACTGCCTTGCTTCAGGTTTTGGCGGGTAACTTACCGCACCCGTAGGGGTCTAGTTTTCATTGCACAGGCTATCCATACGACCAGGAGGAACGTCGGGTTTCAGTAGCGGCTTTGTGAAACCCGGGGATTCCAGATTATCTGTATTGTTCTGTGATGCTTATTACTTTTCTGTAATGTTGCATATTATCACGCCTGGAGCGATTATTGTATATTGGTATATATACTATTAGATGTTGTATATGTTTTACACCCGCGCTAGTCCAGCCCCCGCTCTGTCGTTAGTTAAGTAACCTAACGGGTGATGACGGGACCCAGTGACGAATGCGGATGGCATATACTTACATTTTATTTTCGTTCTTTTCTGGTGTGATTGATTGATGGGACTGCATTGATTCTTATCAATGCAAGGATAAAACAAACCTATATTTGATGTTGTTGGAACAAATTTAAAAGGATGTTATTACAAAGATGTTTCCTTTTGTTTTGCATAGTGATATTCAGTTGGAATATCCTGCACCTCATTCGACGAGGCATGGGCCAAGATCCCTTCACCGGGAGTGACCCCTTGGGCAGAAGTTTGCGTCAGGGTAATAACTTCAATATAGTCGATTACAAGTTGCTTTGCATCATGGTATTCAGTTAGAATATCCTGCACCTCATTCCACGAGGAAAGAGCCGAGATCCTTTCACCGGGAGTGACCTCTTTAGCAAAGGTTTTCGCCACTATATTTTTATAAAAAGCTATCAGGTTCCTTCAACGAGATCAAGTTCATTACGTTAAAGGTTTTTCGCCAAAAACCAGCCGTAGCCCTCTGTCATTTCTTATGGATAGTCAGTAGTATTCAAGCTATGTTTGTTGGCCCTTAGTCAAGGCATAGTGTTTGGTAGCTGTTGGGTATTCATTTGTTGCATAGATAGATGCGTTGGTTTGGGACAGTCGTATTACTTTGTTGGCCCTTAGTCAAGAGTATGTACGGGTGGGTTCAAATCAACCTGGACAATGACGGGAAGAACTTGACATGTGACTTATGATTTGTTGGCCCTTAGTCAAGGTCATAAGAGCATGAGGCAAAAAATTATATCGGGAGTTTCAAACATACAGGAAACTTGCCAGGTATGCGCATACCTTCTGGAGTGTGATAACTTGTGTGGCTTCCATCAAGTTATCATGCGATGATAGTTGGATCCCGATTCTCACTGATGAGTTGGTTTACTCTTCGGGTGATCCCGACTAATTCTTCTTTCAAGTTTAGAGGAGAATTTGAGTTTACAGTGAGAGGTTTCCTGATTAGATAAAGTGATAACCATTCTGATCTAGGTTAGAGTGCACGCAGAGTGTTTCTTTTCTCTCTCTTTGGCAGCAACCTTTGACCGACCCTAGACTATGACTTAGTGACCAAGTTCACCGAACCTTCTTAAAATACTGGATTTTGGATTGTCTATAGTTGCATAAGTCATTGTCGCTCCTTCTTTTACCCTTTGCATTTCTCAGAACACCCCGTATTACTACGGATATCCACTTCCATTGGATAGATCCATCATATGGTTATATACGAACTCGAAGGGACTTCTTCGAGGATGGATCTAGGTTCAGGAGAATTGAATTGGTATATTCAGTTATCTTTTATTATCACCTTCTCTCAGGTTGCGAGGGCTCCTTAGTTTAGGAGAGTACACTTATTACGCTTATTGGATAGTCTTATTCCAAACCATAGGCTGGTGCCGAAAGGTAGGGAATGAAGAAAACCAATTAGCCTAAGTAGAGTGTACAGAAGGTAATAGCTAAAGATAAAAAATAAAGGGATTAGAAAGAGGGCAAAGTAAATTGCGACTGCTATCATTCACGACCAAACCGCGTACTTCATCGCCACTCCTATTTTTGCTTTTTTCCCAGTTCGGGAGAAGAAGAATAAGGTAATATTCAGTTGTCTTTTATCATCACCTCCTCTCAAGTTACGAGTACTCCTAGGATTAAGAGAGTACATCTATTATGCTTACTGGATAGTCTTCTTCCAGACCATAGGCTGGTGCCGAACGGCAGGGAAGGAAGAAAACCATTTAGCCTAAACGAAGGTGTACAGAAGGTAACGATTAAAGACAAATAAAGAGATTTGGAGAGATGGCAAAGAGATATACGGTTATAGTCATGAATAGGATTATGGAAGAGGCATTACTAGGTATACCGGGATACCCCTACGAAACATTTTTATGTTTTAGTGCATTATTAAAGGAAAACTGATTTTCCGATTAGATACTTACTCCAGGGTATGTATTTACCAGGTTTTATTCTCATATCTGTATAGTTTTACAGATGATGAGTGGGAGGAAGTTATTGGGAATTAGGTGATCATCCTCATTATATCGGAATTCGTTGTAATTGGTGATATTTGAGGAAGTCGCCTGGGTTTTTGCCGGACGACATGTATTTGGTTTTGAGTATCCGTTGTTGTGCACCAATTTCAAAATGATATATCTGTACGTTTATTTTTATAAAGTGAGATATAATTTTTTGAAATTATGTCCGTGACATTTACCTATATCAGTTGACGATTGGGTAAGGAGCATTGAACAACGGAGTAGTTCTTAATCATAAGTACAGTTTTCAACCTACGATGCACAGGTTTTGAGTTATTCAAACTCAGCGGACTTATACAGAGTATTGTATGTTGTCCAGTGTCCGTCAGGACAAAGGGGTAGGTCCTCGTACTATATTCTGTTTACTTGTGACTTCTCTAGTTTTTAGACAAGTGTTTCGTAGAAATACAATATCTAAGTTTTAAGAAGTTGTGGGTATAAGAATAAAGTAGAGAACCAGATGTCGCAAGTATCAGGATTCTTCAAAAAGATCGAAGATATAGATACTTGTGATTGGTATTCAGTAGATAGTAATGGTTTTGAGAAACTTGTTTCTCTTTCAGGATTACTCATAATTGGATAGATTCCTAAGTTGAGTAATACTGATTAGCTTTTCTCCATTAAGTTGATATGCACTGGAGGCAGTTGCATGGTTTGAATCTGGTTTCAATTAAATAAGTGCCTCTATTTCTATATTGTATATAGAATGGTTCATATCTTAACGATTTTAAGATACGGGGAGTTGTTCGGCTTATGCTTAAAACCAGACTCTGGATAACTCAAGGCACATTTCTGTAATGGCAGTTTGTGGGTTGACCCGGGCTATGTCGAGGGTTGATTTTCTACCATCTGGAAGATCAATAGCGATATTGTTCTTGACTCGCCACAGTTTTAGTAAAATGGATTTTTTCAGAAAACAGTAGTGGGAGTATGGTAGAACTGGAAGAGATTCCAGAACCGCAAACGATTACGGAAAATTTAATAGGACCTATATATTCAATCAGGTTAGACATTCCAATAGCCACTCCGCAGATATGGTGGGTAACCTCAGACACCCGAGAGGTACTCCGGTAGCCTCAAGAACGGTGACAGGGAGATTCTTGTTTACCCAGACTTGACACTACTGTTGTTCCAGACTATGAGACCCGGCAAGAGGATAAGTATAACGTCGTTCTAAACCAGCTTTAGAAGTGTACGTAAATATTATTCTGCCAGAGGGTTGTCATAGTCAGTGGGAGCAGCGGAAGCATAGTGAGCAAGTAGCTTATGTCTATTTATAGACTTGAGCTGACATAGCGGAGATAGATCATCTAATTTTGATGAGACAGTCATGGCTTTGACTTCATCAGAATAGGGGATGGATCTGTTAAGAAGGTAGTAGGGTGTGATGTCCTGGTATATAGATGACATACACAGAGTAGGAAGTAAAATTCCTATACTACGATCGGTTGTACTATGGTCGTCCCACAGTTGTTTCTCCAGACATGATATGGATATAATATCAGACATTCTGGTTACCAGATCTATGGTTTTAGATCTAGATTTGGATAGTTTCCCAATGTGGGTACTTTGACAATATTCTAATAGTATTTTAGAATAGATGACTCCTGGCATGGTGGTATACCTGTAGGTGATGGAGTCACCCTCTCTAAAGGTGTCTTAGAGACTAAAGGAGAGTGGGATGTGCATGATTGGCAGATCACTTGCTTAGGAAATTGAGTCAATCATGAGATGTCCAGTACCACACCAGATGTTGTTTTTGCACTAGATGCGATAAGTTTATATTAATCCAATCCTTGAGAAACATAAGGAAGCAGTTTTAGAACATAAGTGCATGTTCTACGGATTTGATGACAACAGCCTCCTTCGGGAGACGGTTATCATTCCAGGCTTCAAAGGTGACATGGTTGACAGAGTGATTGTCAGAGTTATAGTTTTCCCTCTGACGAGGGACAGTATTATGGACAGGTGGTCCAAGAGGATACTGTGGGAGGCATGGTG
The DNA here is from genome assembly GCA_030015575.1 of Agapanthus africanus. Lineage (NCBI taxonomy): Eukaryota > Viridiplantae > Streptophyta > Magnoliopsida > Asparagales > Amaryllidaceae > Agapanthus > Agapanthus africanus. The sequence goes on from JASDDO010000029.1 coordinate 311,541,813, forward strand.
CTGGATACTGATTAGGTTCAGTTATCGATACAGTCTAAGAAGTTTGGATTTGGAGTTCATTTATGAACTAGGTCCCATCAGATATTCAGACATATTCTAAGACAGGTATTACTCGATTCGGGAGATGTCTTTCTCCGCGAACTAGAGATTAAGAGAGACATAGAAAGAAACATCAGGGCGGATCCACTCACTGAGGCTATTTCTCGAACACAAGAGTTTTACAAACTAGCTTTGTGAAACTGATTAGTAGAGGAGTTGGATGTTCGGTATCACACGGGCTGTGAGTGTGCGACATCGCAATAATTAGCCTTAAGTGCAAGTGGGAGATTGTTGGAGATAGTGCCCTCAAAGTCAATTATTGGATCGCAGGTACGTGATTGCAATGATTGAGGCATGACCTATACCGATATGACAGTCTTGCTCGAGATGATAGTATGCTATCTGGTTTGTCTTTATCATCATATACATGCTTTAGTTCGCTATTGCATACTGATAGAGCCCATAGGATTCTTGCTTGACTACCAGCAGTATGATGGTGATCATATACGTGGGAGCTGGGGTCTGTAAGCACATCCTTATAGTGTCCCTAGTCGTGGGAGTTTCGAGACAGGGCATCGATACTCCAGAGTAGACTAGTGTATACAGTCGAGACCCCGACGAGGGGCGGTGGCCGGTCTCACAAGCCATTGGTGTCAGTTTGTTCACCTAAGATGTATACAGGTGCTCATTGGGTTATGAGTACACCGGACAGGACTCGTCGGGAACCTGCTAGTTGGTATTATACCTAGCGTCAGATAGCAGTTCCCTGGTGACATGTGTACAGGTTAGTTCATCGACCTGAGGTCGTCATTTGTCTCGTGTGAGTTCCTACTGTGCTTTGATTTCTACCCTACCACGGCTCAAAGGAGTCGTGCAAACAGGTCTTTTTTGGGTACAGTCCCGAGCCACATGGAGGCAAGTGAGCGGATCGGCAGGGGATTCGTCTCTCCCGGTATTGGGGGTGAGATCGCGCTGTGTCTAGGAGAGCCATTACACAAAGCCCTCGGCCGAGGCAGGAGATTTACTGGTAGGTACTCCAGTAGTATCTCAGGGTGTTCTGGGCCACTCTCTGACACGACTTATACTGCTATTGGGGGTCTGACGTTACCAGCCCCTAGGCCGATATGCGATACTCATAGACGAATGGACCGGACTGTATGTATATTGTCACTGTTAGGCTCAGTAGGGTTTATGGATGGGTTCGCTCGTCAGCTTCCCTTCCAATCAATACATAGGCAACCGTAACGTACAGCCAGTACCTCTGACGTGCTAGTGGTTATACCCAGTGCCAGTATGTTGATGAGTCATTAGATTCCTCCACAGACACTTTCCCAAGTTCGGGCGAAACATTGTAGAGGCCGTACGGTTTTATGGCAGGGTTCGGAAAATGCACGTGCGTTTTCGCACGTGTCATTTTTCGGGCAGATAATACTGGTAGGCTTTGGTTTAAGCCGGAACCCAGTATTATACTGTGTAGATATAATATCTTTGTCTCAGTTGCATTTGTATTCGGTCGCAATACAAATGCGGGTATGTTTATACTGTTACGGGGTTATCCTGAAATTCGTTTCAGGATCACTTTTGGAAGTTGCCAGTTTCCAGTTTTCTATCACCCGTATTTAACATTCGGTTAATCGTGGATTTATCTTTTCTTCCATAGATGAGCCATGAGGGTGAGTCATGAGTGAGGAAGCTTCTTGGTTGATGACTTGGTTTGTGACTCACTTGATTGCATTAAATGTGTTCATACTAGGTGTTGTATGACTCATTCTTTCATTAATGTTATGATAAGTATTGTGCTTGTTATTCTCACCATCCCTCCTCCTACACTCACCCCCCTTTCCTATATAGTAGCCGGCCCCCTCTCTAGGGTGGTGGTGTGGTTCATTTTGGATAAAAAGAAGATGATAGTTTTGGTTCATAAAAGGATATAGCCTCATTTCTCATTCTACCCGATCCAAAAAGGCAACTTCATTAACCGTTCGTCCATGGCTTTGGACGTAACGAGATAAAGTGTTCTACTCATTCTCTACATCAATCTTGGTCATCTCTTTTAGCAAACTTGATGATCGAGTTGCCTCGGTTCAGAGGCGGGAGTCCGTTTAAAGATCCGTCGACGTGGTGCCACCTGGACGAGAAGACTGGAGATTCAGGAGATCGGAGCAGCCGTAACAAAGCGTATGATGATAGTTGAAGACTGAAGGACTCGGATCGTTCGGTATAACTCTTCTGCCCACTTTGTAGTTTGTTAGTTTAGCTTTAATGGCAAATCCGGGTTATCATACGCGATAGCGCCAGTTGAAAAAGTTTTTGTTCCGCATTTGGCGTTTGTTAGACGGCCGGGGCGCTACCGTGGACTTACACCACGTGACCAGGAATTTTTCTCTAGATGCTTCACACGGGTCACTGCCGTGTTCGGAGAGGACTAGGCTCCGCTCTGGATGCTTCACACGGGTTCACTGCCGTGCTCTGCGAGGACCAGGATCCGCTCTGGACGTTTTCCATGGGGTAAAAGAGTGACGTTATCCGCGTTCCACGTGACCAGGAATTTTGCTCTGGATGCTTTCCACGGGTTCACTGCCGTGTTCTGCGAGTACCAGGCTCCGCTCTGGACGTTTTCCACGGGGTCAAAGAGTGACGTTATCCATGTTCCACGTAACCAGGAATTTTGCTCTGGATGCTTCCCACGGGTTAACTGCCGTGTTCTTCAAGGACCAGGCTCCGCTCTGGACGTTTTCCACGGGGTCAAAGAGTGACGTTATCTGCGTTCCGTGTGACCAGGAATTTTGCTCTGGATGCTTCCCACGGGTTCACTGCCGTGTTCGGCGAGGACCAGGTCCGCTCTGGGCGTTTTCCGCGGGGTCAAAGAGTGACGTTATCCGCGTTTCGCGTGACCAGGAATTTTGCTTTGGATGCTGCCCACGGGTTCACTGCCGTGTTCGGTGAGGACCAGACTCTGCTCTGGGCGTTTTCCGTGGGGTCAAAGAGTGACGTTATCCGCGTTCCACGTGACCAGAAATTTTGCTTTAGATGCTTCACACGGGTTCACTGCCGTGTTCGGCGAGGACTAGGCTTCGCTCTGGATGCTTCACACGGGTTCACTGCCGTGCTCTGCGAGGACCAGGATCCGCTCTGGACGTTTTCCACGGGGTCAAAGAGTGACGTTATCCGCGTTCCACGTGACCAGGAATTTTGCTCTGGATGCTTTCTACGGGTTCACTGCCGTGTTATGCGAGGACCAGGCTCCGCTCTGGACGTTTTCCACGGGGTCAAAGAGTGACGTTATCCATGTTCCACGTAACCAGGAATTTTGCTCTGGATGTTTCCCACGGGTTCACTGCCGTGTTCTGCGAGGACCAGGCTCCGCTCTGGACGTTTTCCACGGGGTCAAAGAGTGACGTTATCCATGTTCCATGTGACCAGGAATTTTGCTCTGGATGCTTCCCACGGGTTCACTGCCATGTTTGGCGAGGACCAGGCTCCGCTCTGGACGTTTTCCACGGGGTCAAAGAGTGACGTTATCCGCGTTCCACGTGACCAGGAATTTTGCTCTGGATGCTTCCCACGGGTTCACTGCCGTGTTCTGCGAGGACCAGGCTCCGCTCTGGACGTTTTCCACGGGGTCAAAGAGTGACGTTATCCGCGTTCCACGTAACCAGGAATTTTGCTCTGGATGCTTCCCACGGGTTCACTGCCGTGTTCGGCGAGGACCAGGCTCCGCTCTGAACATTTTCCACGGGGTCAAAGAGTGACATTATCCGCGTTCCGCGTGACCAGGAATTTTGTTGATTGTATCCGCATTTCACGGAGTTGGGATTCGACTCTCAGTGGGAGTACATCGCCGAGTCATGGAACTGGGAGTTGCCGCTATTCCGCTTTGCTTGATGTTGTGTTCGCTGCAACGAGACGAACGTCGAGATGATCTCTAGGCTATCTGCGACTCATCGAGATTTGGCCTCTTCTTCTAATGAAACCTGGACAAGGAGGAGTGCGATTCCTTCTTTGTTTGCACCCCTGTATTGTATACAGGGATAGATGTAACATCACCTGTAGGGCGTAAATTTCATTTTTATTTTATTTCTTTTTCCGCGATGCTCTATCATTTCAGCTTTTATATCGCGAAGGTTGTGATTGCCCCATCATTTCGGCTATTTTTCGCGGTGCCTAATTATTTCGGCTATTTATTTTATTTTTACTCGCTGCTTTTTATTGCGAGTTGCCCAATCATTTCGGCTATTTTTCATGCATACATTTTTACTTGCTGCTTTTTATTGCAAGTTGCCCCATCATTTCGGCTATTTCGTATGCATGTATGGCTCGCTGGCTTTTCGCTGCAAGCTTGGATTTTAGACACCGATTTCTGCATCAGCACCGCTACAACTGGGATGTTGCCAGGAGCGAATCATCATTTGCCTCTATCGATGTTGAACAAAGGTGGCTTAGTAAACAGGGTTAAGGGTCCTGTCGACTAAGGCTTTTGACTTCATAAGCCGTAAGGGTCTCACAAAGGTATTTCTCCCCACAAGTCGTGAGGATCTCGTAGGTGTGTTTTTTCCTTGGGAATCATGAGGATTCCTAAGTGCGTGTTCCCCTGTAAGTCGTATGGGTCTTACAAAAGGGTTTTCTCCTTATAAGTCGAGAGGACCTACAAGGGTTGTTCACCGTATGGACATATCCCTAATCATGGATGGGACTCGGTTAAGGAAATGTTTATTCACGCCCGTGGATTTTATACAAGGGTCAGTATTGAGCCACTTGTAGGGCAATATCGAAGTTTGTGGGGGTTGCTTAAGAACAGGTTCAGGTCTCTGTAACTTAAGACTTTCAAGTCTTATGAGCCGTGAGGGTCCCATAAGAGATTTCTCCTTACGAGTCGTGAGGATCTCGCAAGTGTAATTTCTCCTTAGGAATCGTGAGGACTCCTAAGTGTGTTTTGCTCCCTTGTGAGTCGTAAGGATCTCACGCGGGTGGTTTCTCCTTACAAGGTCATGAGGACCCTGCAAGTGTCCTTTAACGAGGTTGTGCCCTTTCGGGTTTTCACAAACACTGGCCGGTAACCCTGCTGTTTTTACTCACGGAGCCCTTTCGGGTTTTCATCCGTGCCCATTTTGCTTATGGACATACCGTTTTTATTTTTTTCTTCTTCTTTTTTTTTATCGGCTTTGAGATACTGCAATCCACCATAGTTTATCGACATTTCGGTCAACAACCAGTTTTAGGACATAGTGGTCCATTGTTAGTTTTAAGGACGTTCCGGTCCATTGCTAGTTTAAGAACATTTCGGTCCGTTGTTAGTTTAAGGACATTTCGGTCCGTTGTTAGTTTAAGAACATTTCGGTCCGTTGTTAGTTTAAGAATATTTCGGTCCGTTGTTAAAGAAGGCTTGTTACTACTTATAGAGTTCGGGCTTAGGAAGATAGCGAGTGGACATAGTCGTCGTCATCTATCATTGACCTAAGCCTTAACCGGTCAAGCGTAATATTTCTTCAGGAAGCGACCGTTTATTGGTCTGAAAGGTCTCTCACCGTGCATATCCATGAGCAGATACGCTCCACCCTGGTAGACCTTGTCTATGATATATGGGCCTTCATAGTTCGGCTCGAATTTTCCTCGCTTGGCGCGATTGGGGATCATAGGCCTTTTGACCACTAGCACGAGTTCGCCTTGGCGGAATGTCCTCGGCCTGGTCAATCTTTCATATGAGCGCGTCATCTTTGCTTTGTAAGCCTCCAGATTTTGTTGCGCTATGAGCCGGGTTTCATCAAGGGCGTCAAGCTCCTCAAGCTGAAGGTGGGCATTTTCTTCGTCCGTCAGCTCGTAGTGGACTGCCACTCATAGAGAAGGTAGCTCTATCTCGAGGGGGAGTACCGCTTCCGTACCGAATACCAACGCGTATGGCATTGTGTTCGTGGCCGTCTTGAATGTAGTCCGATAAGCCCAAAGAGCTTCTTGCAGTCTCTCGTGCCAGTCCTTTTTGTTTTGGGACACCATTTTCTTCATGATCTTTGTCAAGGTTTTGTTGAAAGCCTCAGCTAGACCGTTAGCTCGTGGATTATAAACTGAGGAATATCTCTAGTCTATGTTGTGTTGCTGTGCGAAGCGACTAATCTTGTGGCTTCTGTAGGCTGGACTGTTATCGGAGATAATCCGTCGCGGAGTTCCAAATCGATAAATGACGTGCGTCTTAAAGAAATGGAGAATATTCTCCGTCTTCACTTCCCTTAACGGTACTGCTTCTGCCCACTTGGAGAAGTAATCGGTGGTCGCTAGGATGAAACGATGTCCCCTGGACGATGCCGGTTCAATAGGGCCGATTATGTCAGTCCCCCACATTTCGAACGGCCAGCTAGCCACCGTTGGATGTAGTGGATTTGGATGCTGATGGATAAAGTCCCCATGGATCTGGCATGAGTCGCATTGCTTTGCATATTCGAGATAGTCTTGGATCATCGTGGGCCAGTAGTATCCCATTCGTTTAATTTTCAACTTCATCTTTGGGCCCGCTTGATGAGAACTGCAGAGTCCGTCGTGAACTTCCTGAATGACTCTTTTCGCTTCGTCAGGTCCCAGGCATCTCAACCATAAAGAGTCAAATGACCTCTTGTACAGAGTATTATTGACGAAGGCGAAGGACAGAGCTCGTTTCACAAGCTGATGTCTTGAGGATGCATCTTCAGGCGTTCGGCGGGATTTGAAGTAGTCTATGAAGACTTCTCTCCAATCTTCAACCTTCTCTTGGCCATTTATTTGCAGGGCCATCTGTTCAGTTGCTTCCTTTTCCTCGGATGATTCCGGGGATATTTTTGCAGGGGCAAGTACTCGACGGCTTTGTACCACAATTCTGACGTCATCGAGATTCTCGTCAGCCAGTTCTTTAGCGAGCTTGGCTAACGCGCCCGCCTTGCTATTTTCTGCACGCGGTATGCTTCCCAGCATGTAGGAGGGAATTTGAGTCAAGAGTTGTTGTACTCTCTCGCCATACTTCACCAGCTCTGGCTTGCACGTCTGGTAGTCGCCGTTTACTTGGCTAACGACCAGTTGGGAGTCTCCATATATGAGGAGGTTCTCAATCCCCATGTCGATGGCGATCTCGAGACCCGCTATCAAAGCTTCGTATTCAGCCTCGTTGTTCGTCCTCGGCTCTGTCAAGGAGAAAGCAAAGCGCATTATCCCCCCTTGTGGAGTTACGAAGATGAGACCTACCCCCGACTTGATTATAGGGGTGCTTTGTCTGCGCTTCTTCATGGAAGACGCTCCGTCAAAGTAGAGTTCCCACCGGGTACCACTTCCGTCGATCGTGTCAAACGCATGTTCGTCTGGCAGCTCGCATTTCAAAGGAGAGTCGGCAGGTATTGGATGCTCAGCAAGGAAGTCGGCGATGGCTTGGCCTTTCACTGCCTTAAGAGGCTGATAGGTTATTGAAAACTCCATCAAGAGCAGGGCCCATTTAGCGAGTCTCCCTGTCAATATGGCCTTTGACATCAGATATTTGAAGGGGTCCACCTTTGATATAAGCCGGACTTCATGCGCCAATGCATAGTGCCGGAGTTTTGTTATCGCAAAGATTAACGCCAGGCAATGTTTTTCGATAGGGGAGTAGTTGCTTTCTGCCCCCAGAAGAACTCGGCTTAAATAGTAGAGTGCTCTCTCCTTCCCTTGGTCGTTCTCTTGTGCCCATAATGCGTCTAAGGAACCTTCGAGGGCTGTGGTATAAAGAATAAGAGGCTTTCCCTTTACTGGAGCAGCTAACACCAGCGGGTTCTGCAGGTATTGCTTGATCTCGTCCAGCGCGCCTTGGCATTTGTGATCCCAGACGAAAGGGGTTCCTTTCTTCATCAGGTGACTGTAACGGCGACACTTGCCTGAAAGGTTGGCTATAAATCGCCGGATGCACGCGAGTTTCCCTTGGAGAGACCGCAGTTGTTTGAGAGTTCTTGGCGGTGGCATTTCCATGATCGCCTTGATCTTCAACGGATCTATCTCAATGCCCCGGTGTCGGACAATGAACCCTAGGAACTTGCCTGAGGATACCCCAAACGCGCATTTGAGGGGGTTCATCTTCAAGTTGTATTGCCGAAGGCGTTGAAATACAGTCTTTAGATGCTCGAGATGTTCCTCGTATGATTTGCTTTTAACCATGAGGTCGTCGATATAGCATTCGACGATTTCATGTATAAGGTCATCGAAGATCTTCGTCATGGCCCTTTGATAGGTGGCACCGGCGTTCTTTAGACCGAAGGGCATCACCTTGTAGCAGAATATTCCCAGAGGGGTCCGGAAAGCGGTGTGCTTCTGGTCTTCGGGATGCATCTTTATCTGATTATACCCTGATGAGCCGTCCATGAAAGAGAAAACCTCGTGAGTGGACGTGTTATCTATCATCAGCTCGGTGACCGGTACTGGGAAGTCGTCCTTCGGGCAAGCTTTATTGAGATCTCGGAAGTCCACGCATATGCGCACTGTCCCATTTTTCTTCATTACCGGGACGATGTTGGCGATCCAATCCGGGTACTGAACTTCCTGGATAAACCCAGAGTCGATCAGCTTCTTGACTTCGGCGTTGATGCTCATCTCAAGCTCGAGCCGCATTCTTCTCGGCGCCTGTTTGACTGGCTTAACGTCCGGGGATATCACCAATTTATAGACAGCTATTTCTGGATCTAGTCCTGGCATTTCGGAATAGTTCCATGCGAAGCAATCTCTATGCTGCATAAGCACGTCTTTTAACGCAACTACCTTTTCTTCAGATAGCAGCTCGCTGACGAATGTCGGTCGCGGGTCATTTGCCGTTCCTAACTCAATCTTCTTGAGATTATCTGTAGTAGTATGTATTCCATCTTCCAGCTCTTTTGGCGCTGGCGAAAATTCTAAGATTACCTCGTCGTCATTGCTGTTTTCAAAGCACCAGGGAAGGTCATTCATGTTCTCGGGCTCTTCTTTTGATACCGTTATCATATGACAGGTACGAGCTCGCTTCCAAGACCGACGTGGATCTGGTTATGCTCTTGTGGCTTTAGGTTCGTGCTTTTGTGGCGGCATTACCCTCCAGCTGCTGGATGGTGCAAACCTGCCTTGCTGGTACTGTTTTTCGACCCAGTTCTTGAAGGTGAAGCAGTCTTCGATAGGGTGTCCTATGGCTCGGTAATAATAGCAATAGCCCGGATGAGAGACCTCGTTAGCTTGCTCAGGATGCTTAGACTCCGGAAGTGTAATCATTCGATGCTTTAAAGCGAGATCGAGTATCTTCTTCGTCTTGTCTTGAGGGAAAGAAAACGCTCGATTCATCTTCTTCATGAGGGACAAATCCGGACCGCGCAATACCCGATCACATGACTCTTTGATCCTGCGTTGTCGTTGTCGACCTCCTTTTCCGCTTTTTAACTCACTTCTGACTCTGCGTCGGGCCTTTTGCGCAACGGGTTGACAGGGAGGATCATATTCGTCTTTTGCAGCCTGTTGAAGAAGACGTTGCATCCTGGCTTTCTCGTAGATGGCCATTTCGCGGTTATGGTTGTCCCGAGCTTTTTGATCCACTTTCCTGATAAGCTTGTCCATTCGCTCTTCAAATGACGGACTCGGCACTTTGATTGCGGGATCTAGTTTTGATGAGGGGTTGGCATTTCCCGACAGGGCGTCCTCTTCTTCATCGAAGTTATATATGGCGTAGCTACCATGGACTCGTTCCCTTTTCCCGTATCTCACATATCCAAGCCGAAGCGTTTCCATTCTCCCGTTGGGCAATTTACGCCGAGTCCCAGGGACATCCCAAATCTTGTTATAGAATCGAGCTTGTCGAATAGTCTGTTTTAAGGGTACCCCTTGGCGCTTCAATAGCCTTTTTAATCCGTTTGTTTAATATCTGGGCAAATGGATGGGTTGGAGCCTGTCAAGTGTAGAATCCGTGCCGTGCCAGATTTCTTTCTCCACTCTTGTTTCTGTGGATTGGTAGAATAGGATCGCCTTTTCACCTTTTCGCTTGGGAGGGACGTAAAACGTCTGCAGGTCTTGCACATTGTAAGCTTCAAGCGCGTCAAGATCTTTGTAGTGCTCCTGTGGAATCATGGTGATTTGTAAACTCTGATCGTCACCAAGGAAATCTTGTATTGGCGGCCGACTGGAGAACACAGCATTAACCTCATCTTCCGAAACCCTTCCGAAGATCAATATGGGAGTGGACAGTCCCGGGTCGTTGTGTTGAGACGGCTCAGAGTAAACTATCTCTTCTTCTTCTTCGGTATCACTCCTGAAAACAGGAACGGTGGCGGCGGCTTTGTTCTCCGGTTTGCGACACCTCTTTGTATCCTCGAAATCTGGCAAAAAGTACTTTGCATCTTTGTATTTGCGGACTTCGTTTACGGAGAACGGGTTCAGCTCTCCTGTTACGGTGTACTCGAGACCATCCTTGAAATACTTTATACACTGATGTTGCGTAGAAGGGATGATGTTGTACTCGTGTAACCAAGGTCGGCCGAGCAGAGCATTGTAGCATGTCTTGGCGTCTATGACGTGAAACTTAATGTTCGTGACAAGTAGCCCAAAGCGTAGCGTCAATATCACAGATCCAAGAGTTCGTGATGACTGGGAGTCGAAACCGGAGATGGTAATTTTGTCCCGAGCGAGGTGCTGAACGCTCATGCAGATTTCCTTCAACACCCGAACATTAAGGAGATTGATGGAGGACCCATTATCCACCAGGATTTTGCCTATCTTGATATTGTGGCAGTATCCAGAGACATATAGGGGACGGTTGTGGTCGCACGTCCCAAGGAGAAGGTCTTCGTCATCGAAAGTGATATCGGCCGTGTGTACTTCTTCCAGTTCATCCTTCATCCTCTGTTCGGTGAGGAAGGCTTGGAATTGCTCGGGCTCTTGTAGCGCCTTGATTAATGAATCTCTCGCTTCTTTTGATAATAAGAGGGCGTCGAGAATACTGGGCTGTGAAGGTAGCTTCCTCAGGTGCGCTAGGATGTTGTAGTCCACCTTACTCTTCTTGGGCGGGTCCTTGGCAGTCAGCTCTTTCATGACTTGGTCATCTAAGGAGATATCCTCGGCGATATTTTCCTTTCCCTTATCTTTTCTAGTTGCGGGTCCGAGATTCTTTTCCGGGAGCGTGCGATTGCGCAGCTGAATGTTCTCGCAGGCCTCCGGTTCTTCCTCTATCCCTAAGACGGATTCTTTAAAGAGAGGGCCCAGAGCCATTTCCTCATCAGAGTCGCTCCCAAAGGTGAGAACTTGTGATTCCCCGGCATTAACCATGCGACAATCACCGGTAGTTCTGTTAAGCCCCTCGGTCGTACCTTTCCGCTCCCGACGAGTTTTGCGTTTTTCCCGCTTAAAATGTGGTCGGTAAGCGACATATCCCTGCCACCATATCTTAAAAGCGTCGCACTCCTTAGTGGGGTGTGAAATCTTCCGATGATATGAGCAGTAATTAGGGTGCCTCTCCGCCCCATTGAGCGTGTTTTCTTCCGAGGGTGGTAGCTTCATTCCCATCGACATGGCTTTGGCAAACCTTTTCCTCGTCTTGAATATGTTTTTATCCGCATCGGATGTCTTTTGATATGGTGGGAGTGCTTCGACTCTTTTGTTTAGTCGCCTGCGTTTGGCTCCTTCTGATGCGGCCATCTCACGCTCTCGATCGGCTTTACTTTTCAAACTAATCTCGTCTAGAAAGGCGTCGATCATTTCGTCTGTCGGCCACACAAACTCCGGTTCAAGCTCTGCCCCAGTTTCTCAGTGTCAAGAGTTTTTCATCATCCGTAAACGAATGGGAGATCACATGACAACTCGCCACATATCCCTCGGATTCATCCGACGGGCTTTCTCCATTATCTCCTCCTGAAAGACGTGGTTGAGGAATTCTTTGAGTGTAATGGGAGTCCGCGCCTTTTGATTGTACTCTTCTAGCGCGTCAATCTGCTTCTGCAAGTCCGTACGCTTGTTGCCAGGCTTCACGGGCTTCTTAGATTTCTTCTTCTTTTTCTTTGAAGATTTCGATGGCTGGTCGTGAGTGCTCGGGTCGTCACCACTGATCTTCGGAGTTGGGCGCGGCTTCAGCATCCCTTTAATGATCTGGGGTTCCAGCGGGTTCTTCCATTCGACCGCCGGGCATATATGAAGATCACTCAGCATCCTTTTGGTTTTTGCTGAAAGCACGATTTCCCATGGAGCTTCTTCAATGAAAGAACAAATTGCCCCCGGTGTGTCCGTCTTCTTAGGAGTGTGAGGTTGTGGCGGGTTCACCTTCCACTTCTCGGACAGCGCAAACTTGCCCTGTAGGTATTGATCTTCAATCCATCCTTTGAAGACGAAGCAATCCTCAATCGGATGGCTTACCATTTGATGGTAAAGGCAGTAATTGGGTTTATTCACCTCACTAGGTTGCGGTAGTCGCCTTGGATTTGGCAAGTTGATAAGCCTGTTGCGTACCGCCAGCTCGAATAGCTTCTTCGTCTTATCCCGCGGGAATGAGTAGGGGCACTTCATTTTCTCATTATAATACCGCCGTCTTTCTTCCAGTTGATCCGCCAGGTTTGGGGCACTGGGTTGCTGCTGAGCGTTCGCAACGAAGGTTGCCGCTGAGCGTTCGCAACGAAGGTTGCCTTCCCTTTACCCTTGTCATTCCGAGGTTCCGGCTTCGGGGGAGGCGGTCTGTGACCCATCTGGTCCATCTGGGCCAACTTGTCGATCAAAGCTTGGAACGTGGTTGGCTTAAAGAACATCATGAACTGTGAGATAGTTGCATGAGGATCTAGGGTACCCATGAACATGCCCACCACGGGCGCTTCCTCAATGTGTTGTTCGCATTTCGACCACAAGTTTCGCCAGCGTATAGCGTACTGGACCCATGTCTCGCCTGGTTTTACCCTGGCATTAATCAATGCCGTTATCGGGGTACGTTCGCTGGCGCTCACGAATCGCTGAGTGAATAGCAACTCCATTTCAGCGAACGTCTTGATGGAATCGTTCGGGAGTTCAGAATACCACTCGAACGCTGTTTCTGACAAGCTGCCGACGAATTGGCGAAGCAAGAGCTTATCGTCGCCGCCAGTGTTGCTACAAAGCGCCTTGAACTGGGCTACATGTTGATGGGGATTGCATGTCCCCTTATAGACATGGAATTTCAGTATTGTATAGCCCGGCGGGTACTTGATCTGGTCATACCAGCTCGGATATGGTCGCCCTGTTCTGACAACTTGACCAGCTGCCTCAGTCGTCTGGTGAACTCGTATCTGCTGAGCTATATATTCGTCTAGGTCAGCTTTGGAGATTGTCTCCTCCTTGGCTGTTGACAGAGCCGGTGGAGGATTTGACGTTTCTCCCCTGTCGTCTTCAAGGACGATTGGAGGATCTTCAGCAGGAGAATCTTGTTGGATCATCATTCCCACCATGTCTTGGAACAGGAGGGCCATTCGTTGTATATTGGCTGCTTGTTCGGCAGCCTCTTTATCCTTCTTCTCCAATATCCTACGAAAGAATTCAGCATCAGTTTCTTGCTCCTGGCGTTGATCAGATGACGTTTCGGGGATTTCTTTCGGCCCAGTGAGTGCGGCCATCGCGTTCATCATTTTTTTGGAGCTTCTGCTGTTGCTCCTGAGCTTTGGTCACTGACCGTGTAAGCGGTCTATGACCCGTGGATGCACGGTTGTCCTCCTTTCCCAACGCCATGTATACCGTATGCACCATCATGCCCCCAGACTTAGGGCGTTTAGGCTTATTGTCATTGACACTTGCTGCAGGAGTGGGGACTTTCTCCGGCCTTCTTCTCTTTTGAGTAGTCGACGTGGAGGGAGCCGTTGCAGCGGGCGCCCAAGTGGTTGTCGTCCTTTGTGATTTGACAGGACGGTTCTTTTCTTCCGGAACTTTCACCTTCTTCTGCCGGTGAGAGTGATCTTGAATGATTACCGAGTCCTGAACCTGTCGCCAGACCTTATAAATTTTGGAGGACAGCCGCTGAGGAGGCTGCTCCGGCTTTGCTTCTGTAACACTCCCCGCAGGTGGAGGAGATCTTTTCAACGTGGCAGCCGGAGAGTTCTTGCGTACCCTCCTTAGCGGTTCAAAGCTGTTCCCAGTTGGAACAGCAGCATCAACTTCCACCATTGGAGCCAGTGGAGTTAGCCCGGAGGGGGAGTTGCCCCCAGTCTTCCTTATCCGGCGCCAGTGGCGACGTCGGGCATGACGGGTTGTTGGGATTGATTCAGCGACGGCTTCGTCTTGCTCCCTGTTCTGGGAAGGGGCTGCTGCCAGTGTCAGCCTCTTGAAGACTGACGTTCGTTGAGAAGCTACGTCCATCCGGTCAAAAACAGATTTCTGAGCGGGAGCGGGAACGGGGGTAGTCAGTCTCGCGAAGACCGACCATCTGGGAGGAGAAGCCGCCTTGACGACTTCGGGAGCAGCTGTCTTCTTTGGGATGGCCACCTCAGGTATCATGGGCTTCTTGGCGGGCCCTTTGGAGTTCAGGCTCAGTCTGGTCAAGACCGAAAAGTTGGACGGCACGTTGAGAGGGGCCATAGGAGTAGCAAGTCGATCAAAGACTGACTTCTTTGAAGCTTCCGGTACGGGCACTGGGATGTTAACGTTCACCGGCGGGAGCATGGTCCCAAAGAACAGACCAGTGGTAGCTTGAGTCACTTGTTCCACAGGCATAGTAAACAGGGAAGCAGCCTGCGGTCCATAGGCTACACCTCCAGGTGAGGCGAAGCGTTGGTTGTATTTGCAGTTCGAGCAGTTCGAGCAGTTGCTAGCCATTGATCCTTTTGCTTTCTGCAGCAAACGAAACGCCAAATCTTAGTACTTCGAAACCCAAGGGCAACCATTAGCAAACCGCGATTGATTCGCGAATCACGACACACGAAGTGTGGAGTGGAAAGAGGAGAAGGTCACACCGGGCATGCCAGAATCTGTTCCCCTCCGAAAGACGGCGCGACGGACGTCTAGCCTGAAATTCGGGGCAGATGCTAATTGGTGCTATCCGTCTACCTCTCCGAAGATGCCAAGTTGATTTATGGCACCATGTATCGAAGGTTTAAACAGATGCGTCTGATGTAGCAGACTTCGTCAGATTCCCCCTCGCTTGAAGGGTTTTTGATTGTGGGGACGCTCTTCCCTGCAGGCGCAAGCCCCTGCAGTTAATTACGCTACCGCATTGCGGTAACAACTTTCTCCTTCTCCAGATGGTCACTTTGTGTCGTGTGTGTTTGATTTGTGTTTGGTTGCCCGTGGATTGTATACGGAGACTTAGTTATGTCGTCGCCTGTAGGGCATGGACTAGTCCAAATCCATATTATCTTAGATTTGGGTTTGGGGGTTTGGGTTTAAGGATACGTTAGCCTCGTTTCAGACTAAGATCGACTTAAACGTTTGTTAAGGATATATTAGTCTAGTTTTTAGACTAAGATCGACTTAACGGGATCGTTTAGATTCGACAAAAGAGCATTTGAGGGCTCTATTGTTCCAGTTTAGGGACATGGTGGTCAATAGGTAATTTAAGGACATTACGGTCCATTGTTAGTTTTAAGACATCGCGGTCAAGGTTAAGGACCTCATAGTCCGTGGATTTAAGGACTCCACAGTCCGGCATTAGTTTTAAGACATCACGGTCAAGGTTAAGGACGTCATAGTCCGTTGTTAGTTTTAAGACATTCCGGTCAAGGTTAAGGACGTCATAGTCCGAGGGTTTAAGGACTCCACAGTCCGTCGTTAGTTTTAAGACATCCCGGTCAAGGTTAAGGACCTCATAGTCCATGAGTTTAAGGACCCCACAGTCCGTATCAATGTGTGGTCATCGGGACCCGTCACCTCTTTGAAGACGTTGAGGAATTACAACGCCAAGTATCAAAGGAGTGAAGAGATGTACCCTTAAACCAAGGTAGATCAAGTGATCTGTAGTTCAATTTGGAAAACTAAGATCAATTATTTGAATTGAGGACTTATGGCCTTCTTGGGCTAAGTCCAATCATGTTTCATATTGACCCTTTGTTGGTTCATTGAAGGAAAGGCTTTGCCTCTAGAAACTTAGCCAATTGGGCTAAAACTAGTGTTAAACACTAGAGGCCAACAGTGTTGAACACTGGGAAATAAGATTATCAGATTAGTGTTAAACACTAAAAATGTGATTCTCGAATCAGTGTTAAACACTGATAAATAACAGTGTTAAACACTGGCAACCAAGTTATCAGTTTGGTGTTAAACATTAGCAGAGAAGAGATCACGTGGGAGCACGTGATGGCATCCAAAAGGTGGGGCCAGATCCCCCTCACTTTGTTATACAGATAAGTGTTTAACACTTTTATTCTGACAGCCATCACGTGTGGGCACGTGATGGGGACCCACGCTTTGATCTGTTAGAATGTTCATTAGGGGTCACATGGTAGCACGTGAGAGCGCCCTGCTTCCCTCTATTTTGTTCAGTCAAAAGTATTGAATACTTTGAAGTATCACGTATTGTCACGTGATGGGAATTTGGGTGCTTGTCTGTTAAAGCTTCAGCCAAGGGGTCACGTGAGAGCGCCCTAGAACTTTTTATTTGTTTCTTTTGCCTTTTCTCTGTGCGCTTCAGGGGTCACGTGGGGCACGTGAGGCATTGCCTTGAAGTTTTTTTCTGTGGATCTTTGCAGGGGTCACATGGTAGCACGTGACTCTGGCTCTTTGCATGTTTTAAAGATTTGTTCATCTTTTAAGGATTAAATTCTTCATAGGGTTAAACCCTAACAATAAACTTTAGAGGAATTAAATTCCTGTTTTCTTCTGAAGAATTATATTCTTAAATAGGGTTAAACCCTAATTTCTTTTCTGTAAAGAATTAAATTCTGGTATAGGGTGAAACCCTAACTCATTTTTCTTTAAGGGAATTAAATTCCAGTGAGTTTGAGAGAATTAAGTTCTCAATTATGGTTAAACCCTAGTTCTATCCATTCTGAAGGAATTAAATTCCTAGGGTTAAACCCTAATTTTATCTCAAAGGAATTAAATTCCTGTAATTCTGTGAGAATTAAATTCTCAAAACTCAGTTCCTCCTCTGTGTTTTAAATCTGCGTGGCAGGATCTCAACCCAATGAGAATTAAATTCTCAATTCATGGGGAGATGTGCACTTTGCAGATCCTCAACCAGAGAAAGAATAAGTTACTTTTTTTTATATAAGAGTTAAACTCTTTTGAGAATTAAATTCTCATTGAAGCCTCTCTTTTCTTACCTAGGGATTTTCTTTTTGCAGAGAATCAAATTCTTTCTTCTGAATTTTCAACATTCCAAAGCTCTATATCTCTCTCTCTGTATATCTGTCAAAAAAAAGGTCCCCCTTCTTCTTTTCTTGGCTCCTATTTATAGGAGAAGGAAAAGAATCAATCTGTTTGGTGAATCTCTCATTGAAAGATTTGATTTGTTCATTGAGAGATTTGATTTATATTTATCATTAATCCGGGCCTTTAGATTATTAGGTGAATTTTATTCACCATTGGATTTTAAATCCAAAGATATCTCTTTGTTATTTCGGTTAAATTTATAAGGAAATCTTTCCAAGTCCAAGATTTTTCCATAAATTGGTGATATTTAATCACCTTTAGATTTTTAATCCAACGGTTTCAGATAATCCTTTTTCATTTTGGAAAGATTTGAAAGATCTTCCCTCAGAATTTAATTCTGTCAAAGAATAAGGCTTTTAAAGCCGGTCACGTGTGGCCATGTGACCCCTGGTCACGTGTAGGCACGTGACCCCTGGAATGGGCTTCTCTTCTTTCGCGCTCTGTTCTCTGGCCGCTGCTTAACCATCACGTGCCAACACATGACCACTGGTCACGTGTGAGCACGTGATGCCTCTTCTGAAGCTTCTTCTTGACTTCTAATTAGAGGACAAATATGTTTTGCGCCGCTGCTTAACCATCACGTGCCAACACGTAACGACTGGTCACGTGTGAGCACGTGATGTCTCTTTTGAATCTTTTCCTGATTTTTAATCAGGGAACAGCCCTGTTTTGACACTCCATCGACTAGGAACTTTTAAGGATGTGCCTGTGGACTACACATGCCTCACTAGTATGATCTGCATCATAGTCATGGTAGTCAAGAAAATATCCTATAGGCTTTATCAACATATATCAAATAGACAGTAAACTTAATCAAGTGAACATGTCAGGATAAAAACAACTAGATAGCATACTATCATGTCGAGCAAGAAAGTCATCTCTCTCTCTAGATATACATGTGCAAGCATCTATTATAATATACAATAATGGCCTCTAGGGCATACATATATTTAACAATCTCCCACTTGCACTAAGGCCAATTATTGGCGTATCTCATACCCAACATCTCAAAAAGTCGCTCATGTTGCGCCTTTGGAAGGGTCTTGGTGAGTCGATCCGCGGTATTGTTCTTTGTGTCTACTCTCCGAACTTCGATCTTGCGGCGATCAACTATCTCCCGGATCAGATGATATCGTCTCAGGATATGTCTGGAACACTGATGGGACCTGTGTTCTTTGGCCAATGCCATATCTCCATTATTATCACAATTCAAGGGTATTGGATCAATAATGGTTGGAACTACTCCAAGCTCTAAGATGAACCTCCGCATTCAGATAGCTTCCTTGGCAGCATCATTTGTAGCAATGTACTTAGCTTCCATCATTGAGTCTGCAACGGTGTCCTGTTTGGAACTTTTCCAACAAACCGCCCTTCTATTGAGGGTAAATACAAAATCCGAGATAGATTTGATGTCATCCTTATCACTTTGGAAGCTGGAATCGGTAAATTCCACTATTTGGAGATTCCTGTTACCATATACCAAGAACATTTCTTTAGTTCTTCGTAAGTACTTAAGAATGTTCTTCACAGCTGTCCAGTGTTTCTCTCCTGGATTGGATTGATACCTGCTTACTACACTAAGTGCATAAGCAATATCAGGGTGGGTACATAACATCGCATACATGATAGATCCCACAGCGGAAGCGTAGGGTATAACAGTCATGCGAACTCTCACTTCATCAGACTTTGGACAAAAGTCTTTGGAGAGGGTGATTCCATAACAAGCGGGTAAATTACCTCGCTTGGAATCTTCCATACTAAACCTCTTTAGGATGGTGTTAATATACCTAGATTGGGACAATCTCAATAATCTCTTAGATCTATCTCTATAGATCTTTATGCCTAGAATGCATGAGGCATCACCCAAGTCCTTCATGGAGAACCTTTGTGATAAGAATAGTTTGACCGATTATAGCATAGGAATGTCATTTCCTATCAAGAGAATGTCATCCACGTACAATACGAGGAATGTGACCGTACTCCCTACATTCTTCTTATAAATGCAAGGTTCATCTATATTTTTGATAAAATCAAACTCTTTGATTGTATCATCAAAGCAGATGTTCCAACTCCGTGATGCCTGCTTCAATCCATAGATAGATTTAAGCAACCTGCATGCCTTTTCGTTGCTCCTACTGTCAATGAAGCCTTCCGGCTGATCCATAAAAACGCATTCTTCCAAATCACCATTTAGAAATGCTGTTTTAACGTCCATCTGCCAGATTTCATAGTCGTAGTAAGCAGCAATAGTAAGTAGGATTCGAATGGATTTAAGCATTGCAACTGGAGAAAAAGTCTCATCATAGTCCAATCCTGGTCTTTGATGAAATCCTTTTGCTATAAGTCTAGCTTTATAGGTCTCTACCTATCCATCTACACCAATCTTTTTCTTAAAGATCCATTTGCATCTTACGGGTTTTACTCCAGAAGGTGCAACTTCCAAAGTCCATACTTTGTCTGTGTGCATAGACTCCATTTCGGATCGCATGGCATCCGGCCATTTCACTGAGTCACTACTCATGATAGCTTGCTGAAAACTAGTAGGGTCATTATCATCTATGATGCAATCTTCTCTATCACCATCAATGAGAAAACCATAGTATCTCTCTGGTGGGCGAGAAGTCCTACTAGATCTACGGAGTGATTGAGGCTCGTTGGGTTTTATCGCAACTTCAGGTTCAACCAAATCGTCAGTAGTTGTTTATGGCTCTAGAATTTCTTCCGGTTCTACCGTATTGCCAATAGTATCATTTGTAGAAAAATTCATTTTCTAAAAATGTGGTATATTGAGAAACAATCACTCTTTGTTCCTCCTTGTTGTAGAAAAGATATCCATATGAATGTTTGGGATATCCCACAAATTTACACAAAACCGATCGTGTCTCGAGTTTGTCTGGATTCTACTTTTTAACAAAAGCAGGACAACCTTATATCCTAACTCGTTTAAGAGATGGTCTCTTCCTATACCATATCTCATATGGAGTGGTAGGCACGGATTTGGTTGGAACCCTGTTCAATAGATATACTGCAGTCTCCAATGCATACCCCAAAAAAGAAAGTGGCAACTCAGCATCACTCATCATTGAACGTACCATATCTAATAGGGAACGATTCCTCCGTTTTGACACACCGTTGTGTTGTGGTGTGTAAGGAGGAGTGAGCTGAGAGAGAATCACATTCTCTTTTAGGAAATTTAGGAATTCTGTATTTAAGTACTCTCCTCCTCGATCTGATCAAAGTTTCTTGATACTCAAACATGTTTGTTTTTCTACTTCAATTTTATACTCCTTGAATTTTTCGAAAGCTTCAGACTTATGTTTCAACAAGAACACGTATCTAAATCTCGAGAAATCATCAGTAAAAGTTATGAAGTAAGAATAACTGCTTCTTGCATGTGTAGACATTGGTCCACATACATCACTATGTATGAGGCCTAAGAGTTCAGTAGCTCTCTCTCCGGTTCCAGTAAACGGAGTTTTGGTCATTTTACCCTCGATGCAAGACTGACAAGTCGTATAAGATTTATATTCAAACGGATTTAAATATCCATCTTTATGTAGCTTGGTTAGTCTTGTTTCGTTAATATAACTAAGTTTAGAATTCCATACAAGAGTTTCATTTATTTCTGAAATCTTCCTTTTGTTTGTATGCTGTATGTTGAAAACCGTGTGTTGATTTAGGACATAAATAAAGTTATTTAGTATACCATACCCAATCAACTGTTGATTTAGGTTAATGTTCATAACATTATTTTGTAACACAAAATGATATCCTTCATTGTCTAACAATGATATAGATATTATATTACATAATATAGTCGGTACAAAATAACAGGGGTTCAAAATCAATATATACCCTGAAGGCAACCCTAGGTGATACTCTCCAACCGATGCAGCATCAACACTTGAACCATTTCCAACGCGGAGAGTATGATCACCTTTCTTTAAAACTTTGCTATTTCGCAATCCCTGCACACAATTGCAGATGTGAGATCCCGAATCGGTATCTAATACCCAGGATGCAGAGTTTATTGAAAAACAGTTTTCGGTGACAAACACATCTGAAGCGGAAGCATCAACATGCTTCTTCTTCTTGAGATCGGCGAGGTACTCAGTGTTGTTTCGCTTCCAGTGTCTTATCTTGTACCAGTAGAAACATTCTCGCTTTCCTGATCCCGCAGTCCCAGATTTGTCTTTCCCCTTTTCCTTTTTAACCCTACCTCTCGGTTTGGTGGGTTTCTTCTTCTTCTTTTCCTTAGCCTTAGTTTTTGGGACGGAAGAAGAATTTTGCCCAACTAGTAGAGTGGGAGTTTTCACTACTTTAAACGTGCTCTCTGCACTTCACAACATATTGAGAAGTTCAGAAAGTGATTTCTCCAAATTATGCATGTTGAAGTTCATTATAAATTGAGCATAGGCAGGGGTGAGCGACTGTAGAACTATATCAATATACCGTTCATTCTCCATAGTCCATCCCGGGTCCTCAAGTTCTTCAATAAGCCATATCATCTTCAAGACATGATCTCCTACTGATGTACCAGCAGCCATCCTCATCTGAAACAATTTTCTTGAGGTCTCGTAACGAAGAGCACGAGATTGCTCCCCATACAACTCCTTTGTATGGAAAAAGATGGATTGTACATCCATCTTCTCATGTTGCTTTTGATGTTCATTGTCCATCGAAGCTAACGTGAGGCATTTGGCTGTGGCACAGTCGATGTCCCATGTCTTGCGGATCTCCTTATCCGCAATAGAGGAATCAGGGCCTGGGAGGGGAGGGGCTGGAGCAGTGAGGACGTATTCAACCTTATCGTAGGTAAGGGCAATGTTCACGTTCCTCAGCCAGTCTTTATAATTAGATCCTGTTAGTTTATTTTTCTCCAGTAGAAGCTTAAGTCTTGTCATTGGTATCTGCCATTAGGAGAGAGAAAAGAAAACACTCAGCGAAAGCTCTTGCATGATCAGATTGGTTATTTATCTTATCTAATCGATGTCTTCCACTGCTTTTATCAAAATTTCCTTCAAACCCTAAAAAGAAAATTTGTCAGGATTAATCACATTCTACAAGTTTGCTAACCGGTCAGACAGGCTAGTATCGGTACTCCGAGGGAAGTTCCCCGTGCTTTCGCACATACCTAATTAAAATAAACCTCGTTTCCCTAGAGGCATAACCCCATTGACACCTTTCTATACACCTAATGGATTGACTAATTGGAAAGTGTAAAAATCTTCTGGGAGTAACTATTACTCACAGTGGGATCGGGATCCAACTATCAAATAGAAGGATGCAATCTCATTGCAAATTTCAACACTTGAAATTCCCGATATAGTTTTTTACCCCTAGCGTCTTATGATCTTAACTATGGTCAACAAATCATAAGCGCTTAGTCAAGTTCTACCCGTCAATTCATGATTGATTCAGACCTATTCGTATGACCCTTAACTATGGTCAACAAAGTCGTACGAATGTCCTAATCAATCGCATCAAATGCTTAATAGGAATACATCACTTAGCTACCGTACACTACGCCTTAACTATAGTCAACAAACGTAGCACGAATACTAAGTACTCTACTTCCTAAAATGGCGGAGAGCTACGAATGGTTTTGATAAAAACCTTTAACGTATTGAACTTGATATCGTTGTAGAACCAAATGATTTGAAAAAGGAGTGGCTTAAGCTCCGCATTTTGAAATATTTGCTTTTTCATAAAAAGGCCGAGTATTTTCAAATTTGATTCTACAACAACTTTAGGTTTCTTTTCTTAACATTAATTTTATTAATGTAGTCCCATCTTTTAAAGTCCTAATCATCACAGAAGAAACAAAAATAAAACATACATATATGCCATCCGCATTCGCCACAGGGACCTGGGTCTTCACCATAAGGTTACTTAACTTATGGCAGGGCGGGGTCAGGACTAGCGCGGATGCAAAACATATATAGCGTCTACTAATATATCATATATATATATATATATATATATAAGTAGCATTCGTCTCACGCAGTTATATTGATCACATCACATACCAAAAACAGCAGAAGCAGATATATGAAAATATATGATATACTAAGAGGTCTGTGTTTTAGATTAAGCCAATAATGAAAAACACAAATTCTACGGTCGTGATGAATAGCCAAGCCCACACCCCTAGACCTCTACAAGAGCGGCAAGCAACCCTACCAATTCTAGAGTTAGGCGACCGGTCTCGTTTCCTCGAAATGGCCTCCTACTGGACTTTAGAACCCGATTACTTATGCTCCCTGCCTTGGGTCTATCCTAATGTGGAAAAGTAAATAATATACATCAAATAGAGATAACAACCTCAACCCGGAAGTGTCCCAATAAAAGAATATTACATACATTTATTTACATGAATGAAAAAAAGAAAAAAATTCTCATCTCACATAAAACCCCCGACTATTCAATCACGACGATCCTATATAACAAATCAATATAGCAACAGAATAATATCACATATCATCAATGTAAGTAAATATGCGTATTCCTAATGTAGTTGATCAATAGCAACGAGATTAGGGATATACCAACATATTACACTTACGGTCGCAGAAAAGAAATGAAAAACTATATTAATTAGAATCCACATCATCCTTAGATATCATAAACCCGGATTATCTCATATTCCGGATTTCATGCCTAACCCAATAAATCTTGCATTTAAGTCTCGAATTGAAAACACTTTTTCAAAAATCGAGTCGGGTAATTCAACAAGATTCCTGATTATAAGATCGAATAATCGTCGGGAACTTTAGTAGATGGCCGCACCCCCGATGCCGACGATGAAGTGTACTTGGGTGGAACACCATGGCCACGAGCATCCGAGTGGATGATTTTGGTCACGGGGTTCTCCTATAGTCACTTGGTCGGGGCTTTGGGGCGTGGCTATCTAGTAGTGTTTCCCGGCGAGTGTTCACGTACGATACAAGATTGCGACGAAGTTTTGATCCGAATTGAAACTCCGTGGCAATCATTATATGAGACTAAAATGCCAGATTTACAAAACACAAACCAGTTTTCACAAAACTAATTAATGTGGATTCCAAAAATTGTATCACAGCTTATAACTATCTAGACGATGTTAAACATTTCGATTGATATCTCAAATTCCCATAAATCACAGAGACCACAACTTGAGCCACAACAAAAATACCCAGAAAGTCCCAAATATCACAATGGAGCAGCACAAGAAACATGATTCCCAAACTCACCAAACTTACGGCGGAACCGCGGCTCTACCCTAGGTTCTGTCTGTTAGTTATATGTATGCCCTAGAGGCCATTACTGTACATACGATGTATATTGTAGTGGATGCTTGGACATATATAGGGAGGACTTTCTTGCTCGATATGATAGTATGTTATCTGGTTACTCTTTATCTTAACATGTACTCTGATTGTCTCTATGTCACATATTGATAAAGCCCTTAGGATGAGTACTTGACTACCAGGACTATGATGCAGATCATACTAGTAGGGACAGTGTAGTCGCCAAGTACATCCTTCAAATGTTCCTAGTCGTGGGAGTACCGAGACAGGGCATCGATACTCCAGAGTAGACTAGCGTATGCGCTTCTTGACCCATATGATGGGCGATGGATGATCCCATATCCATTGGTGTTTGACATCAGAAAAGGTATACGGTGCTCAGTGGAGACTGGGTACACTGGACGGACTCTCCGAGAACTCCCAGATGATATTATACCTCACGTCAGATGGTAGTTCTCTGGTGACACTGGTACAGGTTAGTCTGTAGACTCGAGATCGTCATAGAGTCTTGTGTGATTCCCACTGTGCTTTGATTTCCATCATACCACGTTCAAGAGGGCGTGCAAAACGGTGGCTTTTGGGTACAGTCCCGAATCACATGGAGGCAATGAGCGATAGGAGGGTTTCGTCTCTCCCGGTATAGGGAGTTAATGTTGCGCTGTGTTCGATTGGCTATAACTGGAAATCCCTGGCCAGGGTTGCTGAGATTTACTGGTAAGTGTTATCAGTAGTTTCTCGAAGTGTTATAGACCTCATATCGACATGACTTATCAAGATACTGGGGTCTGACGTTTACCACCTCTAGGCGAGATATGCGACATATCAGACGAAGAGACCGGACTGTACGAAAGTGTTACTAGTTGGATTCACAGGAGAATGTACAGGCTTGCTTGTTGATCTTCTGATTGCTCAATACCTGGGTGGCTATTACGTTTAGTTGACCGCTTGTAGCTTGTGGGTGTTTGATATGATCATCACCTACTGCCGGCGTATTGACGATTCTTTAGAGTCCTACACAGAGGTTTCCTGGCTCAGGCAAAACGGAGTAAGAGCACATATGTGATATGTGTGGGACCGAGAATAATACGTGTATGCGATACCGTATTAGATTCTCGCGATATGTGATATCGGCCGGGTATATGTGATATAGCCGGGTCGTCGGATCAAGTGTTGATTTGATGAACCGATACAGATTATATTAGTCGGTTATTTATGAAATAGCCGGATTATCGGATCAAGTGTTGATTTGATAATTTAATGTATAATTATATATTTGATATATTATATTACATTAACTAATATTAGCTCACTAAAAGATTCTTTTTCTCACTTGGATAATACATTGATATATATATGATATATGTTAATTGTATTATTTTATTTTGTTACAATAAATATTGTATATGTGATATATAATATTGTAACATGTTAGGGTTACAAATGCAACATGTTTTGTGGAGTTTAAATATGATTAGGGTTTGGATTAGGGTTAAACTTGGATGGAGCTTTCATGAAGGTTTGACTTTGACCTTTGATATTTTGAGTAGATATTTCTTTAACCCAACCCAAACCCTTTACCCTAGTCAATTCTCTACAAGGGTTAGGTCTTCATTCTTAACCCATGGTTGATTTGTAACCATGATGATAATTCATTATTCATCACAAATGAAATTATTCTTCTTCTTCCTCTTGAAAAAAGCTTTCTAGCTTTTTGTGATATGATGAAATAAAGTGAGAAATTGAAAACAAATGAGAGCTAAATTCCTACTTCATCATCCTCATCTATTCTAGCCACTTAGATTAGGGTGTTTGCTTTGCTAATACCTGATTAGTGAAGCAATAGCTTGGGTTTGAGATTCTTCAAGGTAGATCATCTTAGTTGTTGAAGATTGGAAGTAAGCTTGCATCTTTCTCTTCATGGAGCCTCTCTAGAGTCCGGGTACTCGATGATCACAGCGAAGGGACCTCAACACGGAGCTTATGAAGTGAAGGAACAGACTACAAAGGTTGTAATCCCTAACTCTAAGATGTAAAGTTGTTTACATGCATGTTTACCCTAAATCTCTAGTTAAGATCTTGGTTAGGGTTTGTTTAGCACCCCAAAGTTTTAAAAGTAGCATGATTGATGCTTGCCAAAACCTTCACAAGGTGCTAAACCAACCCTACAGTGGTATCAGAGCCAAGCTAGAGCATTAGGCGTTGTCTAGACGAAATTTGAAGTCCGATCGAATTCCGAAACCCCGTAAAAACCTAGTTTCTGGAAATTTTTTCAAAAGTTGAAAATTTTCATATTAAAAATACTCAGAAAATCATGCAGGGAATTATAAGAATTACTGTGATGTACGAAGTAACAACTCACTCAAGTGACCGCGGAACCGCGGCCAAACCATGCGTTTGGCGGCGGTTCCGCGGCCAACTTTGGGAGTTTGTGGCTCATACTTCAGGTTTTTATTCTTGGGTACTTTTTCATGCTTCTGGGAATTTTTAGTTCTACTCAAGTGTTGAGCTTTCTGGGATATATTGGGAACTCATTGATTCGATCGGATAATTTAACTTTGTTTAACTTTTTCCGGGTAATTTAGAACGTGTTAAAAAGTTCGAACGGATATTAATAACTCATTTTTTCTCCTGCCGGAAAATTTCCAAGTGTTGGATTTTTTCCTTAGTTAAAGAACATTCACAGTCGTGCAAGTAACGCGGTGGACCCTCTAGAAGAACTAAAACCTTAACTCGATTATGTGACTGTCTGAACCGCCTTTAAACCTTAGGGTTTGTGGCAGTACGGCGTTGCCACATGTGAGGCGTTGGTTTGACCCTTCTACGGATGGACCATTGGTACTGTGGCTTGTGATGGATGCTTTTAAACTAATTTCAAGTGTTGAGAACTTTTTGGGAAATCTTGGGTGTTTGTTTGTTCGATTGGAAAGTTTAACATTGTCTATTTATCTGGAATGTGATACAATATTTGGAATCCACAAGTAGTTATGAGATAACTAATTAGAATGTCATAAATCTAGCAGTTTTTAGTCTCATTTGATCGGTTGCCACGGGATTTTGATGTGATCAAAAGTCAGTCGCAATCACGTAGCGTACGCGGATACTCGTCGAGTAAACTTAATAGATAGCCACGCCCCATAGCCCCGACCAAGTAACTGTAAGAGAATCCCGTCGCCAAAAGCATCCGTTTGGGTGCTCGCGGCAGCGGTGTTCCGCCTTAGTGCACTCCGTCGACAGCATCCGGAGTGCGGCCGTCTACTAAAGTTTCCGACGAGCATTCGATCAGAATGTCGGGAATCTTGTTGAATTGCCTGACTTGATATTGAAAAGAGTTTTCGATATTGAGACTAAAATGCGGGGTTTATAATTGTTAGGCATGCGATATCTAAGGAATTCATTTGGTTAGGCATGAGATATCTAAGGAGGTTGCGGATTCCAACTGTTGTAGTTTTATACTTTCTTTTCTGCGACCGTAAGTGTAATATGTGGTGTATCGCCGGTTTCGTTGCTATATATCAATGACAATTGGGATACGCATATTTACTTACGTTGATGACATGTGATGTTATGTGTTGCTATGATATGTTATATTGGATCGTCGCGTTTTGAATAGCCGGGGGTTTTATGTGAGATGAGGGTTTTTATTTTGATTCATGTAAAATTCATTGTATGTAATATTCTTTTATTGGGGCACTTCCAGCTTGAGGATGATGTCACCATTGTATTTTATTTACTTTTCCGCATTAGGATAGACCCAAGACGGGGAGCACAAGTAACCGGGTTCTAGGGTCCAGTGGGAGACTATCTCAAGGAGTCGAGACCGGGTCTCCTAACTCTAGAACTGGCAAGGTTACTTGCCGCTCTCATAGGGGTCTAGGGATATGGGTTTGGCTATTTATCGCGACCGTGGAATCCGTATTCTATACAGGCTCGTATTAAAACACGGACCTCCTAGTATATCCAATATTTCATATATGTTCTTCTGCTGCAATGTTCTGTGATGAGATCATATTACTGTCTGAGACGAATGTTTATATTATATATATGAGATATATATTTTATATTGTTGTTTTCGTTTCATATATGATGCTTGTGAAGTATAATAAAATGGGACTTCATTAATGAGATTAATGAAACTAAAAGAAACCTAAAGATGTTGTAGAAACTTGTCTCAAAAACAGGTAGCTCTAGTTCTTACTTTACATAGCGGTATTCCTTGCAAAATATCCAGCACCTTATTTGATAAGGAAAGAGCCGAGATCCTTTCACCGGGAGTGACCTCTTTAGCGAAACTAGCAGATGCTACAAACTCGGTTTGTCTTTTGATTGTTTTTATAGTTTTTGCTTTGCATAGTGATATTTGTGAAATATCTTGCATCTTATTCGATGAGGAAAGAGCCAAGATCCCTTCATCGGGAGTGACCTCTTTAGCAAAACTAGAAAAGGACTAAAAAACATTCCATTTAAAATCACTCGATTCTACAACGATATCAAGTTCATTACGCAAAGGGTTTTCTTAAAAACCAGTCGTAGCCCTCCGTCATTTCAGATAAGTAGTATTTAGTATTCGTGCTGCGTTTGTTGGCCTTTGTCAAAGCGTAGTGTGCGGTAGCTGATTACTGCTTATCTGTATAAACATATGATGTGATTGAGTTAGGATAGTCGTGCGACCTTGTTGGCCTTTGTCAAGGGTCGTGCGGGTGGGTTTAATTCAATCAGGAAATGACGGGTTGAACTTGACTAGCATCCTATGGTTTGTTGGCCTTTGTCAAGGTCATAGGAGGTTAGGGGCAAAATATTATTGGGAATTTCAAGAGTTGAAATTTGCAATGAGATTGCATACCTTCTATGAGATAGTTGGATCCCGATACCCGCTGCGAGTAAGAGTTACTTCTGGGAGAGTTTTACACATTACAATTAGCCGATCAAGTAGGTGTCTAGAAAGGTGTCAACGGGGTTTTGCCTCTGGGAAAATGAGGTTTATTTTAATTAGGTCCGTGCGAAAGCACGGGGAACCTCCCTCAAAGTACCGGCACTGGTCTGGCTGAAAGATTGGCGAACTTGTAGGGTGTAATTAATCCCGGCTAGTCTTTCCTTTTAGGGTTTGAAGGAAGATTTGACTAAAACAGTGGGAGACATCCTGATTAGATATATTAATAACTAATCTAATCTTGCAAGAGCATACGCTGAGTGTTTTCTTCTATCTCTCTCCAGCGACCATGTCACGTCTTAATCAAGATAATAATACGTTGTATTGACCGAACCCGCTTGTTATACTGTGCTGGGGAACGATGGTCCCGCTCCAACTTATAATTGTTATAAGACAGAGCAGGAAATAGGGGATTACCGGAATTCCCATGCCGCCCAAACAAGAAAGTGCATGCTGATGCATCATCTTCGGATATGTTCATTACTGAGAACTATTTCTCAGTATCCTTTACGTCCTGGGTATGAGATACCGGATCAGGATCCCGCAAATGTAATTTGTTACATGGGCTACAGAAAGGTAAAGAACTGAGAACGGATGACAGGTTTCAAGCGTTGGAAATGATGCAAGTGTTGCAGCCAAGTCTGTTGGTAGTTATCACCCTGTATTACCAGAATACATTGATTCTGAACGAATGTTATTAGATACCGAACGTGATATACAACATCATATCAGTCTCTTTATTAGTAAAGAAGGATATAATTTTGTATTGTTGGATAATGTTTTGAACATTTCCTATATCAAGAGTTGATCGATTCAGGCACGTTATCTAAAAGCATAGACGTTCTAAATCAAACCACAGTTCTTAACGTACAGAACACACACAAGAGGAAGAGTTCAGAAATGAACGAATCCTTCTTGAGGCATTGTAGACTAGGTCATATCAATGCGACCCGACTAGCTGAAGTTATATAAAGATGCATATTTAAATTAGTTTGGATTTACATCTTGTAAAACTTGCCAGTCATGTCACAAAGATAAGATGACCACAACTCCGTTTATTAGAAACAGAGAAAGAGTTAGTGAACTCTTGGGATTGATACATGCTGATGTATGAAAGTCCCCTGTCTACATATGCCAGGACCGGTTCTTTGTACTTCATTACATTCACTGATGATCTCTCAAGATTCATACATATGTTCCTGTTGAAACACAAGTCCGAAACTTTTGAGATAATCATAGAATATAAGTTAGAAATAGAGAACCAAAAACGGGTATAAGTATTATGTCCTTTGATGTGATCAAGGAGGAGAATACTTGAGCACGGAATTCCTGGACTATTCTAAAAGAGAATGAGATTCTCTCTCAGCATTACTCCTCCGAATATACCACAGCACGTCGGTGTATCGGGGCGGAGCAATCGCACCGTATGTGATATGGTGTGCTCTATGATGAGTACTACTGAGTTGCCTATTTTCTTTTGGGGTTATGCACTTGAGAAGTTGCATACCAATTGAATAGGGTTTCAACCAAATCAGATGCCTACCACTCCATATGTGATATGGTATTGGAAGAGCCCATCTCTTAAGGAAGTTAAGATTTAGGGTTGTCCGGCCCATGTCAAAAGCAAAATCTGGACAAGCTCGAGGCAATGTCAGTTCTGTGGAAGTTTGTTCGATATCCCAAGCATTCGCAAGGGAATATCTTCTACCACACTGAGGAACAAAACATGTTTTATTTCTCGGCATACCACTTTTTAAGAAAAAGGGAATTTCTTATGAAAAAATTAGTGGTCATGAGGTAGAACTGGAAGGAGTTCCAGCTATACAAACTACAGCTGATAATTTGGTAAACCCGGAGGATTCAATAGTTTCCAAAGAACCTCGGCCTCTCCGCCGATCTGGTAGGGTTCCTCATCCACCTGAGAGATACTTCGGTTTCTCTATGACAGTGGGAGAGAGGATTGCTTCATGAGATGATGACCCAACTAGTTTCAAGCAGGCCATCAGGAGTGGGGACTCTGTGAGAATGTCTGGATGCTTAGCAATCTGAGATGGAATCCTTATACACCAACAAAGTATGGACTTTGGTTATTTTATCTGAAGGGTTAAATCCCCATCAGGAGCAAGTATATCTTGAGAAGATTACTTGGTGTACATGGAAAAGTTGAGACTTTCAAAGCTATGCTTTGTTAGTTATATGTATGCCCTAGAGGCCATTACTATACATAGGATGTATATTATAGTGGATGCTTGGACATATATAGGGAGGACTTTCTTGCTCGATATGATAGTATGCTATCTGGTTACTCTTTACCTTAACGTGTATACTGATTGTCTCTCTGTTACATGTTGGTAAAGCTCTTAGGATATGTACTTAACTACCTGGACTATTATGCGGATCATACTAGTGGGGACATGGTAGTCCATAAGTACATCCTTCAAGGTCCCTAGTCGTGGGTGTATCGAGACGGGGCATTGATATACCAGAGTAGACTAGCGTATGCCTTCTCGACCCATACAGATGGGCGATGGATGATCCCATATCCATTGGTGTTTGACATCAGAGATGATATACGGGTGCTCAGTGGAGACTAGGTACACTGGACGGACTAGCCGAGAACTCCCAGATGGTATTATACCTTACGTCAGATGGCAGTTCTCTGGTGACACTGGTACAGGTTAGTCTGTAGACCCGAGATCGTCATAGAGTCTTGTGTGATTCCCACTGTGCTTTGATTTCCACCTTACCACGTCCAAGAGGGCGTGCAAAACGGTGGTTTTTGGGTACAGTCCTGAGTCACATGGAGGCAATGAGCGATAGGAGGGGTTTCGTCTCTCCTGGTATTGGGGGTTGATGTTGCGCTGTGCTCGATTGGCCATAACAGGGAAGTCCCTGGCCAGGTCTGGTTTAGAGATTTACTGGTAAGTGTTACCAGTAGTTTCTCGACCCGTTATGAGCCTCTCATCGGCATGACTTATCGGTTATTGGGGTCTGACGTTTACCACCCCTAGACTTGATATGCGATATATCAGACGAGGAGACCGGACTGTACGGTAGTGTCACTGTCAGGCTTTTTGCAGGAGTTGGAGCGGGCTTGCTTGCTGATCTTCTGATCGCTCAATAACCGGGTAGCCGTTACGTCCAGCTAGTACCGCTGACGGCTTGTGGGTGTTAGATATGATCATCACCTACTGCCGGCGTATTGACGAGTCTTTAGAGTCCTATATAGAGGTTGTACTGGCTCAGGCAAAACGAGATAGGAGCGTATATGTGATATGTGCGGGACCGAGAATGATACGAGTATGTGATACCGTATTCTATTCTCGCGATGATTGTGTCGATTGGTTGTATGCGATATAACCTAGTTATCGAATCAAGGATTGATTCGATAAGTCGATACATTGGATATTAGTCGGTTATATGCGATATGACCGGATCGTTAAATCAAGTGTTGATTTAATAATTTAATGTATAATTATATATTTGATATATTACTTTACATTAACTAGTATTGGTTCACTTAAGATTGATTTTCTCACTTGATGTGCACAAGTTGTATATGTGATATATTTTTGTGCACAAGATTGTATCATGTTTGATGATACATGCAAACTTGGGTGTATGTTTGCTTTAAACCATCTTTAGGTTAATGGTTAGGTTTTAATTTGTTTTATTTATTTTCTTTATTCATTTTGGCAAGAAATAAAATGGTGGCTTGTTTTGTTTTACTCTTGAAGCTTCATGAAGCTTTGAAAGTCTTTACCATTTTGTTTCTTTCCTTAACCTAACCATTTACCTAAACCCTAGTTTATTCTCTACATGAGTTTACTTCACCCATGGTTGCATTATGATAAGATTCACTTGATTTATTTTTTTGATCATAATTCTTTTTCCTTCTTCTTCTTCATCTTCTTCTTCATCTTCTTCATGAAGAAAAAGAAAAGCTTGCTAGAAAATTATCAAGTGATGAATCCAAGTGAGAAATCAAAATCTATAGAGTACCCACTTCCCATCTCACTATCCTCTACTAGACTAGCACTTTAGTTTAGGGTGTTTGCTTCATTAATTCTATGGTTAGTGAGGTAGAATCTTGAGTCCGTATTCCCTCGACGTAGATCATCTTCGGCACCGAAGACTTCAAGCGATCCCATTGCAATTTCCTCATGGAGCCATCCGAGAGTCCGGGAGTTGGTTGATTGCATCGAAGGGACGTCGTCACGGTGCTATGGAAATGGAGGACCGGATCTACAAAGGTTGTAGTCCCTTCCCTTAGTGATAATTGTTATCTACTAGCTTTATGATTCGCCTAATCTCTAGTTAACGATCTTGCTTAGGGTTGTTAAGCACCTAAAAATTTTAATCCGGCATGGTCGATGCCTTGTAGAGCCTCCTTAGTGTTCCTAGTAACCCTACATGCTTAAGTCCATCCAGATCCTACTTTCCACTGCTACATACCATGGCTACGATATCTGGCGGTTGGGTGTCATGACAGCTTTTCTAAATGATGATTTAGAAGAGAGCACCTATAAGTACACAGCCAGAGGCTTCGTAGACAGTGGGAGCAGCGGAAACGTGTGCAAGATGTTTTATGGGATAAATCAGGCATCGCGAAGTTGGAACGTCTGTTTTGATGTAGTAGTCAAAGAGTTTGACTTCATCAAAATGGTAGATGAACCAAGTATATACAAAAAGGTAGTAGGGAGTATGGTGGTGATCCTCGTATAGTACGTGGATGACATACTCTTGATAGGGAAGGAGTTTCCTATGCTACGCTCGGTCAATCTCGTCTAATCACAAAGATTCTCCATATAGGATCAAGGTGATACCTCCTAAATCCTGGACTAAGGATCTATGAGATAGATCTAATTGGATGTTAGGATTCTCACTAGTTGTAGTGAGATGGTATCAATCGATCCTGGGGAGAATCACTGGAAAGGTTTGAGGGTGATAAGGACGACTGAATGTCAGTAACAGGCATTGTCTTTACCCTCAGTGGAGGGACGGTATGTTGGAAGAGTTCCAAGCTAGATACCGTGACTTACTAGACGATTAAAGGCAAGATACATTGTTACCAAGGATGCTACCAAAGAGGCAGTCTGGATATATTTTAGTTCATGAGATGAACTTCGTTCCTGCCATTGTGTGACAATGGAGTTGTGGCTTATGCCTAGGAACCCCCGTCCCATCAGAGATCCAGACATATTCTTAGGCAGTATCGCCTGATCATGGAGATGGTTGATCTCCAAGGAGATCAAGGTTAGGAGAGAAGACACAGAGGACAACAGCGCGGATCCACTCACAAAGGCCTATTTCCCAGTAGAGACCTTTATGGGATGGTTGAGCATGAGATACTTCAACCACAGTTTATTGTTGGGTATAAGATACTACAACAGATGACCCTAGTGCAAGTGGGAGATTGTTAGTTATATGTATGCCCTAGAGGCCATTACTGTACATACGATGTATATTGTAGTGGATGCTTGGACATATATAGGGAGGACTTTCTTTCTCAACATGATAGTATGCTATCTGGTTACTCTTTATCTTAACATGTACTCTGATTGTCTCTATGTCACATGTTGATAAAGCCCTTAGGATGAGTACTTGACTACCAAGACTATGATGCAGATCATACTAGTGGGGACAGTGTAGTCGCCAAGTACATCCTTCAAATGTTCCTAGTCGTGGGAGTACCGAGACAGGGCATTGATACTCCAGAGTAGACTATCATATGCGCTTCTTGACCCATATGATGGGCGATGGATGATCCCATATCCATTGGTGTTTGACATCATAGAAGGTATACGGGTGCTCAGTGTAGACTGGGTATACTCGACGGACTCGCCGAGAACTCCCAGATGGTATTATACCTCATGTCAGATGGCAGTTCTCTGGTGACACTGGTACAGGTTAGTTTGTAGACCCGAGATCGTCATAGAGTCTTGTGTGATTCCCACTGTAACAACCCCAAAATCTTTATACATTTATATTATCCTTCTTCAATAATATACCGTATTTATTTGTACTTGGTATTTTCCGTTTTCTCTTAAATTTATTATTATTTTATTCCTCAATCTATTATGTATATTTTTCTAGGTACAATTTCTTTTTCTTATATTTAAGTTTTTAACTTCTCATTCTTATTTTTCCTTTCATAAATATTTAACCCAAATCCATTATTCTTATTCTCTACAGCCCATCTAAAAAGCCCACTTTCTTTTTAAGCAACATCATATATTTAATTCTAATTAAATATGTGCATGAACAAACTTGTAGCTCATTGGTTAAGTCTGTAGGGTTCCTAGGCACTCAAGTGAGGTCTCCCAAGCCATCAACCATGGCAATTTCAAAAAATATGGTGCCTACAAACCCTAAACTACGGATCGATAACTAGATGTCTAGGCGAAAAAGAACTAGTTAACAAATTAACTAATGAGAATACGGAAATACAACCTTTGTAGATCCGGTCCTCCACCTCCACGGCTCCGCAACGAGGTCGTCTCCGCTGTCCAAATCAAATCCGGGCTCTAGAGTCGGCTTCGTCGGAGAATGGGCAAGCTAGGTCGTCGATGTCCATGCCGAAGATGATCTACGTCGAAGCATCGCAAGATCAAGCTCTCAACTTCACCAAGTCATGAAACTTGTGAAGTAAACACACTCTACTACTTGGCAAGAGGTAGAGGATGAAGAAATAGGAGTTGGGTTAACTTTAGAATCGGATTTCTCACTCATTTCCATCACTTGCCATTGATGGGGCAAGCTTTCTTCACTTGAAGAAAATGGAGGAAGAAGAAGAATGTTATGATAAGTTAATAGAATAAGAAAAGAAAATGAATTCTTATCATAATTTTAACTAGAGTCAAGTGTAGAGAATGAATCATGGTTAGTGGGAATGGTTAGGGTTAAGGATGAGATAAGGATGGTTGACTTGAACAAAGCTTCATGAAGCTTCAACTAAAGAACAAAAGAAGCCACCATTCTTTTTCTCATTTTCTTTTATTCATTTATCAAAAATAAATGGATAACAAAATAAGATAAATGAATAACAAATAAGAAACCCTAACCATTTCATTAACCAAGGTTTAATACTTTACACTTAACCAAAAAGGATGTATCATCAAACATGATACAAGCAAGTGCACAAAATCATATCGCATATGTAATGCGCACATCCGAGTGAGAAAATCCATCTTAAGTAAACCGATACTAGTTGATGCAAAGTAATATATCAAATATATAAATATGCATTAAATCATTAAATCAACACTTGATTCAATGATCCGGTTATGTCGCACACAACCGACTAGTATACAATATATCGGTTTATCGAATCAACGCTTGAATCGATAACTAGGTTATATCGCATACAACCATTCGATACATTTATCGCGAGAATAGAATACGGTATCACATACACGCATTATTCTCGGTCCCGCACATATCTCATATGCGCTCCTATTTCGTTTCGCTTGAGCCAGGAAACCTCTGTGTAGGACTCTAAAGACTCGTCAATACGCCGGCAGCGGATGATGATCATA
This sequence comes from Agapanthus africanus, assembly GCA_030015575.1. Taxonomy (NCBI): domain Eukaryota; kingdom Viridiplantae; phylum Streptophyta; class Magnoliopsida; order Asparagales; family Amaryllidaceae; genus Agapanthus; species Agapanthus africanus. The sequence goes on from JASDDO010000029.1 coordinate 311,578,907, forward strand.
TCAAACATCCACAAGCCGCAAGCGGTCTGCTAAACGTAACGGCCACCCGGGTATTGAGCGATCTGAAGATCGACGAGCAAGCCCGCTCACACTCCAGTGAATCCGACCAGTAACACTACCGTACAGTCCGGTCTGATCGTCTGATATGTCGCATATCTCGCCTAGGGGTGGTAGACGTCAGACCCCAATAGCTCAATAAGTCGTGTCGATATGAGGTCTATAACTGTTCGAGAAACTACTGGTAACACTTACCAGTAAATCTCAGCAACCCTGGCCAGGGATTTCCTGTTATAGCCAATCGAACACAGCGCAACATCAACCCCCATATACCGGGAGAGACGAATCCCCTCCTATCGCTCATTGCCTCCATGTGACTCGGGACTGTACCCAAAAACCACCGTTTTGCACGCCCTCTTGGACGTGGTAAGATGGAAATCAAAGCACAGTGGGAACCACACAAGACTCTATGACGATCTCGGGTCAACAGACTACTCTGTACCAGTGTCACCAGAGAACTGCCATCTGACGTGAGGTATAATACCATCTGGGAGTTCTCGGCGAGTCCTTCCAGTGTACCCAGTCTCTACTGAGCACCCGTATATCATCTCTGATGTCAAACACCAATGGATATGGGATCATCCATCGCCCATCTGTATGGGTCGAGAAGGTACACGCTAGTCTACTCTGGTATATCGATGCCCCGTCTCGATACACCCACGACTAGGGACTTTGAAGGATGTACTTATGGACTACCATGTCCCCACTAGTATGATCCGCATCATAGTCCAGGTAGTCCAGCACAGATCCTAAGGGCTTTACCAACATGTAACAGAGAGACAATCAGCATACACGTTAAGGTAAAGAGAAACCAGATAGCATACTATCATGTCGAGCAAGAAAGTCCTCCCTATATATGTCCCAGCATCCACTACAATATACATCCTATGTACAGTAATGGCCTCTAGGGCATACATATAACTAACAAAGTCTTTGCATTGTTATTCTATAAGTCACATGTTCAAATCTCCATTCTTGCAATTATTTTTTATCATTTTTTATTCTTCTCATAACCTACAAATGAGACCTTTCATTTCCAAAATGAATGGTGACCTTTCATTTCTTTTTTAATTCTCATATTGAATGCATATATTATTATACATAATTCACCATTACACCATCTTTATTGTCCTCCTCTATCTTTTCCTTCCTCACATTTTTCTATCTCTCACTTCTTCCTCTTCACCTAGAGTCCAAGAAGAAGAACATGAAGAAGTCTTCAAGAAGGTCTCGCTACTAACGCGAGGGTATCGGCGGATAGACAAGCCTGGTGACAATACCGGCTTGTGCATGTAAGTCCCTTCTCTCTTTCCTTCCCTCCATCTGTTTCTTTTTCTCTTTATATTTCTCTTGTTTTATATTGCCATGAAAAACTTCCATTGATATATCATAGTTCCTAAATAATTAATTAAATGGATACATATATAAATAATGAACACACAAACATACACACATTTATAGTTTGTAAAGTCTTTTTCATTACTCTCAATTCACATCTTAACATTTCATAGTGACCAATTAGGAGTGCATGTTTATTGTTTTATTTTAAATCACTTTATTTAAAGTTTGTAAAATAAAAAATAAAGTTACGAATAAATACCATGGTTTTCTCATTTCTCATATATGACATATCAATACCTTTAGTTTTAAAATAATTTTTATAAATTAATTTTTAACTCTGTAAATTTCAGGAAATTTACATATGATAGAATATATTATTTTGTACACGCTGTAAAAATTTTAGATCGATCCGCATAACGGTTTAGGAATTACATCGTATTTATTCACTGATCGTAAAACAGAAAACTGCAGTTATCGGTCAATTTCTAGGACATATAACTTGGTATACCGGTATCCAAATTGAGCAAACTCAGGTGTTTTTGATATCTACATCGAATTATCTAGATTTTATTAGTTTTATAGTTTTACTGAAAACCCATCTAAGATAAAGAAAACTGCGTTACAATATTAAGTGACGGATCTGGACAGAATCTGTTCCGATTCGCACACTGTTTTTAAATTGGACATAACTCGAACACCCGATGTCCGTTTGTGACAAAATTTAGATGTGTAGATGCACCATTGATAGAACTATAATTTTATATATATTATATTACTTAGAAATGCATGAAACACCCCGATATAGGCTTTGCAATACAATATATAGTTGCTATCCAGAAATCTGAATTTCTGTTTTAAACGCTGATATTAAAATGATCATAACTAGAGATTCAGAAATCCAAATAATATGAATCTTGGTGTTTTCGATAAGTACATCGAAATACCTACAATTTTATAATAATTTTTGTAACCTGAAACCCGATAGAAATTAACTCAAACTGCGTTTTAAAAATATATGACGGTGCCGAATAGATTCTGATCTGTTTTGCGCGACGATACGAAAACATATATATCTCTCAAACCGGTAGTCGTATTTAGGTGAAAGTAGAACTCACGCATGAAAAACATTTAGAGCCATATTTCTGTTTATATTCCGCATTCGTTCAACTTGATTAATTAGTCGTACATAATATTTCTTTACAGCATTGTTTATGGTAGTTACTCGAATAATATACTTGACCCATTTCATGCTATTCGAACATGTATACATATTTATCTTGATCATTAAATTGTTGTATGTACATAAATATGGTAATTAATTACTTGAGGTGTATTTTGAAAACTATACAATATTACTTTTTACAATAAACCCCCTCAAGTTTTATAAATTACAATAAGGCCCCTAACAATTATTGAACATCAAATTACCTTCTTGTAGTCTGACTCGGGTTAGAGTCTGACTATTTCTGACTTGAATATATTTCAAGTCAATCTATATTCTTTTATATTCCAACCCAATATGAATACATGAATCCCTGAATCCAGTTAACAATCTATATAACTTGACTGAACCGAACCATGGATATTTCTTTTACATGTTTCCCAGTATTCCATTTACATGACTCTACGGTTATAACCGTTTCCTGATATCATGGTTTCGGTCAGTCAGTCAATCAATCATGCAATCAATACAATCTTACAAGATAACAATACAAACAATACATCGCGGGGTTTAAGGGGTAGATTGGTACGGAAGGTGTTAAAGGTGGCACGAGACGGTAAGATTAAGACACCTAACATGAATCCAATTGCCGTTGTTCCGGGTTGTATAACGGAGCCTTGTACTTCCATGTGCCCTGGTCTTATGCTTTGATTTCCATCATACCATGTCCAAGAGGGCATGCAAAATGGTGGCTTTTGGGTACAGTCCTGAATCACATGGAGGCAATGAGCGATAGGAGGGGTTTCGTCTCTCCCGGTATAGGGAGTTGATGTTGCGCTGTGTTTGATTGGCTATAACTGGAAATTCCTGGACAAGGTTGCTGAGATTTACTGGTAAGTGTTATCAGTAGTTTCTCGAACTTTTATAGACCTTATATCGACACGACTTATCAAGCTACTGGGGTCTGACATTTACCGCCCCTAGGCGAGGTATGCGACATATCAGATGAAGAGACTGGACTGTACGGGAGTGTTACTGGTTGGATTCACAGGAGAATGTACAGGCTTGCTTGTTGATCTTCTGATTGCTCAATACCTGGGTGGTTGTTACATTTAGTTGACCACTTGCAGCTTGTGGGTGTTTGATATGATCATCACCTACTGCCGGCGTATTGACGATTCTTTAGAGTCCTACACAGAGGTTTTCTGGCTCAGGCAAAACGGAGTAGGAGCACATATGTGATATGTGCGGGACCGAGAATAATACATGTATGCGATACCGTATTAGATTCTCGTGATATGTGATATCGGCCGGGTATATGTGATATAGCCGGGTCATCGGATCAAGTGTTGATTTGATGAACTGATACAGATTATATTAGTCGGTTATTTATGAAATAGCCGGATTATCAGATCAAGTGTTGATTCAATAATTTAATGTATAATTATATATTTGATATATTATATTATACTAACTAATATTAGCTCACTAAAAGATTCTTTTTCTCACTTGGATAATACATTGATATATATGTGATATATGTTAATTGTATTATTTTATTTTGTTACAATAAATATTGTATATGTGATATATAATATTGTAACATGTTAGGGTTACAAATGCAACATGTTTTGTGGAGTTTAAACATGGTTAGGGTTTGGATTAGGGTTAAACTTGGATGGAGCTTTCATGAAGCTTCATGAAGCTTTGACTTTGACCTTTGATATTTTGAGTAGATATTTCTTTAACCCAACCCAAACCCTTTACCCTAGTCAATTCTCTACAAGGGTTAGGTCTTCATTCTTAACCCATGGTTGATTTGTAACCATGATGATAATTCATTATTCATCACAAATGAAATTGTTCTTCTTCTTCCTCTTGAAAAAAGCTTTCTAGCTTTTTGTGATATGATGAAATAAAGTGAGAAATTGAAAACAAATGAGAGCTAAATTCCTACTTCATCATCTTCATCTATTCTAGCCACTTAGATTAGGGTGTTTGCTTTGCTAATACCTGATTAGTGAAGCAATAGCTTGGGTATGAGATTCTTCAAGGTAGATCATCTTAGTTGTTGAAGATTGGAAGCAAGCTTGCATCTTTCTCTTCATGGAGCCTCTCTAGAGTCCGGGTACTCGATGATTGCAGCGAAGGGACCTCAACACGGAGCTTATGAAGTGAAGGAATGGAATAAAAGGTTGTAATCCCTAACTCTTAGTTGTAAAGTTGTTTATGTGCATGTTTACCCTAAGTCTCTAGTTAAGATCTTGGTTAGGGTTTGTTTAGCACCCCAAAATTTTAAAAGTAGCATGATTGATGCTTGCCAAAACCTTCACAAGGTGCTAAGCCAACCCTACACTATCGCGGTTCCACGGCCATTTGGTTGAATTGGGTACTCGTATTTCTTAGGGCTCCATACAATTACCTGCACGATTTTCTGAATAATTTTAATCTGTAAAATACCAACTTTTGGAAAATGGACAGAAACTTGAAAAAGTTCGGGTTTTGAACTTCGATCGAACACTTTAACGTTGTTTCGATTACCCTAATGCACTAGCTTGGCTCTGATACCATGTAAGTATTTCTTAGCACCACAATCAAGGGTTTCAATCTAAGCAGGTGAGTTATTTTTAATTTTATTGGGTGCTAAGTTAACTAACCATGAATCAAACTAGAGATTAGGGTTACATATAGAGCAACTATAGATAAAAACTAAATGTATGAGAACTATAAAATTTGTTGTCCGTTCCTTCACTTCAATTGCTCCGTGTAGTAGTCCTTTAGCTCCTCTATAGCTCCACTTGAAGTTGTACTGAGATTGCTTGAAAAACTTCGTTGTCTATGATGATCCACCCGAAACTTCTCACTCTCAAGCTTTTGCTACACTAATATATGAACAAGTGAAGGCAACAACCTATACTAAATTGCTAGTTTAGAATAGGTAGATGAAGTGGGAAGTTTTCACTCAAAATCCTTTCTTTCTCTTTTCTCTTTTTAACTCATAGAAAAATTTAGAGAGCATAGAAGAGGATGAACTTAGCCATGGGTTAAATGAACCTTGGAGATATCATAGATATTTAAAGATAAGAATGAATAATAAATAATGAGTCATGGTGCTAGATATTTTAAGAAGAATGTAGAGAAACTATGACACATCACAAGATATTTTCATTTTCCTTTTATTTATCTAAATACCCATTATATCTCCAATGTGATTCTTGCATTGCCTTGTTCCATGTATTATCAACCATGACACACACACACACATAAAGAAAGGAATTTTAAATGAGTGATTAGTCAATTTATTAAATCAACACTTAATTTAATAATCCGGTCATATCACATATAACCCGACTAAAAAAAACCCGTTAGATTAAAATACGGTATCAGATACTCGTAGTTAATCAAGCTCCCGCACATATCTCCATATGTGCCCTACTTCATTTCGCTTGAGTTTGGAAATCCCTATGTGGGTCTCTTAAGACTCGTCAATACGCTAGCAGTAGGTAATGATCATATTAGATACCCACAAGCCGTCAGCGGTACTGGCCAGACGTAACGGCTACCCAGGCATTGAACGAATAGAAGATCAATAGACAAACTTGTTCAAACTCCCGTAGAGCCAATAAGAAACACTTACCGTACAGTCCGGTCTCTTCGTCTGATATGTCGCATATCGAGTCTGGGGTTGGAATCGTTAAGCCCTAATAACTCAATAAGTCATGCCGATGCGTGGCCTATAACTAATCGAGAAACTACTGATAACACTTATTAGTAAACCTCATCAGCCCTGGCCAGAGACTTGCGGTTATAGCTAATCGCACATAGTATAACATCAACTCCTAATACCGGGAGAGATGAAACCCTTCCTATCGCTCACTGCCTCCATTGGTCTCGGGACTGTACCCAAAATCCACCTATTGGCACGACTCGGTAGAGCCATGGTAGGATGAAAATTAAAGCACAGTGGGAAGCACACAAGGCACTATGACAATCTCGGGTCTACAGACTAACCTGTACAAGTGTCATCGGAGAACTATTAATCGACGATAGGTATAATACCATTTAGGAGTTCTCGGCGAGTCCGTTCAGTATAATAAGTCTCTAATGAGCACCTGTATACAATCTTTGATGTCAAACATCAATGGATATGGGATCATCCATTGCCTCTATACTGGGTCAAGAAACGTATACACTAGTCTACTCTGGAATATCGATACCCTGTCTTGACACTCTATCGACTAGAAACTTTTAAGGATGTGCTTGTAGACTACACATGCCCCACTAGTATGATCTGCATCATAGTCATGGTAGTCAAGCAAATATCCTAAGGGCTTTATCAACATGTATCAAATAGACAGTAAATTTAATCAAGTGAACATGTCAGGATAAAGAACAACCAGATAGCATACTATCATGTCGAGCAAGAAAGTCCTCTATATATATACATATGTCCAAGCATCCACTATAATATACAATAATAGCCTCTAGGGCATACATATATCTAACAACTTGGCACTTCAAGAATCTGGTAGTTTGTGCACCCCACCTTGGCTCTATCTAGGTACAAGAAAAAGTAAATGAAATAATACAACGGTGGCTACAACCTCAACCCGGATGTGCCCCACAAAAGAATATTACATCACATTACAAATTACATGAATGAAAGAAAAGAATATTTTTCTCACATCCTCTGGCTATTCAATCACGACGATCCAATACTTCATATCCCCAAACCACAATCACAAGATACAAGATATGTGCAATCCCTACTAATCGACGTATAATTAGTCGACGTTTAGAAACACATATACAAACACAAAGCGAATAAACGATGCTAAAATCTCGACTTTGAAATACTCCGTATTGCCCAAACACAAAGATAACACAATATGAAATCTGAGCAAAATCAAACAATACCATAAATCCTAAATCCAAGAGTACAAAACACCACAAGAAACACGAGACAAAATGCTATAGTAAAACCGCCAATATCAGGATTTTGAGAAAATCTGGCTGTTGAATTTTGGAATTAGTGCTTCATTTTTCTCTGGTGTTCTAGTTAAATTATAAAGAGCACTCTACAATTGTTTAAAAAAATTTTAGAGGCTCTGAAAAAATCGATAGTAACTTGGATTTAGATTTATCATTACATAACTATTTTGGTTTCGAAACTCTAGACTTCGTCTAAACCAGTTAGTTAAGTGTTTGGGTTGGCTCTGATACCGGTGTAAGTGTATATGTGCTCCTTTCCGTGTCAACTACGGTTATGCGGAATTAAAACTTTAAAATCTTGAGCACAAAACACTAAATCCCCAAGATACAAGCCCAAACACTACATTAAACAAACCCTAACTAAAAGTTTAACTACTCGGTTGAGAATACAACCTTTGTAGACGGTCCTTTGGGTCTTGAAAGGTGGACCCCACAAGCTCCTTGGGTTGATGGAACGAGCTCTCAAATCCGATCTTTCGTGTCAAAGACGATCCACCCGAGAATTCCGATTCAAGAGATAGCTTCGTCCGAAGCAACTAAAAATCAAGTCTTGCTAAAACAAGATGCTCAGTGTCACGACCCGGAATTGGCATGTGATGGCCCTAATACTACGCAACGTCTACAGGCGTAACGTAGTAAAAGAAAGCCAAAACCCAGCAATCTAAACCATCAAAAGTAGAAAGAAAGTGATAATAGTATTTTCAAAACCTTTGAAATCACAACCCAAATTCTTTTAAGTCTCACTTTTATTTCTTAAAATTTTTGGCAGCACCTCCTTTGTAAAACAAGCCCCCAAAATGGGTACAACATAATATATAAGTAAAAGCATCCCAAACGGGAGCAAAATCCTCGCCCAACGGCGGAAAACAATCACCACAACAGATATACGACGCCGTAGCGAAAAAAAGAGACGATATAAATAAAACTGCATAAAAATCTCCAAGTCACAAAATGTAACAACCGAGTCCAGTTATACCAATTCCAGTTACCGTATGTGTTGTTTGTGGTATTTAGTTCACTTATCATGTTTGGTTGCAGAATGGTAATTTACTTTATATTCGACCCGTTTACTTGAGCTCGTTGTTTCCTAATTATAGATTACCCTAACATTTCTTATGCTGCATATAACAATTTAAGTCATTTAAAATAATTTAAAAATACATGACATGGCCTGCTTGATACCCTTAACCCTATGGTAGCGTCCTTACATAGTGTTCCCGTCCCGTTCAGTGAAACAGACGTGTTTGGACGACTACGCGTACGTACGTGCGTCCGTTCTTGGGGGTATGCAATTTCGTTACAAAATCCTTTATTTCATTTTTGGAACGTGCTAATAGTTTTCATATTTCAAATTCAAAATTTTGGACCCGACCCGGGCGCAGTTCTGAAATATTTTGCATCCCGCCAAATCCTATTTATTTAAATCTTTTAAATCTGGCAAAAATATTTTCACAGCCTATTATAGTTTTCTAAACCAACGAGATTATTTTTTTAAACCTAGTAAATCATTTCTAATTTTCCCTAAACAAATTCTCTTTCCCCTCACCCAATCAGAACTCCCATTCCTCGTCGCTGGCCCCACCAATTCCTTCTCTCTCTCTTCCTTTTTCTTCTTCTCTCTCTCTCTCTCTCTTCCTCTCTCACCCCCGCTAGCGTCCAACTTTATCTCTCCTCCTCTTTCTCTCTCCTCTCATTTCTCTCTATCTCACTCCTCTCGCGCCCGCTTCTCTCTCCTCTCGCGGTGCGCGAGAATCCCGTCACCGCTCCCTGCTTTTGCTTACCCTCCTTCTACATCTTCTTCTTCATCTGTTTTATTTTTAAAAAAACCCATGCAACCTCGTCGAGCCACCAATGAAACCCTAACCCTAGCCGCCTCCTCTGCCTCGTCACCATCTCCATCTCATCTTCTTCTCATCCTCCTCCTCGTCTTCATCTTCTTTTCCTTTTCTTGATACCCGCTTCTCTCTCCTGCACACACGCCCGAGGGGGGAAAACCCAACAACCCAGCACCACCCCCACCGCTGCCGGCCACTCCCCATCGCCATCGCTATCTCTCCCTCTCCTCTGCTTTCTATCCATCACCCAAAACCCTGCACTACAAACCCTGAAACCAGACCCGAGCCCTAACCCTAATCAAACCCTAGCTCCTCGAGAACCCTTCATCGGCGTCTCTCACCGCCGTCGATCTCGCAGTTACTACTAGCATAACCCTGTGTAGGACCACGACAGTGCCCCGGCCGTCAGAACGAGGCCAAAATGCGGAAACAAAAACTTTTCTTTAAACAGAAGCCGGCGCTACCGCGGACTATAAACTCGGATCGGACCATTAACCTATTACTAGCTAACTAGAGAAAAGGTAGAGAGCTATACCGAGCGATCCGTGTCCTTCGGTCTTCAGCCTCCATCCCGATCTCCTCGCGGAATCTCCGGTCTTCATCTCCTCATCGGAAAGGGCACCACACTGCCGATTCTTTTTACGGGCTCCGACCTCTGGACCGAGGCAACTCGGTCACGAAGTTGGCAAGCCGACGTGTCCAAGATTGCCTTAGAATAGTGTAGAACTCTATATCTCATGGGGTTATAAGAAGTTGCCATTTGTAGTGGAGGTGAAGTGAACTTTGGAGAGGGTAAGGAATTTTGTTGCAAGCCAAGAATGAGAACAACATTTCCCACCATAAAAAATGAAGGAATGAAATTCCCCTCTCCTTCCCAACAGTGGCCGGCCCCTCTACTAGAATGATGGGAGAGAGTGAGCAAATAATGCAAGAGAGAGAAAAATGGTGATGATGAGAATCAATGATCATACCCAAGTCAAAACCAATACCCATCACCTAAAAAAATGATGATGCACAAACTAATCATCATATACTAGAACCATCATGAGAACCATCATGTGCCACAAAAAGTCTTCTCCATAATAAATTGCACAATTGCAAATAACCCCCTCCACACCAATTTTCAGCCAAAGAAAGAAACAAAGGAAAATGGCCAAAACGGAATGCAAGCTGGCAACTTCAAAAAAAGCGATCCCGTAATAAATTACAGGAAAACCTCGCGACTGTATATACATACCCGCATTTGTATTCCGACCGAATACAAATGCAATGAAATAAAATCTACACTGTACAATACTAGGATCCGGCTTAAACCAAAGCCCGCTAGTATTATCCGTCCGATCATGATCCGTGCAATACCGCACGTATATGATCGAACCCTGCCATATATCCATACGGCCTCTACAGCGTTTCGCCCAAAACTTGAGAAACTGTCCGTGGGGGACTCTAAAGACTCATCAATACTTTGGCTGTGGATTTAACCACTAGCACGTCAGAGGTATTAGTCATACGTAACGGGCTACCAGGTATTGACCAAAAGGGACGTCGATGAGCGAACTCATCCTGACACCCTACTGAGCCTGTCAGTGACAATATCCGTACAGTCCGATCCGTTCGTCTATGAGCATCGCATGGCGGGCCTAGGGGGTTGGTAAAAGTCAGACCCCCAAAAGCGGTACAAGTCGTATCGGAGTGTAGCCCAGAACACCCCGAGATACTACTGGAATACCTACCAATAAATCTCCTGCCTTGGCCAAGGACTTCGTGTAATGGCTCTCCTAGACACAGCGCGACCTCACCCCCAATACCGGGAGAGACGAACCCCTGTAGATTCGCTCACTGCCTCCATGTGGCTCGGGACTGTACCCAACTAAAACCTGTTTGCATGACTCCTTTGAGCCGTGGTAGGGTAGTAATCAAAGCACAGTGGGAACTCACATGAGACAAATGACGATCTCATGTCGATGAACTAACCTGTACACATGTCACCAGGGAACTGCTATCTGACGTCTGGTATAATCCCAACTAGCAGGTTCCCAGCGAGTCCTGTCCGGTGTACTCATAACCCAATGAGCACCTGTATACATCTTAGGTGAACCAACTGACACCAGTGGCTTGTGAGACTGGCCACCGCCCCTCGTCGGGGTCTCGACTGTATACACTAGTCTACTCCGGAGTATCGATGCCCTGTCTCGAATACTCTCATGACTAGGGACCACTTTAAGGATGTGCTTATAGACCCCAGCTCCCACGTATATGATGCCATCATACTGCTGGCCGTCAAGCAAGAATCCTAAGGGCTCTACCAACATGCAATAGTGATCTGTAAGGTCACCTAAAGCAGTACACGATGATAAAGATAAACCAGATAGCATGCTATCATCTTGAGTAAGAATGTCCTACCGGCATAGGTCCTCCCTCAATCATTGCAATCACGTGCCTGTGATCCAATAATTGACTCTGAGGGCACTATATCCAACACCCTGCACACAACCCAGTAAGCTATCCTTCATCCTTTTCTTCTTCTTCATTTCCTTTTCTCTTCTTTTCTCTATTTGTCTCTTTTCTAGAATTATATTCACTATTGTTTTAGATCTCCGGAATCCGGTCGTGCCGTCGACGATTCTGACGACCCAGCGAGGACCTCTGACCCGTGTGATTCCACTGATTAGTCGAAAATAATGTATTTTTAACACGGCAATTTCCCTATCATTTGCACTCATTTAGAAGTGTTCAGTATTCATATTTCACATATTAGCAAACCAGTCGTCAAATATCAGATTACATATGTTAGACTCTAAAACTGGCACTATAAAGGAAATTGACCGCATTTCATGGCGTCGCATAATCTCTATATTGCGCAACACTTGTTTTAAGATCTGTGCAGGAAAATCCAGAAAAAAGGGCAAAAATTTATATGGTACCGATCAAACACTACGCCAACTCAATGATTTTAGTTCTGGTATCAATACAAAGGGGAAAATACAAATCAATATATCAGATTAAGCTCCAAATGTTGTCCCAAGACCACACCAGAAAGACCAAGCCATGAAGCCACTACTTTGCTGCGGAACCGCGGCCGGAGCCGGCTTGCGCCGCGGTTCCGCGGCCGTCTTGCCACGTCACCTCTTCAGCTTTGCACCATAATTCCTAGCTCAAGACCTACAGCTCAGAATGACATGTCAGTTTCCAGAAGACTCCAGGGACTTCTGCCAGATCAGCAAGCTTTGGGATCAACACTAAACTAGCCTTGTATTCTAGAAACTTCTCCCTAAACCCTAGCTTAAACCCTAAGCTAAGCCTAACTAACTACTTCTAGAAGTCTTTCAACAAACTTTTGGAGGGAACTTCTCAAGGCTTAGGGTTTGGGAGATCTATAAATAAGACCCTAGGCTCACTTGTAAAGGGAGAGAGAGATCCCTCCATTAGTTCATTTTAGTAGTCAATCTAGAGCCATTCTATCTCTTTCTTCATCTTCTTCCACAAGTCTAATGAGAGGACTTGTGTGAAACCCTAACCCTAATTCCAATCAAAAGCCAAGAAAGCCCTAACTCTCGTCGATCATCATCGATCTAGTATCAATCCTTCGAAGGACAAGAACACGAAATCTTGAGATTACATCACGTCTATAGATCCGATTGATTCCTACGAGCCTCATTTAGATTCTTGACATTTGGTTGGAAAATATCATCGAAACCCGATTCTCGATTGTTTATCATTTCTTGAATTCTTGAATAGAATAGTGACACTTGAAACAATTGATAAATCTTGAATCATGCTTTCGTTTCCTTTCGATTAACTTTTCAACTCAAACAAATTAAATATAAAAACGAATCGCACAATCCCTGTGGACGATCCACACTCACTTACAATCTACAACTGACACCGTAATTGATTGCGGTCAAATATGTAAGTCCATGCTACCTCTCCCGGTACTTTCGGGAATGCGGAATTTGGTAAAAAACGATTTTCTTAAAGATGGTAACATGGACCTAAAACCCGGATCTTGGTTAAACTTCTATCTAACATCCTAACTATGAGTTTTAGCTACTCGGTTAGGGGGTTATACCTTGCTTGTCTTGAACTCCTTCGTCTTCAAAGCTCCGATGGTGATCCGATGGCTTCTTCTCGTCGTCTCCGTACGCCGAAGATAGATCCACCTGAAAGCTCCAACCTTTAGCTCATTCTTCGTTCTTTGAAGAAACTAGTTCACTTGGTTTGCCAAACCTAGTGAACTAGAATGAGTAGAGAAGAAATAGAATGGGATTTTATCTATGGTTCTTGATTCTCAACTCATGAGACAAGAGAACCATAGATTAAGAGAGGGAGTAAGAGGTTGAGGGTGAGAGCAAAAATGGAGAGCTCAAGAACAAGAGAGAGAGTGAGCAAGAAAGAATGAGCAAGTATTTTGTCTTTCACCCTCTCATAATCCAAAGTGATCATAACTCATCATATCAAAAAAAGTCTTATGTGATGTTTAGAAGCAACCATAACCTTATCATGTCATGCACTCATTTTACTCAAATGAGCAAGCAAGTAAAAGTCTTTGGCATGAAATGATAACCATGGTTATCATGATGGTCAACTAGTCAAGCCTAGTCAACCGGTCAACAAGTCAACAAAAATCAACAAGTCAACAAAGTCAACAAGTCAACAAAAGTCAACAAGTCAACAACCATATCACCATAATACTTAATTAATATAATAGTTAATCACATATCATATTCTCATTAGGGTTGAGCACAAAGTCAAATAGTCAACGGTCAACTGTCAACAACCCTAATGAGAATCCGCTGCCTCTGCCTCCCTGTCAACTGTGCATACACACCCGCATCCGCGTTCCGAGGAACACGAATGCAAACTGGATAAATCCAATCCCATAAGGTACACTAGGATCTGGCTTAAACCAAAGCCCGCTAGTGTAAACTGTCCGGACACTGTACGTGCATAAGTGCACGGATGTGACCGAACCCTGTCGCAAAACCATGCGACCTGTCGCAATACCATGCGACCTCTACTCTTTTGCCTAAAGGCGAAAAGCTTTCTGTGTGGGACTCTAAAGACTCGACACTACGCTGGCAGTGGGTTTAACCACAGACCGCAAGCGGCACTAGCTGTGCGTAACGGTCCCCAGGTAATGCCGACAAGAAGACCGACGAGGCGAAACCCATCTGAACTCCTACTGAGCCTGAGTGTGACATTCTCCGTACAGTCCGGTCTGTTCGTCTGATACATCGCATGGCGGGCCTAGGGGGCGGTAAACGTCAGTCCCCCAATAGCGGTACAAGTCGTGCCGGAGCGAAACCCAAAACACCCTGAGATAACACTGGAAACCTACCAGTATATCTCGTTTGCCCTGGCCAGGGACTACTCGTGTAATGGCTCTCCTAGACACAGCGCGATGTCAACCCCCAATACCGGGAGAGACGAATCCTGTCTAACCGTCACTGCCTCCAAGTGCTTCGGGACTGCACCCAACCACTACCTGTTTGCACGACTCCTTTGAGCCGTGGTAGGGTAGTGATCAAAGTACAGTGGGAACACACTCGAGGCGGAGTGACAGTGTCAAGTCAGCGGACTAAGCTGTACTCATGTCACCTGGGAACTGATAACTGACGATAGGTATAATACCAACTAGTCAGTTCCCGACGAGTCCTGTCCAGTGTACCCGTAACCTAACGAGCACCCGCATACTATCTCAAGTACGACGTACTGACGGCTGTGGGACAGACCGTCTCCCACACTGGGATGAGAAGCGCATGCGCTGGTCTACTCCGGAGTATCGATGCCCTGTCTCGATAGTCCTGCGACCAGGGACCTGCATAAGGATGTGCTTATAGATTACCCAGCCCCACTAGTGTGACGGCCATCACATTGCTGGTAATCAAGCAAAGATCCTAAGGGCTCTACTAATGTGTATAGGCGATATACAAAATAAACACATGTACACATTGAAGTAGAAACAAACCAAGTAGCATACTACTATTTTGAGCAAGATTGTCAATACAAGGTGAATATCCCAAGCTTCCATTAAGTAATATACATACTAGTATGATACAGTAATGGCCTCTAGGGCATATACACTAACAATCTCCCACTTGCACTAAGGCCATGTACTGGCGTATCGAAGACCTATCATCTCGATCAGCCGCTCGAACTGAGTCTGGGGCAAGGCCTTGGTGAATGGATCTGCAGTGTTATCTTCTGATTTTACTCTCTTTACCTCGATCTCCTGGCGATCAATGATCTCCCTGATCAGGTGGAACCGCCTCAAAATGTGCCTGGACTTCTGATGGGACCTTGGTTCCTTCGCTAAAGCTATAGCGCCGTTGTTGTCACAATACAGCGGTATTGGATCAACACTGGTAGGAACCACCTGAAGTTCCGTGAGGAACTTCTTCATCCAGACAGCTTCCTTTGCGGCATCGCAAGCAGCTATGTACTCCGCTTCCATGGTTGAGTCAGCAACGGTTTCCTGCTTGGAACTCTTCCAGCAAACCGCCCCTCCATTGAGGGTAAAGACATAACCCGACATGGACTTGGAGTCATCTTTGTCACTCTGGAAGCTGGAGTCAGCAAAGGCCTCAATCTGGAGGTCTTTTCCGCCATACACCAAGAACATCTCCTTAGTCCTTCTCAGGTACTTGAGAATGTTCTTTACTGCTATCCAGTGTTTCTCCCCTGGGTCCGACTGATACCGGCTTACAACGCTCAATGCGTATGCTACATCTGGTCTGGTACATAACATCGCATACATAATAGAGCCTACCGCAGATGCGTAGGGTATTGATGACATGCGAGCCCTTTCCAAATCAGTCTTGGGAGACATCTCTTTGGAGAGGGTGATTCCGTGACAAGCCGGTAGATTACCGCGCTTGGAATCTTCCATACTGAATCGTTTCAGTATGGTGTCAATGTACCTTGACTGTGAAAGTCCCAACATCCTTTTAGATCTATCACGATAGATCTGGATCTCCAGAATGTAGTTGGCATCGCCCAGGTCCTTCATGGAGAACCTCTGTGACAAGAATCCTTTGACTGACTGTAGCATAGGAATATCATTTCCTATTAGGAGAATGTCATCGACGTACAAGACGAGGAATACCACATTTCTCCCTACAATCTTACTGTAAATGCATGGTTCATCTGGGTTTTTGACAAAGTCGAATTCTTTGACAGTATCATCAAAGCAGATGTTCCAACTCCGCGATGCCTGCTTAAGTCCATAGATGGACTTGAGCAACTTGCACACTTTACCGCTGCTCCCACTCTGATTGAATCCCTCTGGCTGATCCATATAGACGCACTCTTCTAAATTTCCATTTAGGAAAGCCGTCTTAACGTCCATCTGCCAGATCTCATAATCGTGGAAGGCAGCAATGGCAAGAAGGATCCGAATGGATTTAAGCATGGCTACCGGAGAAAAGGTCTCGTCATAGTCCAAACCAGGTCTTTGACGAAAACCCTTTGCAACGAGCCTAGCCTTATAGGTTTCAACCTGCCCATCTACACCAATCTTCTTTCTGAAGATCCATTTGCAGCCTACGGGTTTTACCCCTTCTGGAGCAAAGTCCAAAGTCCAAACTTTGTTGGTGTACATGGACTCCATCTCGGTCCGCATTGCATCCAGCCATTTTACCGAGTCACCGCTCTGAATGGCTTGCTGGAAGCTAGTAGGCTCATCATAATCTATGATGCAATCCTCTCTATCCCCGTCTACGAGAAAACCGTAGTATCTCTCGGGCGGATGAGACTGCCTACTACTCCTGCGGAGCGGCGTAGGAATGTCCGGTTCCCCTGAACCTTCTGGTTCTACTAAGGTTTCAGTAATAGCTTGTGGTTCTGGAATTTCTTCCAGTTCTATTGCGCTCCCACTTATCTGATTTTCTAAAAACTCAGTTTCCAAGAAGCGGGCATGACGAGAAACAAGGACTTTTTGCTCCTCTGCGTAATAGAAAAGATACCCCTTGGAGTTCTTTGGGTATCCCATAAACTTGCACTGTACTGAGCGTGCCTCGAGCTTGTCCGCATGCTGCTTTTTTACAAAAGCCGGACATCCCCATGTCTTAAAGGATTTAAGACAGGGTTTCTTCCCACTCCACATCTGGTATGGTGTGGTAGGCACTGTCTTAGTAGGAACTTGGTTCAAGAGATGTGCAGCTGTTTCCAGTGCATAACCCCAGAAAGATCGCGGTAACTCAGCCTTACTCATCATGGAACGAACCATATCTAGTAGGGTTCGATTCCTTCTTTCCGATACACCGTTGTGTTGTGGTGTGTATGGAGGAGTACGCTGAGAGAGAATTCCATTCTCTTTTAAGTAGTCCAGAAACTCGGCACTCAAGTATTCACCACCTCGATCCGATCTTAGGATCTTGATACTTTTGCCTGTTTGTTTTTCTACTTCATTCTTATATTCTCGAAATTTCTCAAAGGCCTCGGATTTGTGCTTCATTAAGAAGACATGTCCAAACCTAGAGAAATCATCTGTGAAAGTAATGAAGTATGAATAACCGCTTCGCGCATGTGTAGACATTGGACCACACACGTCACTGTGTATAAGTCCCAAGAGCTCGCTCGCTCTTACTCCGTGTCCAGTGAACGGAGTCTTTGTCATCTTTCCCATGAGACAAGATTCACAAGTGGCATAAGACTGGTACTCGAACGGATCCAAGTATCCTTCTTTATGTAACTTAGTCAACCGTGTCTCATTGATGTGACCCAGTCTACAATGCCATAAGAAAGCCTGATTTAATTCTGGAGACTTTCTTTTAAGTGTGTTCTGGACACTGAATATCTGAGCTTGATTCAATACGTATATACCGTTATTTAATGTACCTGACCCAATCAGTGCTTGATTTAGGTGGATGTTTACTACATCGCTTACAAAAGCAAAATCATATCCTTCCTTAGAAAGTAAGGATACAGATATGATATTGCAAGTCGCACCTGGTACATACAAACAGTCACGCAGAATCAATATCTGCCCAGTTGTCAGTCCTAGGTGATATTCCCCTACGGATACAGCATCCATGCTCATTCCGTTAGCAACCCTGAGAGTCATATCACCTTTCCTGATAACCCTACGGTTTCTCAGACCCTGTAACGAATTACAGATGTGAGATCCTGATCCGGTATCCAATACCCAGGAAGTAGGGTTAACTGACAAACAGTTCTCAATTACAAACACACTCGAAGCCGAAGCCACAACATGCTTCGAATTCTGGCTACTGGCTTTACAAGCCCTGCAATCTCTCTGCCATAGTTCATTCCCGTTACAATAGGAACGTCCCTCTTTAATCATATCCAGTCCCGAAACTTTTGCCCTTGTTTTTCCTTTTTCTTCCCTGGTTTCTTTCAGGGTATAAGCAGAGGGCAGGGACTGTAGAATTAGGTCAGTACTTGACCCATTCTCCAACGTGGTCTCCAGGTCCGTGAGCTTAAAATAGCTGGTCTCTGTAAGGACGTTGCCCCCTACAGATGACCCGACAGCCAACCTCGCTTGAAGCAATTTGTTCGAGGTCTCATATCTTGCGATATGAGATTGCTCTCCATATAAAACTTTGTTATGGAGGAAGATAGAAACTGAGTCCATCTTCTCGTGCTGCCTCTGGTTTGCACCATTAACTGAGGCTAACACGAGGCACTTGGCTTTCGCACAATCCTTTTCCGGTGTCCTGCGGATGTGAACATCCGTGACAGGGGAAACTGGACCTGAGACAGCAGGGATTTGATTAGTTAAGAGGTGTCCCAGCTTGTCATGGGCAATGGACATTTGGACAGACCTTTGCCAGTCATAACAGTCAGGTTCAGTCATATTTTTATCTAGATGTAACCTAGGTGCGGTCACAGGGTCGCTGCAATTAAGAGAGAGAAGAAGAAACACTCAGCATGATGCTCTTGCAAGTTTAGAGTGGTTTTTAGTTTGTCTAAACAGGATGGCTCCCACTGTTTCTCGAATCCCTCCTCAAACCATAAAGGAAGAATTAGTCGGGATCAATCCCACCGCACAATACTTGCTTAACCGTTCAGCCAGGCCGGTGTCGGTACTTCGAGGGAGGTTTTCCAACGCTTTCGCGAAGTTCCTTAATTAAAGAACCTCTTTTCCCTGGGGGCGTAGCCCCGCTAACACCTTTCTAGGCACCTACTAGGTTTATAGCATTGATCGTTTAGTGAGAAATTTCCCGAGGAGTAGCATATACTCACAGTAGGATCGGGATCCAAATATCATCGCGTGAAGAAACTGAAGGAATCCTACCAGAATCATCACACTCCAAATGGTATGCAAATCTAGCAAGTTTCAGTACTTATGAAACTCCCGATGTATATTTTTGCCCCATGCTCTTATGACCTTGACTAAGGCCAACAAATCATAAGTCACATGTCAAGTTCTACCCGTCGTTGTCCAGGTTAATTTGAATCCACCCGTATATACCCTTGACTAAGGCCAACAAGGTAATACGACTGTCCCAAACCAACGCATTCTATCTATGCAACATATGAATACCCACCAGCTACCAAACACTGTGCCTTGACTAAGGCCAACAAACACAGCTTGAATACTGTTGAATATTCATATGAAACGACGGAGGGCTACGAATGGTTTTGGCGAAACCGTGAACGTAGTGAACTTGATTTAGTCGATGGAACGAGATAGCTTTTAAATGGAGTGGCTCAAACTCCGCATTTTAAAAGTTTGTTTTGAAAAGAACCGAGTGGTTTTTCGAAAATGTTCCAACGACTTATACTTGGTTTATTTTCTTGCATTAGTTCTTTTAATGCATGTTTTGCTTGCATTAGTTCTTTTAATGCGTGATATTCTTGCATTAGTTCTTTTAATGCGTCCCATCATTTAATCCTACCATTGCAGAAAACAACCAAAATATGACGTACGCTTATGCCATTCGCATTCGCCACGGGGCCCCGTCATTACCCGTTAGGTTACTTAACTAACGACAGAGCGGGGGCTGGGCTAGCGCGTCTGTAAAACATAAGCAACGCCTAAATAATATCATATATAGATATACTGCAATGATAAACATTTCAGATCACAGATAAATACATTGGATATACTAGGAATCTGTAATTTGTATGAGCCTGTAACAAAAACAGATTACACGGTCGCGGTGAATAGCCAACACCCCACCCAAGACCCCTACGGGTGCGGCAAACTACCCGCCAAGTACCCGAAGCGTAGCAACCTCCCTCATCTCCATGAGTAGGCCACTCGACACTTCGGCATACCCGGTAGTTTGTGCACCCCCTCCATGGGTCTATCCTAGGAGCAAAAACAGTAAAAAGAAATTATACAATGACGGCTACAACCCCGACCCGGTTGTGCGGCCATACAAATAATTATTACATCAATTTACAAATTTACAAGAATTGAAAGAAAAGAAAACTCTCGTCTCACAACCCCCGGCTATTCACCCGCGACAATCCAACATATTTATATACACATTCCAGCAACAATACAGATCACAGATTTGTATAACCCCCACTAATCGACATATAGCGATTAGTAGACGTTCAATACAAATATCACATCACAGAAAAACCCGTTAGCATAAGTCTTTTAGAAGTTCGATCAAAAATACGGATTTTCGGGACCCCAAAATAAAATTTTCGTTCTGGAAAATCTGGGCAGAAAATATATATATGAAAAATCCCAAAACAACCCAGTAAACACTCTGAAGAAAAATTGTCCCATACAGAGTCAACGCCGCCGCGGAACCGCGGCGGGAGCGTGCTTCCGCCGCCCTTCCGCGGCCGTTTAAACGAATCATGCGACGAAATTTCTTCTGTGTTTATAGAAAAGCCTGAGCCGATTTTAGGTGTATTTTAAAAGGGTTTTCCAGCACTTTTAAAATCGACAGAAAGTTTAAAATTCCGGGGTTCGTTTCGGGACTTTTTCGTTGATCGATCTTCTAGTTACTTGCTAACATGTTAGATAGAGTTTAACCTGGCTCTGATACCACTGTAAGTCCATGCTACCTCTCCCGGTACTTTCGGGAATGCGGAATTTGGTAAAAAACGATTTTCTTAAAGATGGTAACATGGACCTAAAACCCGGATCTTGGTTAAACTTCTATCTAACATCCTAACTATGAGTTTTAGCTACTCGGTTAGGGGGTTATACCTTGCTTGTCTTGAACTCCTTCGTCTTCAAAGCTCCGATGGTGATCCGATGGCTTCTTCTCGTCGTCTCCGTACGCCGAAGATAGATCCACCTGAAAGCTCCAACCTTTAGCTCCTTCTTCGTTCTTTGAAGAAACTAGTTCACTTGGTTTGCCAAACCTAGTGAACTAGAATGAGTAGAGAAGAAATAGAATGGGATTTTATCTATGGTTCTTGATTCTCAACTCATGAGACAAGAGAACCATAGATTAAGAGAGGGAGTAAGAGGTTGAGGGTGAGAGCAAAAATGGAGAGCTCAAGAACAAGAGAGAGAGTGAGCAAGAAAGAATGAGCAAGTATTTTGTCTTTCACTCTCTCATAATCCAAAGTGATCATAACTCATCATATCAAAAAAAGTCTTATGTGATGTTTAGAAGCAACCATAACCTTATCATGTCATGCACTCATTTTACTCAAATGAGCAAGCAAGTAAAAGTCTTTGGCATGAAATGATAACCATGGTTATCATGATGGTCAACTAGTCAAGCCTAGTCAACCGGTCAACAAGTCAACAAAAATCAACAAGTCAACAAAGTCAACAAGTCAACAAAAGTCAACAAGTCAACAACCATATCACCATAATACTTAATTAATATAATAGTTAATCACATATCATATTCTCATTAGGGTTGAGCACAAAGTCAAATAGTCAACGGTCAACTGTCAACAACCCTAATGAGAATCCGCTGCCTCTGCCTCCCTGTCAACTGTGCATACACACCCGCATCCGCGTTCCGAGGAACACGAATGCAAACTGGATAAATCCAATCCCATAAGGTACACTAGGATCTGGCTTAAACCAAAGCCCGCTAGTGTAAACTGTCCGGACACTGTACGTGCATAAGTGCACGGATGTGACCGAACCCTGTCGCAAAACCATGCGACCTGTCGCAATACCATGCGACCTCTACTCTTTTGCCTAAAGGCGAAAAGCTTTCTGTGTGGGACTCTAAAGACTCGACACTACGCTGGCAGTGGGTTTAACCACAGACCGCAAGCGGCACTAGCTGTGCGTAACGGTCCCCAGGTAATGCCGACAAGAAGACCGACGAGGCGAAACCCATCTGAACTCCTACTGAGCCTGAGTGTGACATTCTCCGTACAGTCCGGTCTGTTCTTCTGATACATCGCATGGTGGGCCTAGGGGGCGGTAAACGTCAGTCCCCCAATAGCGGTACAAGTCGTGCCGGAGCGAAGCCCAAAACACCCTGAGATAACACTGGAAACCTACCAGTATATCTCGTTTGCCCTGGCCAGGGACTACTCGTGTAATGGCTCTCCTAGACACAGCGCGATGTCAACCCCCAATACCGGGAGAGACGAATCCTGTCTAACCGTCACTGCCTCCAAGTGCTTCGGGACTGCACCCAACCACTACCTGTTTGCACGACTCCTTTGAGCCGTGGTAGGGTAGTGATCAAAGTACAGTGGGAACACACTCGAGGCGGAGTGACAGTGTCAAGTCAGCGGACTAAGCTGTACTCATGTCACCTGGGAACTGATAACTGACGATAGGTATAATACCAACTAGTCAGTTCCCGACGAGTCCTGTCCAGTGTACCCGTAACCTAACGAGCACCCGCATACTATCTCAAGTACGACGTACTGACGGCTGTGGGACAGACCGTCTCCCACACTGGGATGAGAAGCGCATGCGCTGGTCTACTCCGGAGTATCGATGCCCTGTCTCGATAGTCCTGCGACCAGGGACCTGCATAAGGATGTGCTTATAGATTACCCAGCCCCACTAGTGTGACGGCCATCACATTGCTGGTAATCAAGCAAAGATCCTAAGGGCTCTACTAATGTGTATAGGCGATATACAAAATAAACACATGTACACATTGAAGTAGAAACAAACCAAGTAGCATACTACTATTTTGAGCAAGATTGTCAATACAAGGTGAATATCCCAAGCTTCCATTAAGTAATATACATACTAGTATGATACAGTAATGGCCTCTAGGGCATATACACTAACAAAATATAATTCTTTGGTTGTGATTTCTTTATACAATTATCTAAATACCAATACAAGATACTGTTATCGATCAAATGAAACCATTATCGGGAAACAATTGATTCGATACTTACTTTTACTACACAACGAGAATATCATTACAATCAAATGGCGCCGTTGCCGGGGATTACGCGCTAATTCGTTTCATATTATAGTTTGAATTGAAAGATTTATTCTATTGTGATTTTTGAGATCAAAATTCGTGCATACCCTAAACGATTTGTTGTGGTTCATTGCAAGGAAATCTGGAGCTGTTTGGAAATTGAAGAATTTTGTTTGAAAATACCAGAGAGTTGAGGGAGTCTATAGAAGCTCCCTGTTGAATTTTGGTGCAGTGATCTGCACATAAGACCACGATTCCGTGGTGGGAGCTCCCTTATTGCGGCAGTTCCGCGGCTACCTGAAGGGATCTCTGTGCTAGGTTTTCTCTGTAAGCTTCTTACCTTCTCCTCTCACCTCTTTTTAGCTCCAACTAACATTTTCTGCAGGATTCTTTGCAAATAATCGCAGCGCCGCAAAAAGCAAAATTAAATTTGTGCGTGATTTTGTTTCTTGGTTGTTTGCATTCTAATACGGATATTAAGGGGCACGGCCAAATCCATATTAGGTGGGGATTTCATTACCCTTCCTAGGCCCCGAAAATCGCAAAACTTGCATCCGCATTGACCCACATTAACTAAAAAATATCTAGAGATGACTCTAAGGACCGTCGCGCTCAATTAGGACAGAAGAAAGCCGTGGGTAATTCATTGCTTATCCGCGTTTTCTTGTGGTGTCTAAGGCGAGTGTGTCTAAGGCTAGTGGTTTTTAATTAGGCCCACTACTTACGTAGTGGAGTACCTTCCCACTTACCTGGCACTTATCCGGCCACAGGGGGACAAAGAAGCAGTGGAGGATTCTATCCTTCGACTTGTCTTTTGGCAGTTAGGAGCGGTCTAGAGCCGGACCTAGGTGACCACTAGATTCTAGGGTTGTGTGCTGCATTTGTTGTGTCGCATCATTTTTTCAAAAATCCGTCCCTTTTTCAAAAGCAAACACCGCATTCATTCATACCCCTAATTATAAGTCAACGTTGCCACTTGTACTAACCCATTTTAGTGCAAGATAGGCTGGACACGGGATTCTAGTGCCCGTTTAGTCCGCGTACCCTTTATCGACTCCGAAGTCGATATTTCTCCATTTACCTTTCCTTTACCCACTACCACACCCACACCGATGGATCCGAATCCATCAAACTTCTTTAACCCTAATCTGCCGCCGTCCGTTGGTGCGCAGAATCCATCCCGCATCTCTCTCCAGGAGAGGTGCTACCCTATTCGAGGTCCTCTTTCGACCTGCTTATCCACACCACCAGCCAATGGGGATAACTTTGAGATTAAGCCCCAATACATCAATCTTTTACCCAAATTCCACGGACTCGAGACTGAGGACGCCTACGTTTTCATTACTAAATTTGAAAACGTATGCGCAATGATGGGTACGTCACAACTTTCAGTGGATGCTATGCGTCTACGACTTCTTCCATTTACTTTATGCGATATAGCCGAGAAGTGGCTATATAACACTACCGCACACTCTATTACGAATTGGGAAGAATTCGTCGCTGCATTCCTTAAGAAATTTTACCCAATACAAAAGACAGCTCGAATCCGTAGCGAACTGAATCAATTTGCTCAGCTCCCTACTGAACCATTCTCTAAATGCTTTGAACGTTTCAAGGATCTATTGGTTCAGTGTCCTCATCACGGCATCCCGAGATGGGAGCTTTGCCGAATCATTTATGAGGGCATTAATCCAAACACTAAACAGAGCCATGAAAACATGTGTCAAGGTACTTTTATGACCAAAGATGATGGGGAAGCTTGGAAGTATTTAGAAGAGTTCGCTGAAAAATCACTACAGTGGGAGAGTGCAACCCAACCATTGAATAGGGGTGGCGTACACCAAATAGATGTGTCCATAGGTGTTCGAGCTGAGATGGCAGCAATGCAAAAGAAGCTCGACGCTATGGAACACAAATTTGCAGCAGCCTCCCTAAACCCAGTGTCGCTCCCCAAAACTGTTTGTGGGTGCTGTTATGATCCATCTCATTTAATGGAAGAATGTCCATTAAACTCTGCGTTTCAAGGTCATGAGCATTCTAATGCCGCATTCCAACGACCTAGAAATGATCTATATTCTTCCACGTACAATCAGGGTTGGTGGAATCACCCGAATTTCGCTTGGAACCAAAACCAATCTCAAAACACGGTTCCAAATACGAATCAATTTCAAAGGGCTCTTCCTCCACCACAACAGCAACCCCTTCAACTCACTCAGCACCCCTATCAGTCACAAAATTTCCAAAATCAGGTCAGCACTCCTGCACAGTCTAATCCTATGACCTGTTCTGACGAATTCTCTCAATTCACTCAAACCATGAAATCACTTTTATCAAATTTCATAGAGGTTTCGGCTGAGGTTAGATCTTCTGTCGGTGAGATAAAGAAAAACTCAGCGTCCCAAGCTGAGAGTATCAGAACGATGGAAGCTGAAATCGCACGACTTAAAGCCGAAATGAGCGCGAGAGAAAAAGGGAAACTTCCCTCTCAACCCCTACAGAATCCTGGGCATTACAATGTAAATACCGTCACAACGTTGAGATCGGGAAGAGTGCTGAACAATCATGTTGGGGAAGAAGTTGATGATACTGAAAATCATATCAACGCCCAGGCTGAGACCTTTCCACACACACACACTTCTCCTTCTGATCCTTCTTCTTCTACCACACCACCTTCTCGAGAGCCTATTCCCCATTTCCCACTAGGCTCGACACCTCAGTATAGCCCTTCTAGTTCTCCACAGACGGTCCCCACACCTATTTTGGGATCTCGTCTACCCCCTCTTCCTTCTCCTATGATGGACCCGACGCTCATTGCGAAAGCACCTTACCCGAATCGGTTAAGGCTAACAGAACGAGTCCTCATATGGAGAAAATTATAGAAATGTTCAAATAGGTTAACATCAATATCCCTCTCCTAGATGCTATTCAGCAAGTCCCCGCTTATGCGAAAATTCTTAAGGACTTGTGCACTAGGAAGAGGAAGACTCAAGTGCCGAAGAAGGTCTTTATGTCTAATAATATTAGCACTGCTTTTATCCCCCAGCTACCAAAGAAACTTAAGGACCCAGGATGTCCTACGATATCGATTTCTATTGGGGGTAAAAACATAAATCGTGCTTTTTTAGATCTTGGCGCAAGTGTTAACCTACTTCCATATTCGGTATATGAGCAATTAGGGATTGGAAAGTTGAAACCTGCTCACTGCACTCTCCAAATGGCAGACCGTTCAATCACCAAACCAAGGGGTGAATTAGAAGATGTGTTGATAAAGGTCGGGGAATTTGTTTTCCCTGTAGACTTCATTGTACTCGACACACAGCCTGTAGCAAACCCCCGGGGCCAAATTCCGGTGATTCTGGGTCGTCCTTTTCTTGCCACTTCCAATGCTGTTATAAACTGTAGAAATGGTTCAATGAACTTATCATTTGGAAATATGACCATTGAACTAAACATCTACAAAGTTGGAAGTCAGCCATCAGAACCCTCTGCTTATATTCTAGATGTGTGCTCTGTCCACGAGATCGCTCCCGATAGTTGTGGAGCTGAGGATCTTTGCTTTCTAGATCTCGACGACATTACCACATCTCTGCTTGATCTTACACATGATCTTAGTGAGGACACTTTTCCTACACTTGAGTCCTGCACTCCTGACTTTTCTCCACCCGAGTCTGTATCTTTCACAGGCTCTGAGCTTCTTTGTAACTCCAAAAATCATTCGATGATCCCTCCTTCTATTATTTCTCCGCCCATTTTAGATCTCAAAATTTTACCTTCTCACCTTAAATATGCATATGTTGGTGAGAATGAGTCTTTACCGGTTATCATATCCGCTTCTCTAGCATCAGAGCAAGAGAATGCACTTTTATCGGTATTGAGATCTAACAAAGAGGCGTTTGGTTGGAGTATGGAGGACATCAAAGGGATTAGTCCCTTGATTGTTGAACATCATATACATGTGATGGATGATACCAGACCAACTCGAGAACCACAGAGACGGTTAAATCCCGTCATGAAGGAAGCGGTGATGAAAGAGATCGTCAAATACCTAGATAATGGTATTATATACCCCATCTCCGATAGCCAATGGGTGAGTCCTATACATGTCGTTCCTAAGAAATCCGGCATCACTGTTATAACCAATGAGGCAAATGAGTTGATTCAGACACGCACCCAAACTGGGTGGCGTGTATGTATTGATTATAGAAAACTCAATGCTGCCACGAGGAAAGACCACTTTCCTCTATCATTCATTGATCAAATGCTGGAACGCTTAGCGGGACGAGAGTATTATTGCTTTATGGACGGATACTCAGGCTATAATCAGGTCCCCATCGCCAAAAAGGATCAAGATAAAACCACTTTTACTTGTCCTTTTGGTACTTTTGCTTACAGTCGCATGCCCTTTGGGTTATGCAATGCTCCCGCTACCTTTCAGCGGTGTATGATGGGGATATTCTCTGATATGGTAGAGAATTTCCTGGAGATCTTTATGGAAGACTTCTCGATTTTTGGAGACTCTTTTTCTGATTGCCTATCGAATCTGGACGCTGTTCTTACTCGTTGCAAAGAGAAGAACTTAACTTTGAACTGGGAAAAATGCCATTTTATGGTCCAAGAAGGAATTGTTCTTGGACATGTCATTTCACAGAAAGGCATTGAGGTTAACAGAGCTAAGATAGATGTCATTCAAAACCTCCCTCATCCCAAAAGCGTCAAAGATATTCGATCTTTCCTTGGCCATGCAGGCTTTTATAGGAGATTCATCAAGGACTTTAGCAAAATTGCTAGACCTTTAACTCTTCTCCTGGCCAAGGATACGACCTTCCATTTTGACTCGGACTGTGAGACAGCTTTTGACTCGCTTAAACACTCACTCACTTCAGCCCCCGTTCTATCGTCTCCAAATTGGGACTACCCTTTTGAGCTGATGTGTGACGCATCCGATTTTGCAGTAGGTGCAGTCTTAGGACAGCACATCGAAAAGATGCCACACGTGATATACTATGCAAGTAAGACCCTGAATGATGCTCAAATCAATTATACAACCACAGAAAAAAACTTTTAGAGGTTGTATTTGCATTAGAAAAATTCAGGCCTTACTTAATTGGCTCATCTATAGTTGTGTACACTGACCATTCTGCCCTAAAACATCTTCTGGCGAAGAAAGATGCAAAAGGTCGACTAATACGTTGGATCCTACTGTTACAAGAATTTGATCTTGTTATCAAAGATAAGAAAGGATGTGAAAATGTAGTAGCTGACCATCTTTCACGCATCATTTCTTCCCCTGTGACCCTGCCGATCAATGATTCGTTCCCTGATGAACAACTCTTGAACGTATCCACTGAACCTTGGTTCAGGGATATTGTGAACTATCTTGTCACGGGACTGATACCCAGCGATTGGTCAAAACAGGACAAATACCGTTTTCTATCCCAAGTAAAACACTTTTACTGGGACGAGCCCTATTTGTTTAAGTATTGTCCTGATCAGATCATTCGCCGGTGTGTCCCGAATGAAGAGTTCAAGAGTGTTCTTTCTTTTTGTCATGATCAGGCCTGTGGGGGTCACTTCGGTCCTAGAAAGACGGCGGAAAAGGTTTTGCAATGTGGATTTTATTGGCCGACCTTATTCAAGGACGCATTTGAGCATTGCAAAACCTGTACACAATGTCAGTACACGGGTAGAATCTCCCAGAGGAATGAAATGCCTCAGCAACCCATTCTGGTTGTTGAAATATTCGATGTTTGGGGCATTGATTTTATGGGTCCCTTTCCCAACTCCTTTGGGAATTTGTACATACTGCTGGCGGTTGATTATGTCTCAAAGTGGGTAGAAGCCATTCCATGTCGTACTAATGATAAGAAAGTTGTCATTAAGTTCTTGAAAGAGAATATCTTTTCGCGATTTGGACACCCACGCGCTATTATTAGCGATAATGGGACACATTTCTGCAACAGGTCTTTCGAGACTCTGATGCGAAAATACTCAATCAACCACCGACTTTCTACACCCTATCATCCCCAAACAAGCGGGCAGGCTGAGATCTCAAACAGACAAATCAAACTTATTCTGGAGAAAACTGTTGCTAAAAATAGAAAAGACTGGTCGACCAAACTGACGGATGCTCTTTGGGCATTCCGAACTGCATATAAAACCGACCTAGGGATGTCGCCATATAGGATAGTGTTTGGAAAAGCATGTCATTTACCCGTCGAGATAGAGCATAAAGCATTGTGGGCTATAAAGGAAATAAACTTTGATCTAAAAGAAGCCTGCAACTTTCGGAAGCTGCAACTAAATGAGCTAAGCAAACTCCGCGATGAAGCTTATGATAACGCTGTAATTGTAAAGAATAGGACTAAGGTTTTTCACGATAAAATTTTTTTGAGGAAAACATTTTCACCTGGTCAACAAGTCCTTCTTTATGATTCACGATTACACCTTCACGCGGGTAAGCTTCGATCTCGGTGGAAGAGGCCTTTTGTTGTGCGGTCTGTATACCCGCACGGGGCAGTAGAAGTAGAAAATGTTAAAAACGGCACATTTTTCAAAGTGAATGGACATAGACTTAAGCCGTATTTTTCTACTGACCCCACGGAGGAGCTCTTGTTCTTACAAGAGCCAGTTTATTTGGATTAAAATTCCTCCGTCTCATCTTCATGTCCTGTATATCACTGCATCATGTTTTGAATGAAGGTGAGTGAAAAGAAGAAGTTTAGGGGAAGTTCTTCACTTATATATTTTGCCCCCACTAATAATTCCCCCCAGGCTTACAGTTTTTGTAGGTATAGCGGTTAGCAACAGTGAGGACACTGTTGAAAACAAGTTTGGGGGAGGTTTGTGCTTATTTTTGCATCATTTGCATATCATTTGCATAAGCACAAAACATTTCTTTTAAAAATAAAAAAAAATCTATAAAAATTGAAAAATTTTCAAAACCCATAAAAATTTAAAAATTTTCAAGTATAAAAATAATCTTAATATTTACACTTTTTTGTACATAAATAAGATAATAAAAGTTTAGATAATGAACAATTACATCCATGAGATTAGAAAAATTTAAGAAAACTAAGAAAATTAGAAGTTTTCTTATACGGACTAGTAATAAGTAGTTATGAGCTGTTGTCCCAAGGGTTAGTAAGATGAAGGACGTCACTAATCTGAGGATAAAACTAAGTCTGAAAAATAGTTTCTATTCTGGAAGCCAAACATTTTGAACGTTGATACCCTGCTATTCGCACTTACACACGTCTTGAAGCCTGGGATAGTAGAGGATACCTTGAAATGCTCTTGTCTTAAAGCCGATGTATGAAGGAAATAAAAAGAAAAAGTGAATAAAAAAATATAAAGTGGTGAGAAAAATGGACACTGGTTTTGTTATCACCAAGAGCAATAAAAATGTATAGCGAGGGTGCTTCTTCACCTAGTGCCCTAAGGCCAACTGGTCTGGGAATCACTGCTATGCCTGAGGTGGTGCAAGACGAGAAAAATACACCAAATAAGCAAGCACATGAGTAATCGGTCGGTTAGTACCTCAAGAAGTATTAACGGTTGCATGGAAGTGTGTGAGCAATCTCATCTAAATATTCATTAATCAAAAAGTACTGAGGCTGATGGGCAAGAGTATGATAGCTTGAATTGAATTCTCCGGGTGTAGGGATGTCTTTACACACACGCAGGGTTATATGATCGATGTTTGGAAGAAAGATAGGAATGAAGAATAAGACGATGTTTTATTTGTTGCGCCACGGCAGCGCCCCGGCCGTCTATCTGAGGCCAAAATGCGGAATCAAAATTTTTTCTTAACATTAAACTGGCGCTACCGCAGACAATATACCCGGATCGAAACCATTAACCTATACTAGCTAACAAGAGATGGGGTGAGAGATATACCGAGTGATCCGAGTCCTCCGGTCTTCTCGTCATCGTCCCGATCTCCCGCGGAAAGTCTTGTCTCCATATCGTCGCCTCCTCGCCGGAAGGGCACCACATCGCCTGCGTCTTTTACGGGCTCCCGCCTCAATACCGAGGCAACTCGGGCATGAAGCCGGCAAGTCGACATGCCCAAGATTTGCTGTAGAATGTAGTGTAGATGATGCTTGTCTCATTTGGGGTTTGTAGTTGCCTTGATGGAGGAATAAGGTTAAGGAAAAATGGTGCTTTCATTTTTCCAAAACTAGAAGAATGAGATGAAGAAATTTGTGTCACTCCCAAAAATGGAAATTTCTCTCATCTCTCGTCCATAGTGGCCGGCCATTCTTTTATGGAAATGGTGGAGGGAATCAATATGTAGCATGAAGGGAGGTGAGTGTAGGATAAGAAAAGAGGTGACCACATCCAAAGACAAGAAAACATCAACCATGCTTACACCTTAATCACATCAAATCTCATAAATGCACCATCATGGAAGAATAAGATGCATATCCTATCATAATGAATACATATGCAAGAAACCCCCTCCACAAATGTTATTTGCACAATTGCAAATAACCCCCTCCATCGGAAAAGTCCGGCCGGGAAAGAACAAAGGAAAACCGGCCGGAACGGAATGCAAACTGGCAACTCCAGAAAACTGGTCCCGTAATAAATTACAGGAAAACCCAGATACTGTGCATACACACCCGCATCTGTATTCCTACCGGATACAAATGCAATGAGACAAAATCTACACTGTACTAAACTAGGATCCGGCTTAAACCAAAGCCGTCTAGTAATATCCGTTCGATCCTGATCCGTGCAATACCGCACGTATCTGACCGAACCCTGCCATATATCCATACGGCCTCTAGTACAAACCTTCCGATCCTGACCCGTGCAATACCGCACGTATCTGATCGGACCCTGCCATATCTCCATACGGCCTCTACAGCGTTTCGCCCGAAAGCTGAGTAACTGAATGTGTGGCGGACTCTAAAGACTTGTCAATACTATGGTTGTGGATTTAACCACTAGCACGTCAGAGGTATAAGCCAATATGTGACGGGCCACCAGCTATTGACCAAAAGGGACGTCGATGAGCGAACTCATCCTGACACCCTACTGAGCCTGTCAGTGACAATATCCGTACAGTCCAGTTCGGTCGTCTATGAGCATCGCATGGCGGGCCTAGGGGGTTGGTAAAAGTCAGACCCCCAAAGGCGGTACAAGTCGTGTCGGAGTGTAGCCCAGAACGCCCTGAGATACTACTGGAATACCTACCAGTAAATCTCCTGCCTCGGCCGAGGGCTTTGCGTAATGGCTCTCCTAGACACAGCGCGACCTCATCCCCAATACCGGGAGAGACGAACCCCTGCAGATCCGCTCACTGCCTCCATGTGGCTCGGGACTGTACCCAACTAAAACCCGTTTGCACGACTCCTTTGAGCCGTGGTAGGGTAGTAATCAAAGCACAGTGGGAACTCACACGAGACAAATGACGATCTCAGGTCGATGAACTAACCTGTACACATGTCACCTGGGAACTGCTATCTGACGTCTGGTATAATCCCAACTAGCAGGTTCCCGGCGAGTCCTGTCCGGTGTACTCATAACCCAATGAGCACCTGTATACATCTTAGGTGAACCAACTGACACCAGTGGCTTGTGAGACCGCCCACCGCCCCTCGTCGGGGTCTCGACTGTATACACTAGTCTACTAATGGAGTATCGATGCCCAGTCTCGAAACTCCCACGACTAGGGACCTTTTAAGGATGTGTTTATAGACTCCAGCTCTCACTTATATGATCGCCCTCATACTGCTGGCAGTCAAGCAAGAATCCTAGGAGCTCTATCAACGTGCAATAGCGACCTGTCAGGTCACCTAAAGCAGTACACGATGATAAAGGTAAACCAGATAGCATACTATCATCTCGAGTAAGACTGTTCTACCGGGATAGGTCCTCCCTCAATCATTGCAATCACGTGCCTGTGATCCAATAATTGACTCTGAGGGCACTATCTCCAACAATCTCCCACTTGCACTCAAGGCTAATTATTGCGATGTCGCATACTCACAGCCCGTGTGATACCGAACACCCAACTCCTCTACTAGTCAGTCGCACAAAGCCTGTTTGCGAAACTATTGCGTTCGAGGAATAGCCTCAGTGAGTGGATCCGCTGAGATGTTTCTTTCTATGTCTCTCTATATCTCAAGTTCGCGGAGAAAACCATCTCCCGAAATGAGCAATACCTGTCTTGGAATGTCTGGATGTCTGATGGGACCTAGTTCATAAATGAACTCCAAATCCAAACTTCTTAGACTGTATCGTCAACTGAACTTAATCAGTATCCTGCGCCATGCCTCCCTTAGTATCTGCCTGGATCACCTGTCCAGAATACTGTCCCTGGTCAGAGGGAGAACTATAACTCTGACAACCTCCTTGTCATCCATGTCACCTTGGAAGCCTGGAGTGATAACCGTCTCCTAAAGGAGGCAGCCGTTATCATATCCCTAGAACATTCACTTATGTTCTATAACTGCTTCCGACTGTTCCTCCAGGATTGGATCAATATCAACTTATTGCATCTAGTGCAAGAACAACATCTGGTGTGGTACTTGACATCTCATGATTGACTCAATTGCCTAAGCAAGTGGTGTGTCAATCATGCGTATCCCTCTCCCCTTTAGTCTGTAAGACACCTTTAGAGAGGGTGACTCCATTACCTGCAGGTATACTACCGTGCCAGGAGTCGTCCATTCTAAATACTCATAGAATGCTGTCAAGGTACCCAGATTAGGAAACCACCCAAATCTAGATCTAAAACTATAGATCTAGTAACCAGAATGTCTGATATAATGTCCAAGTCCCTTGTGGAGAAACCACTGTGTGACGACCAAAGTATAACCGATCGTAGTATAGGAATATCACTTCCTACTACCTTCTTAACAGATCCATCCCCTATTCTGATGACGTCAAACCTATGACTGTCACATCAGAAATAGATGATCTATCTCCGCTATATCTGCTTTAGTCTATAAATATACATAAGCCTGATGTCCACCAATGCTTCCGCTGCTCGCACTGACTACGACAACCCTCTGGCAGAGTCATATAGACGTGCACTTCTAAAACTAGTTTAGAACGACGCTATACTCATCCTCCTGCCGGGTCTCACAGCCTGGAACAACAACAATGGCAAGTGTGGGTAAACAAGAACTTCCTTGTCACCGTCCTTGAGGCTACCGGAGTACCTCTCGGGTGCCTGAAGTTACCCACCTTATCTGCGGAGTGGCCAATGGAATGTCAAATCAGATTGAATCTTTAGGTTCCTCATCAAATCTTCAGTAATCGTTTGCGGTTCTGGAATCGCTTCCAGTTCTACCATACTCCCACTACCGTTTTTCTGAAAAATAACCATTTCCTTTTAAAATGTGGCGAGTTAAGAACAATATCACTATTGATCTTCCAGATGGTAGAAAGTCAACCCTTGTCATAGCCTGGGTCAACCCACAAACAGCCATTACAGAAACGTGCCTTGAGTTATCCAGAGTCTGGTTTTAATCATAAGCCGGACAACTCCCCGTACCTTAACAATGTTAAGATATGAACTGTACTATATCCAATATAGAACCAGAGGCACTGATTTAATTGAACCAGATTCAAATCATACAGCTGTCTCCAGTGCATGTCAACTAAATGGAGAGAGGCCGATCAGCGTTACTCAACTTAGGAATGCTTCCAATTATGAGTAACCTGAAAGAGAAGCAAGTTCTCATTACTATCAACTGAATACCATACACAAGTATCTACATCTTCGATCACCTTGAAGAGTCCCGATACTTGCAATACCTGGTTCTCTACTTTATTCTTGACCAATAACTCCT
This sequence comes from Agapanthus africanus, assembly GCA_030015575.1. Taxonomy (NCBI): domain Eukaryota; kingdom Viridiplantae; phylum Streptophyta; class Magnoliopsida; order Asparagales; family Amaryllidaceae; genus Agapanthus; species Agapanthus africanus. The sequence continues at coordinate 311,614,401 of JASDDO010000029.1, forward strand.
CAAAACTCAGACCCTGTGTTTCTACGAAACATATGTCTAAGAACTAGAGAAGTTAAAAGTAAACAGAATATAGTATAAGGACCAACCCTACTGTCCTAATGGACACTGGACAATATACAATACTCTGTATAAGTCCCTGAGTCTAACAACTCTTTCACTGTGCGTCGTAGGTTGAAAACTGTACTTATGGTTAAGAAGAATTACACCGCTGTTTGATGCTCCTTACCTAACCATCCACTGATATAGGTAAATGTCATCGACATAATATCAAAAGGTATATCTCACTCTATGAAAATAGACGTACAGATATATCAATTTGAAATTGGAGCACAACAGCGGATATTCAAAACCAAATATTTGCCGACCGGCAAACAGCCCAGATGATCTCCTCAAATATCAATGATTACAACGAATCCCGATATAATGAGGATGATCACCCTATTCCCAATAACTTACTCCCACTCATCATCTGTAAAACCATACCGAGGTGAGAATCATGCCTGGTAAATACATACCCTGGAGTAAGTATCTAATCGGGAAATCAGTTTTCTTTTAACATTACACAGTGAAACTGAAACATTGAAATGTTTCGGTGGGGTATTCCGGTATTCTTAGTAATGCCTCTTCCATTATCCATATTCACAACTGTAACCGTATAATTCTTTGCCATCTGTCCAAATCCCTTTATATGTCTTTAGTCATTACCGTCTGCACACCCCTTTAGGCCAAATGGTTTTCTTCCTTCCCTACCGTTCGGCACCAGCCTATGGTTTGGAAGAAGACTATCCAATAAGCATAATGGGTGTACTGTCCTAATCCTAGGAGCACTCGCAATGCGAGAGAAGGTGAAGATAAAAGACAACCGAATAAACCTTATTCCTATTTCTCCTGAACCAGAATCCATCCCCGAACTGGAACAAGTTCCTTTCGAGTTCGTATATAACCATACGATGGAGTATCCAAAAACTTGGGATCTTCGTAGTGATACGGAGTGTCCTGGAGAAATACAAAGGCGATTTAGGATTGGCGAAGAAATACTCGGTTTGGTCGTGAATGGCAGTCGCAATTTACTTTGCCCTCTTACTAATCCCTTTCTTTGTCTTAACTTAATACCTTCTGCACACCATCGTTATGCTAATTGGTTTTCTTCATTCCCCACCGTTCGGCACCAGCCTAAGGTTTGGAAGAAGACTATCCAATTTGCATAATAGGTGTACTATCTCCTAAACCAAGGAGTACTCGCAATGAGAGAAGGTGAAAAGAAAAGACAACTGAATAATCCTATTCGTTTTCTCCAGAACCAGAAACCATCCTCGAAGCCCTTCGAGTTCGTATATAACCATACGATGGTTTTGTCCAATGGAAGTGGACGTTCGTAGTAATACGGGGTGTCTTGGAGAAAAGGGTAAAAGTAGGAGTGGCAATGAGGTTTGCAACTCTGACAATCCAAAAGCCAGTGTTAAGAAGGTTCGGTCAACTTGGTCACTGAGTCATAGTCCAGGGTCGGGTTAATGGTCGCTGCCAAAGAGAGAGAGAAAAGAAACACTCAGCGTGCACTCTAACCTAGATCAGAATGGTTATCACTTTGTCTAATCTGGAAACCTCCCACTGTACCTCAAATTCTCCTCCAAACCTGAAAGAAGAATTAGTCGGGGTCACCCGAGGAGTAAACCAACTCATTAGTGGGAATCGGGATCCAACTATCATCGCATGATAACGTGACGGAATCCACTCAAGTCACCACACTGCAGAAGGTATGCGCATGCCTGGCAAGTTTCAGTTCTTTTGAAACTCCCGATGTGGGTTTTTACCTCTAGGACCCAAGTGACCTTGACAATGCCAACAAATCAAAGAGTCCTAGTCAAGTTCTACCCGTCATTATCTTGATTGCGTTAAACCCACCCGTACGAGTCCTTGACAATGCCAACAAGACCGTACGACTGTCCTAACCAATCCACTTATCCATGTGACAGAAAAGCATTACATAGCTACCGAACACTACGCCACGGCAATGCACGACAAACGCAGCACGAATACTAAGTAATACTAATCTGAAATGACGGAGGGCTACGACTGGTTTTTGGCGAAAAACCTTTAACGTAATGAACTTGATATCGTTGAAGGAACTGGATAACCTTTTTAGAAAATATAGTGACGAAAACCTTTACAAAAGAGGTCACTCCCGGTGAAGGGATCTCGGCTCTTTCCCCGTAGAATGAGGTGCAGGATATTCCAACTGAATACCACGATGCAAAGCAAAAGTAATCGGCTATAGTGAAGTTAATGCCCTGACGCAAACTTCTGTCCAAGGGGTCACTCCCGGTGAAGGGATCTCGGCCCTTGCCTCGTTGACTGAGGAGCAGGATATTCCAAATGAATACCACGATGCAAAACAAAAGTGAACGTCCTTGCAATAACAGCTTTTTGAAAAGTGTTCCAACAACATCAGAATAGGTTTGTTCAGCTTGCATTGATCCGAATCAACGCAGTCCCATCAATTGATCACACCACAAAGAACGAAAATATACTGACGTACGTATATGCCATCCGCATTCGCCACTGGGTCCCGTCATCACCCGTTAGGTTAGCTAACTAACGGCAGAGCAGGGACTGGACTAGCGCGGATGAAAAACATATACAACATCTACTAATATATATACCAATATATTATATTCGCTCAAGGCGTGAATAAAATGCAACATCACAGAAATGTACAGCATCACAGAACAATACAGATATCTGGGATCCACGGGTTTCACAGAGCCGCTGCTGAAACCCGACGTTCCCCTGGTCGTGTGGATAGCCTGTGCAATGAAAACCTAGACCCCTACGGGCGCGGCAAGTCACCCGCCAAAACCTGAAGCGAGGCAGCCCCCTTCAGCAACGTGAATGGACCACCCAGCACTTCACGGAATCCGGTAACTCGGGCACCCCTCCTGGGTCAACCTGTACCCCCTACGAGTGCGGCGAATAACCCGCCAATCCTGGAGTGAAGCCCCCTCCGTCCCAATGCCATGAGATGCGGGCTTGTTGCCCTCCAGAACCCGGCTATCCGTGCACCCCACCGCGGGGCAAACCTAGTACAGAAAGTAAAATATACATACACCGGGTACATCGACCGCAACCAGGTCGTGCCCCAAAGGAATAATACAAACAGGCAGTGACGGCAGTCCACATGTCGGACGCTCGCCCCGCAATATCAAATGTACATAATACAACAGAAACTGTACTAGCATTGCATCCAGGCTATCCCCCACGACCGATCGGCAACATCACAGCAATACATAGAACATCAACGTGAAAATCACGTTCGCAAATCCGTCTAACCGGGCTATAGCAGTTAGACAGGATTTACCGATCAAGTGATATTCACGGTCGCAGATATAATGTAAATACTGTGAAATAATGTGTTTAAAATATCCAATCGATCAAAAATTAACAAGTGGGCCCCCAAGCAATACTGTAGCACTTACAGAAAATCTGGGCCCAATTTTAATATTCCAAAACCCCTATTTTTAGCCCATAAGCCCACTGCAAAAAAATGATGACACGATCCCTCAATAATGCGGCGGATCCGCGGCCTCCAGAGTGGTAATGGCTGCGTTTCCGCGGTCGTACGGAGGGATCGTGTTGTCGAATTTTTCCAGTGTTCTTAGAACTCCCTGCACATCATTCTGAGACAACCTGAAAAATTTTTGGACACCAAAAAAATTCGACAGAAACTGATGTGAAGGAAAATACGGTTTTTGGGATTTTGGTCGATCGGATAAGTAAAACGCATTAGAACAAGCTAGGCAAGGTTAATGGGGTGGCTCTGATACCATGTTGCGCCACGGCAGCGCCCCGGCCGTCTATCCGAGGCCAAAATGCGGAATCAAAATTTTTTCTTAACATTAAACTGGCGCTACTGCGGACAATATACCCGGATCGAAACCATTAACCTATACTAGCTAACAAGAGATGGGGTGAGAGATATACCGAGTGATCCGAGTCCTCCGGTCTTCTCGTCATCGTCCCGATCTCCCGCGGAAAGTCTTGTCTCCATATCGTCGCCTCCTCGCCGGAAGGGCACCACATCGCCTGCGTCTTTTACGGGCTCCCGCCTCAATACCGAGGTAACTCGGGCATGAAGCCGGCAAGTCGACATGCCCAAGATTTGCTGTAGAATGTAGTGTAGATGATGCTTGTCTCATTTGGGGTTTGTAGTTGCCTTGATGGAGGAATAAGGTTAAGGAAAAATGGTGCTTTCATTTTTCCAAAACTAGAAGAATGAGATGAAAAAATTTGTGTCACTCCCAAAAATGGAAATTTCTCTCATCTCTCGTCCATAGTGGCCGGCCATTCTTTTATGGAAATGGTGGAGGGAATCAATATGTAGCATGAAGGGAGGTGAGTGTAGGATAAGAAAAGAGGTGACCACATCCAAAGACAAGAAAACATCAACCATGCTTACACCTTAATCACATCAAATCTCATAAATGCACCATCATGGAAGAATAAGATGCATATCCTATCATAATGAATACATATGCAAGAAACCCCCTCCACAAATGTTATTTGCACAATTGCAAATAACCCCCTCCATCGGAAAAGTCCGGCCGGGAAAGAACAAAGGAAAACCGACCGGAACGGAATGCAAACTGGCAACTCCAGAAAACTGGTCCCGTAATAAATTACAGGAAAACCCCGATACTGTGCATACACACCCGCATCTGTATTCCTACCGGATACAAATGCAATGAGACAAAATCTACACTGTACTAAACTAGGATCCGGCTTAAACCAAAGCCGGCTAGTAATATCCGTTCGATCCTGATCCGTGCAATACCGCACGTATCTGACCGAACCCTGCCATATATCCATACGGCCTCTAGTACAAACCTTCCGATCCTGACCCGTGCAATACCGCACGTATCTGATCGGACCCTGCCATATCTCCATACGGCCTCTACAGCGTTTCGCCCGAAAGCTGAGTAACTGAATGTGTGGCGGACTCTAAAGACTCGTCAATACTATGGTTGTGGATTTAACCACTAGCACGTCAGAGGTATAAGCCAATACGTGACGGGCCACCAGCTATTGACCAAAAGGGACGTCGATGAGCGAACTCATCCTGACACCCTACTGAGCCTGTCAGTGACAATATCCGTACAGTCCGGTCCGTTCGTCTATGAGCATCGCATGGCGGGCCTAGGGGGTTGGTAAAAGTCAGACCCCCAAAGGCGGTACAAGTCGTGTCGGAGTGTAGCCCAGAACGCCCTGAGATACTACTGGAATACCTACCAGTAAATCTCCTGCCTCAGCCGAGGGCTTTGCGTAATGGCTTTCCTAGACACAGCGCGACCTCACCCCCAATACCGGGAGAGACGAACCCCTGCAGATCCGCTCACTGCCTCCATGTGGCTCGGGACTGTACCCAACTAAAACCTGTTTGCACGACTCCTTTGAGCCGTGGTAGGGTAGTAATCAAAGCACAGTGGGAACTTACACGAGACAAATGACGATCTCAGGTCGATGAACTAACCTGTACACATGTCACCTGGGAACTGCTATCTGACGTCTGGTATAATCCCAACTAGCAGGTTCCCGGCGAGTCCTGTCCGGTGTACTCATAACCCAATGAGCACCTGCATACATCTTAGGTGAACCAACTGACACCAGTGGCTTGTGAGACCGGCCACCGCCCCTCGTCGGGGTCTCGACTGTATACACTAGTCTACTAATGGAGTATCGATGCCCAGTCTCGAAACTCCCACGACTAGGGACCTTTTAAGGATGTGTTTATAGACTCCAGCTCTCACTTATATGATCGCCCTCATACTGCTGGCAGTCAAGCAAGAATCCTAGGGGCTCTATCAACGTGCAATAGCGACCTGTCAGGTCACCTAAAGCAGTACACGATGATAAAGGTAAACCAGATAGCATACTATCATCTCGAGTAAGACTGTTCTACCGGGATAGGTCCTCCCTCAATCATTGCAATCACATGCCTGTGATCCAATAATTGACTCTGAGGGCACTATCTCCAACATTATTGAGGGAGGACGTGATTTCTAACATCTTTTCATGACCATTAAGATAGGGCTCATGACAACCGAATAGCTAGCTTAGTTGGAAACCCTAATTTTCAAGGCTTTTCTTTTACAATTATTTTCTTTAAATGTAATATTCATGATCTTTCTTTTATTATTGGATTTTGTGGGTGTAATCCGCTGAAAACCCTCAGGAGACAACACTCCTCCTACTAGGGACACCTAGAGGTTTAAAGGCTTGTTGCACATGCTCAGTGCAATCGTGTTGCCTACGAAAGTGTGCTAGTTAGTTTTTCTCTTTCTTTATTTTCTCTTTCTCTTTCTAATAAAAAGTTCGCTCGAGACGATCGAAATTAAGTTTGGGGGAATTTGATTAGTCGAAAATAATGTATTTTTAACACGGCAATTTCCCTATCATTTGCACTCATTTAGAAGTGTTCAGTATTCATATTTCACATATTAGCAAATCAGTCGTCAAATATCAGATTATATATGTTAGACTCTAAAACCGGCACTATAAAGGAAATTGACCGCATTTCATGGCATCGCATCATCTCTATATTGCGCAACACTTGTTTTAAGATCTGTGCAGGAAAATCCAGAAGAAAGGCCAAAAATTTATATGGTACCGATCAAACACTACGCCAACTCAATGATTTTAGTTCTGGTATCAATACAAAGGGGAAAATACAAATCAACATATCAGATTAAGCTCCAAATGTTGTCCCAAGACCACACCAGAAAGACCAAGCCATGAAGCCACTACTTTGCCGCGGAACCGCGGCCGGAGCCGGCTTGCGCCGCGGTTCCGTGGCCGTCTTGCCACGTCACCTCTTCAGCTTTGCACCATAATTCCTAGCTCAAGGCCTACAGCTCAGAATGACATGTCAGTTTCCAGAAGACTCCAGGGACTTCTGCCAGATCAGCAAGCTTTGGGATCAACACTAAACTAGCCTTGTATTCTAGAAACTTCTCCCTAAACCCTAGCTTAAACCCTAAGCTAAGCCTAACTAACTACTTCTAGAAGTCTTTCAACAAACTTTTGGGGGGAACTTCTCAAGGCTTAGGGTTTGGGAGATCTATAAATAAGACCGTAGGCTCACTTGTAAAGGGAGAGAGAGATCCCTCCATTAGTTCATTTTAGTAGCCAATCTAGAGCCATTCTATCTCTTTCTTCATCTTCTTCCACAAGTCTAGTGAGAGGACTTGTGTGAAACCCTAACCCTAATTCCAATCAAAAGCCAAGAAAGCCCTAACTCTCGTCGATCATCATCGATCTAGTATCAATCCTTCGAAGGACAAGAACACGAAATCTTGAGATTACATCACGTCTATAGATCCGATCGATTCCTACTAGCCTCATTTAGATTCTTGACATTTGGTTGGAAAATATCATCGAAATCCGATTCTTGATTGTTTATCATTTCTTGAATTCTTAAATAGAATAGTGACACTTGAAACAATTGATAAATCTTGAATCATGCTTTCGTTTCTTTTCGATTAACTTTTCAATTCAAACAAATTAAATATAAAAACGAATCGCACAATCCCTGTGGACGATCCGCACCCACTTACAATCTACAACTGACACCGTAATTGATTGCGGTCAAATATAATTCTTTGGTCGTGATTTCTTTATACAATTTTCTAAATACCAATACAAGATACTGTTATCGATCAAATGAAACCATTATCGGGAAACAATTGATTCGATACTTACTTTTACTACACAACGAGAATATCATTACAATCATCCACCGTTCGTCGTTTAGACTCATTCCGTGTACCGTGCGCGCGTCGCGACTTTTCCCGCCGACGCGAGACTTTCCGTTTTCCGTATCGCGATCCGTCGAGACAAGTGAAACTTGCTACATGCTATTCAAACTATTCCTATATTAATTCATCTATTTTCTTATTAAATCTATAGATAGAATATAAAGTCTTGAATTCCAAGTTAACCGCACAATGTTCCGTTTACATATTTTCAGATCTAGAACTTGAAACCTAATTGTTGCATCTAGTTGACTATACCAAGTAATTACATTTATATGTTAGATCACATAATCACAATTGTTTTATTGCCATGATACCCTTTTCTCTAGTTTTACCCTATCAGACATCCGTGTGCATCTTTAACCGGTTTTAGTTATAATTGCATCCATTAAACATGTTATACACGTCATTGCATCCCTAGATTACTTAATACTCCTTAACCCGATTAACATCCATATTTGTCCCACTGTATTCATGTAATGTTGAAACTATCTCTTAAACACAAACTAATAACCGTACAGCTAAGTAATTTAATCTGCACATATCGCTTAACCTATTACATGTGCCAATTTATTGTTTTGATGATACCCATGCTTGTTTATTTATAACCATGATTATGCTAGTTGATTATGAGCACTCACATGATATCTTGTACACCCTGACATGACTGGTTACACATATTACTTGACCTGACATGGTACTGTACATTCTTGACATGCCATGACATCTAAATACACTACTCGACTTGACCTGATGTACCATGGCTTTACCTGTTACCTGATCTTGTGTCTAATGCCAACAAACCTGACATGCAGTCCTTACGGACCGTTCCTGTTGTCTATCCAGACAAAGCTGCACCTACCTGATCCTGAGTTGGCATTAGTCCTTGATTACTTAATACCTGACTTGAACACATATAACTTGGGGGTATGGGGAAATCAATGATGAAATCCTGACTTGTAACTCGACAGTTGCTTGCTTATACTGATCAGTTTTAGAGGCTAGGCCCGCCTCGGGACGATGCTGCTGACATCGTTCGTCTTTACCCTTTTCATTTTAGTGCCTAGCGGCACGTCTCGGTTTCAGAGTCTTAGACCGTGGTCCCGGGCATCCACGGGATACTATTGAGTTACATCGATGATTCATCAAATTGATTTCAAGGACTTGAGACTATTCAACCCAATAACCAGTTTGGATTACTCACTGTACACTACCCTTCACTGCCCTGATTTTATATTGCTGTTACACCTGCTTTACCACTTTGATTATACTTGCATGTCTTGTTACCCTGTTTATATTTTATTGCTTGATGACACGACGCGCTGACGTCTGGGTTTTGCATGGCCCAGATTCCGTACCTTTGCTGCAGTCCGAGCAGGAGTATTTCAGCCAGCAGGTTGAGCAGTGAGGATTCTGTAGTAGTTAGTTCTTTTACTTTTTGCATTTTATTCTTGATGTGAGCCCGCATTATGGGACATACACTCCAGTTATTCTTGTATTGGATCTTTTGCTTCCGCATTATTATTATTCTTGACTCATTTATTTTGGCTTATGGACATGTATTAGATAGTTTTATTTTGTTCTTGATATCTCTACAGCCATAATATGACTGTAGATGGATACTTCCTACCCACAGGTAGCATGGTTGGCTATGTCACGTGCCTATCTTAGCATACTCTGGGAAGCGGGGTGTGACATGGTTCTTTATGGTATCAGAGCCATAGGTTAATCGGGTTGATTCTTTTGTAGTTGTGTATTGGACCCAATACATGAATCAGAATACTCGTGATTAAGAAACATGTCCTGCCACCTTGCCGTTTTACCGTTCTTGAATCTTAACCTCCTCCTGATTAAAATTTTACGATATGCAAACCTCCTTTTCATATCGACTCGAAACTTGATTCTTTGTTATCTCTAGAACTTAGGCAACTTGGGTGGAGTTATGTAATTGTAGCTATGATACCGCGGCATAGTTACAATGCGGTACTCTATTTAAGTAACTTGGAGTTCTAGCCTTGACTCATATCCTTGATCTATATGTTGAATCTGTTATCGTACTAATACTCTTGGTGTTTGGTTACAGTATCATGGAAGCCAGGAATCTACAATCGTACCAGAGGTGTATGGATGACGCTACTTTGCTTGGAGTAATTCGTGACTTGCTTGAGGACCACAAGCAGCAGACCGAGTTGAAGCCGGCGTTTGCACTAAACCAAACGTCCGTATATAGAAGTGTTCCGGTGAACCGACGCGGCATAGCACCAATGAAGAAAAAAATTGTGGTTGATCGGAAGAGGAGCGTGATTTGTGATTACTGCCATATACACGGACATGTGCAAAGAGATTGCCGAAGGAAACGGGGACTCTGTTTGGTTTGTGGATCGGCGGATCACACTATCCATGTTTGCCCGTCGAAACTTCATAAGGAAGAGAATGTTCGGAGGCCAGTGTTACCCAAGAAAAGGGGAAGGATGTTGTGCGACTTCTGCCAACGACCGGGTCATTATCGAAGAGATTGTCGTAAGAGGCTTGGACTTTGTCTGATTTGTGGATCAGTGGATCACACCATTGATAATTGTCCGTCAAGGCTAAGATTGAAGGAGGATACTCAGGAGCCACCGCAAGAGCAGCTTCCAGATTAGGAGCAGTTAATTCGGGGAGCTAATCAGGCTCAGGCTTTTCCCCTGATGGCTGAAGAGGCTAAACCTTCAGAGGAAGTCGTTTCAGGTACCCTATTTGTTCATGTTTTCTTGCATTAGCGTTATTCAATTCTAGTGCATCCTATTGATTTATGTCGTCCAAGTTTATTGCCGTACACTCGATGACTTTCACGACCCTGTTTAATTTTGCGACATACACACTGGGATTGGGAAAATCATAACTAGTAGAGGGTGTAAGGTTGGTTTCATCGTTGTTTGCGGACGGGAGCTATTGCAGAGGTCTTGGAAGTTGTTACTGGTAGATTTGATGTAGTCTTGGGAATGGAATTTATCGGCACTTTCCACGCTCACATTGAGTGTAGAGTGAAGAAAGCGAATTTCCAGATTCCCGGACACCCAGAGGTTGTCTGAAGGAAGCAGTTCTGTCGGGCCAGTCGAGGTTAGGGCTAGGCCGACAATTAATGATCTTTCGTCGATGAAGGTTGCTCAAGATGAAGTGCTAGCTGTTGTTCGAGATTTTATGGATGTGTTCGAGGGCATATCGGGTTAGCCGCCGAGGCGAGACGTGGAGTTCGCAATTGATCTTGTTCCTGGTGCAGCGCCAGTTTCTAAAGCGTATTATCCAATGGCGCCAGTGGAGTTGGAAGAAGTCAAGAAGCAGGTTATAGAATTACTTGAGAAGGGTTGGATTCGCAGCAGTAACTCGCCTTGGGGAGCTTCAGTTCTTCTAGTTAAGAAGAAAGATGGCACGAGAAGGATGTGCATCGATTATCGAGAACTAAACCGGGTGACTATTAAGAACAAGTACCCGATCCCTCGCATTGGCGAACTATTTGAGCAGCTTAGTGGCACGAGGGTATTCTCAAAGCTGGATTTGCGATCCGGATATCATCAGGTCCGAGTGAAAGAAGAGGATATTTGCAAGACGGCGTTCCAAACTCGCTATGGACATTACGAGTACTTAGTGATGCCCTTCGGAGTAACGAATGCACCGGCGATATTCATGGACTTGATGAACCAAATCTTTTCACCTTTCTTGGACCAGTTTATAGTGGTGTTCATTGATGATATTCTGGTCTATTCGAAGAGTATTGAAGAGCATGCTGAACATTTGAAGATCGCACTGCAGACGTTGAGAAAGGAGAAGTTATATGTGAAGATGAGCAAGTGCGAGTTTTGGATGGAAGAAGTAAAGTTTTTGGGGGCATGTTGTGTCTGGCGACGGAATCGCCGTCGATCCCGAAAAGAATTGTAGCAGTTCGAGATTGGCCGATTCCGAAGAATGTTGCGGAGATAAGAAGTTTTCTTAGACTCGCCAGGTATTACAGAAGATTTATGGAGAACTTTGCTCGTCTGGCGGAGCCTTGACCAAGTTTACGCGCAAGGAGGTACCATTTGTATGGACGAATAATTGTGCGTCAGCTTTTGAGACATTGAAACAGAGATTGATAACCGCTCCTATTCTGACCGTGCCAGACAATTCCGGAGGATTGGTGATTCACAGCGACGCATCTGGGAAAGGTTTAGGATGTGTTTTAATGCAGCATGGGAAGGTTGTAGCGTACGCATCGAGACAGTTGAAGACCCATGAGAAGAATTACCCAACTCACGACTTGGAGCTTGCGGCTGTGATCTTCGCTTTGAAGATTTGGAGACACTACCTTTCGGGCGAAAGGGTCGAGGTTTTCACTGATCATAAGAGCTTGAAGTATGTGTTCACGCAGAAGGAGCTTAATATGAGGCAACGTAGATGGTTGGAGCTGATGGCTGACTATGATCTTGATCTTGAGTACCATCCGGAGAAAGTAATGTTGTGCTGAATGCGCTTAGTCGGTTACCAGCGATTCAGTCAGAAGGAACTCATTGAAGACTTTCAAAGATTTGATTGGAGGTTGTGCTACCGCATTCTTCGGGACAGTTGATGCAGCTGTAGGTACATTCGTCGTTGATCGAGAATATTAAAGCAGCGCAATCGCAGGACCCTAGATTGCAAAAGTTTCGAGAACAGGTTGAAGCTGGATTTCGAACAGATTTATTGATCCATGAAGATGGTTCGTTGAGGTATGGTAGCCGGTTTTGTGTGCCAAAAGGATATATTCGTGAAGAACTTATGAAGGAGGTACACAGTTCAGCATATTCCGTACGTCTAGAAGGCATGAAGTTGTACCAAGATATACGACAGCATTTCTGATGGGAAGGCATGTGATGGGAGATTGCCCGCGTGGAGCAAAGTGCTTAGTGTGTCAGCAAATTAAGGCTGAACATCAAAGGGTTACTGGTTTATTGCAACCACTTCTGATTCCTCAATGGAAGTAGGAACATATAACCATGGATTTTTGTGACAGCTTTACTGCGAAGTACAGAGGGCAACAGTGCAGTTTGGGTGATTGTTGATCGATTGACCGAGGCAGCTCATTTCATACCATTTCGAGTTGGTCAATCAACAGAAACTTCGGCAGAACGGTACATGCGGGAGATTATAAGATTGCATGGAGTACCGGTGAGCATCGTGTCCGACCGTGACACTCGGTTCTTATCACACTTCTGGAGGAGCTTACAGGAAAGTTTGGGGACTCGATTGAAGTTTAGCACAGCTTATCATCCTCAAACAGATGGCCAGTTAGAGAGAACGATCCAAACTCTTGAAGATATGTTGAGAGCTTGCATGTTGGACTTCAAGGGTTCATGGGAGGATCATCTACATTTAGTGGAGTTTTCTTACAACAACAGTTTTCAGGCGATTATTCAGATGGCTCCATTCAAAGCTTTATATGGTCACAAGTGTCGTTCACCTGTTTGTTGGGACGATGTCGGTGAATGAAGATTGTTGGGACCAAATTTGGTTGTGCAGACAGTTGAGAAAGTTAATGCAATTCGGAATCATATGAAAACAACACAAGACCGACAGAAGAGTTGGGCAGATACGTCGAGAAGGCCTCTAGAGTTCGCCGTGGGTGATTTGGTATTCTTGAAGATATCACCGACTAGAGAGGTGATTCGTTTCGGAAGTCGAGGAAAGCTCAGTCCTTGATTCGCTGGACCCTTTGAAATTTTGGAGCGTGTTGGTGAGGTAGCGTATCGTTTGGCGTTACCGCAGTCCTTGGCGAATATGCATGATGTGTTTCACGTATCTCAACTCCGTAAGTATGTTCGGGATGAAACGCATGTATTGGATCATTCGGAGCTGACTGTACGAGAAGACTTGACTTTTGAGGAGCGACCGATTGCGATTGTGGATCGAAGGGAAAAGGTCCTTAAGAACAAGTTTATCCCTCTTGTACTTGTTTCTTGGGGAAATCGCTCACATGGAGAGTCAACTTGGGAACGAGAAGATGAAATCCGGCAGAAGTTTCCTCATCTTTTCTTGTAGTTTGATTGATTGTTTATCCTTTTGTGTCCTTGAAATTTCGAGGACGAAATTATTTTGTAGTTGGGTATAATGTAACAACCGAGTCCAGTTATACCAATTCCAGTTACCGTATGTGTTGTTTGTGATATTTAGTTCACTTATCATGTTTGGTTGCAGAATGGTAATTTACTTTATATTCGACCCGTTTAGTTGAGCTCGTTGTTTCCTAATTATAGATTACCCTAACATTTCTTATGCTGCATATAACAATTTAAGTCATTTAAAATAATTTAAAAATACATGACATGGCCTGCTTGATACCCCTAACCCTATGGTAGCGTCCTTACATAGTGTTCCCGTCCCATTCAGTGAAACGGACGTGTTTGGACGACTACGCGCACGTACGTGCGTCCGTTCTTGGGGGTATGCAATTCCGTTACAAAATCCTTCATTTCATTTTTGGAACGTGCTAATAGTTTTCATATTTCAAATTCAAAATTTTGGACCTGACCCGGGCGCAGTTCTGAAATATTTTGCATCCCGCCAAATCCTATTTATTTAAATCTTTTAAATCTGGCAAAAATATTTTCACAGGCTATTATAGTTTTCTAAACCAACGAGATTATTTTTTTAAACCTAGTAAATCATTTCTAATTTTCCCTAAACAAATTCTCTTTCCCCTCACCCAATCAGAACTCCCATTCCTCGTCGTTGGCCCCACCAATTCCTTCTCTCTCTTCCTTTTTCTTCTTCTTCTCTCTCTCTCTCTTCCTCTCTCACCCCCGCTAGCGTCCAACTTTATCTCTCCTCCCCTTTCTCTCTATCTCACTCCTTTCGCGCCCGCTTCTCTCTCCTCTCACGGTGCGTGAGAATCCCGTCACCGCTCCCTGCTTCTGCTCACCCTCCTTCTACATCTTCTTCTTCGTCTGTTTTATTTTTAAAAAACCCATGCAACCTCGTCGAGCCACCAATGAAACCCTAACCCTAGCCGCCTCCTCTGCCTCGTCACCATCTCCATCTCATCTTCTTCTCATCCTCCTCCTCGTCTTCATCTTCTTTTCTTTTTCTTGATTCTCGCTTCTCTCTCTTGCACACACGCCCGAGGGGGGAAAACCCAACAACCCAGCGCTGCCCCCATCGCTGCCGGCCACTCCCCATCGCCATCGCTATCTCCCCTCTCCTCTGCTTTCTATCCATCACCCAAAACCCTGCACTACAACCCCTGAAACCACACCCGAGCCCTAACCCTAATAAAACCCTAGCTTCTCGAGAACCCTTCACCGGTGTCCCTCACCGCCGTCGATCTCGCAGTTACTACTAGCACAACCCTGCACACAACCCAGTAAGCTATCCCTCATCCTTTTCTTCTTCTTCATTTCCTTTTCACTTCTTTTCTCTATTTATCTCTTTTCTAGAATTATATTCACTGTTGTTTTAGATCTCCGGAATCCGGTCGTGCCGTTGACGATTCCGACGACCCAGCGAGGACCTCTGACCCGTGTGATTCTACTTTTCGTCGTTTGGACTCATTCCGTGTACCGTGCGCGCGTCGCGACTTTTCCCGCCGACGCGAGACTTTTCGTTTTCCGTATCGCGATCCGTCGAGGCAAGTGAAACTTGCTACATGCTATTCAAACTATTCCTATATTAATTCATCTATTTTCCTATTAAATATATAGATAGAATCTAAAGTCTTGAATTCCAAGTTAACCGCACAATGTTCCGTTTACATATTTTCAGATCTAGAACTTGAAACCTAATTGTTGCATCTAGTTGACTATACCAAGTAATCACATTTATATGTTAGATCACATAATCACAATTGTTTTATAGCCATGATACCCTTTTCTCTAGTTTTACCCTATCGGACATCCGTGTGCATCTTTAACCGGTTTTAGTTATAATTGCATCCATTAAACATATTATACACGTCATTGCATCCCTAGATTACTTAATACTTCTTAACCTGATTAACATCCATATTTGTCCTACTGTATTCAAATATTGCTTAACCTATTACATGTGCCAATTTAATCTGCACATATTGCTTAACCTATTACATGTGCCAATTTATTGTTTTGATGATACACATGCTTGTTTATTTATAACCATGATTATGCTAGTTGATTATGAGTACTCACATGATATCTTGTACACCCTGACATAACTGGCTACACATATTACTTGACCTGACATGGTACCGTACACTCTTGACATGCCATGACATCTAAATACACTATTCGAGTTGACCTGATGTACCATGGCTTTACCTGTTACTTGATCTTGTGTCTAATGCCAACAAAGCATGCACAGGATACTATTGAGTTACATCGATGATTCATCAAATTGATTTCAAGGACTTAAGACTATTCAACCCAATAACCAGTTTGGATTACTCACTGCACACTACCCTTCACTGCCCTGATTTTATATTGCTGTTACACCTGCTTTACCACTTTGATTATACTTGCATGTCTTGTTACCCTGTTTATATTTTATTGCTTGATGACACGACGCGCTGACGTCTGGGTTTTGCATGGCCCAGATTCCGTACCTTTGCTGCAGTCCGAGCAGGAGTACTTCAGCCAGCAGGCTGAGCAGTGAGGATTCTGTAGTAGTTAGTTCTTTTACTTTCTGCATTTTATTCCTGATGTGAGCCCGCATTATGGGACATACATTCCAGTTATTCTTGTATTGGATCTTTTGCTTCCGCATTATTGTTATTCTTGACTCATTTATTTTGGCTTATGGACATGTATTAGATAGTTTTATTTTGTTCTTGATATCTCTACAGCCGTAATGTGACTGTGGATGGATACTTCCTACCCACAGGTAGCATGGTTGGCTATGTCACGTGCCTATCTTAGCGTACTCTGGGAAGCGGGGCGTGACACAAAATAATATACAATATCGTCCTCACATCAAGTCTCTAAGTCATACAAGATAATGGTAGATGGAGAGTACATGATACAATGAATATACAATACAACATCGGATAACCACAAAACCCACCTGGGCAAAACTGCACACTGTCAGGCGAAGTGGTATCCGCAGCAAAAGATGATACGATGGATGAAAACAGCCCTGCCTCTGACTATCCTGAGGAACACCTGCAAGACACTGTGGCACAACGGGGGTGAGTTGCCAACTCATGAATAGTAAATAACATATGCAGGTAATCGCGAGTATGCACGTACAACGCGAATCTAACATAAGCATTTAATATCAATGAATGGTCATATGTAGTGCAATAATCATGAAAAGTACACTAGCAGGTACAATTAATACATGAAGCAATAATATGACGATATGTAGTTAACAGTCATGTAATAATCATGCAATAATGATATGAAGATGTATATATGCAACAGTCATGAAAGGTACTCTAACAGGTACTACTAATACATGAAACAGTGCATAAACAATAAATGTGGAGTATGGAATGAAATATGTCATTTCCACAGAATCCTGACATCGTGGTAGGATCACAATCCATCAAAACAATCCAAATCCCAATTCCTCCAATCAGCCCCCAATTTGGCTATCATATCAAGTAAGTCTCACATATCCTAAATGTATAATATCAAGTAGATCTCACATATCCCGTATGTACAATATCAAGTATATCTCGTATACCCCGAATGTACAACATCAAGTAGATCTCACATATCCCAAGTGTAGAAAATCAGCAATCTCATATATATCCTGTAATCAATATCAAATGAATTCTCAAATGTCCTAGATCCAATGTCAATGAGTCCTTTACATTCTAGGTATATTTGCATGAATAAAAATGATGATGTATATAATTTAATATCAATATACATTTATTAGCGTCCCATTCCACTAATATTGGTGTAAGGGCATATATAACAACGGCCTAATCCCCTGTTATATATACAAAAGAGTAAAAAGAATATCATGAAACCAATGTGTCAAGCATCGACACAGAAATGCTGATCTATCAGGTGCTGTCACCATGACTGGCACCCTGATAGGTACGTATCACACGCTATCCGAAAAGCACGAGTGCCTAGCTCTGACCCTCACCTCTCGACGTATCTATACGTACATGACCCCCGTCGGTATCCCCATGATAACCGCCGAGTCATTGGTAATGTCACCGGTAAGTATGGTTCCCCCACTAACTCATCTCCTCACTGAGATTCTTGCCCCGGGGTACCTCCGGGCCCCACCATGTACCCGCACACAGATCCCTCCTTTCCTCGCGTCGGGTATATATATATCCGAATCGATAAATCTCATGGTGGCTGCTGAAATATCATATCAAGGGAAACCGGGTTTTTCAAATAATGCTTAATTTCATGAAACTCCCACGGTCCCCAAATCCAGAAAACATCATGAAAAATCCATAGCTCAATGCGAAAATCCATGGATATAATATACGCATCATAAATCTGAAATGCGAGCATACAAAGGAAAAGCCGCAATTAACTGTAACAAGTTAATATAATATCATGCGGTTCCTAATCTCTCCAATTCTAAATGACATCAAGTAAAGGTAAACATGTAGTTATAACCAGGTATATATGCAACATAAAGGTATAGCAAGATATATGTATCTACCTACAAATAATGATGTAGTATACCCCCTGAGTATAAGTGAAGTATGTGAGCAAAGTATACCTGTAGCTATGACATAAAGTGTGTATCACTAATGGTACGATACTCTATAAGTATACATGTATCTAACACGTAAGTATGTGAAGGCATATGTGTAAGCATATGGATATACTGGTATGCTAAATGTCATAGGCGATAAGAACTATGAATCAATGTCTCAATGTTCCTAACCAAGCAATATCATTTCTATATGTAGGTTGTGCGTGACATGTCAATTATTGACGGTGTGTGGCATACAATCAGTGCTCGTACAACATAAGCCGTCAATAATGGTGTAAGGGCATATATAACAACGGCCTAATCCCCTGTTATATATACAAAAGAGTAAAAAGAATATCATGAAACCAATATGTCAAGCATCGACACAGAAATGCTGATCTATCAGGTGCTGTCACCATGACTGGCACCCTGATAGGTACGTATCACACGCTATCCGAAAAGCACGAGTGCCTAGCTCTGACCCTCACCTCTCAACGTATCTATACGTACATGACTCCCGTCGGTATCCCCATGATAACCGCCGAGTCATTGGTAATGTCACCGGTAAGTATGGTTCCCCCACTAACTCATCTCCTCATTGAGATTCTTGTCCCGGGGTACCTCCGGGCCCCACCATGTACCCGCACACGGATCCCTCCTTTCCTCGCGTCGGGTATATATATATCCGAATCGATAAATCTCATGGTGGCTGCTGAAATATCATATCAAGGGAAACCGGGTTTTTCAAATAATGCATAATTTCATGAAACTCCCACGGTCCCCAAATCCAGAAAACATCATGAAAAATCCATAGCTCAATGCGAAAATCCATGGATATAATATACGCATCATAAATCTGAAATACGAGCATACAAAGGAAAAGCCGCAATTAACTGCAACAAGTTAATATAATATTATGCGGTTCCTAATCTCTCCAATTCTAAATGACATCAAGTAAAGGTAAACATGTAGTTATAACCAGGTATATGTGCAACATAAAGGTATAGCAAGATATATGTATCTACCTACAAATAATGATGTAGTATACCCCCTGAGTATAAGTGAAGTATGTGAGCAAAGTATACCTGTAGCTATGACATAAAGTGTGTATCACTAATGGTACGATACTCTATAAGTATACATGTATCTAACACGTAAGTATGTGAAGGCATATGTGTAAGCATATGGATATACTGGTATGCTAAATTTCATAGGCGATAAGAACTATGAATCAATGTCTCAATGTTCCTAACCAAGCAATATCATTTCTATATGTAGGTTGTGCGTGACATGTCAATTATTGACGGTGTGTGGCATACAATCAGTGCTCGTGCAACATAAGCCGTCAATAATGGTGCAGTGTCCTAAGGATACTAGTCCAAGCACAACACTAACTAAGCAGTAAGGTGAATGCGCAATTCTAAATATGACATAGAATATGCGACAGAAATAACATCTCTAGCCCAGACGCATAACGCCATGCGGGCGATTCCCCTATAGATGTTAAATTTACTCACCAACACTCCTGGCTAAGTGTAGCCAACCACCTGTTTTCCCTTCGTAGCTGTGTCCGTAGTCCCCGCCTGAGAACCTACAATATTAAGACAATAAAACAAGTGTATATTAATAACAGACCCAAAACGCGTACAAACTATATTAGACCGACACAACAACACAAAACATCCTCTTAAGTGTTCGTGTTGTGGCTAGCGTGCGTAGCGACACGACGAAAACAACTTAAGAGCAAAACTACACAAAGTGCACGATCCGTGTCATATAACGTATCGCGCGAACACAAAACACTACAACCTACCTAAGTGATCCCAGATTTTGCATGCAGAGAAAACTAAACAAACAAACAGAACCAAAGACACCCAAACCCCAGCATAGACCCACCCTCAAAAACCCACACCCCAACTCCCTGAAGGAGTCGAGGTCGCCAGATTCCTCTTCATATGTCGTCGGCCCTGGCCGGTGGGATGGGTCTCGTGTCCAAGGTGGGGTCCTATGGTCACTGGTACAACACAACTATTTTGTTTGATTTTTCTGTACGAAATCCAGGTCATAGCAGGTCACAGATATCGCAAATCGACACTAAAATACGATATATTGCACAAAACTTAACTTTAAACACTTAAAACTGAAACTAACTAGCTACATACCACAAAAACTATAAAAATAACAGATAAGGATCAATACCTATCCTCAAGAACACAAAGATCCAAGCTATCCAACCTCCTATGCAACCAAGAGGCAAAACCAAGAAAAGATGTGATTTTTGTGATATATTTGGGATTTTGGGGATTTATTGGAATTTGTTGCAATTGGAGAAAGAAATGGTCAAGGGAAGAAGAGAGAGGGAAGGCTCGGCCAAGGAGGAAAGGGAAGGATTTTGTGTAGAGTTTTCTAGCTCAAATCAAACATAAATGCACACTTAATGCATTCACACACACATGCATGCACCTCTTCTCAATTCTTTTCTTTTCTTTTAAATTTAAATCTAAAACCCATACAAATATCTAGATGCTATGTGAAGGGTTTTATTAACTCAAACTTAATTATTGAAAAGAAGACTTAAGAGAAAATTTCCTAAAAAGTGAATACCGCATCAAAGTAATATTAAAATTGGGAAAAATTCAAATTGAACCAAAACGTCCCATATAACCCCAAATCTTGCGCACTAGCTTTATTTTAGCTAAACTAGGTGCTGGCAAGTCTATATGGCCGTTTGATCATAGTCGGTTAAAAACAGAAAATACCGACAATTTTACCCAAAAACGGAAACATTCACATAACGATTTCTAAAACGTTACACTTAGAATGGTGTATTTTATAAACTAGATGCTCCCTTTTATTCCCCACAAATCAAGTGAAGAAAATGAGGAAGAAGAAGAAGAGGTAACAACTCAAGAAAAATATCAAGTGAGAGTGTGATAAAAATCAACCATCTCACTACAAATATCTCTTACTCTCTTATACTTATCCCTTCATACTAGAAACAAATTGATGGATGGGCTAGTGACTCACTAGGATGAGTCACAAGCCCACACACTTCTAAATTCAACCATGAAAGAATGGGTGAGAGAGTACAGCCACTTCACTAGTATACATACACATACACTTATAAATAAATACAAATGCATGTATATAAACAAGTATACTCAAACCCGTATAAATACGTATACCGTATTTCTACCAAAAATACAAAATACACGTATTTATATTTAGAAAGAAATACATGTATTTGTATCAAAGCACAAATACTCGTATTTATACAAATACACGTATTCGTATAAATATCGTATTTGTGTTAAAATACAAATACCCAAAAGAGAGCAATATAATACCAGCATAAAAAATTGCTGTCTTTCAAACCTGCTAGTAGTACTAAACCGTCCGATTAAAGCACGTGTATAAATACACATGTTCAATCGAACACCCCTGCGTAAAACCATATGCAAACTACACCGTTTCGCCTGAACCGGGAAACTCTCTATGTGGGACTCTAAAGACTCGACAATACGCTGGTAGTTGGTTTAACCACAAGCACGTCAGTGGCACTAGTTGTACGTAACGGCCACCCAGGTATCTGTCAAAGGGAAGATCGACACGATAACTCGTTCGAAAACCCTGCTGAGCCTATACGTGACATTCTCCGTACAGTCTGGTCTGTTCGTCTAAGAGTATCGCATATCAGGCTCAGGGGGAGGTAAACGTCAGACCCCTAATAGCGCAATAAATCATGTCGGTATGGAACCCAGTACATCCTGAGAAACTACTGGTGTACCTACCAGTAAATCTCACTTGCCCTGACCAGGGACTTTGTGTATTGGTCAACCGTACACAGTGTGATATCAACTCACCATACCGGGAGAGACGAATCCCTTCTAACCCCTACCGCCTCCAAGTGCTTCGGGACTGCACCCAACTACTTGTAAGTGCACGGCGGCGCCCCGGCCGTCAATCCGACGCCGGAATGCGGAAGCGGTGATAAACTTAAATTTTGCGGACTTTCCAAATCGGCACCACCGCGCACTTTAACCGGATCGTAACCATTAAACTAGTCTAAGCTAACTAGAAGATGGGTTAGAGATATACCGACGATCCAAGTCCTCCGGTCTTCTCGTCATGGTCCCGATCTCCTGCGGAAAAGTCCCGTCTCCTCCTCGTCGCCGGAAGTGCACCACATCGCCTTCTTCGTTTACGGGCTCCCACCTCAATGCCGAGGCAACTCGGGCACGAAGCTGGCGAATCGACGCGTCCAAGATTTGCTGTAGGAAGTGTAGTGTAGAATCGTAGTCTCTTTTTGGGGTCTTAGAGTTGCCTTTAGATGGAGGGAAGAATGAAACTTTGGAGGCAAATGATGCTATCAATTTTTGCAAGCCAAATGAGATGATAAAAATGCAACACACAAAATCAACCTCTCTCATTTTCTCTCCTCAAGAAGTGGCCGGCCAATCTTGTTGGAATGGTGGAGGGAAAAGCAATTTTATCCATGAAGGGAGGTGATGGTAGGAGAAGAAAAGAGAGTGACCATAAACAAACATACACCATTCTTCACACTATTAAAACCATGCCCACTCAAATCACAAGTCAAAGCAAGTCATGGTGCAAAGAAAAGAAAGCTATCATAATCAATATATATGCAATAAAACCCTCCACAAAGTGTTATTTGCGAACTTGCAAATAACCCCCTCCATCGGAAAAGTCCGGCCGGGAAAGAACAAAGGAAAACCGGCCGGAACGGAATGCAAACTGGCAACTCCAGAAAACTGGTCCCGTAATAAATTACAGGAAAACCCCGATACTGTGCATACACACCCGCATCTGTATTCCGTCCGGATACAAATGCAATGAGACAAAATCTACACTGTACTAAACTAGGACCGGCTTAAACCAAAACCGGCTAGTAATATCTGTTCGATCCTGATCCGTGCAATACCGCACGTATCTGATCGAACCCTGCCATATAACCATACGGCCTATAGTACAAACTGTCCGATCCTGATCCGTGCAATACCGCACGTATCTGATCGGACCCTGCCATATCTCCATACGGCCTCTACAGCGTTTCGCCCGAAACTTGAGTAACTGAAAGTGTGGCGGACTCTAAAGACTCGTCAATACAATGGCTGTGGATTTAACCACTAGCACGTCAGAGGTATAAGCCAATACGTGACGGGCCACCAGCTATTGACTAAAAGGGACGTCGATGAGCGAACTCATCCTGACACCCTACTGAGCCTGTCAGTGACAATATCCGTGCAGTCCGGTCCGTTCGTCTATGAGTATCGCATGGCGGGCCTAGGGGGTTGGTAAAAGTCAGACCCCCAAAAGCGGTACAAGTCGTGTCGGAGTGTAGCCCAGAACACCCTGAGATACTACTGGAATACCTACCAGTAAATCTCCTTGCCTTGGCCAAGGACTTTGTGTAATGGCTCTCCTAGACACAGCACGACCTCACCCCCAATACCGGGAGAGACGAACCCCTGAAGATACGCTCACTGCCTCCATGTGGCTCGGGACTGTACCCAACTAAAACCTGTTTGCACGACTCCTTTGAGCCGTGGTAGGGTAGTAATCAAAGTACAGTGGGAACTCACACGAGACAAATGATGATCCCCAGGTCGATGAACTAACCTGCACACATGTCACCAGGGAACTGCCATCTGACGTCTGGTATATGACCAACTAGCATGTTCCCGGCGAGTCCTGTCCGGTGTACTCATAACCCAATGAGCACCTGTATACATCTTAGGTGATCCAACTGACACCAGTGGCTTGTGAGACCGGCCACCGCCCCTCGTCGGGGTCTCGACTGTATACACTAGTCTACTAATGGAGTATCGATGCCCAGTCTCGAAACTCCCACGACTAGGGACCTTTTAAGGATAAGCTTATAGACCCCCAGCTCCCACTTATATGATCGCCCTCATACTGCTGGTGGTCAAGCAAGAATCCTAGGGGCTCTATCAACGTGTAATAGTGACATGTCAGGTCACTTAAAGCAGTACACGATGATAAAGGTAAACCAGATAGCATACTATCATCTCGAGTAAGACTGTCCCACCGGGATAGGTCCTCCCTCAATCATTACAATCACGTACCTGTGACCTAATAATTGACCCTGAGGGCACTATCTCCAACAATCTCCCACTTGCACTCAAGGCTAATTATTGCGATGTCGCATACTCACAGCCCGTGTGATACCGAACACCCAACTCCTCTACTAGTCAGTCTCACAAAGCTCGTTTGCGAAACTATTGCGTTCGAGGAATAGCCTCAGTGAGTGGATCCGCCTTGATGTTTCTTTCTATGTCTCTCTATGTCTCATGTTCGCGGAGAAACCCATCTCCCGAAATGAGCAATACCTGTCTTAGAATGTGTCTGGATGTCTGATGGGACATAGCTCATGAATGAACTCCAAATCCAAACTTCTTAGACTGTATCGTCAACTGAACTTAATCAGTATCCTGCGCGCCATGCCTCCCTCAGTATTGCCTTGGATCACCTGTCCAAAATACTGCCCCTCATCAGAAGGAAAAATATAACTCTGACAACCTCCTTGTCGTCCATGTCACCTTGGAAGCCTGGAATGATAACTGTCTCCTGAATGAGGCTGTCGTTATCGTATCCCTAGAACATCCACTTATGTTCTAAGACTGCTTCCGACTGTTTCTCCAGGATTGGATTAATGTCAACTTATTGCATCTAGTGCAAGAACAACATCTGGTGTGGTACTTGACATCTCACGATTGACTCAATTGCCTTAGCAAGTGATCTGCCAATCATGCACGTCCCTCTCCCCTTTAGTCTGTAAGACACCTTTGGAGAGGGTGACTCCATTACCTGCAGGTACACTACCGTGCCAGGAGTCGTCCATCCTAAATACTCTTAGAATGCTGTCAAGTACCCTGATTGGGAAACCACCCAAATCTAGATCTAAAACCATAGATCCAGTAACCAGTATGTCAGATATAAAATCCACTTCCTTTGTGGAGAAACCACTGTGTGACGACCAAAGTATAACCGATCGTAGTATAGGAGTTTCTTTTCCTACTTTGTGTATGTCATCCAAATACCATGACATCACACCCTACTACCTTCTCAACAGATCCATCCCCTATTCTGATGAAGTCAAACCCATGACTGTCACGTCAGAAATAGATGATCTATCTCCGCTACATCTGCTTTAGTCTATAAATAGACATAAGCTCCCTGTCCACCAATGCTTCCGCTGCTCCCACTGACTACGACAACCCTCTGGCAGAGTCATATAGACGTACACTTCTAAAACTAGTTTAGAACGACGCTATACTCATCCTCCCGCCGGGTCTCGTAACCTGGAACAACAGAAATGGCAATTGTGGGTAAACAAGAACTTCCCTGTCACCGTCCTTGAGGCTACCGTAGTGCCTCTCGGGTGCCAGAAGTTACCCACCTTATCTGCGGAGTGGCCAATGGAATGTCAAACCAGATTGAATCTTTAGGTTCCTTATCAAATCTTCAGTAATCGTTTGTGGTTCTGGAATCACTTCCAGTTCTACCATACTCCCACTACTGTTTTCTGAAAAAATCCATTTTTTAATAAAACTGTGGCGAGTCTAGAACAATATCGCTATTGTTCATCCAGATGGTAGAAAGTCAACCCTCGTCATAGCCTGGGTCAACCCACAAACAGCCATTACAGAAACGTGCCTTGAGTTGTCCAGTGTCTGGTTTTAATCATAAACCGGACAACTCCCCGTACCTTAACATCGTTAAGATATGAACTGTTCTATATCCAATATAGAACCAGAGGCACTGATTTAATTGAACTAGATTCAAATCATGCAGCTGTCTCCAGTGCATGTCAACGAAGTGGAAGAAGGCCGATCAGCGTTACTCAACTTAGGAATACTTCCAATTATGAGTAACCTGAAAGAGAAGCAAGATCTCTTAATCATTACTATCAACTGAATACCATATACAAGTACCTACATCTTCGATCTCTTTGAAGAATCCCGATACTTGCTATACCTGGTTCTCTACTCTATTCAAATACCTATAACTTCTCCAAATTCGGACCCTGTGTTTCCACGAAACACTTGTCTAAAAACTAGAGAAGTCATAAGTAAACCGAATATAGTATGAGGACCACCCCTCTGTCCTGATGGACCCTGGACAACATACAATACTCTGTAAAAGTCCCTTGAGTCTGATAACTCATTCACTGTGTGTCGTAGGTTGAAAACTGTACTTATGGTTAAGAAGAATTACACCGCTGTTTAATGCTCCTTACCTAACCATCCACTGATATAGGTAAATGTCGTAGACATAATTTCAGAAAGGTATATCTCACTCTATGAAAATAGACGTACAGATATATCAATTTGAAATTGGTGCATAACAGCGGATATTCAAAACCAAATATTTGCCGACCGGCAAACAACCCAGGTGATTTCCTCAAATATCACCGATTACAACGAATCCCGATATAATGAGGATAATCACCCAATTCCCAATAACTTACTCCCACTCATCATCTGTAAAACCATACAGATGTGAGAATCGTACCTGGTAAATACATACCCTGGAGTAAGTATCTAATCGGGAAATCAGTTTTCCTTTAACATTACACAGTGAAACTGAAACATTGAAATGTTCCAATGGGGTATCCTGGTATTCCTAGTAATGCCTCTTCCAGATTCACGACTGTAACCGAATAATTCTTTGCCACCTCTCCAAATCCCTTCATATGTCTTTAGTCTTTACCTTCTGCACACCCCTTTAGGCCAAATGGTTTTCTTCCTTCCCTACCGTTCGGCACCAGCCTATGGTTTGGAAGAAGACTATCCAATAAGCATAATGGGTGTACTGTCCCTATCCTAGGAACACTCGCAACACGAGAGAAGGTGAAGATAAAAGACACCTGAATGTACTTTATTCCTATTTCTCCTGAACCAGAATCCATCCCCGAACTGGAACAAGTTCCATTCGAGTTCGTATATAACCATACGATGGAGTATCCAAATAAACTGTGGATCTTCGTAGTGATACGGAGTGCCCTGGAGAAATACAAAGGTGATGTGGGAGTGGTAACAAAATATTTGGTTTGGTCGTGAATATCTGTTGCAATTTACTTTGCCCTCTTACTAATCCCTTGCTTTGTCTGAACTTAATACCTTCTGCACACCATCGTTATGCTAATTGGTTTTCTTCATTCCCTACCGGTCGGCACCAGCCTAAGGTTTGGAAGAAGACAATCCAATTTGCGTAATAGGTGTACTACCCCTAAACCAAGGAGTACTCATAACCTGAGAGAGGGTAAAAGGAAAAGACAACTGAATAATCCTATTCGTTTTCTCCAGAACCTGAAACCATCCTCGAATAAATTCTTTCGAGTTCGTATATAACCATACGATGGTTTTGTCCAATGGAAGTGGACGTTCGTAGTAATACGGGGTGTCCTGGAGAAAAGGGTAAAAGTAGGAGTGGCAATGAGGTCTGCAACTCTGACAATCCAAAAGCCGGTGTTTAAGAAGGTTCGGTCAACTTGGTCACTGAGTCAAAGTCTTAGGGTCGGGTCAATGGTCGCTGCCAAAGAGAGAGAGAAAAGAAACACTCAGCGTGCACTCTAACCTAGATCAGAATGGTTACCAATTTATCTAATCTGGAATCCTCCCACTGTACCTCAAATTCTCCTCCAAACCTGAAAGAAGAATTAGTCGGGGTCACCCGAGGAGTAAACTAACTCATCAGTGGGAATCGGGATCCAACTCTCATCGCATGATAACGTGACGGAATCCGCTCACGTCATCACACTCCAGAAGGTATGCGCATATCTGGCAAGTTTCAGTTCTTTTGAAACTCCCGATGTGATTTCTACCCCATGCTCTTATGACCTTGACTAAGGCCAACAAATCATAAGTCACATGTCAAGTTCTACCCGTCATTGTCCAGGTTGATTTGAACCCACCCGTACAAGCCCTTGACTAAGGCCAACAAGGCTATACGACTGTCCCAAACCAACGCATCTATCTATGCAGCATATGAATACCCAATAGCTACCAAACACTGTGCCTTGACTAAGGCCAACAAACACAGCTTGAATACTATTGACTACCCATATGAAACGACGGAGGGCTACGAATGGTTTCTGGCGAAAACCTTTAACGTAGTGAACTTGATATCGTTGAAGGAACGGATAGCTTTTTAGAAAATATAGTGACGAAAACCTTTACTAAAGAGGTCACTCCCGGTGAAGGGATCTCGGCTCTTTCCCCGTAGAATGGGGTGCAGGATATTCCAACTGAATACCACGGTGCAAAGCAAAAGTAATCGGCTATAGTGAAGTTAATGCCCTGACGCAAACTTCTGTCCAAGGGGTCACTCCCGGTGAAGGGATCTCGGCCCTTGCCTCGTCGACTGAGGAGCAGGATATTCCAAATGAATACCACGATGCAAAACAGAAATGAACGTCCTTGCAATAACAGCTTTTTGAAAAGTGTTCCAACAACATCAGAATAGGTTTGTTTAACTTGCATTGATCCGAATCAATGCAGTCCCATCAATTGATCACACCACAAAGAACGAAAATATACTGACGTACGTATATGCCATCTGCATTCGCCACTGGGTCCCGTCATCACCCGTTAGGTTAGCTAACTAACGGCAGAGCGGGGACTGGACTAGCGCGGATGAAAAACATATACAACATCTACTAATATGTATACCAATATATAGTATTTCGCTCAAGGCGTGAATAAAATGCAACATCACAGAAATGTACAGCATCACAGAACAATACAGATATCTGGGATCCCCGGGTTTCACAGAGCCACTACTGAAACCCGACGTTCCCCTGGTCGTGTGGATAGCCTGTGCAATGAAATCCTAGACCCCTACGGGCGCGGCAAGTCACCCGCCAAAACCTGAAGCGAGGCAGCCCCCTTCAGCGCCGTGAATGGACCACCCAGCACTTCACGGAATCCGGCAACTTGGGCACCCCTCCTGGGTCAACCTGTACCCCCTACGAGTGCGGCGAATAGCCCGCCAATCCTAGAGTGAAGCCCCCTCCGTCTCAATGCCATGAGATGCGGGCTTGTTGCCCTCCAGAACCCGGCTATCCGTGCACCCCTCCGCGGGGCAATCCTAGTACAGAAAGAAAAATATACATATACCGGGTACATCGACCGCAACCAGGTCGTGCCCCAAAAGAATAATACAAACAGGCAGTGACGGCAGTCCACATGTCGGACGCTCGCCCCGCAATAACAAATGTACATAATACAACTACACTGTACTAGCATTGCATCCAGGCTATCCCCACGACCGATCCGCAACATCACAGCAAATACATAGAACATCAACGTGAAAGTCACGTTCGCAAATCCGTCTAACCGGGCTATAGCAGTTAGACCGGATTTACCGATCGAGTGACATTCACGGTCGCAGATATAATGTAAATACTGTGAAAAATGTGTTTAAAAAATTTCCGATTGATCAAACAATTAACAAGTGGGCCCCAAAGAAAACTGTAGCACTCACAGAAACAATTGGCCAAATTTTAATATTCCAAAGCCCATATTTTAAGCCCAGAAGGCCTCTGTAAAAAAATGGTGAAGTGATGTGAATAGTGCGCGGCGGAAGGGCCGCACAAAGGTGGTTTTAGCGGCGGTTCCGCGCTCCAACTGTGGAGTTACTTCATCGAATTTTTACAGAGCTCTTAGATTTTCCAGTACATCAATATTTTACAACCTGAAAAAATTTTTAGAGACTGAAAAATTTCAACAGAAACTGTTGTGGGCAAATACGGGTTTTTGGACATTTTTGATCGATCGGAACTGAAAAACACATTACACAAAGCTAGACTAAGTTAATGGCGAGGCTCTGATACCACTGTAAGTGCACGGCGGCGCCCCGGCCGTCAATCCGACGCCGGAATGCGGAAGCGGTGATAAACTTAAATTTTGCGGACTTTCCAAATCGGCACCACCGCGCACTTTAACCGGATCGTAACCATTAAACTAGTCTAAGCTAACTAGAAGATGGGTTAGAGATATACCGACGATCCAAGTCCTCCGGTCTTCTCGTCATGGTCCCGATCTCCTGCGGAAAAGTCCCGTCTCCTCCTCGTCGCCGGAAGTGCACCACATCGCCTTCTTCGTTTACGGGCTCCCACCTCAATGCCGAGGCAACTCGGGCGCGAAGCTGGCGAATCGACGCGTCCAAGATTTGCTGTAGGAAGTGTAGTGTAGAATCGTAGTCTCTTTTTGGGGTCTTAGAGTTGCCTTTAGATGGAGGGAAGAATGAAACTTTGGAGGCAAATGATGCTATCAATTTTTGCAAGCCAAATGAGATGATAAAAATGCAACACACAAAATCAACCTCTCTCATTTTCTCTCCTCAAGAAGTGGCCGGCCAATCTTGTTGGAATGGTGGAGGGAAAAGCAATTTTATCCATGAAGGGAGGTGATGGTAGGAGAAGAAAAGAGAGTGACCATAAACAAACATACACCATTCTTCACACTATTAAAACCATGCCCACTCAAATCACAAGTCAAAGCAAGTCATGGTGCAAAGAAAAGAAAGCTATCATAATCAATATATATGCAATAAAACCCTCCACAAAGTGTTATTTGCGAACTTGCAAATAACCCCCTCCATCGGAAAAGTCCGGCCGGGAAAGAACAAAGGAAAACCGGCCGGAACGGAATGCAAACTGGCAACTCCAGAAAACTGGTCCCGTAATAAATTACAGGAAAACCCCGATACTGTGCATACACACCCGCATCTGTATTCCGTCCGGATACAAATGCAATGAGACAAAATCTACACTGTACTAAACTAGGACCGGCTTAAACCAAAACCGGCTAGTAATATCTGTTCGATCCTGATCCGTGCAATACCGCACGTATCTGATCGAACCCTGCCATATAACCATACGGCCTATAGTACAAACTGTCCGATCCTGATCCGTGCAATACCGCACGTATCTGATCGGACCCTGCCATATCTCCATACGGCCTCTACAGCGTTTCGCCCGAAACTTGAGTAACTGAAAGTGTGGCGGACTCTAAAGACTCGTCAATACAATGGCTGTGGATTTAACCACTAGCACGTCAGAGGTATAAGCCAATACGTGACGGGCCACCAGCTATTGACTAAAAGGGACGTCGATGAGCGAACTCATCCTGACACCCTACTGAGCCTGTCAGTGACAATATCCGTGCAGTCCGGTCCGTTCGTCTATGAGTATCGCATGGCGGGCCTAGGGGGTTGGTAAAAGTCAGACCCCCAAAAGCGGTACAAGTCGTGTCGGAGTGTAGCCCAGAACACCCTGAGATACTACTGGAATACCTACCAGTAAATCTCCTTGCCTTGGCCAAGGACTTTGTGTAATGGCTCTCCTAGACACAGCACGACCTCACCCCCAATACCGGGAGAGACGAACCCCTGAAGATACGCTCACTGCCTCCATGTGGCTCGGGACTGTACCCAACTAAAACCTGTTTGCACGACTCCTTTGAGCCGTGGTAGGGTAGTAATCAAAGTACAGTGGGAACTCACACGAGACAAATGATGATCCCCAGGTCGATGAACTAACCTGCACACATGTCACCAGGGAACTGCCATCTGACGTCTGGTATATGACCAACTAGCATGTTCCCGGCGAGTCCTGTCCGGTGTACTCATAACCCAATGAGCACCTGTATACATCTTAGGTGATCCAACTGACACCAGTGGCTTGTGAGACCGGCCACCGCCCCTCGTCGGGGTCTCGACTGTATACACTAGTCTACTAATGGAGTATCGATGCCCAGTCTCGAAACTCCCACGACTAGGGACCTTTTAAGGATAAGCTTATAGACCCCCAGCTCCCACTTATATGATCGCCCTCATACTGCTGGTGGTCAAGCAAGAATCCTAGGGGCTCTATCAACGTGTAATAGTGACATGTCAGGTCACTTAAAGCAGTACACGATGATAAAGGTAAACCAGATAGCATACTATCATCTCGAGTAAGACTGTCCCACCGGGATAGGTCCTCCCTCAATCATTACAATCACGTACCTGTGACCTAATAATTGACCCTGAGGGCACTATCTCCAACACTACTACCCGTTTGCACGACTCATTTGAGCTGTGGAGGGTAGTAATCTAAGTACAGTGGGAATACACTCAAGATGAATAGAAATGTCAAGTCAACGGACTAACCTGTACTCATGTCACCGGGGAACTACTAACTGACGATAAGTATAATGCCAACCAGTAGTTCCTGGCAAGTCCATATAGTGTAACTCTGTCACGACCCGAAGGTACGGAACGCGACCGGCACTTAAATTACGAAACGTCTAGAGGCGCATCGTAATCTAAGCAAGCCGAAGCCCAGAAATCTAAAACATTTAAAAGAAGAAGTAAAGAAAAACATGTTTTAAAAACAACATCAAATTTCTCAAAAATTTCGGCATAGTCTCCTATGTAAAAACTGGCCCCAAATGGGTACAAATAAGAATATATACATATTCAATAATAAAAAGGCATCCCCAAGCTGGAGCTAGCTCTACGCCAAATGGCGGAAACAACCACACAATGCACTATAATATACAACGCCGAAGCGCGAGGCTCAAAACTCAAAAGAAAACCAAACCACCAGAAAACCAAAATAGTACAAGCGTGACTCTAAGTTCGAAAGAATAAGCAACTGGTCTACTAAATTATCAAGTAATACAAGTCTGGTTGATGGAGCTTACTAGATACAAATGAAATAATAAAAGTACAACGGCGGTCCTGATACAAGTGAACCAACCTACCGAGCAAATCACCTTGAATGAAATGAAGTGCCAGCAAGCTGCCAAGGAAACCTGTACATCAAAACCTGTAAGAAAATTTAGCAAAACGGGGGTGAGTTGCCAACTCGTGAGTAGAAGACATCTGCGAGTAGAAATCGCATGCACGACGCTCTCCTAAGTCATAATAATATACTTAATATAACACTAGTCATCTAGTAGTGGCAGGGTAATAATCTATGCGTAAGTGCAATGCTCAGTGCTCGTGTCAGTGCCTCAAGTAGTGACATGTCATGTGTATGAGTATGCATGCACCATGAATGTAAAACAATCAACCATAAAACCTGGATATATCTGTATAAGAAATCTGTAACTTTTGTCATAGTAAAATTTGTATGGTAATCTGAAACATTATCAATGAAATCCCTAGAAATCCGTGTCAAGCATCGACACAAAATATGTAAATCTCAAAGTCTAAATACCTCATAGTCTCAATATCTCATAGTCTCAATATCTCGGGCTCCGTCAGTCCGGATCGGCCCATATCATCAAATCTCACGACAACGGTCGGTATCCTCCGGATATCCGCCGCGCCAGACATAACCGGTAGGTAGTCTTCCCATGCCAGACTTATCGTCTACAACTCGATCTTCTTACCCAAGGGTACCATACCGGGCCCACCATGTATCCTAGACGGTTCATCTCCTCGAATCGGGTCTCGAAATCCAACAGAAAACATGAAATCTCATGGTGGACGACACATACATCACGAGAAAACCGCAACTTGTATTTTAAAATGAGAGGGGGAGAGAGAGAGAGAAGTTTTTATATATATTCTTGCGGTTTTCCCCCAAAATCCAGAAATCTCATAGAAATTCAAAATCCCAAAATCATGAGTAAGTAAATAATGAGTATCGGCATAAGCCCCACAATACTGCATGATAACATGAAAATGTGAATGCATGAAGTGTCTAAGTAATAAATGCAATGTCTAAACTAGCACATGGGAGTAATCACACAATATTATATTGATCTAGCCTTTAGCTGATTCTATCAAAAAAAGATAATATGTTCTAAAGTGTACGTGACATAGCAGTTACCGATGATGATGTGTGTGAGCCAGCAAATAAGTATACGTGTAACATGCGCATCATCGGTAATGGTGCTGGTATCCTAACAGGCAGAGTTTCATATTAGCTAAAGAAACATATGTATGAATATGCAATGCGATGAATACAACATGAATATAACGGTGAATGTGTAGTAAACGCACAACTAGAAAATACATACTCATTACGAGTCATACAGTTTGTTGTTTGAAAAAGCACGATTCATTAGTTTTGAAAATAAGTATGACTCGAGCCTAAACTAAGATGTATCTAACCAACTAAGGAACTAACTAAAGATACTAGTCAAAAGGTAAGAAGAATTCTCCTAACGTCTGAGTCGATAACTCAAGTAGTCGGCGATCCAGCCTCAATAGCGTCACGTACATAATACGGCTTTCTCAAGTCAAGAGTGCGGATCAATCATCACATATATACATCATCGTTCGCATAGTATCATCGTCAAACAATATCATGATCAAGGGTACTATACTATAATCGCATACATCCCAATATCATCAAATATATATCATCGTCTGTGTAAATATACATTGTCAAATGATCCACTAAAATATCATGTCATATATCATATCGTGATTAAGTCACATATTACAATCTGGGTCCCATTCTAGAGTCTCGTTCATTCCACTGTCATCAACACATATTATCGTTTATATAAATATATTTTATATAATCTCATTGTCCAACGATCCGCTACTATCATAACACATCTCATGTCATAACTCGATCATATATCCAATAAATCACGACATCAAGCCTAGTCATATCGACTCATCCCCATGTATAATATAACATCCTCATATCACATGTATATATTGTATACACACACACACACACGTTCCTATACACGCGCGCGCGCACACACACACATACACAGACACACATACACCAAGTCAAGTTTATGTGTGTGCGTGTGTGTGTGTGTGTGTCTACCTGAAACCTACGAATTCCCTCCAAGGCAGTCATCCTCTGGTTAAGTCTTTCTAAATCAGTCTAGTCTAACCTAAAGTCTTCAATAGGACCCTACTCACCAAGAATCTAAGGTCACGTCCGACTTCCTAATAACGGTACGTAATATCCCTATTCTACGTTTGCGGGGGTGCTATACGCAATCCACCCGACTTTCCCCGTAGATATACATCTACTCACCTGGTCCTTGTCTGCCGAAGTCGATGCCGCCATCCTTTTCTTCATCGTCCGAAGTCTACGTGAGTGGTACCTATACGCAAACATATATAATATCGTAAACCGAAATCGCGGATAAGAACCAAAATAGCACACGAAACACGCATAGGTTAAAACCTATGACCCGCTCATGCAAAATAACCAAATAACCCCCGATATCGGCGTACAAACGCCGATTGATCAAGAAAAACCCAAACATACAAATCGTAGTTCCAAAACTCACTAATTATAATATAGAATAGGGTTTAAATCATCAAAACCTTAAAATAAATCAAATCAATTTATTTCCGAAAACCTAGAAAGCACTATATTTTCGTTTTAATTCGAAACTTGATGTTTTAACAAAACTAATGGTCATAATATTCACTAAATATCTTAACTAGGTCATATAAACCATTTCTATAATTTATTCTCATCAATTTGTATTAAACCCAAAATTCTAGTTTGCAAAAATATCAAATTTTAACACTTTTTAAAGCAAAATTCACAATTCAACAACTAAGCATGGTTTTGCATGAACTAAAGTATTAAACTAAAATTTAAAATGTTGATAATGTCATATAAACCCTAATTGGATTTTAATCTCAATTATTTAATGAATTTCCAAAAACCCAGTTTGCAAAAACTAGCATAATTAGCATAATTTCCAACTAACAATTTGAAACTAGTAACTAAATTAGCTTTTGCATTCAATTAACATGTTAATCTACTCATTAGAACCATAATCTAATGATAGAAATCTTCACTAGAATTTTATCTCACCAATTTATATTAATTTTAAAAACCTAGTATGCAAAATTATCTAATTTTAACAATTTTGAAGCAACAATTTGCAACTTAACAACTAAACTAAATTTAGCATGTCATAAAGTGTTAAACTACATATTGTAATCATGATCAATTTATAAAAACCCTAACTTAATTTTAAATCCCTCTCTTGAATTTTAAATCTTAACATTAAAACTATAATTAAACTCCTAATTAAATTGATTCAAAGTATTTAACCAATAATTCAACACTAAGGGTTAGGATTTTTATACCTCACAATCTTAAGAGATCAAACTTGAGTTCTTGGTCTTCTAAATTGCTCTCTAACTCCAAGATCCATACTTTCTTGGAAAAAAAATGAAGAGTAGAGATTTAATTAGGAATTAGTGGTGTAGAATTTTGGATTTTTTGTTGAATTTTTGATGAAATTTGATGTGAGAATGAGTTTTGAAAAAAAATAGGGTTGCTTCAAGAAGAGGCTCGGCCACAATGGAGAAGAGGGAGAGAGAGTGAGGTTGTGAATGGGTGGAATTGTGTAGAAACTTCCTTAATTATTACATCATTTAAGTCTTTTCTTAATTACTTTATTTTATTTATTTTTCTAATTTGTTTCAACCTAGAATTTGTTAGTGTTTATGCCCTAGAAGGCCATTACTGTATCATACTAGTTTGTATATTACTTAATGGAAGTTTGGGATATTCACATGTATATAACAGTCTTGCTAAACATGGTAGTATGCTACTTGGTTTCTTCTATCCAAATATGTGAGTATACGTATTGATAGAGCTCTTAGGATCTTGCTTGACTACCGGCGTTGTGATGGCAGTCACACTAGTGGGGGCTGGGTAGTCTACAAGCACATCCTTATTTGGGTCCCTAGTCGTAGGATTATCGAGATAGGGCATCGATACTCCGGAGTAGACTAGTGTGTACGCTTCTCATCCCAGTTGGGGAGATAGTCTGTCCCACAGCCATCAGTACGTCGTACTGGAGATAGTATGCAGGTGCTCGTTGGGTTACGGGTACACCGGACAGGACTCACAGGGAACTGTTGGTTGGTTTTATACCAGTCGTCAGTGAACAGTTTCCAGGTGACATGAGTACAGCATAGTCCGCAGACTTGACACTGCTACTTCGCCTTGAGTGTGTCCCACTGTTCTTAGATTACTACCCTACCACGGCTCAAAGGAGTCGTGTAAACAGGTAGCAGTTGGGTGCAGTCCCGAGCACTTGGAGGCAGTGGCGGTTAGACAGGATTCGTCTCTCCCGGTATTGGGGGTTGATATCGCGCTGTGTCAGAGAGCCATTACGCAAAGTCCCTGGCCAGGGCAAGCGAGATTTGCTGGTAGGTTCCAGTAGTTTCTCAGGGTGTAATGGGCTTCGCTCCGACACGACTTATACCGCTATTAGGGGACTGACGCTTGCCGCCCCCTAGGCCCGATATGCGATAGTCTTAGACGAACGGACCGGACTGTACGGAGATTGTCACATCAGACTCAGTAGGAGTTCGGATGGGTTTTCTCATCGGCCTTCTTATCGACATCTACCTGGGGACCGTTACGTACAGCTAGTGCCGCTTGCGGTCTGTGGTTAAACCCACTGCCAGCGTAGTAGTCGAGTCTCTAGAGTCCCACACAGAGAGTTTCCCTACTCCAGGCGAAACGATATAGAGGTCATATGGTTTTACGACAAGGGTTCGGACGCATACGTGTGTTTACACACGTACGACTTTCGGACAGTTTTTACCAGTCGGCTTTGGTTTAAGCCAGTTACTGGTATCCGGTTATTGGATTTATACAGTCTAAAGTTTTTCCGTATTTTTGCGGAAAGGAGGGGCATTCTCGTAATTGCGCGAGAAGCTTCTAGAAGATGGTGACTAAGGAGGTTTAGGTGGCATATACAATGAATGTGATTAGTGAGTCATATGGATGATTCATCCATGTCATTAATGCATCATAAATGCTTAATGACTCATGGATGTGAATCATCACTAGATATTATCAAGTATGGTTGTTAAATTCATTTCTTTTCTTTTCTTGATAAAAGAAATGCTTGATATATATTATGATAACTCATTTTTCTCACTTCATTATTATCTTCACCTTCTCTCTCCTCAAGCTCTCTCTCTTCAAACCCTAATCCTCCCCTCTCATATGTTGAGTACAAGGATTAGTTAGACTAATTAAACCATAACCCTCACTCTATATCACCCAGCTTCTTTTATTAGCACTTAAAGAAGGTTAGTTGCCTCAAGTTTAGAGGCTAAGCTTGGAGTAAAGCTCTCGGGTGGATCGTCTACTACTTCGAGAAGGCCGAGGAAGAGGAGGAGTTCGCAAAGACGAAGGACACGATTCGTTAGGTATAATCCCTAAACATAGTAGTATAGAACTTCTATGTTTCTTGTTAGTTATCGTTTAGCTTCGATTCGTGCGGTTAGTCGATGTTTAAGCAAAGAACAAGATCGTTTTTCATATTTCCGCCTCCCCGCAAGTCGTGGGGTGTTGTACATCGACTTACAGTAGTATCAGAGCCTCGCTAAACAATAAATAACTTACTTGCAAATTTGTAGGAATTTCGAACGGAAAAAACAAAACCGGAAAACCCCGAAATCACAAGTTTCTGTTGAATTTTAAATGAAGTCCTAAAATTTTTCAGGGAGGTTCAGAAAGCTTAAAAAGACAGTATAAGAACACCCAAGAAATTTGGGCCCCTGAATCGACTAAAGAGCCGCGGAACCGCGGCGGATCGCACCGATCCGCCGCGCTTCCGCCGCCGAGTTGGCGATTCAGGAACCCAAATTTCCTGTGTTGCTTCTCTGTGATATTTGGTATTTTCTGGAATATTTTACTTTTGCTCAGGTTTCAGATTTACAGAGAAGTATTGGAGCAAAATTAAAAGTGTTTAATCGATCGAAATTATACAGTATTTGCTTGGTGGATTATATCTGTGTTTGTATAATGTGTTCGTAAACTTCCCCTAACTGCTAGTATGTCGGTTGGCAGGGGGTTGTACATTTCTGTAATGGTTTTTACTGTTTGTGGATATGAACTGTGTTGGACTGTTGTGATGTATAGCCGGGGTTATGTGATGGGTTATTATTTAATTCATTTGATGTAAATGTAATTTGTTGTAATATTATTTTGCGGGGCACATCCAGGTTGCGGTTGTAGCCACCATTGTATTATTTCATTTTACTGTTTTTTGCTCCTAGGACAGACCCAAGGTGGGGTGCACAAACTGCCGGGCGGGTAGTTTGCCGTACCCGTTGGGGTCTTGGGTGGGGTAATGGCTATTCATCACAACTGTGTAATCCGTCTTTTGTTGCAGGCTCAAAACAAACACGGATTGCTTGCAAATCCAATAAAGTTCATCTGTGATCTGGAATGCCTATTATTGTGTCTGACGAATGTACAATATCTATATATAATAGCTATTTAGATGTCACTTATGTTTTACACCCGCACTAGCCCAGCCCCCGCTTTGTCGTTAGTTAAGTAACCTAATGGGTGATGACGGGACCCCGTGGCGAATGCGGATGGCATAAGAGGACGTTGTATTTTCGTTGTTTTCTGCAATGATAGGTTAATGATGGGACGCATTATTTATAATGCAAAGAAAATAAACCAAAAGTTAATCATTGGAACAATTTAAAAGAAACCACTCGGTTAATTTTAAAAACAGATATTTTTAAATGCGGAGCTTTAACCACTCCTTTTAAAAGCTATCAGGTTCCTTCGGTTATATCAAGTTCACTACGTTCACGGTTTCGCCAAAACCAGTCGTAGCCCTCCGTCATTTCTTATGGATAGTCAGTAGTATTCAAGCTATGTTTGTTGGCTTTCGTCAAGGCATAGTGTTTGGTAGCTACTGGGTATTCATTTGTTGCATAGATAGATGTGTTGGTTTGGGACAGTCGCATTACCTTGTTGGCTTACGTCAAGGGTATATACGGGTGGGTTCAAATTAACAAGATAATGATGGGCAGAACTTGACATGTGACTTATGATTTGTTGGCTTACGTCAAGGTCATAAGAGCATGGGGCAAAAACCTATATCGGGAATTTCTAAAGAAACTGAAATTTGCAAAGAGATGCACACCATTTGGAGTTTGATGAATGTTGGTAGGATTCCTTCAACATTATCATACGATGATATTTGGATCCAGATCCTACTGTGAGTATATGCTACTTATCAGGAGATTCGTCACATAACGATCAATGCTATAAACCAAGTAGGTGTCAAGAAAGGTGTCAGCGGGGTTACGCCTCCAGAGAAAAGAGGTTATTTAATTAAGGAACTTCGCGAAAGCGTTGGAAAACCTCCCTCGAAGTATCGACACTAGCCTGGCTGAACGGTTAAGCAAGTATTGTACAGTGAGAATAGTCCTGGCTAATTCTTCTTTTATGGTTTGAGGAAGGATTCGAGAAACAGTGGGAGCCATCCAGTTTAGATAAACTAAAAACCACTCTAAACTTGCAAGAGCATCATGCTAAAGAGTTTTCTTCTCTCTCTCCTAATTGCAGCGACCCTGAAAATGACTGGACTTAAGTTACTTTTAGAGAAAAACATACTGACAGGGCCAAACTATAAAGATTGGCTGCGGAATGTCAAAATGGCTTTGACCTATGACAAATTGGGGTACGTCCTCACCGCTACGGCACCTGCTGTCCCTGGTCCCAAATCCAGCAGTGCGGATAAGGAAATCCGCAAAACCTGGGATTTAGATTGCGCGAAAGCCAAGTGCATCGTGCTTGCCTCAATGAACAATGAACATCAGAGGAGGCACGAGGAAATGAACCTAGATGGCATATTTCTCCATACAAAGGAACTTTATGGAGAGCAATCTCGTATAGCAAGATACGAGACCTCTAAGAACTTGTTTCGAGCGAGGTTGGCTGTCGGGTCATTGGTAGGAGAACATGTCCTAAAGATGATCGGCTATATTGAAGAGCTCGCAGACCTTGGGACGACTTTGGATAATGAGCTCTATACAAACCTTATTCTCCAGTCCCTTCCTCACACCTACGCCCAGTTTATCCTGAACTTCAACCTTCAAAGAAAAGAAGTTGAACTTCCGGAACTCCTGAACATGTTAAGGAGTGCAGAGGGCACCTTGCAGAAAACAAGGGAAACACCCGCTATGTTTGTTAGCGGTGCATCTTCTTCCGGGTCCAAGGCTAGGGCCAAAGGAAGGAAGAAAAAGGCCGCCACCAAACCTAGAGGCGGTGTTAGTAAGGTGGGAGGGAAGGGAAAGAAAAAGTTTGCGGTACCGGTAGTTGGCCAGGATGAGTGCTTCCATTGTCACAGGAAAGGGCACTGGAAGAAGGATTGCAAGGCATGGAACGCCAAGAACCAGGAACCGAAGCAAGCTGTGGCTTCGACTTCAGGTGTGTTTGTAATTGAGAATTGTCTGTCGATCAACTCTACTTCCTGGGTATTGGATACCGGATCAGGATCTCATATTTGCAATTCATTGCAGGCACTGAGAAACCGTAGAGTGCTGAAGGAAGGTGATATGACCCTAAAGGTTGCTAACGGAGCTAGCGTGGGAGCTGCGTCCGTCGGGGATTATCATCTAGGATTGACGAGTGGACACATTTTGGTTTTACATAACTGTTTTTTTGTACCAAGCTTAACGTGTAATATCATATCAGTTTCCTTGTTATCAAATAAAGGTTATGATTTCACGTTTGTAAGAGATGTTGTTAACATCCACCTTAATCATGGTTTGATTGGGTCCGGTACACTAAATAACGGTATATATGTTTTAAACCAACTCCAAATTTTCAATGTCCAGAACACACTTAAAAGAAAGTCTCCAGATTTAAATAAAGTTTTCTTATGGCATTGTAGACTGGGTCACATCAATAAAAGAAGGTTGACTAAGTTGCATAGAGAAGGATATTTGGACTCGTTCGAATATCAAACTTATGACACTTGTCAATCTTGTCTCAAAGGAAAGATGACAAAGACTCCATTTACTGGACAAGGAGTAAGAGCGAGCGAGCTCTTAGGACTCATACACAGCGATATATGCGGTCCAATGTCTACACATGCAAGAGGTGTTTTTTCCTATTTCATTACTTTCACGGATGATTACTCAAGGTACGGATTCATTTATCTGATGAAACATAAATCCGAGGCCTTTGAGAAATTCCAAGAGTATAAGAATGAAGTAGAAAACCAAACCGGCAAAAGTATCAAGACACTTAGATCTGATCGAGGTGGTGAATACTTGAGTGCCGAGTTCCTAGGTTACCTAAAAGAGAAAGGAATTCTCTCTCAGCTTACTCCTCCATACACTCCACAGCATAACGGTGTATCGGAGAGACGGAATCGAACCCTATTGGATATGGTACGATCCATGATGAGTAATGCTGAGTTACCACGATCTTTCTGGGGTTATGCGCTAGAATCAGCGGCATATCTTTTGAACAGAGTTCCGACCAAAACTGTGCCTACCACACCATATCAGATGTGGAGTGGGAAGAA
The DNA here is from genome assembly GCA_030015575.1 of Agapanthus africanus. Lineage (NCBI taxonomy): Eukaryota > Viridiplantae > Streptophyta > Magnoliopsida > Asparagales > Amaryllidaceae > Agapanthus > Agapanthus africanus. The sequence goes on from JASDDO010000029.1 coordinate 311,657,182, forward strand.
ACCCTATCTTCAGTACCTGAAGACATGGGGATGTCCAGCTTTTGTAAAAAAGCAGCATCCGGACAAGCTCGAGGCACGCTCAGTAGAGTGTAAGTTTGTAGGATATCCAAAGAACTCTATGGGATATTGTTTCTATTACGCAGAGGAACAAAAGGTTTTTGTTTCTCGTCATGCACGCTTCTTGGAAACTGAATTTTTAGAAAATCAGAAGAGTGGGAGCGAAATAGAACTGGAAGAAATTCCAGAACCACAAGCTGATACTAAAAGTTTGGTAGAACCGGTAGTTCAAGAAGAACAGGACATTCCCGCACCCCTCCGCAGGAGTAGTAGGCCGTCTCATCCGCCTGAGAGATACTACGGTTTTCTCATAGATGGGGATAGAGAGGATTGCATCATAGATGATGATGAACCTACTGACTTCCAGCAGGCCATCCAGAGCGGCGACTCGGTACGATGGCTAGATGCAATGCGGACCGAAATGGAGTCCATGTACACCAACAAAGTATGGACTTTGGACTTTGCTCCAGATGGGGTAAAACCCATAGGATGCAAATGGATCTTCAAGAAAAAGATTGGTATAGATGGACAGGTGGAAACCTGTAAGGCTAGACTTGTTGCAAAGGGTTTTCGTCAAAGACTTGCTTTGGACTATGACGAAACTTTTTCTTCAGTGGCTATGCTCAAATCCATTCGGGTCCTTCTTGCTATTGCTGCCTTCCATGATTATGAAATCTGGAAGATGGACGTAAAGACGGCTTTTCTGAATGGAAATTTAGAAGAGTGCGTCTATATGGATCAGCCAGAGGGTTTCAATCAGAGTGGGAGCAGCGGGAAAGTATGCAAGCTGCTTAAGTCCATTTATGGACTAAAGCAGGCATCGCGGAGTTGGAACATCTGTTTTGATGAGACAGTCAAAGAATATGACTTTATCAAAAATCCAGATGAACCGTGCATATATAGTAAAGTTGTAGCCAGAAGTATCGTATTCCTCGTCTTGTACGTGGATGACATTCTATTAATAGGAAATGACATTCCTATGCTACAATCTGTCAAAGGATTCTTGTCACACAGGTTCTCCATGAAAGACCTGGGTGATGCCTCTTACATTCTGGGGATCCGGATCTATCGTGATAGATCCAAGAGGATGTTGGGACTTTCGCAGTCCAGGTATATCGACACTGTACTGAAAAGATTCAGTATGGAAGATTCTAAGCGTGGTAATCTACCGGCTTGTCACGGAATCACCCTCTCCAAAGAGATGTCTCCCAAGACTGATTTGGAAAGGGAACGCATGTCTATTATACCCTACGCTTCTGCGGTAGGCTCTATAATGTATGCGATGTTGTGCACCAGACCAGATGTAGCTTACGCACTGAGCGTGGTAAGCCGGTATCAGTCAGACCCAGGGGAGAAGCACTGGATAGCAGTAAAGAACATTCTCAAGTACCTGAGAAGGACTAAGGAGATGTTCTTGGTTTACGGCGGAAAAGACCTCAGGTTGGAGGCCTTTGCTGATTCCGGCTTTCAGAGTGATAAGGACGATTCCAAGTCCATGTCGGGTTATGTCTTTACCCTCAATGGAGGGGCGGTGTGCTGGAAGAGCTCCAAGCAGGAAACCGTTGCTGACTCAACGATGGAAGCGGAGTATATAGCTGCTTGCGATGCCACAAAAGAAGCAGTCTGGATGAAGAAGTTCCTAACAGAACTTCAGGTGGTTCCTACCATAGTTGATCCAATACCTCTGTATTGCGACAACAACGGAGCTATAGCTTTAGCAAAGGAACCAAGGTCCCATCAGAAGTCCAGACACATCTTAAGGCGGTATCACCTGATCAGGGAGATCATTGATCGTCAGGAGATCGAGGTTCGGAGAGTTGCTTCTGAAGAGAACATTGCTGATCCATTCACAAAGGCCATACCTCAGATTCAGTTCGAGAGGCTACTCGAGATCATCGGTCTTCGATACGCCAGTACATGGCCCTAGTGCAAGTGGGAGATTGTTAGTGTTTATGCCTTAGAAGGCCATTACTGTATCATACTAGTTTGTATATTACTTAATGGAAGCTTGGGATATTCACATGTATATAACAGTCTTGCTAAACATGGTAGTATGCTACTTGGTTTCTTCTATCTTAATATGTGAGTATACGTATTGATAGAGCTCTTAGGATCTTGCTTGACTACCGGCGTTGTGATGGCAGTCACACTAGTGGGGGCTGGGTAGTCTACAAGCACATCCTTATTTGGGTCCCTAGTCGTAGGATTATCGAGACAGGGCATCGATACTCCGGAGTAGACTAGTGTGTACGCTTCTCATCCCAGTTGGGGAGATGGTCTGTCCCATAGCCATCAGTACGTCGTACTGGAGATAGTATGCAGGTGCTCGTTGGGTTACGGGTACACCGGACAGGACTCACAGGGAACTGTTGGTTGGTTTTATACCAGTCGTCAGTGAACAGTTCCCAGGTGACATGAGTACAGCATAGTCCGCAGACTTGACACTGCTACTTCGCCTTGAGTGTGTCCCACTGTTCTTAGATTACTACCCTACCACGGCTCAAAGGAGTCGTGCAAACAGGTAGCAGTTGGGTGCAGTCCCGAGCACTTGGAGGCAGTGGCGGTTAGACAGGATTCGTCTCTCCCGGTATTGGGGGTTGATATCGCGCTGTGTTAGAGAGCCATTACGCAAAGTCCCTGGCCAGGGCAAGCGAGATTTGCTGGTAGGTTCCAGTAGTTTCTCAGGGTGTAATGGGCTTCGCTCCGACACGACTTATACCGCTATTAGGGGACTGACGCTTGCCGCCCCCTAGGCCCGATATGCGATAGTCTTAGACGAATGGACCGGACTGTACGGAGATTGTCACATCAGACTCAGTAGGAGTTCGGATGGGTTTCCTCATCGGCCTTCTTATCGACATCTACCTGGAGACCGTTACGTACAGCTAGTGCCGCTTGCGGTCTGTGGTTAAACCCACTGCCAGCGTAGTAGTCGAGTCTCTAGAGTCCCACACAGAGAGTTTCCCTACTCCAGGCGAAACGATATAGAGGTCGTATGGTTTTACGATAAGAGTTCGGACGCATACGTGTTTTTACGCACGTACGACTTTCGGACAGTTTTTACCAGTCGGCTTTGGTTTAAGCCAGTTACTGGTATCCGGTTATTGGATTTATACAGTCTAAAGTTTTTCCGTATTTTTGCGGAAAGGAGGGGCATTCTCGTAATTGCGCAAGAAGCTTCTGGAAGATGGTGACTAAGGAGGTTTAGGTGGCATATACAATGAATGTGATTAGTGAGTCATATGGATGATTCATCCATGTCATTAATGCATCATAAATGCTTAATGACTCATGGATGTGAATCATCACTAGATATTATCAAGCATGGTTGTTAAATTCATTTCTTTTCTTTTCTTTTCTTGATAAAAGAAATGCTTGATATATATTATGATAACTCATTCTTCTCACTTCATTATTATCTTCACCTTCTCTCTCCTCAAGCTCTCTCTCTTCAAACCCTAATCCTCCCCTCTCATGTGTTGAGTATAAGGATTAGTTAGACTAATTAAACCATAACCCTCACTCTATATCACCTAGCTTCTTTGATTAGCACTTAAAGAAGGTTAGTTGCCTCAAGTTTAGAGGCTAAGCTTGGAGTAAAGCTCTCGGGTGGATCGTCTACTACTTCGAGAAGGCCGAGGAGGAGGAGGAGTTCGCAAAGACGAAGGACACGATTCGTTAGGTATAATCCCTAAACATAGTAGTATAGAACTTCTATGTTTCTTGTTAGTTATCGTTTAGCTTCGATTCGTGCGGTTAGTCGATGTTTAAGCAAAGAACAAGATCGTTTTTCATATTTCCGCCTCCCCGCAAGTCGTGGGGTGTTGTACATCGACTTACAGAATTCTCTAAAATCTTAAAGACAAAACAAGAAGAGAAGAGAATGCAACAATCTTAATTCTAATATGTCATGGTTCACTTTGTAAAATTAACCCATTTCTGATTTATAATTTGCACTAATTTAATGTATAATTAAAAGCTTATGTAAATATTGAAAATTAATTAATTACGGAAAATATTTTAGTATACTAATAATTTATAAGTGACTAAATAAATACTAAATACTAGTAATTATATAGTTAAAATAGGCATATTTGAATCTGTATTGAAAACTAATTATAGTTACGTTTTATGGAAAATACGGTTTGTTTTACCGATTATCAGAAAATTCACCTAAACGATTTTATTTATTTAATTATTTATTTATTTATTTTTAAAATGTTACAATCTTCCTCCCTTAAAGAAATTCGGTTCCTGAATTTAAATTAAAACTCCCCCCAAATACTAAAACATTTAGCAAAACACTCAAATCGTCGGGTCTGCGAAATCGTCAATACATAACTAAAAATCAACTCCGTCAAGCATAACGCAATCATCGGAGTTATAGTGAAAATACAATGTCAAAGTCCAATACGAAAACCAACATGAAATACATCAAAACTATAACTTGTATATAGTGCGCATCGTAGTAAAATCGTCCAAACATCTGAATAGAGAAGCATGCAAAAACACCTAGGTACTGGTCTCAGGATAGCCCTGCTCGATTATTAAACTAAAGTAAATATCATAAAAACGTACTGCTTAAGATGAAATCAGCCTCAAATACAGCATACAAAAACACCACGTGCGTCCGGTGCGCACGAAAATCGAAACCAAATACAGAAGCCACGAATATGCACAGAAACAAAACTGAGTGCAACGGGTGTGCACCAAAAACATCTGTCAAGTGCGGGATGCACGACAACAATATCAGGTGCATCTAGTCTACACAAATCCCGATTTAGTGCATCTGGTGTGCACAAAATTGCATCAAGTGCGCCAAGTGTGCGCAAGAATCTCAATCGAGTGCATATGGTGCACGAAAACATATACCGAATATCAAAATCGAAATCACAGTACGAAAAGTGCATGAAAACTATGCCGAAGCATACGTCAAAATCATGTGCAACCCATATGCACGAAATCAAATCAATATCTCCAAATGTATAAAACCAAATCGAGTGCACCGGGTATGCACAAAACAACATCAATACAACTGATGTATGATACACGAATAGAGTGTAATGAATGTACACATAAGAAATACCAATCATAAAACGAAATCATCAAAATACCAGAATCCAAACAACGGAAATGTGATATTCGAATCACCAATTACAAATTGTAACACTGACGTTGATGTGCTCCTCTTCTCTCTGGTGTCGACTGATTCAGACTCGTCTCCTCATAGCTGTGCTGACTGCGCTACAAACAGCTATGCTCATATCTAGAGTCTCCCATGTAATCTATCCCTTCACCTGATATTCGAACTACGTTAAACTTTTTGATCGATTCATCAAAGTCCCATAATTCCCCGAGAGCTCAACACTCAAGTACAATTTAAAAATATCCAGTACATGCCCCAGCATCTGCGGACCAGCCGTAGAAGGGCAAACCCAAGCCTCACTAATGGCACCGCGGAACTGCCGTAAACCCTAAGGTTCAAAGGCGTTCTCATGGTCATTATGTCGAGTTAGGGTTTCATTCTTCTAGAGGGTTCATAGAAATAGCTGCATGTTCTTCCGAATACCTTAAACTTGGAAAAATGGGTTTCTGACATTCGTTCGAACCTTTTAACTTCGTCTGGACGACATGTGAATACCCTTCGTCCGCACGCTAAACAATGCTTCAATCCTCAAGAATAGACGATACCCTAACGGTCATCGCATTCGAGCCGCATCTCCCTCTGCCCGTGCGACCGTGGTAACAGAAACCACCATCCAACATTGACGAAGATAGATCATAGGAACGAATAGAATATGATGCAAAGAAATGTACATTCTAAGGTTTCCTAAGCAGAGTAGCGTATCGCAAGTATGCCGCGGATCATACCCACGGTACGTCACTCTACCTAAGTCACCTACTCCATCAACCAAGGTCAATCTAGACTCGGACAAAGGTTAAACCTAGCGCTCTGATACCAACTTTGTCACGACCCGAAGGTACGGAACGTGACAGGCACTTAAATTACGAAACGTCTAGAGGCGTATCTTAATCTAAGCAAGTCGAAGCCCAGAAATCTAAACCATTTAAAAGAAGAAGTAAAGGAAAACATGTTTTAAAAAAAATATCAAATTTCTAAAAAATTTCGGCAGAGTCTCCTTTGTAAAAACTGGACCCAAACGGGTACAAATAAGAATATATACATATGCAATAATAAAAAGGCACCCCCAAGCGGGAGCTAGCTCTACGCCAAATGGCTGAAACAACTACACAATGCACTATAATATACAACGCCGAAGGGCGAGGCTCAAAACTCAAAAGAAAACCAAACAACCAGAAAACCATAATAGTACAAGCGCGACTCTAAGTTCGAAGGAATAAGCAACTGGTCTACTAAATTATCAAGTAATACAAGTCTGGTTGATGGAGCTTACTAGATAGAAATGAAATAATAAAAGTACAACGGCGGTCCTGATACAAGTGAACCAACCTACCGAGCAAATCACCCTAAATGAAATGAAGTGTCAGCAAGCTGCCAAGGAAACCTGTACATCAAAACCTGTAAGAAAATTTGGCAAAACGGGGGTGAGTTGCCAACTCGTAAGTAGAAAACATCTGCGAATAGAAATCGCATGCACGACGCTCTCCTAGGTCATAATAATATACTTAATATAATACTAGTCATCTAGTAGTGGCAGGGTAATAATCTATGCGTAAGTGCAATACTCAATGCTCGTGTCAGTGCCTCAAGTAGTGACATGTCATGTGTATGAGTATGCATGCACCATAAATGTAAAACAATCAACCATGAAACCTGGATATATCTGTATAAGAAATCTGTAACTTTTGTCATAGTAAAATTTGTATGGTAATCCGAAACATCATCAATGAAATCCATGGAAATCCGTGTCAAGTATCGACATAAAACATGTAAATCTCAAAGTCTCAATATCTCATAATCTCAATATCTCAGGCTCCGTCAGTCCGGATCGGCCCATATCATCAAATCTCACGACAACGGTCGGTATCCTCCGGATATCCGCCGCGCCAGACATAACCGGTAGGTAGTCTTCCCATGCCAGACTTATCGTCTACAACTCGATCTTCTTGCCCAAGGGTACCATACCGGGCCCACCATGTATCCTAGACGGTTCATCTCCTTGAATCGGGTCTCGAAATCCAACAGAAAACATGAAATCTCATGGTGGACGACACATACATCACGAGAAAACCGCAACTTGTATATTAAAATGAGAGGGGGAGAGAGAGAGAAGTTTTTATATATATTCTTGCGGTTTCCCCCAAAATCCAGAAATCTCATAGAAATCCAAAATCCCAAAATCATGAGTAAGTAAATAATGAGTATCGGCATAAGCCCTACAATACTGCATGATAACATGAAAATGTAAATGCATGAAGTGTCTAAGTAATAAATGCAATGTCTAAATTAGCACATGGGAGTAATCACACAATATTATATTGATCTAGCCTTTAGCTGATTCTATCAATAAAAGATAATATGTTCTAAAGTGTACGTGACATGGCAATTACCGATGATGATGTGTGTGAGCCGGTAAATAAGTGTACGTGTAACCTGCACATCATCGGTAATGGTGCTGGTGTCCTAACAGGCAGAGTTTCATATTAGCTAAAGAAACATATGTATGAATATGCAATGCGATGAATACCATATGAATATAACGGTGAATGTGTAGTAAACACACAACTAGAAAATACATACTCATTACGAGTCATACAGTTTGTTGTTTGAAAAAGCATGATTCATTAGTTTTGAAAATAAGTATGACTCGAGCCTAAACTAAGATGTACCTAACCAACTAAGGAACTAACTAAAGATATTAGTCGAAAGGTAAGAAGAATTCTCCTAACGTCTGAGTCGATAACTCAAGTAGTCGGCGATCCAGCCTCAATAGCGTCACGTACATAATAAGGCTTCCTCAAGTCAAGAGTGCGGATCAATCATCACATATATACATCATCGTTCGCATAGTATCATCGTCAAACAATATCATGATCAAGGGTACTATACTATAATCGCATACATCCCAATATCATCAAACATATATCATCGTCTGTGTAAATATACATTGTCAAATGATCCACTAAAATATCATGTCATATATCATATCGTGATTAAGTCACATATTACAATCTGGGTCCCATTCTAGAGTCTCGTTCATTCCACTGTCATCAACACATATTATTGTTTATATAAATATATTTTATGTAATCTCATTGTCCAACGATCCGCTACTATCATAACACATCTCAGGTCATAACTCGATCATATATCCAATAAATCACGGCATCAAGCCTAGTCATATCGATTCATCCACATGTATCATATAACCTCCTCATATCACATGTATATGTTGTGTGTATGTGTGTGTGTGTGTGTGTGTCTACACACATTCCTACACACACACACACACACACATACACCAAGTCAAGTTTATGTGTGTGCGCGTGTGTGCGTGTCTACCTGAAATCTACGAATTCCCTCCAAGGCAGTCATCCTTTGGTTAAGTCTTTCTAAATCAGTCTAGTCCAACCTAAAGTTTTCAATAGGACCCTACTCGCCAAGAATCTAAGGTCACGTCCGACTTCCTAATAACAGTACGTAATATCCCTATTCTACGTTTGCGGGGGTGTTATACGCCATCCACCCGACTTCCCCCGTAGATATACATCTACTCACCTAGTCCTTGTCTGCCGAAGTCGATGCCTCCATCCTCTTCTTCATCGTTCGAAGTCCACGTATGGGGTACCTATACGCAAACATATATAATATCGAAAACCGAAATCGCGGATAAGAACCAAAACATCATACGAAACACGCATAGGTTAAAACCTATGACCCGCTCATGCAAAATAACCAAATAACCCCCGACAACGGCGTACAAACGCCGATTGATCGAAAAAAACCCAAACATATAAATCGTAGTCCCAAAACTCACTAATTATAATATATAATAGGGTTTAAATCATCAAAACCTTAAAATAAATCAAATCAATTTATTTCTGAAAACCTAGAAAGCACTAAATTTTCGTTTTAATTCGAAACTTGATGCTTTAACAAAACTAATAGCCATAATATTCACTAAATATGTTAACCAGGTCATATAAACCATTTCTATAATTTATTCTCATTAATTTGTATTAAACCCAAAATTCTAGTTTGCAAAAATATCAAATTTTAACAATTTTTAAAGCAAAATTCACAATGCAACAACTAAGCTTGGTTTTCCATGAATTAAAGTAGTAAACTACAATTTAAAATGTTAATAATGTCATAAAAACCCTAATTGGATTTTAATTTCAATTATTTAATGAATTTCCAAAAACCTAGTTTGCAAAAACTAGCATAATTAACATAATTTCCAACTAACAATTTGAAACTAGATTAAATTTTGCATTCAATTAACATGTTAATCTACTCATTAGAACCATAATCTAATGATAGAAACCCTCACTAGAATTTTATCTTACCAATTTATTTTAATTTTAAAAACCTAGTATGCAAAATTATCTAATGATAACAATTTTGAAGCAACAATTTGCAACTTAACAACTAAACTAAATTATGCATGTCATAAAGTGTTAAACTACATATTGTAATCATGATCAATTTATAAAAACCCTAAATTAATTTTAAATCCCTCTCTTGAATTTTAAATCATAACATTAAAACCATAATTAAATTCCTAATTAAGTTGATTCAAAGTATTTAACCAATAATTAAACACAAAGGATTAGGATTTTTATACCTCACAATCTTAAGAGATCAAACTTGAGGTCTCGGTCTTCTAAATTGCTCTCTACATCCAAGATCCATGCTTGCTTGGAAAAAGAATGAAGGGTAGAGATTTAATTAGGAATTAGTGGTGTAGAATTTTGGATTTTTTGTTGAATTTTTGATGAAATTTGATGTGAGAATGAGTTTTGAAAAAAAAAATAAGGTAGCTTCAAGAAGAGGCTCGGCCACAATGGAGAAGAGGGAGAGAGAGTGTGGTTGTGAATGGGTAGAATTGTGTAGAAACTTCCTTAATTATTACATCATTTAAGTCTTTTCTTAATTACTTTATTTTATTTATTTTTCTAATTTGTTTCAACCTAGAATTCTCTAGAATCTTAAAGACAAAACAAGAAGAGAAGAGAATGCAACAATCTTAATTCTAATATGTCATGGTTCACTTTGTAAAATTAACCCATTTCTAATTTATAATTTGCACTAATTTAATGTATAATTAAAAGCTTATGTAAATATTGAAAATTAATTAATTACGGAAAATATTTTAGTAAACTAATAATTTTTAAGTGACTAAATAAATACCAAATACTAGTAATTACATAGTTAAAATAGGCGTACTTGAATCTGTATTGAAAAATAATTATAGTTAAGTTTTATGGAAAATACGGTTTGTTTTACTGATTATCAGAAAATTCACCTAAAGGATTTTATTTAATTAATTAATTATTTATTTATTTTTAAAACGTTACAAACTCTTAACCCAATGAGCACCTGTATACTATTTTTGGTACCGTATACCAATGGCTGTGGAACAGGCCACCTCCCCTGACGGGGTTAAGAAACGTATCCATCAGTCCATTCTAGAGTATCGATGCCCAGTCTTGATAATCCTACGACTATGGACATGTTTAAGGATGTGCTTATAGACTATCCGGCCCCCACTAGTGTGACTGCCATCACAACGCTCATAGTCAAACAAAAATCCTAAGAGCTCTATCAACATGTATTAGCGATATGTTAAAAGAAACATATACATATGTTAAGATAGACTCAAACCAGATAGCATACAATTATGTTGAGCAAGACTGTTATTATATCTGCATATATCCCCAGCTTTCAAAATATAATATACAATCTAATACTATACAATAATGGCCTTTAGGGCATATATCACTAACAATTTCTGCATACGCTCATGCTTCGATCATTTACGATGTATATTACGTTTATACGTTTAGTTTTACTTGACCTTGTACTGGGACACGCGCACCATTACCGATAATTTACATGTTGCACGTGCACATACTCGTATGCTCACACACACATCATCGTTAATTGCCATGCCACATACACAATAGAACTCGCTATGCTACCGTATCATACTATAACCTGTTAGCATGTTAGATTCTATTAGTACTTTCTTTACGTTGCTATATGACACGCTTATATGAACACACTTTCCATGCATTACAGTATTGTTCTATGCATATACATATTATTCCATTATTGCCATATTCTTATGAGATTCTGTTTTCATGAGATTTCTGGATTTGAGAAACCACAGATATCATTTAAAAACTTATGAATGTTTTAAAAACGCGGTTTTCTTTTGATATGGTATTTCAACGTCCACCATGAGATTTCTCAGTTCTGAGCTATGATTGCTACCCGATTCTAGGAGTGAGGAGCCACCGTCTGTGGGTACATGGTGGACCCGGTACGGAACCCAGGGACAAGAAGATCGTATAGAAAGACGTTGAGCCTGGCTGGGAACACTACCTACCGGTGATAGTATTGGACTCAGCGGATATTGACCGGAGTGATATGAGGACCGATCTGATGAGACGGTGCCTGAGATATGAGGGTCGATGCGAAAAGATGGCGCCTGAAATATGAAGATTTACGTGTCGATGCTGGACACGATATTTATGATTATTTTGAGTGTCGATACTGGACACTCAGGGTTTTATGATGATTTCGAGTGTCGTTTATGGACACTCCTCGGATGATACACACACACATGATATGGATGACATGATATCACATATTGATACATGCATGATATTATACTTATATATACATATATACACGTTCACCTTCGATACCACACGGTATGATATTATTATTATTACAGTATGACCTTGGTAGATCGTTATGCATTCGATTTCTACCTGATAATATCTTTTAGTCACGAGTTGGCAACTCATCCCTGTTGTGCCATAATTTTCTTATAGGACCGACCGCTCGGATCAGTAGTGTCTTGCTGGCACATTTTTCTTTTGGTTGATTTGCTTGGTAGGTGGGTTATAGTCCAGATTGTAACCACCATTATATATTTTATTCATTGTAATCTAGTTAAAAGCTCCATCAATCAGACTATGTATATTTGTGGACTTAGAGACCGGTTGTATATTCTTTAGACTTAGAGTCGAGACTTGTATATTATTTGGATATAGTTGATCTGATGATGTTTTGGTATTTCTTTACTTTTTTTCTGAGTTGGTCTTCATCTTGGGCGTTGAATATACTTATTTGCGTGGTTGTGATTCCGCCGATTGGCGATGAGCTAGCTCTCGCTTGGGGATGCCAATACTATTATTGTTTATGTACTAGTTTGATCAAAATTTACAAAGGAGGTCCTGCCCAAATTTCAAATGACGAAAATGTTTTCAAACTGTAGTATGTAATCCACTTGTATTTCTATAAACTTTATTTATACTTTAAAAGAGAAACTTGATTTCATTTCTACCATTTTTTCAAAACTTCACATCCACTATTTTCTTAAAAAGGTTTAGATTCCTGGTTTTTGGCTTACTTGGGTTACGGCGGGGTCCAGTAGACTTCACGTGATTCAAGTGCCAGTCACACGCCATATCCAGGTCATGACAAAGTTGGTATCAGAATGTTAGGTTTATCATTTTTTTGAGTTTAGGTTTGACTATGATAGGTCTAGGACGTATATTTCGGAACCTAGGCTTGACCTTACGAAACTTAGACTTGACTGAGGGGGTATTAGACCCGAACTTTTGTTGCATAGGTTGATCTTGGTTGATGGAGTAGGTAACTCAAGTAGAGTAACGTACCGTGCGTATGTTCCATGGCATACTTACGATATGATGCTCCGCTTAAGTAACCTTAAGATGTACATATCTTGAGATCCGTTATTCTATTCGTTCTTGTGATATATCCTCATCGATGTTTTTTTGTGGTTCCTTTCACCATGGCTACACGAGCTGAGAGGACTGTAGTTAGAGATGCGATCAGAGCGAGTTCGTCGGGTATGAAGACTGATCAGGGTGTTATTCCGGTGACACAGGAACATATTGATTTCTCGTTTATGCTAGGATTTCTCATTTGAGACGAGTGTTCTGGATCTGCACGAGGTGGTCGGGCCATTGCTTGAGGCCAGTCAGATTGAGAGGACTGTTGACGTACAATCTACTCCGAAGATCGTTGTGTTGTCTATCGTGTAGACATATGTACCAACCATTGTTCAGATTGACGAGATATCTCTTCCAGCGTTCACGAAATTGAAGCCATATGAGTTTACAGGCAGAGATGCGAAAGATGACCCTTAATCATTTCTGGAGAGGATGACTAGGATATTTCATTCATTTGGATGCCCCGATGTGAGATCGGTTGAGTTAGCTAGCTTCAGTTGAAGGGTTTTGCTCAGACATGAAGTGAGTCGATCGAGAGAGGACGAGCAGTGCGTATTCCTCCGATGGCTTGGACGAGTTCCCGAGGATGTATTTAGCCAGATTTATTCCATAGAGTGTTGGAAATACCGACTTCGCAGTTTCGAGTCTTTGTGTAAGACTCCGGATATGACTGTAACCGAGGATGAATTGCAGTTTATGCAGCTATCAAGATACGATTCCATTTAGGACGATAATGAAGAAAAGTGGATTAAGTGATTCGTGCAAGATCTCAATGAGTCGTTCCTCTCTGTTGATGCCAAAGATTTGATACGTTACAGAGACGTTGGATACGGCCACATTTCCAAAGGAAAGTCGTGATGAGATTGCAACTATTCCGGAACAGAAACAGATTAATTTAAGAGTGCCAGCTTCTGGGCAGTTCGACAGAGATGATATCGGAAGAGGCTGTGGCAAGTTCTTTCTAGGATATTATAGAGATAGAGGTTTGGACCCACGATCGTTTATATAGAATGTATTCAGAGAGTCAGAGGCCACCATCATTGACATGCTACGTTGCGAGTGGCCAGGTTACTTGGCCAGGAGATGTTCATAGAGGCGTCAGAGAAGGACTGTTTTCATCGCTATTCCTTACCAGGCTGTCGAGTCGGGAGGTCATGGAATTGGTGATCCAGAGAGAAAAAGGACTGATCTGTCATATTTACCGCTCATTTGTACGGTCATTTTCCTTATTATTGTTAATTACTAAAATGTGTTATTTGTAAATTAAGAACATATGCGGGTTTATTTGTAAAAAATTATTGTCATATGTTTCTTAATTTATAATTAATATAATTAGGGAATATATGGATATCATATTTAAATAAAATATCCATGAGATTATTTATTATTAAAATATGCATATCATATCAAATAATCTTAACCAATATTATTAAGATATCATATCAATTAATTGGTTGGAATATTATTTCAAATAAAACAAATGCTACTAATAATTTAATTTGAGATATTGTGCAGATATTATAATAAATCAGTTCAGGTCTGAAATATGAGTAGAAGATCCACATCAAATCGAATTACCAAACCAAATCTGCCGAATGTTAGGAGCAAATTGAAGAATCTCGAAACGACAGAGAATAAGAGATATTTTCAGAATATTTTTATCAAAAAGATCTCCAAATATCGAGAGAAGAAGGCATGAAGATTCTGGAGACACAACCCCATCAGAAGGTGGCGGATCCGCGGCCATAGGCGATAAAGGGCGGCGGTTTCGCGGTTCATTGGTGGCCGTCGGATGAGAAAATTTATGGACTTGATCGTCTTTGCACACACTTCAAGATGGCGTCTAGGGTTTCAATTTTCAAAGCCTATAAAAGGATCGAGAGCAATTATCTATCGATTTATCTATCAACCGATCACCGATCAAGCAATCTAGAGAAAATTAGGGTTGTAATTTACCTTTTCAGTGAGCAGCTTCTATAATGCAATAAGGTTATTCAATAAAAGGTAGATTATTTTTTATCTTGTCTCATTACTTTCAGCATTTTAATTTCTGCATTTACTTTCCGCAATTTTAATTTTTGTTTAACTTATGGGTTCCGTATTCTTCCACCTTTCTTTTATTTCGTTGATCTCCATGATCGAGTAAATTCTCGCTAATTAGGGTTTGTAGGATAGGGAAGTATAACGGATGAACAAAATCATTAACTTTTTTGTAAGGTTTAATTTTTATAAATTTTAGCAAAATGAATATTAACTCTCTTATCGGGCGTGTTATCAATTCATGATAGTTACGATCACGATTTGAGATTCGTTAATATTTGCTTTGTTGAGGGCTTGAGATAAATAGGGATCAATGGAAGGATAAGGGTAAGTATAGGGAAACCCTAATTCCCTCCAAGAACCCTAATCCACATTCATCGCTATTTCTTTAGTATTAAATAATTAAAAGATAAAAAGAATTATTTTTGAAACTCCATCCATTAACTACTAAATTCTATAAACCCTACAAGCTCTTCCCTTATAAACTTTTCAAATCTTTTTAGTATAAAACAATAAAAATCTCACATTTCTTCTATTAACTTGTTTAAAACAAGAAAAGTAGTTTACCATTTCCTTATGGACGACCCGTACTCATTATCGGCTAGCTATTGCGATACTGTTATTGATTGTGGTAATTAGAACACTCAAAGACACACTTTTTCGAATCAATCAAATAACGCATTTGCCGGGGAGACGATCGTAATATTTTTCTTATTATTCGGGTTGATTTCTAATATAAAACCAGAAAAATAAAAATAAAAAGAGAACAAAAAACCGTATTTAGTGTTTTTAACGATTCTTGTGCGTGTTTTGCAAGAAATCTGGAACAATTGGAGTGAACTAATAGAAATTCAGAGACTTTTAAATTGGACCAGAGGAGTATTGGAGTGTTGTGAAAAAGTTTGGAGAAGAGACTCCATCAGACGGTGGCGGAACCGCAGCCAAAAGGGGTGTTTGGCGAGTAAACCGCGACCATCAAGGGAGTTAAACCCCCAAATATTTCTGGTATTATCCTATCGTCTTCCTCTCTCCTCTAAACCTCCAATAAACTATTTTTACCTGCAGAATTATTTGCAAATAACGCTGCTAAAAATCTTTTTGCATGTTTTAGATTTTGGTTTGTTTTGCATATTTAAAACGGATATTAAGAGGCAAGAAATCCAAATTCAGATTAGGTGGGGATTTTATCACCCTTCTTAGGCCCCCAAAAATCATAAATGAGCATACACATCATCCTACATTAATAAAAAATATCTAGACTAAGTCTCTAAAGACAGTCATGCTCAATTAGGACAAAGGAGGGTCGTGGGTAATGTGTTGCTTATCCGCATTTCTCTTGTGCTGTTTAAGGCAAGTGTGACTAAATAAAGTGATTTACTTAATTAGGCCTGCTATTTTGGTGATTCGTATAGCGGATACCTCCCACTTACCTAGCACTTACCTGGCTGCAAGATTGATAAGGAGGTGATAGAGAATTTATCCTTCAGCTTGTTCTTTGGAAGTCTAAGAGCAGTCTAGTGATTTAACCTAGGTGACCTTAGCTCTAGGGACTGATTAAGCATTTTGTGATTGGCCGAATCAAGTTTTATGTCCGTCACTCTTGTCAAAACAAAGTCTTCTTAAAATCGTTCTCACACGTCATCACACACTGCCACGTGCACTAAACCCGCTTAGTGCATGATCAGCTAGATACGGGATTCTAATGCCCGTTTAGTCCACGTTTTTGTTGTCGACTCCGATGTCGATGTATATGCACGGCAACAAGGTTTCGGGAGGCATCGTCCATGCCATTTTCAAAATTTTGTTATGCTAAAGAACTCTAACCTATGATGTTTAACTAGAGAATCATACGAAACATATTGTAAACTACGTTACAAGTAAGTGAACTAGGAATACAACCTTTGTAGACCGGTCCTTCACTTCAATAGCTCCGTGTAGTAGTCCCTTCGCTCCAAGTAGAGATATTCCGGACTCTAGCATGGCTTCACAAGGTGAAAAGTACGAGCTTGCGCGAAGTCTTCGAGACCGAAGATGATCTACTTCGAGGAGATACTAACCCAAGCTACTACTTCACTAATGAGAGATTAGTGAAGCTAACACCCTATACTAAAGTGCTAATCTAGTAGAGGATGATGAAGTAGGATTTTTGCTCACTTTAGAATTCTTTTTCTCACTATTATTTCTCACTTGCACAAAAGCTAGAGAGCTCTTGAGCTTGAAGAAGAAGATGAAGAGAGATAATGTTGTGAGAGTGAATGGCAACCATGGGTGAGAAAATATCTAATATTACTCATGTAGAGACTTAATCATGAGTTTAGATAATGGTTGGGTTAACAAATATCTAGTGTAAGACAAAACTAGTGGACTAAGTCAATGGATCTCAATGCTTCATGAAGCTTCATGCCATGTGGCAAATTTCCAACTAATAATTGAATTACTATAAATAAATAAACCCTACATTATCTTTATCATGGTGTAAGTCTCATACACCCATGTTGCATGTATCATCAACCATGACAAAAAAAATGTACAATAATATATATCACACATATATTATATGCATACACAAGTGAGAAAAGAAATGTTTAAGTGAGCTAATATTAGTTAATGTAATCTAGTATATCACATATACAATTATATATTAAATTATCAAATCAACACTTGATTTAATAATCCGGCTATATCACATACAACCGACTAATATAATCTGTATCAACTTATCGAATCGACACTTGATTCGATAACCCGACTATATCACATATAACCGACCGATACGAATAAATCGCGAGAATAAAATACGGTATCACATACTCGTATTAATCTCGATCCTGCACATATCACATATGTGCTCCTACCTCGTTTTGCCTGGGCCAGTGAAATCTTTGTGTAGGACTCTAAAGACTCGTCAATACGCCGGCAGTAGGTGATGATCACATCAAACACCCATAAGCCGTCAGCGGTACTAGCTGGACGTAACGGCTATCCGGGTATTGAGCGATCTGAAGATCAACAAGCAAGACTGCTCTTTCTCCTGCAAAAGCCTGTCAGTAACACTACTGTACAGTCCGCTCTCTTCGTCTGAGATGTCGCATATCAAGTGTAGGGGTGGTAAACGTCAGACCCCAATAACTCGATAAGTCATGCCGATACGAGGCTCATAACGGGTCGAGAAACCACTGATAACACTAACCAGTAAATCTCCAAATCAGCCCTGGCCAGGGACTTCCAGTTATAGCCAATCGAGCACAGCATGACATCTACCCCCAAAACCGGGAGAGACGAAATCCCCTCCTATCGCTCATTGCCTCCATGTGACTCGGGACTGTACCAAAAAACCACCGTTTTGCATGTCCTCTTGAACGTGGTAAGGTGGAAATCAAAGCACAGCGGGAATCACACAAGACTCTATGACGATCTTGGGTCTACAGACTAACCTGTACCAGTGTCACCAGAGAACTGCTATCTGACGTCAGGTATAATACCATCTAGGAGTTCTCGGTGAGTTCGTCCAGTGTAACCAGTTTCCACTGAGCACCCGTATACCATCTCTGATGTCAAACACTAATGGATATAGGATCATCCATCACCCATCTCATGGGTCGAGAAGCGTATACGCTAGTCTACTCTGGTATATCGATGCCCTGTCTCGATACACCCACGACTAGGAACATTAAAGGATGAACTTATGGACTATCATGGCCCCACTAGTATGATCTGCATCATAATCCTGGTAGTCAAGTACACATCCTAAGGGCTTTACCAACATGTAACCATGAAACAGTATCAAGAGACAAGTATACATGTTAAGATAAAGAGCAACCAGATAGCATACTATCATGTCGAGCAAGTAAGTCCTCTCTATATATGTCCAAGTATCCACTATAATATACATCACATGTACAATAATGGCCTCTAGGGCATACATATAACTAACAATCTCCTACTTTCACTAGGGCCAGCTGTTGTAGTATCTCATACCCAACATCCCGAAGAGTCTCTCAAACTGTATCTAGGGAACGACCTTCGTGAGTGGATCCGTTGTGTTGTCCTTCGTGTCAACTCTCCTGACCTCAATCTCTCGGCGATCAACTATCTCCAAAGGACCTGGGTTCGCTGATAGGACCTGGGTTCCTTAGCCAAAACCACCGCTTAATTGTTATCACAATACAAAGGTATTGGATCCTCAATGGATGGAACCACTCCAAGTCCAGTTATGAACTTCTTCATCCAGACGGCCTCTTTGGCAGCATCGTTAGCAGCGATGTATTCAGCCTCCATCGTCCAGTCTGCCATGATTTCCTGTTTGGAACTCTTCCAACAAACCGCCCCTCCATTGAGGGTAAAGAAAAATCCCGAGACCGACTTAGAGTCGTCCTTATCACTCTGGAAGCTCGAATCGGTAAAGGACTCCACTTGGAGTTCTCTGTTACCATACACCAAGAGCATCTCTTTAGTCCTTCTTAAGTACTTGAGAATGCTCTTCACAGCTGTCCAGTGACTCTTTCCTAGATCTTCTTGATACCTACTCACTACACTTAGTGAGTATGCTACATCGGGTCTGATACATAGCATCGCATACATGATAGAGCCTACTGCCGAAGCATAGGGTATCCCTTGCATGCGAGCTCTCTCCAAATCAGTCTTGGGAGACATCTTTTTGGAGAGAGTGAGTCCTGAGATCGTGGGTAAAAACCCACGCTTGGATTCTTCCATACTAAATCTCTTTAGTATGGTGTTAATGTACCTAGATTGGGAAAATCCCAGTATCTATTTAGATCTATCTCTATAGATCTTAATTCCCAAGATGTAAGAGGTATCACCTAGATCTTTCATTGAGAATCTTTGAGATAAGATGAGCTTGACCGAGTGCAGCATAGGAATGTCATTTCCTATCAAGAGTATGTCATCCACGTACAATACGAGGAAGATAACCTTACTCTCTGCCACCTTCTTGTATATACAAGGTTCATCTACGTTTTTGACGAAGTCAAACTCTTTGACTACGACATAAAAACAGATGTTCCAACTCCGCGATACCTGCTTCAACCCGTAGATGGATTTAAATAGCTTGCACACCTTCCCGCTGCTCCCAGTGTCCACGAAGCCCTCTGGCTGAGTCATGTACACGCTCTCTTCTAAATCACCATTTAGAAAGGCGGTCTTAACATCCATTTGCCAAATTTCATAGTCATGGTATGCAGCTATGGCAAGTAGGATCCGGATGGACTTAAGCATAGCCACTGGAGAAAAGGTTTTATCATAGTCCACACCTGGTCGTTGACGAAAACCTTTTGCAACAAGTCTAGCTTTGAAAGTCTCAACTTTTCCATCTACACCAAGTTTCTTCTTAAAGATCCATTTGCTCCCGATGGGTTTTACCTCTTCAGGAGCAACTTCCAAAGTCCATACTTTGTTGGTGTACATGGATTCCATCTCAGATCGCATTGCATCCAGCTATTTCACAGAGTCCCCACTCATGATAGCCTGCTCGAAACTAGTTGGGTCATCATCTTCCATGATGCAATCCTCGCTCCCACCGTCTATGAGAAAACCATAGTATCTCTCAGATGGATGAGGAACCCTACTAGATTGACGGAGAGGCTGAGGTTCGTTGGGAGCTATCGAATCCTCTGGTTCCACTAAATCATCAGTTGCAGTTTGTGCTGCTGGAACTTCTTCCAGCTCTACCTCTTTACCATTAATTTCTTTTACAAGAAATTCCTTTTCTAAAAAGGTGGCGTATTGAGAAACAAACACTTTTTGCTCCTCAGCGTGGTAGAAAATATATCCTTGTGAATTCTTTGGATATCCCACAAACTTGCAAAGAACTGACCGTGCCTCGAGTTTGTCCGGATTTTTCCTTTTGACATAGGCCGGACAACCCCATATCTTAACTCGTTTAAAATATGGTCTCTTCCCATTCCATATCTCATATGGTGTGGTAGGTACAGATTTAGATGGAACTTGATTCAATAGGTATGCTGCTGTCTCAAGCGCATAACCCCAAAAGGAAATAGGCAACTCAGCAGTGCTCATCATAGAGCGCACCATATCCAATAGGGTGCGATTCCTTCGTTCCAATACACCGTTGTGCTGTGGTGTATACGGAGGAGTAAGCTGAGAGAGAATCCCATTATCTTTTAAATAGTCCAGGAACTCATTGCTCAAGTATTCTCCTCCTCGATCAGATCGAAGGATTTTAATTTTTTTACCCGTTTGGTTCTCGACTTCATGTTTATATTCTTTGAATTTCTTAAAAGTTTCAGACTTCTGTTTCAATAGGAACACCTGTCCGAATCCTGAGAGATCGTCAGTGAATGTAATGAAGTATGAGGAACCATTCCTGGCATGTGTAGACATAGGACCGCATACATCACTATGTATCAGTCCCAAGAGTTCTGTAACTCTTTCTCCGTGTCCAGTAAACGGAGTTTTTGTCATCTTACCTTTGAGACATGACTGGCAAGTGTCATAAGATGAAAATTCGAATGAATTCAAATATCCATCCTTATGTAACTTAGATAGTCGTGTCGCATTGATATGACCTAGTCTATAATGCCACAAGAAGGATTCGTTCATTTCTGAACTCTTCCTCTTGTGTGTGTTTTGTATGTTAAGAACTGTGGTTTGATTTAGAACGTATATGCTATTAATCAACAAGCCCAGCCTGATCCAATCAACATTTGATTCAGGAAGATGTTTATAATATTATCCTGCACTACAAAATTATATCCTTCTTTATTTAATAAAGAAACTGATATAAGATTGCATATCAGGATCGGTATGTAATAGCATTCATTCAGAATCAATGTATTACCATTTGGTAATACAAGGTGATATTCGCTAACTGTTTCGGCTGCAACATTTGCACCATTTCCTACTCTTACGGAATGATCACCCATTCCCAGTTCTCTACCTTTCCTTAGCCCATGTAACATATTACATATGTGAGATCCCGATCCGGTATCTAATACCCAGGATGTAGAGTGAACTGAGAAATAGTTCTCGATAACAAACACACCCGAAGAAGATGCATCGACATACTTATTCTTCGTTTAGGCGGCCTGGGAATCCGGATATTCCCCTATTTTCTGTTCAGTCTTATAACAATTATAAGAAAGAATGGAACCAACGTTCCTCTGCTCAGCATAACAAGCGGGTTCAGTCAATACATCCATATTATTATCTTGATTAAGGCCTGACATGGTCGCTACCTGGAGAGAGAGAGAGAAGAAAACACTTTAGCGTATACTCTTGCAAGATTAGATTGGTTTTTATCTTATCTAATCAGGATGGCTCCCACTGTTTTTATCAAATCTTCCTTCAAACCCTAAAAGGTAAGACTAGCCGGGATTAATTACACCTTACAAGTTCGCCAATCTTTAAGCCAGGCCAGTGTTGGTACTTTGAAGGAGGTTCCCCGTACTTTCGCACGGACCTAATTAAAATAAACATCGTTTTCCCAGGGGCGTAACCCCGTTAACACCTTTCTAGACACCTACGTGATCGGCTAATTGTCATGTGTAAAAATCTCCCAGGAGTAACTCTTACTTGCAGTGGGTATCGAAATCCAACTATTTCATAGAAGGTATGCAATCTCGTTGCAAATTTCAACACTTGAAATTCCTGATAATGATTTTGCCCCTAGCAACTTATGACCTTAACATAGTCAACAAATCATAAGTGCTAGCCAAATTCAACCCGTCATTTCCTATTGAATTAAACCCACCCGTATGACCCTTAACATAGTCAACAAAGTCGTACGACTACCCTAATCCAATCGCATCTCATGCTTTAGTAGATAAGCACTAATCAGCTACCGCACACTACGCCTTAACATAGTCAACAAACGTAGCACGAATACTAAGTAGTACTTATCTGAAATGACGGAGGACTACGCAGGTTTTTAAGAAAACCATGAACGTAATGAACTTGATATCGTTGTAGAATCGAGTGATTTTTGAAAAGGAGTGTTTTTGAGGCTTTTTACTAGTTTTGCTAAAGAGGTCACTCCCGGTGAAGGGATCTCGGCTCTTTCCTTATCGAATATGGTGCAGGATATTTCACAAATATCACTATGCAAAGCAAAAACTATAGAAGCAATCAAAAACAAAACCGAGTGAGTTATTGTATCTGCTAGTTTCTATAAAGAGGTCACTCCCGGCGAAGGGATCTCGGCTCATTCCTTATCGAATAAGGTGCTGGATATTCTACAAGGAATACCGCTATGCAAAGCAAAAACTAGAGCTACCCTTTTTGAAAATTTGATTCTACAACATCTTTTAGGTTTCTTTTCTTTCATTAATCTCATTAATGAAGTCCCATCAATTAATGCTTCCTAAATATCACAGAAAATGAAACGAAAATATAACGTACGCTTATGCCATCCGCATTCGCTACAATGTCCCGTTATGCACCGTTAGGTTACTTAACTAACGGCATACCGGGACCGGACTAGCGCGGGTGCAAAACATAAGCAACGTCTATTATATATCTCATATATAATATATAGCCATTCGTCTCAGAATCTACAATGATCACATCATAGAATATCAGCAGCAGAAGATAACACATGAAATATTAGATATATTAGGATGTCCGTGTTTTATTTTGAGCCTGTATAAAACACGGATTCCACGGTCACGATGAATAGCCAAACCCACATCCTTAGACCCCTACGAGAGCGGCAAGCAATCCTACCAATTCTAGAGTTAGGAGATCCGGACTCGACTCCTCGAGTTGGTCTCCCACTGGACTCTAGAAGCCGGTTACTTGTGCTCCCCTCCTTGGGTCTATCCTAATACGGAAAAGTAAATAATATACAACAATGGTGACATCATCCTCAATCTGGAAGTGCCCCAATAAAAGAATATTACATACAATGAGTTTTACATGAATGAAAATAAAAACTCTCATCTCACATAAAACCCCCGGCTATTCAAAACACGACGATCCAATATAACATATCACAGCAACACATAACATCACATGTCATTAACGTAAGTAAATATGCGTATCCTAATTGTCGTTGACATATAGCAACGAAACCGGCGATACACCACATATTACACTTACGGTCGCAGAAAAGAAAAATGTCAAACTACAACATTTGGAATCCACAATCACCTTAGACATCATAAACCCGAAATATCTCATACTTCGGATTTCATGCCTAACTATATGAATTCCACATATTGTATCACATTCCACAAATAGCTAGACGATATTAAATATTCCGATCGAATCAACAAACATCAAAAATTACCCAAAAATCTCAACACTTGAGCGTAGTTTAAAAATATTCAGCACATGCCACAGTACCAATGGACCAACCGTAGATGGGCCAACCCTTACCTCACTTATGGCACCGCAGAACTACCGTAAATCCTAGGGTTTGGCGGCGGTTCTTACGGTCATAGAATCGAGTTAGGGTTTCGTTCTTCTAGAGGGTCCATTGCATTACTTGCATGATGTTTAAATGTTCTTTAACTCGGAAAAAATCCAACTCTTGGAAAATTTTCCGGCGAGGGTTAAAATGGGTATTTGATATCCGTTCGAAATTTTTAACACCGTCTAAAATAACCGAAACAAACATTAGAATTACGAATACGAAACAGTCCGAGTTGTCCATGCAGAAAATTAACATCACATGCAATTTTAGCAAAATCAAACAACACCTGAAACCCTAAAACCCAGAGACTGGAACACCGTGAAAATTTGATGCCCAAAATCCAAAATCCACCCGAGGTGGCCAGTTTTAAACCCATTGTGGCCAGTTTTAATAAGGTCAAATGGCCTCGAATTTTTTGGGTGTTTATGTCATATCACATATAAAATTCTGCAGTTGTTTAAAAAATTTTTAGAGACTTTTTTAAAATCGACAGAGACCAAGTTTAGGGTTTCAAGTTTCGGATTGATTTCGGTTTCGTAATTTAACAAAATCCGTCTAATTCTCTTGTTAGGCTCTGATACCACTGTAGGGTTCCTATGCACGACAGCAAGATTTCGGGAGTTATCGTCCATACCATTTTCAAAATTTTGTTATACTAAAAAACTCTAACCTAGGATGTTTAACTAGAGAATCATACGAAACATATTGTAAACTACTTTACAAGTAAGTGAACTAGGAATACTACCTTTGTTGACCGGTCCTTCACTTCAATAGCTCCGTGTAGTAGTCCCTTCGCTCCAACTAGAGATATTCCGGACTCTAGCATGGCTTCACAAGGTAAAAGGTACGAGCTTGCGCGAAGTCTTCGAGGCTAAAGATGATCTACGTCGAGGAGACACTAACCCAAACTACTACTTCACTAATGAGAGATTAGTGAATCTAACACCCTATACTAAAGTGCTAATCTAGTAGATGATAATGAAGTAAGATTTTTGCTCATTTTATAATTCTTTTTCTCACTATTATTTCTCACTTGCACAAAAGCTAGAGAGCTCTTGAGCTTGAAGAAGAAGATGAAGAGAGATAATGTTGTGAGAGTGAATGGCAACCATGGGTGAGAAAATATCTAATATTACTCATGTAGAGACTTAACCATGAGTTTAGATAATGGTTGGGTTAACAAATATCTAGTGTAAGACAAAACTAGTGGACTAAGTCAATGGATCTCAATGCTTCATGAAGCTTCATGCCATGTAACAAATTTCCAACTAATAATTGAATTACTATAAAGAAATAAACCCTACATTATCTTTATCATGGTGTAAATCTCATACACCCATGTTGCATGTATCATCAACCATGAAAAAAAATGTACAATAATATATATCACATATATATTATATGCGCACACAAGTGAGAAAAGAAATGTTTAAGTGAGCTAATATTAGTTAATGTAAGTATATCACATATACAATTATACATTAAATTATTAAATCAACACTTGATTTAATAATCCGGCTATATCACATACAACCGACTAATATAATCTGTATCAACTTATCGAATCAACACTTGATTCGATAACCCGGCTATATCACATATAACCGACCGATACGAATAAATCGCGAGAATAAAATATGGTATCACATATTCGTATTAATCTCGGTCCCGCACATATCACATATGTGCTCCTCCTCGTTTTGCATGTGCCAGTGAAATCTCTGTGTAGGACTCTAAATACTCGTCAATACACCGGCAGTAGGTGATGATCACATCAAGCACCCACAAGCCGTCAGCGGTACTAGCTGGACGTAACGGCTACCCGGGTATTGAGCGATTAGAAGATCAACAAGAAAGCCTGCTCTTTTTCCTGCAAAAGCCTGTCAGTAACACTACCGTACAGTCCGGTCTCTTCGTCTGAGATGTCGCATATCAAGTTTAGGGGTGGTAAACATCAGACCCCAATAACTCGATAAGTCATGCCGATACGAGGCTCATAACGGGTCGAGAAACTACTGATAACATTTACCAGTAAATCTCCAAATCAGTCCTGGCCAGGGACTTTCAGTTATAGCCATTTGAACACAGCACGACATCTACCCCTAATACCGGGAGAGACGAAATCCCCTCATATCGCTCATTTCCTCCATGTGACTCGGGACTGTACCAAAAAACCACCATTTTGCACATCCTCTTGAACGTGGTAAGGTGGAAAACAAAGCATAGTGGGAATCAAACAAGACTCTATGACGATCTCGGGTCTACAGACTAACCTGTACCAGTGTCACCAGAGAACTGCTATCTGACGTCAGGTATAATACCATCTAGGAGTTCTCGGCGAGTTCATCCAGTGTACCCAGTCTCCACTGAGCACCCGTATACCATCTCTGATGTCAAATACCAATGGATATGGGATCATCCATCGCCCATCTCATGTGTCGAGAAGCGTATACGCTAGTCTACTCTGGTATATTGATGCCCTATCTCGATACACCCACGGCTAGGAACATTAAAAGATGAACTTATGGACTACCATGGCCCCACTAGTATGATTTGCATCATAATCCTGGTAGTCAAGTACACATCCTAAAGGCTTTACCAACATGTAACCATGAGAGACAGTATCAAGAGATAAGTATACATGTTAAGATAAAGAGCAACCAGATAGCATACTATCATGTCGAGCAAGAAAGTCCTCTCTATATATGTCCAAGCATCCATTATAATATACATCACATGTACAATAATGGCCTATTTACATATAACTAACAGTTGACACTTCTTCACCTTCTTTTTCTCCTCCACTTACTACATCTCCCGAAATGGACGGACCTCCACCAGGTTTTAACAACACCACATTGCCACCATCAGTAGGTGCGCAAATTCAGAATCACCTATCACTCTCCAAGACCGATGCTACCTCACACACGGACCTCTTCCTACGTGTCCGCCTCTTCCACCAGCTAATGGGGATAACTTCGAAATTAAACCCCACTTCATCAACTTGTTGCCAAAATTTCATGGGCTTGAGTCTAAGGATGCTTACGTTTTTTTAACCAAATTTCAAAACGTATTTGCAATGATGAGCACCACCCAACTTTCAGGGGATGCTATGCGATTATGTATTCTCCCTTTTACCTTGTGTGATCTCGCAGAGAAGTGGCTTTATGGCACCTCCTCACATTCTATCACCAATTGGGATGAATTTGTTAAAACATTTCTTACGAAATTTTATCTTAATCATAAGACTGTCCGTATTAAGAGCGAGATTAAGCAGTTTGCCCAACTTTCCAACGAACCCTTTTGGAAATGTTTGGAAAGGTTTAAAGATCTCCTTGTCAAATGCCCTCATCATGGATTCTAAAAATGGAAAATTTTCCAAATTATGTATGAGGGTGTTAATCCAGCAACAAAACAAATGCTAGAAACCATTTGTCAATGTCATTTCATGTCACAATCTGACGAGAAAGCATGGCAATTTCTTGAAGATCTCGCCGAAAAAACACTACAGTGGGGGAGCATAAGACCAACAACATCATCTTCTTCTTCTTCATCTAGGGCAGGTATTCATCAGCTCGATGCTTCCATCGCAATGAAAGCCGAAATGGCCGCGATGCAAAAGAACTTGAAGCTATTGAAAGAAAATTCTCTTCAGCCTCCCTAAACCAAGTTTCGCACCCCAAAACTGTGTGTGGTTGCTGTTATGATTCGTCACATTTAACTAAAGAATTTCCTTTGAATCCTCTGTCTCAAGGTCAAGGACAAACTAATGCTGCCTTTTAGCAACGACCTAGTAACGATCCTTATTCATCCACATATAACCAGGGATGGAAGAATCATCCTAATTTTGCTTGGAACCAAAACCAAACTCAAAATCAGTTCCAAAGTCAAAATAACTACCAAAGGCTTCCTCCACAGTAACAAAAACCACCACAACAAATTCAGCAACCCTTTCAACCGTAATCATTCCAAAATCCGGCCAACAACTTTGTCCCTTATAACAATTCTTTCCAACCACAAAATCATGTTCCTCCTGCTGATACTGATAAAATCTCTGCACTCGAAAGAAGCTTAAAAGCGTTTATTAAAAAATCCGCGCAAACGTCGGCTAATTTAACTTCTTCTATCCAAATGTTAGTGCAACACACTGGTTCCCGCGGTGAAAGCATCAAATCTATTGAAGCACAATTTGCACAGTGAAAGAGAGAAAGGGAAACTTCCATCTCAACCTCTACCAAATCCCGGCCACCCACAAAACGCTAACACTATTCTTAACCAAAAAAATCATAATGTGAGTGCTGTAATTACGTTGAGATCGGGAAGAATGCTGAACAACCATGTTGGAGAACAAGTTGAAGACTCCGATGACACAACGGCTCCTACATCTACTTCTACTTTTTCTAATCAAACATCTTCTTCTGAGCCCATTCTCCGTTCTCCACTAGGCCCGAATTCTCAGTCCACTTCCTTGAATGAATTACCATCTCAGACCACCCCAAATCCAATTTTGGGATCCATTCCATCCCCACAAACTTTTCCCTATGTGTTGGACCCAACCGCTGTTAATAAAGCTCCTTTTCTAAACCAGTTGAGGCCTAACAAACCAAGTCCACAGATGGAGAAGATTGTGGAAATGTTTAAGCAAGTTAACATTAATAATCTTTTCTTAGATGCTATCCAACAAGTTCTATCTTATGCAAAAATTCTTAAGTACTTGTGCACTAAGTGTTGGGTTATGCAAGCGCCCTGGCCATCAAACCGTGGCCGATTGCGGAACAAAATTTTCAAAACTGGCGCTAGAACAATCCGAAATACGGATCGACTATAAACCCTAAAGCTAGCAAACTATAAAAAAGGAGTGAGAATGGTTATACCAAATGATCCGTGTCCTTCGGTCTTTAACCATCATCCCAAACTCTTAGAGGCCTCCATGATCAAGCTTGATCTCCGGTCTCCCTTCATCGAAGATGATCCACCTGAGGATTTGTATTCCGAGCTCCTACCTCAATAGCCGAGGTAACTAGGGTACCTAGTTCGCTAAAATAGATAGACTAGAAGATGTAGAGTGTAGCGATGGATTTATTTGTCTCATAATACCCCAGGTTTCTCAACACATGAGACTTGAAGGGTGGAGGTAGAAGAGGAATCTTGAGGATACGAGTGTGAGGAAACTCAAGAAAAATGGCTAAGTGTTTTGTGTTGTGAGCAATAATGAAGCATCCAATAAATATCTTAAGTCTCCAAAATATCTTAAGTCTCCAAAATATCTCACAACAAAAAAAAAATCAAGCATGCTTGAATAGTAACCATGTGTCACTACAAACCCATGCTATAATAAATGCACACAACACCTCATTAACCATTTAATCCTAAATGGTTAAAACTAAATGAAGTGGCATCTTCTAGAAGCAACTTGTAATAAATTACAACAATACCCCTCATCCGTATATACATACCTGTATCCATATTCCGACAAAATACGAATACAATGAGATAAAAATAATTCAACAATATAATACTAGAATCCGGCTTAAACCAATCCCCACTAGTATTATCCGTCCGAATCATGATACGTGCACAAGTGCACGTATATGATCGAACCCTACCGCAAAACCATACGGCTTCTAAATCGTTTCGCTCGAAGCAGGAAAACCCTCTATGTAGGACTCTAAAGACTCGTCAATATGCCGGCAGTGGGTTTAACCACAAGTACGTCAGCGGCACTAGCTGTATATAACGGCTATCCAAGTATTGAGCGAAAGGGAGGCCGACGAGCAAACTCATCTGATCCCCTACCGAGCCTGTTCGTGATAGTATCCGTACAGTCCGGTCTGTTCGTCTAAGAGTATCGCATATCGAGTCTAGAAGGGTGGATAAAGTCAGACAACTAATAACGCGATATTTTGTATTGGTATGAAGCCTATCATCAACTGAGAAACTGCTGATCCAAATCAGTAATTCTCGACTACCTTAGCCAAGAATTTCTGGTGATTCCCACTCGTGCACAACGCGACATCAACCACCATACCGGGAGAGACGAATCCCCGACGATCCGCTCACTGCCTCCATGTGGCTCGGGACTGTACCCAACTAAAACCTGTTTGCACGACTCCTTTGAGCCATGGTAAGGTAGCAATCAAAGCACAGTGGGAACTCACACGAGACAAATGACGATCTCAAGTCGACAGACTAACCTGCACACATGTCACTTGGGAACTGCTATCTGACAATAGGTATACTACCAACTAGCAGGTTCCCGGCGAGTCCGTCCAGTGTACTCATAACCTAATGAGCACATGTATACTATCTTAGGTGAACAAACTAACACTAATGGCTTATGAGACCTGGCCACCTCCCCTTGTTGGGGTCTCGATAAGTATACACTAGTCTACTCTGGAGTATCAATGCCCAGTCTTAATACTCCCATGACTAAGGACGTTTAAGTATGTGCTTATAGACCACCCAGCTCCAACGTATATGATCACTATCATAATGCTGATAGTCACGCAAGAATCCTATGGGCTCTATCAACATGTAATAGTGATCTGTAATACCATATAAAGCATATACATGATGATAAAGACAAACCAGATAAATACTATCATTTTGAGTAAGACTGTTCTATCCGTATAGGTCCTCCCTCAATCATCGCAATTGCGTTCCTGCGATTCAATAATTGACTTGAGGGCACTATAGCCAACAATCTCCCACTTGCACTTAAGGCTAATTATTGCGGTGTCACATACTCACAGCTCGTGTGATACCGAACACACAACTTCACTACTAATCAGTTTTGCAAAGCTCGTTTGTGAAACTATTGTGTTCGAGAAATAGCCTCAGTGGGTGGATCCGCTCCAATGTTTCTTTCTATATCTCTCTATATCTCAACTTCACGGAGAAAGACTATCTTCCGAAATGAGCAATACCTGTCTTAGAATTTGTCTGGATATCTGATGAGACCCAATTCATAAATGAACTCCAAATACAACAAACTTCTTAGACTGTATCATCCACTGAATTTAATCAGTATCCTGCGTCATGCATTCCACAGTATCCACTTGGACCACCTGTCCAACATATTGCCCCTCAAAAAAGGGAAAACTATAACTCTGACAGCCACCCTGTCATCCAGGTCACCTTGGAAGCCTGAAATGATAACTGTTGGGTTACGGCAGCGCCCCGGCCATCAATCCGTGACCAAATACGGAACAAAAAATTATAAAACTTAGCACTACCACAACCAATTACCCGGATCTACCTATAAGCCCTAGATAACAAAACATGCAAAGGAGTTAGAATGGTTATACCGAATAGGTCCGTGTCCTTCGGTCTTCAATCATCATCCCAAGCTCCTAGGGGCTTCCTTGATCAAGCTTGATCTCCGGTCTTCCTCCATTGAAGATGATCTACCCGAGAGTCTATGCAACGAGCTCTAACCTCATATCCGAGGCAACTAGGGCACCTAGATCGCTACTCTAGATACCGTAGATGAAGTAGAGAGTGATGAAGGATTTATTTGTCTCAAGACACCCAAGGATTCTCAACTCATGAGAGGGTTTGGGCAGAGCTAGAGGAAGAAGAAGATGCCATGAGAATAAGGTGTTGAGAGCAACTCAAGAAAAGGAAAAAAAGAAATGAATAATGTCTTGTGTTTTCGTTTGTTGTGTGAGCGTGATAAGAAATAATGGAGCCATCACATAAATGTCCTTGTCTCCAAAATATCTCAGTCAACAAAAAATATCTCAAGTCAACATAATCTCACAACAAACAAAAATCCTAAGCATGCTAGAATAGTAACCATGGGTCACTAATTAGCTATGCCACAAAAATGCAATAAACACCTCATCCTACACCTCAATAACCTCTTAATCCAAAAATGTCTAAACCATAATGAGGTGCAATCTTCAAAAAGCAATCTTGTAAGAAATTACAAGAATATCCCTCATCCGTATATACATACCCACATCCGTATTCCGAAGAATATGAATACAAAGAGATGGAAATAATCCAACAAATATAATACTAGGATCCGGCTTAAATCAAAGCCCAGTAGTATTATCCGTCCAAACATCATGCGTGCACAAGTACACGTATGTGATCGAACCCTGCTATAAAACCATACGGCCTCTATATCTTTTTGCCCGAAGCAGGGAAACCCTCTGTGTGGGACTCTAAAGACTCGTCAATACGTTGGCAGCGGGTTTAACCACAAGCACGTCAGCAGCACTAGTTGTACGTAACGACTACCCAGGCATTGAGCGAAAGGGAGGCCGACGAGCAAACTCATCCTGAAACCCCTACTGAGCCTGACAATGACAATATCCGTACAGTCCGGTCCGTTCGTCTATGAGTATCGCATATCGAGTTTAGGGGGTGGATAAAGTCAGACTCCTAATAACGCGACATTTAGTGTCGGTATGAAGCCCATCACCACCTGAGAAACTACCTATCCTAGATCAGTAATTCTCGACTACCTTGGCCAAGGATTTTGGTGATGGCCACCCGTGCACAACCGCGACATCAACCAATAATACCGGGAGAGACGAATCCTCCGACGATCCGCTCACTGCCTCCATGTGGCTCAGAACTGTACCCAACTAAAACTTGTTTGCACGACTCCTTTGAGCCGTGGTAGGGTAGTAATCAAAGCACAGTGGGAACTCACATAAGACAAATGACGATTTCAGGTCGATAGACTAACCTGTACACATGTCACCAGGGAACTACTATCTGACAATAGATATAATACCAGCTAGCATGTTCCCGGTAAGTCCGTCCGGTGTACTCATAACCCAATGAGCACCTGTATACATATTAGGTGAACAAACTGACACCAATGGCTTGTGAGACCGGCCACTGTCCCTCGTCAGGGTGTTGATCAGTATACACTATTCTACTCTGGAGTATCGATGCCCAGTCTTGAAACTCCCTCGACTAGGGACATTTAAGGATGTGCTTATAGACCACCCAGCTCCCACGTATATGATCGCCATCATACTGCTGGTAGTCAAGTAAGAATCCTATGGGCTCTATCAAAATGTAATAGTGATCTGTAATGCCACCTAATACTGTACATGATGATAAAGACAAAGTAGATATCATACTATCATCTCGAGTAAGACTGTTCTACCGGTATAGGTCCTCCCTCAATCATCATAATCACCTGCCTGGGAGTATGATAATTGCCTTGATGGCACTATATCCAACAATCTCCCACTTGCAATTAAGGCTAATTATTGTGATGTCGCATACTCACAGCCCGTGTGATACCGAACACACAACTCTTCTATTAATCAGTTTCACAAAGCTCGTTTGTGAAACTATTGCATTCGAGAAATAGCCTCAGTGAGTGGATCCGCTCCATTGTTTCTTTCTGTATCAATCTATATCTCGCGGAGAAAGCTATCTCCCGAAATGAGCAATACATGTCTTAAAATATGTCTGGATATCTGATGGGACCCAGTTCACAAATGAACTCCAAATCCAGTAAATATCTTAGATTGTATCGTCCACTAAATTTAATCAGTATCCTGTGCCATGCCTTCCTCGGTATCCGCTTGGACCACCTGTCCAAACTGCTGCCCCTTCAGAAGAGGGTAAACTATAACTCTGACTGTCACTCTGTCATCCAGATCACCTTGGAAGCCTGGGATGATAACCGTCTCCTAAAGGAGGCTGCCGTTACCATATCCCTTGAACATCCACTTATATTCATAAACTGCTTCCCAATGTTTCTCCAGGATTGGATCAATATAAACTTATTGCAGCTAGTGTAAAAACAATATCTGGTGTGGTACTTGACATCTCATGATTGACTCAATTGCCTAAGCAAGTGATATGCCAATCATGCACATCCCACTCCCCTTTAGACTGTAAGACACCTTTAGAGAGGGTGACTCCATCACTTGCAGGTACACCACCATGCCAGGAGTCGTCCATTCTAAAACACCTTTAGAATAGTGTCAAAGTACCCAGATTGGGAAACTACCCAAATCTGGATCTAAAACCATAGATCTGGTTACCAGAATGCCTGATATATTATCCATAGATCCAATGTGGAGAAACCACTGTATGACAACTACAGTATAACCGATCGTAGTATAGGAATTTCACTTCCTATAAAGTGCATGTCATCCAAATACCAGGACATCACACCCTACTACCTTCTTAACAGATCCATCTCCTATTCTGATGAAGTCAAAGTCTATGACTGTCACATCAAAAATAGATGATATATCTCCGCTATACCTGCTTTATTCTATAAATAGACACGAGCTACTTGTCCACTATGCTTCCGCTGAGTATAACAACCCTTTAGCAGAGTCATATACACGTGCACTTCTAAAGCTAGTTTAGAACGATACTATACTCATCCTCTTGCTGGGTCTTATAGTCTAGAACAACAGTAATGGCAAGTCTAGGTAAACAAGAACATCCTTGTCACCGTCTTTGAGGATACCGAAGTACCTCTCGGGCGCCTGAGCTTACTCACCATATCTGCGGAGTGGCAAATACAATGTCAAACCCGATTGAATTTTTAGGTTCTATTAAATTTTTAGTAATCGTTTGTGGTTCTGGAATCACTTCCAGTTCTATCATACTCCAACTACTATTTTATGAAAAAGTCCATTTTGTTAAAACTGTAGCGAGTCAAGAACAATATCACTATTGATCTTCCAGATGGTAGAAAGTTATCCCTCGTC
The DNA here is from genome assembly GCA_030015575.1 of Agapanthus africanus. Lineage (NCBI taxonomy): Eukaryota > Viridiplantae > Streptophyta > Magnoliopsida > Asparagales > Amaryllidaceae > Agapanthus > Agapanthus africanus. The sequence continues at coordinate 311,692,288 of JASDDO010000029.1, forward strand.
ATAGCCCTGGATAACCCACAAACTGCCATTACTGAAACGTGTCTTGAGTATGTCCAGAGTCTGGTTTTAAGCATAAACCGGATAACTCCATATACCTTAACATCGTTAAGATATGAACCATTCTATATACAATATAGAAACAGAGGTACTAATTTAATTGGAACCAGATTCAAATTTTGCAGCTGTCTCTAGTGCATGTCAACTAAATGGAGATATTTTGATCAGCATTACTCAACTAAGAGTGCATTCAGATATAAGTAACCTAAAAGAGAAGCAAGTTCTCAAAACCATTACCATCAATGAAATACCAAACATAAGTATCTACATCTTCGATCACCTTGAAGAATCCCGATACTTACAACACATGGTTCTCTACTTTATTCTTATACCTATAACTTCTCAAAACTTGGACCTTATATTTCTACGAAATACTTGTCTAAAACTGGAGAAGTCACAAGTAAACAGAACATAGCACGAGCACCAACCCTTCTATCCTAATAGACACTGGACAACATACAATACTTTGTATAAGTCCCATGAGTTCAATAACTCAAACTTTGTGCGTCGTAGGTTGAAAACTGTACTATGGTTAAGAAGAATTACACCGTTGTTGAATGCTCCTTACCTAACCATCAACTGATATAGGTAAATGTCATAGACATAATTTCAAAAAGTTATATATCACTTTATAAAATAAATTTATAGATATATTAGTTTGAAACTGGTGCATAACTATGGATATTCAAAACCAAATATTTGCCGTCCGGCAAAAACCTAGGTGATTTCCTCAAATATCACAAATTACAACGAATTCCGATATAATGAGGATATAATCACCTAATTCTCAATATCTTACTTCCACTCATCATCTGTAATACCATACAATTGTGAGAATCAAACCAGGTAAATACATACCCTGAAGTAAGAATCTAATTGAGAAATCAGTTTTCAATTAACAACTCACAGTGAAACTCAAACATGAAAATGTTTCGAAGGGGTATCCGGGTATTCCTAGTAATACCTTTTGCACTATCCAGATTCATGAATGTAGCCGTATATTTCATTGCATCTCTCTAATCCCTTTATTTGTTTTTACCTATTACCTTCTGTACACCGTACTTAGGCTAAATGGTTTTCTTCCTTCCCTACTTTTTGACACCAGCTTAGGGTTTGGAAGAAGACTATCCAATAAGCGTAATAGGTGTACTGATTGAATGAGATTTAACGCGTGCTTGCGCTTTTAAAAGATATGAATCAAAGAATTGTTAACCGCAATCAAGAACGGCGTCGCTTGGTAGCTAGCCGGTGAGTACGGGTCGGTCCACAGGGATTTTGTGTATTCTCAATTTGTTCTAACGAGTTAATTCCGATTATTGTCGGATTGATTACATATAAAAACTAAGTTGATCTAGACTAGGATTAACATCTTGTTAGGGTTAGGTTTAGGTTAAATTTGGAAAGTCAATATTCCTCACCGCTTTCTATGCCCTAATTAAGATCTATGAGGTGTTATGGTAATAATTAATAAAGTGGATTAGTACCATCGGGAAGAAACGATGTTTCTTCCTCTAGGTTCTTGTCCTTCCTTTCTTAATTCTTACCCTAATCTCCATGGAAAACATGCTCAACCGGTCTTTTTATACTACGGTATCACCGCTACCTTATGGGATAGGGTGCCGTAGGGAGCGGTGTGTGCATGTATGCATGGAGTCCTATAAAAAGATATGATGGGCAAGAAAGGGGTAAGAGATCTTCATCTCTCAAACCTTCTCTATTCCTAACCCTAACAAGTGAGGAATTACTCACTTATTAGGGAATTGAAAAACATGTTCTAAACTAATTAACTAGGACAGATAATAAAAGTTACACTAGGGCAGATAATAAAAATTAACTGGGGCAGAAAGAAAATTAACTAGGGCAATAAAAAGAAAACATACTCTAATTTTTATTTGATGCTCTCTTCAATCATTTACAAGAATTGAATTCTGAATTTTGATAAATACATTGAGGCACAAGAAGAGGCATACCTCAAAAAGAGCTTTAGGGCTTCTATTTATAGATCATAGAAACCCTAGGGCTACAATCGACTCACATATGCAATTACAAATATACCCCTAAAGAAGACGAGTCAACGCACCGCCACAACTTTTTTGCACCAACACGGGCGACGGACGGCTGTGGATCCGCGGCCAAGAGCTAGGTTTGGCCGCGGTTCCGCGGCCATGTAGGGGCATCTTGTGCTGAATCTTTCTGGTCCTCCTCTGGTTGAATTTGTCTTCTTGTTTCTTCACTTGGTTTCTCAGATTGTCTTCTAGATTTCTTCCAGATTTCTACAGTGAATAATGTTGTAGACTTTACCGTTTGCTTCGTGTCGAAGTCTTGAACCTTGCGCTGCCTTTGTACTTTGTGAAATTGTTCATTGGTCTTCGTTTATTCTCAAACTGTAGGCTTGATCAAAATTCTTCCATTTGTCGGTCGTGGTCTCACTTTTGCATTGTCTTTTCATCAATTTCACTGTTTTTGTTCCGAGAACCTGTAACCTGCAACTATGTAGCAGACATGGATCAAAAGCACCTGTTTATTTGTAAAATGAATAAGAATGGGGAATATAACAATGCAAAATTATGACATGAACAAATACCCCCAAACTTATCTTTTGCTCGTCCTCGAGTAAACCTAATTTTATTCTCCAAAAAAGACGTACCCTCACTTTCGTAGGGAAACGCGATTGCACTGAGTTCGTGCAACAAGCCGTTAAACCTCTAGGTGTCCCTAGTAGGAGGAGTGTTGTCTCCTGAGGGTTTTTAGCGGATACTACCCACAAAATCCTATCAATTCAGCTTTTTAACTTTTATTCTCCAATTAGGTTTTCCAACAAGGAATTCTATTATCTTCGACTCATAAATTATCCACCCACATTTTTCACACTTCCTTATCATTTAACTTAAAATTATATTTATTCTTGTTAACTTACTTAGCTTTTGGCATCTTTTAAGTTTTCCTTCTAGGGTTCCATCTCAACTTAGGAATTTTTATCATCTCTATTAAACATATAAGTCCTATTTTTCATTCCTATCTTTTATCTAAACCCCAATCACATACCCCTACGTGTGTGTATATATCACCCCTACGTGTGTGTATATATCTTCCAAAGTATTTTTAGTTGGTGAATTTTTAGATGAAATTACCCACACATTCTTCATGCGACCGTTAATACTTCTTGAGGTACCAACGACCAATTACAAAATGTGTCTGCACATTAAGGCGTAATTCCTAGTCTTGTAACACCTAAGGCTTATAGCAGTGACTCCCAAACCAGTTGGTCTAAGCTACTAGGTGATGAAGCATCCTCACTAAATATTTTTTCTATTAATGCAGCCTTAAGTAATTACAAAAACCAGTGTTCATTTTTTTTCTTTATTCACACTTATATTTTTATTTTATTTTTCTTCATACTAAGGACTTTAGACAAGAGCATTTCAAGATCTCTTCTACTATTCCAAGTTTCAAGGTTCGTGTTTGTGCAATTTGTAGGGTATATATTTTCAGTATTTAGACTTAAGCTTAGGAATTATTTTTCAAACTTATAGTTTAATAAAAATATCAATACTTTTCCTTTGTTTTAACTTAGCCCAAGAAGTCAACTCGAAATTTGCCTATTTCTAAATAAACTACAAAGACATATACTTTCTACCGTTAAATTTTAAGAAAGGTTATTTTTAGGGTTTTTAATTTACTAAGTTTAAGATCTAGTTGTTCCTAGCTAGTTAACCTTTTTGTCAAACTCAACTCAATTACGGCCAAAATTGAATTTTTCAATTTTTATAATTTTCAAAATTTTCAATTTTTATGGAATTTAAAATAAGTATGCAAATGCAAGAATATACATATGAATGTGAAGGAAGAAGGCTTACCGAGCATACCTCCAAACTTAAACTTGACAGTGTCCTCACTGTCAGGCTACACCAAGAGGGTCAAAATGGCCGGTATTCCCCTGTTTTATTTTTTTAATATATTTTTTGTTAATAGAAAAACAAAACAACAAAATATATATACAAAAAGGTCCCCCCCAAACTTAAGTGAAACAGTGTTTCCACTGTTTAAACATTAAAGTTCAGAGTTAGGGAGGAGAAAAATCAAACTATACAAGGCCTTACACAGGCCAAAAGTTAGCACCAACCATTCAAAAAATTTATCGTTATAATGGTAGGGTTGGTGGAACAATGGAGTGTAGAGAAAGGAGATGAGAAGCACACAAGACCGTATGGGAAGAATGGTGGAATATGGTCTCGGTATATTCAGAGAAGAATAGCGGAAGAGAGAAAGAAGTGTAGTACGAACTTGAGGGCGTAAATTGAGTGAATAAATTAGCGCAAATTGTGATGACCGATGTGTTAAAAGCGATTGTGCTAATCTATCAACCCGTCGAGAAATGGGGTCAAATCCCTCAAGATTCGCGAGAAAACATGGGTACGTTGAACTTGGTAAACCATCCATTGGAAGTGTGACGGATTCTTGCGCGGTCGAAACGATGGAAAGAACGAAGGGGAGTGATTTAGGGATAGTCTTATTCTCACATAAGTAAATTGTCTCGAACTCGAAGGATTCCATCAATGGTTCGAAATGACTTTAAGCAACCGAGTCCGATGGTTCAACTAACTCATTTGAAAATTCAAAGGACTCAAACTCAGGCGGTGAGTCTTCAAAATCGTCCGAAAAAGTGAAACACTCGTAATCGTTATCGGCTGTGAGAACTGTGTCAGATTCAAAGAGGAATGCACTAGTGGCGTCAAAACTGCTGTGATCGAACAGAAACTTTTCAAGCTCACAATCCTCAAGCGTGATCTCTTGCGTGGTCGAAACGATGATGGAGGGAAGTGAGTGAGGAAGTATAACAGTTAAAGGTTCAGGAGGATGAATTGGAAAATCCGACACATCAAACAAAACTGGTTCATCCTCAATACTATCTTCAATACTCTCCTCAATACTATCCTCATAATTCTCCTCAAAAGTTATCCCATCCATGCAATTATCATCAAAATCAAGACGCATATGAAGTTCGGGAGAAACATTTAATGACTTGGGATGATGAATTGGAGAGAAAAATTCAGTCAAATCTGAGGGTTCATCATCCAAAATATTTCCTGCGTCAATATCCTCAATCAAGTGAAAATCAATTTTTTTGGACACATCATCAAAAGCATGGATATTTATCAATTCAGGTTCTAGATTGGAGGTGTAGAGGTCGAAAGGATTGGTGATGGTTTCACTCGAAAGGGACCCTTCACAATCTGGCAAATCAAGCACTACAAAGTCACACAACTCATTAAAAGTTATATTTTCAACTGGTGAATCATTTGGGACACTTGATAGGAAAAACTGGAGTTGTAGGATTCAATTGGTGATGGGTAGGTTTGATTTGGAAGGGTGCACAGCTCACTCTCTCCACTCAAATTCTCAATCCGTCCAACCGCCTCATCATACTTTGGAATTTTTGGAGCTAGTTGGAAACTAGCTACCGGGTCACTAGGTTGCATAAGGGCGGCAATAGATGCATCCAAATTCCTCATCTGTTTGTTTGTCGCTACAATATAAGCTTCCTACGACTGTTCCAGACTGGACATGGGTTGTGAAGGGGTTTCGGTAAAAGATTCAAAATTGTTTGGATTCTGAAAACTCCCAAATGACTGTGTAGAAGCAATGTCTAGGGAAGGTGCGGAAGTCGGGTAGGACTGGTAGAAATTAAATGGTTGGACAGGAGTAGGATCAACATTTGGATAAAAAGGTGAATGGACTTGTTGATCCCAAGAACTAGAAGTGTTGAAAGGAGTGAAAGATCGGTTACGAGATTGTTCAATATGTTCAGTTATAGACATTGGTTTCGGAGTTACAACAGGACTCGAAAAAGTAGTATCAACGTAAGAAGGTGGTGAAGGTTGAAATGGTTGATACAAAGTGGATTGTAGAGTCGAACCGTTTCTCCTAAACGCTTCTATTCGATCTTTCAAAGAAATTTTGGGCATGGAGGGGTCGTCCATAATTCGACCAAAACAATTCGCGTATGAAGCAATGTTTGGATAATGGTACCAAAGTTCGGAAAGAGTTTTGTTAGGTAGGGTACCCATGATGTAAGAAAGGAGAAAAAAATGTGGGTGCAAATGGAGTGCAATGGATTTCTTAGCGACAAGTGGCAAGTTTTTATAAAAAAAAATTCGTTTTGTATTTTTTTTATAAGGAGCTTTTTGCAAAAAGATTTTCAATAAAAGGCTTAGACACACGTTCAAGCAATCACAAAATGCACAATCAAGCCTAGATCTAGGGTCACCTAGGTCAGCTAGACAGCTCCTAACTGTTCCAAAAGGCAAGAAGTAGGACCTCAAACCGCCTCTTCACCGCTAATTGTGGCCAGGGAAGCACAAGTAGAGAAAGGAGGGATCCGTTCATGAATCACCGTGAGACGGGCCTTTTAAAGTTACCTTTTACTACCTGTCTAGCCTAGGCACCACAAAGTCAGGTTAGGATCAACGGTCGATACCTACAACTATTCCTTTGTCCTATTGAGCGCGAAGTCCTTAGGGCTGAGTCTCGAGACGTTTCGTAGTCTAAGTGCCGGTCATGTTCCGTACTTTCGGGTCGTGACAGTCTCGTACGGTAATATCCATCGTACGACATTCTCAAAGTCAAGGGTACGGGTCAAAATCATATGATTCATCAATCGTACGGTATCAATCGTCGTACAATATCAATATCAAATCAGTGGTATTGATCTAAAGTCTCGTACATTCAAATATTATCAACTCACATATCATCGTATGTATCAATACAAATCGTCCAACGATCCATTATAATATCATATCACATACCATATCATGACACAATCACATATCCAAATCTCACGGCATCGTGCCCGATCATATCGACTCATCTACACATATCACATGCTATCCTCATCACCCATGTATATGTCTGTACACACACACACACACTCAAATACATATACATATACATATATATATATACACATACATACATACATGTATACATATACATACAAAATAAAGTGCGTGTGTGTGTGTGCGTGTGTGTATGTGACTACGTCTAACCTGCGATTCACCACCAAGGAAATCATCCTTCGGATAGGTCTTCCTCGATCAACCTAATCTAATCTAAGGTCTTCTAAATACCTTATTTGCTAAATATCCAAATATCGCATCCAAACTTACTAATATAGTAATACCCTATTCTACTGTTGCGGGGGTGCTATACGCCATCCACCCGACTTCCCCATAGATATACATCTACTCACCTTGATCATCACTTGCCGAAATCGATAACGCCTTGCTCTTCTTTTTCGTCCCGAAGTCCACACAATGGTACCTACATTTTAAATACGTCATAGCGTAATCACGAATCAACATGAGAAAACCGAAATGCCATACGAAGTGCATATAGGTTAGAACCTACAGCCGACGCATGCAAGACTAGCTGAACAAATCCTCGATGTTGATGTACAAATGTCAAACCACCGAGTCAAAACCCAAATACCAAAATCCAAGTCTTAAAATGTCGCAAAACTAAAACAACAACTTAAGAAAACACCTCGAGATTTTGCCTTGGGTGAAATTAGCCAATTTTGCATATGTGAAGGGTCTAATTAGAGAGTATAGGAGCCATGAACCCAGCACAAGGTCAAAACCTCATGACAAGGCCGCAAATTGTGGCCAGAATAGAGGTTTTGGTGGCCAGATAGTAGGGTTACGGTCCCAGATTTCTAGGGTAGCTTCTAGGTGTTAGTGTATATGCCCTAGAGGCCATTACTGTATCATACTAGTTTGTATATTACTTAATGGAAGCTTGGGATATTCACCTTGTATAGACAATCTTGCTCAAAATAGTAGTATGCTACTTGGTTTGTTTCTACTTTAATGTGTACATGTGTTTCTTTTAGTACATCACCTATACACATTAGTGGAGCCCTTAGGATCTTTGCTTGATTACCAGCGTTGTGATGGCAGTCACACTCGTAGGGGCTGGGTAATCCACAAGCACATCCTTATGCAGGTCCCTAGTCATAGGACTATCGAGACAGGGCATCGATACTCCGGAGTAGACTAGCGTATGCGCTTCTCATCCCAGCAGGGAAGACGGACTGTCCCACAGCCGTCAGTACGTCGTACTTGAGATAGTACGTGGGTGCTCGTTAGGTTACGAGTACACTGGACAGGGCTCGTCGGGAACTATTGGTTGGTACTATACCTATCGTCAGTTATCAGTTCCCAGGTGACATGAGTACAGCTTAGTCCGCTGACTTGACACTGTCACTTCGCCTCGAGTGTGTTCCTTCTGTACTTAGATTACTACCCTTCCACGGCTCAAAGGAATCATGCAAATAGGTAGTAGTTGGGTGCAGTCCCGAAGCACTTGGAGGCAGTGACGGTTAGACAGGATTCGTCTCTCCCGGTATTGGGGGTTGATATCGCGCTGTGTCTAGGAGAGCCATTACACAAAGTCCCTGGCCAGGGCAAGCGAGATATACTGGTGGGTTTCCAGTGTTATCCAGGGTGTTCTGGGCTACACTCCGACACGACTTGTACCGCTATTAGGGGACTGACGTTTACCGCCCCCCTAGGCCTTCCATGCGATATTCTCAGACGAACAGACCGGACTGTACGCAGATTGTCACATTCAGGCTTAGTAGGAGTTCAGATAGGTTTCACCTCATCCGTCTTCTTATCGGCATCTACCTGGGGGCCGTTACGCACAGCTAGTGCCGCTTGCGGTCTGTGGTTAAACCCACTGCCAGCGTAGTGTCGAGTCTTTAGAGTCCCACACAGAGAGCTATTCGCCTTTAGGCAAAAGAGTAGAGGTCGCATGGTTTTGCGACAGGGTTCGGTCACATCCGTGCACTTGTGCACGTTTAGTGTCCGGGCAGTTATCACTAGCGGGCTTTGGTTTAAGCCAGATCCTAGTGTACGTTTTGGGATTGGTTTTATCTAGTTTGTATTCATGTTCCTCGGAACGCGGATGCGGGTGTGTATGCACGGTTGACAGAGACAGAGGCAGAGGATTCTCATTAGGGTTGTTGATTGTTGACTTTTTCTAAACCCTAATGAGAATAAGAAATATGATTAATGATAATATTAATTAAATATTATTGTGCCATGGTTGGGTAGAAAGGTTGACTTTGTTGACTTGTTGACTTAGTTGACCAGTTGACTAGGTTGGACTTGTTGACCATCATCATGACAATGGCTATCATTTCTTGGCATTGACCTTGGCTTGCTTGCTTGTTCACAAATTGCATTTAATGCATGAAATGATATTGCCATTTGATATGATAACAACCATCACATAATACTCAATTATTATTATTTGTTATAATTATTTTGGATTATGAGAGCAAGGGTGAGAAAAGTCTTGATCATTCTATCATTCTCATTCTCTCTCATCCTCAAGCTCTCCCTCTTCCTCTTGCTCTCTCTCTAGCTCAAGGAAACCCTCTCTCATGAGTTGAAAACCATTTCCTTAGAGATAAAACCCAAAACACTTCTCTACTCATCCTAGTATACAAGGTCTAGCAAACCAAGTGTTCTAGTTTCCTTTAGATTGAGGTTGGCGCCAAAGGTAGAAGCTTTCAGGTGGATCCATCTTCGGCACAAGGAGACGACGAGGAGAGAACCATCCGACCACCACAAGGAGTCGAAGAGAAGGATTTCAAGTTAAGGTATAACCCCCTAACCGAGTAGGTAAAACTCCTAGTTAGGTTGTTAGATAGTTGTTTAACAAAGATCCGTATTTTGAGTCTATGTTACCCCCAAAGAAAAATCATTTTTCACCATTTCCGCAACCCCAAAGAACCGGGGACGGGTAACGTGGACTTACAGTGGTATCAGAGCCTAGTTAAACACTATCTAACATATTAGCAAAGTAACTAGAAGTTCGATCGGAGAAAAAGTCACGAAACATGCCCGGAATTCAAACTTTCTGTCGATTTTTAAACTGCTGTAAAAATTATTTGACATATACCAAAAATCGACTCAGGGTTTTTAGTGTACACTGCAGAAAAATGATCCACAGAACCGACCAACTCACCGCGGAAACGCGGCAAGAACAGCTTCTTGCCGCGGATCCGCGGCCGAGTTGACTCGGCCGTGGATCGGCTTTGCTGCAGTGTATTTTCTGGGGTATTTTGGGATTTTTGGAATATGATTTTTCTGCCCAGATTTTCCAGAAAGCAAAATTTGTTTTTGGGGTTTAAAAATCCGTATTTTGATCGAACTTCTAAAGACTTAAGCTAACGGGTTATATCTGTGATGTGATATATGTATCGAACGTCTGCTAATCGCTATACGTCGATTAGTGGGGGTTATACATATCTGTGATCTGTAGTGTTGATGGTATGTGTATATGAATTCATTGGATTGTCGCGGATGAATAGCCGGGGGGTTGTGAGATGAGAGTTTTCTTTTTCTTTCAATTCATGTAATTTGTAATTGATGTAATATTATTTATATGGCCGCACAACCGGGATGGGGTTATAGCTGTCATTGTATAATTTCTTTTACTGTTTTTGCTCCTAGGATAGACCCAAGATGGGGTGCACAAACTACCGGGTATCTCGAAGTGCCGAGTGGCCTACTCACGGTGTTGAGGGGGGTTGCTTCGCTTCGGGTACTTGGCGGGTAGTTTGCCGCACCCGTAGGAGTCTAGGATGGGGTCTTGGATATTCATCGCGACCGTGTAATCCGCTCTTCGTTACAGGCTCGTACGGAATGCGGATTCCTAGTATATCCAATGTGTTCATCTATGATCTAGATTGGCTATCATTGCATGTGACGAATGTGTATATCTATATATGATATCTATTTAGGCGTTGCTTATGTTTTGCATCCGCGCTAGTCCAGCCCCCGCTCTGTCGTTAGTTAAGTAACCTAACGGGTAATGACGGGGCCCCGTGGCGAATGCGGATGGCATAAGCGTACGTCATATTTTCGTTGTTTTCTGCTATGGTAGGATTAAATGATGGGACGCATTAAATTAATGCAAGAAAATAAACCAAAGTTGAGTCGTTGGAACACTTTCAAAACCACTCGGTTTCTTTTCAAAAACAACTTTTAAACGTGGAGCCTAAGCCACTCCTTTTAAAAGCTATCCCGTTCCATCGATTATATCAAGTTCACTACGTTCACGGTTTCGCCAAAACCATTCGTAGCCCTCCATCATTTCAGTTAAATATTCGGTAGTATTCAAGCTATGTTTGTTGGCCAAAGTCAAGGCATGGTGATTGGTAGCTATTGGGTATTCATGTGCAGCATAGATAGATGTGTTGGTTTGGGATAGTCGTACTGCCTTGTTGGCCAAAGTCAAGGGTAGGTACGGGTGGGTTCAAATTAACCTGGAGAATGACGGGTAGAACTTGACATGTGACTTATGATTTGTTGGTAAAGACAAGGTCATAAGAGCATGGGGCAAAAATCCACATCGGGAGTTTCAAAAGAAACTGAAACTTGCTAGCGCTGCATACCATTTGGAGTGTGATGATTCTGATAGGATTCCTTCAGTTTTGTCACGCGATGATATTTGGATCCCGATCCTACTGCGAGTATATGCTACTCCTCGGGAAATTTCTCACTTAACGATCAATGCTATAAACCAAGTAGGTGTCTAGAAAGGTGTTAGCGGGGCTACGCCCACAGGGAAAAGAGGTTATTTAATTAAGGAACTTCGCGAAAGCGTTGGAAAACCTCCCTCGAAGTACCAACACTGGCCTGGCTGAACGGTTAAACAAGTATTGTACGGTGAGATTGATCCCGACTAATTCTTCCTTTTTGGTTTGAGGAGGGATTCGAGAGACAGTGGGAGCCATCCTGTTTAGATAAATTAAAAACCACTCTAAACTTGCAAGAGCATCATGCTAAAGTATTTCTTGTCTCTCTCCTAATTGCAGCGACCAAACATCATGACTGGACTTAAGTTACTACTAGATAAAAACATACTGATAGGGCCAAACTACAAAGATTGGCTCAGGAATATCAAAATGGCAATCACTTATGACAAGTTGGGGTATCTCCTTACCGCCAAAGCTCCCCCTGTCCCAGGTCCCAAAACCAGCGTCGCGGATAAGGAAATCCGTAAGACCTGGGAAATCGACTGCGCGAAGGCCAAGTGCCTCGTGCTTGCCTCTATGGACAATGAACATCGGAGGAGGCACGAGAATATGGACCTTGAATCCATATTGCTCCATACAAAAGAACTGTATGGAGAGCAATCCCGTATCACCAGATACGAAGTCTCGAAAAAGCTTTTTTAGGCGAGATTGGCCGTCGGATCATCGGTAGCGGAACACGTGCTTAAGATGATTGGCTTCATCGAGGAGCTCGCGCACCTTGGGACCACGTTAAAGAACGAGCTCTACACGGACTTGATTCTCCAGTCCCTTCCTTCCACTTACGTCCAGTTTATCCTGAACTTCAACTTGCAAGAAAAAGAAGTTGAACTTTTAGAACTCCTCAACATGCTGAGGAGTGCAGAGGGCACCCTACAGAAAGGTAGGGAAACATCCACTTTGTTTGTAGGAGGATCTTCCTCTTCTAGGTCCAAGGCGAAAGCCAAGGGAAAGAAGAAGAAAACCCCCACCAAACCAAGGGGCGGTGTTAGTAAATTGGATACGAAGGGAAAAACAAAGGCAACAAAGGTAGCGGGAAAGCTTGTGGGAAAGGAAGAATGCTTTTACTGTCATAAGAGTGGACACTGGAAAAAGGATTGCAGGGCTTGGAAGGCCAAAAACCAGGACCCGAAGCAAGTTGCGGCTTCGGCTTCAGGTGTGTATGTTATTGAAAACTGTTTATCAAAAAACTCTACTTCCTGGGTATTGGATACCGGATCAGGATCTCATATCTGTAATTCTTTACAGGAACTGAGAAGGCGTAGGGTTTTGAAGGCAGGTGATATGACCCTTAGAGTTGCAAATGGAGCTGGCATGGATGCTGAGTCCGTGGGGGACTATCACCTGGGAATGTCAGATGGACATGTTTAGGTTTTGCGTGATTGTTATTTTGTACCCAATGCAACCTGCAATATCATATCTGTATCTTTATTATCTAAAGAAGGTTATGAATTTGCATTTGTAAGTAATGTTGTGAACATTCACCTTAATCAAGTTTTTATTGGGTCAGGTACATTAAGCAATGGTATATACGTATTTGTAACGTTTTAAAAATAATTAAATAAATAATTAAATGAATAAAATTGTTTAAGTGAATTTTATGAATTTCGGTAAAGTAAAATGTATTTTTCGTAAAATTAAACCGTGATTGTTTTCATTATAAATTTTTAAATATCTATTTTAATTATGAAATTACTAGTAAATGGTGTTTATTTAGCCACTTATAAATTTTTAGTTTAATAAAATATTTTTCCTAAATTAATTATTTTAAATATTAACATAAGCTTTATTTTTACACTAAATTAGTGTAAATTACAAATTTAAATGGTTTTAATTTGTAAAAATGAACCATGGCATATTAGAAATTAGTGTGTATCATGCAAAATTTATTTGCAAATTTTTCCTATTTTCTAGAGCTTTCTTGAGTTGCTATAGTAAACAAATAAATAAATAATTAAATAAACCATGAAAAGACCTTTAAGTGATATTTCTCCTCTTGAAACTTCTACACACTTTCACACTCACTTCTTTCTCTCCCTCACCTCACCAAGGCCGGCCACAACCCCCCATGGCTGCCCCTCCCCTTTTCCCACCTCATTTTTATCCAAAATTCATTAAAAACACATCAAAAATCCAATTAAAATTCCACAAAATCCTATTTATTCCTTGCTCATTTTTATATGAAATTTGGAGATGGAAAGCATGCATTTTGGAGGCTCATTTCTTGTTTGGATTTCATATTTTGGGAGGTATAATTTCTTTCTTTTGATTTATTGTTTTAGATGTTCATTTAAGCTTAATTAGATTTAATGAATTAATTCTATGTTTTTTTTAAAAATGCAAGTTAGGGTTGTAAATTCAAGTTAGGGTTTTTAATAATTAATTAGGGTTATAATAGTTAGTTTAACACTTTTAGAATTGGAAAATATTGCATGGTTGTTAAATTGTAAAATTTTCATTTAAAATTGTTTTAAATAAGGAAATTAGCTAACTAGATTTTTCTAAAATGTGTTTGTGGGTAATATAAAATTCCAATTAAAGTTGCTATCATTAGATTGTAGTTTTAGTGAGAATATTAGCATGTAAATGGAAAGAAATACTTAGTTTGATCACTAGATTACTTTGAGAATTGGAAAATACTAATAAAATGCTATTATTTTGTAAACTAGATTTTGAAAATTCCTAAATAAATGAGATTAAAAATATAATTTATGGTTTAATTAAATCATTATCATCATGAATTGTGGTTTAATACATTAATTCATGCAAAATCATGTTTTGTGGTGGAATTGTGGTATTTTGCTTGAAAAATGTTAAAATTGTTGAAAGTTGCAAACTAGAAATTTCAAATAAACGCAAAATTGTGTAATAAAAATATAGTAATGGTTTGTATAGTCTAGTAATGCTATTTAATGAGTTTTATGACCATTAGTTTCATTTAAATGTCAAGTTTTGATGAAAAACGGTATACTGGAATTTTCGGGTTTTACGAAATTGGACGGTTTGATGGATTTTAGGGTTTCGATGGATTTAATCGTGTTTTATGGTATAAGTAATGTGTTTTAAAACTACAAGTTGTTTGATGATGTTATCTCGATCCATTGGAGTTCGTACGCCGATATTGAGCGGTATTTGGTTTTTTTGCGTGGGCGGGACATAGGTTTTAACCTATGCTTGTTCCTTTAGATCTTTTGACTTTCGTATGTGATTCAGTTTACGATACTATTTATATGTTTGCGTCTAGGTACCCCCCACGTGGACTGCGGGCGATGAAGAGGATGATGGCGACACTGTCTTCGGCAGACATGGACCAGGTGAGTAGATGCATATCTACGGGGGGAAGTCGGGTGGATGGCGTTTAGCACCCCCGCAACGTAGAATAGGAATAGTATTTATTGTCAGTAGGAAACCAGATGTGACCCTAGATACTTAACGCGTAGGACCCTAGTAATAACCCTAGGCTGAACTAGACTGATTTAGGAAAACCTTATCAGGGGATGAGTACCTTGGAAAAGTTCTTAGGTTTCAGGTAGAAACACACACGCGCGCACTGAAACTTGACATGGCGTATACGTATATGTGTGTATATATATAAAATTAGGTATAGGTGTATATATATACACAACACGTAAATGGGATTCATTGATGTGATATGATATCTGTGGTATGATGAAACAGTATAACTGGGCTTGATGCCGTGATTCTTGACTATACAGTCGTATTAAAGTGTTAGCGGATCATTAGAGAATGAGATAATGAACATGAATATATAAACTATAAAGGGTGGTGGTGATATTGAGGTACATGGGACGCTAAAATAGTACCTGGGCTGTAGCTTGTGACTTGATGACGATAAGATATCGGTATGACTTAATCACAATATGATACATATGACATGATACTTCTGAGGATAAACTAATGATGCATATTATGATGGCAATGATATATGATCGATGTAGGTGATTACAGTTTAACACCTTGATCATGAGATGTGTTGGTGATGATATTATACAAATAATGAGACACCTAGGAGATACTTGACCGTACCCCGATATTGGGATGCCGTACGATGGATTTTACCGTACGAGGCTTAGATTTGATGATTGATCCGCACTCTTGATTCGAGGAAGCCGTACTACGTACGTGACGCTATTGAGGCAGGATCGCCGACTATTAGAGATATTGATTTAGACCCTAGGTAGACTCTAGTTTCTTACTGACTAGTCTATTAGGTTTAGTTCCTTAGGATGTTAGATGGACACTAGTTTAGGTTCAACTCACATAGTGGTAGTTGTACTCGTATCTCGCAGAGGAGTGGATAATGCACACTTGTATTTACATTCATACTGTAATCATCATGGTGCATGTTTTTTTATATGTTGCTATAATCAGTATAAACTTTACCTGTTAGGACACCAGCACTATTACCGATGATGCGCATATTCCACGCACACTTATTTGCCGGCTCACACACATCATCATCGGTAATTGCTATGTCACGTACACTTTAGATTATATTATCTTTCATTGATAGAATCAGTTAACAACTTGACCAATATATTATTGTGATTATTCTCTGACGTTAGTATAGACATGATATTTATTACTTAGACATTCATGCATTCATATTTTCATGTTATCGCATAGTAGTATGGGCATATGCCGACACTTATCATATACTTACTCATGATTTTGAGATTTGGATTTCTATGAGATTTCTGGATTTTTGGGGAAAACCGCAAAAATATATAAAAACCTCTCTCTCTCCTCTTCTCTTTTTTTAAAATAAGATGCGGTTTTCTCGTGATGTATGTGTCGTCCACCATGAGTATTTCATGTTTTCTGTTGGATTTCGAGACCCGATTCGAGGAGTGGATGAACCGTCTCGGGTACATGGTGGGCCCGGTATGGTACCCCGGGGCAAGAAGATCGAGTTGTAGACGATGAGCCTGGCAGGGGAAGACTACCTACCGGTGATGTCTGGCGCGGCGGATATCCGGAGGATACCGACCGTTGTCGTGGGATTTGATGATATGGGCCGATCCGGACTGACGGAGCCCGACATATTGAGACTTGAGATTTACATATTTGTGTCGATGCTTGACTCGGATTTCCATGGATTTCATTGTTGAGATTTCAGATTCTTATACACATTTTACTATGATAACAGCCAAAGTTTTCTTATACAGATATACCTGGATTTCAGGATTGCTTATTTTACATTCATGGTGCATGCATATCCATTTATATGACATAGTACTATATGAGGCACTGACACGAGCACGGAGTATCGGCACTTACACGTATTATTACCCTGCTATTACTTGAGGTTTGAGACTTAGTAGTGTATTATTATTATGACCTAGGATGGCGTCGTACATTCGATTTCTTTTCGTAGATGTCTTCTACTCACGAGTTGGCAACTCACCCCCGTTGTGCCAAATTTTATTACAGGTTCGGTGTACAGGTTTCCCTGGCAGCTTGCTGGCACATCTATTCTTTCAGGGTGATTTGCACGGTAGGTTGGTTCACTTGTATCCGAACCACCATTGTACTTTTATTCATTCATTTGTATCTAGTAAGCTCCATCAACCATACTTGTATTAATTGATAAGTTTATTGGACCAGTCTTTTATTTCGACCTTAGAGTCGCGCATGTGTTATTCTGATCTGGTGGTTTTTGTTTTCTTTTGAGTTTTGAGCCTCGCCCTTTGGCGTTGTATATTATTGTGATTGTTGTGGTTGTCTCCGCCTGTTGGCGTTGAGCTAGCTCCCGTTGGGGATGCTTTTTATTGTTTATGTATATTATACTTGTTGTACCCGTTTGGGGGCCAGTTTTTACAGAGGAGACTCTGCCGAAATTTTTGGGAAAATTTGCTGATACTTTTAAACTTGTTTTTCTTCATGTTTCTTTTACTTCTTCTTTTATATGGTTTAGATTTCTGGGCTTCGGCTTACTTAGGTTACGTGGCGCCTCTAGACGCTTCGTAATCTAAGTGCCGGTCACGTTCCGTACTCTCGGGTCGTGACAAAGTTGGTATCAGAGCGCTAGGTTTAACCTTGTATAAGTCTAGGTGACCCTTGGTTGATGGAGTAGGCGATTTAGGTAGAGTAACGTACCGTGGGTATGGTCCGCGGCATACTTACGATACGCTACTCTGCTTAAGGAGCCTTAGGATGTACATTTGTTTGCACCGTATTTCATTCGTTCCTTTGATCTATCTTCGTCGATGTCGGAGGGTGGTTCTGTTACCACGGGCGCACGGGCAGAGGGAGCTGCGGCTCGAATGCGATAACCATTAGAGTATTGGTTATTCTTGAGGATTGAAGCATTGCGTACCGTGCGGATAAAGGATATTCACATGCCGTCCGGATGAAGTTAAAGGGTTCGAACGATTATCAGAAAACCATTTTCCCAAGTTTAAAGTATTCGGAAGAACATGCAGGTATTTCGATGGACCCTGTAGAAGAATGAAACCCTAACTCGACATAATGACCACGAGAACGCCCTTGAACCTTAGGGTTTACGGCAGTTCCGCGGTGCCATTAGTGAGGCTTGGGTTTGCCCTTCTACGGCTGGATCATCGATGCTGGGGTATGTACCGGATATTTTAAACTGTACTTGAGTGTTGAGCTCTCGGGGAATTATGGGATTTTGATGGATCGATCGAAAGGTTTAATGTAGTCCGGATATCATGTGAAGGGATCGACTACGTGGGAGACTCTAGATATGAGTATTGCCGTTGGTAGCGCAGTCAGCACAGCTACGAAGAGACGAGTTCGAAGCAATCGACATCAGAGGAAAGAGGCGCACATTGACGATAGTGTTTACGATTGTGATTTAGTGATTTGAATTTCATATTTTCGTTGATTGGATTTTTGTATTTTGAGGACTTTGTTCTACGATTGGTATTTCCTGTGTGTACCTTCATTCTATCTGTGTTTCACATATCAGTTGTATTGATGTGGTTTAGTACGCACCCAGTACACTTGATTTGGTTTTATATATTTTGAGATTTTTGATTGATTTCGTGCATAGGGGTCACACTTGATTTTGACATATGTTTTGACTTAGTTTTCATGAATTTTTGTACTGTGATTTTGATTTTGATATTCGAGGTTAGTTTTCGTGCACCATGTGCACCTGATTAGGATTCTTGCGCATACTTGGCGCACTTGATGCGATTTTGTGCACACCAGATGCACTAAATCGGGGTTTTGTGCAGATTAGATGCACCTGATATTGAGTCGTGCACGCCCGTTGCACTTGACAGATGTTTTTGGTGCACACCTGTTGCACTTAGTTTTGTTTTTGTGTGTATTCATGGTATCTTTAGTTGGTTTCGATTTCAGTGCGCACCGGACGCACATGATATTTTTATGATGTGATTGGGATTGATTTCAGTTTGAGCAGTATGTTTTCATAATCATTAGTATTTGATTTAGTAACCAGGCGGGACGTGTATATTAAATAAAAGATATATATATATAGCTATTATTTTTTTATTTAAACGTCCGCTACTTATGCCGTGACACGTGCATTGCACAGCGATTTTCAAGAGGGGTTTTCGTATGCTTCTTTATTATGATATTTAGGTGATTTCACTATGATGCACACTATATATAAGTTGTAGATTGATGTATATTATGTTGGTTTTCATATTGGATTTTGATATTTTATTCTCGCCATAACTCCGATGATTGCGTTATGCTTGACGGAGTTGATTTTTGTTATGTATTGATGATTTCGGAGCCCCGACGATTTGAGTGTTTTGCTAAATGTTTTAGTATTTGGAGGGGGAGTTTTAATTTAAATTCGGGGACCGAATTTCTTAAAGGGGGGAAGATTGTAACGTTTTAAAAATAATTAAATAAATAATTAAATGAATAAAATTGTTTAAGTGAATTTTATGAATTTCGGTAAAGTAAAATGTATTTTTCGTAAAATTAAACCGTGATTGTTTTCATTATAAATTTTAAAATATCTATTTTAATTATGAAATTACTAGTAAATGGTGTTTATTTAGCCACTTATAAATTTTTAGTTTAATAAAATATTTTTCCTAAATTAATTATTTTAAATATTAACATAAGCTTTATTTTTACACTAAATTAGTGTAAATTACAAATTTAAATGGTTTTAATTTGTAAAAATGAACCATGGCATATTAGAAATTAGTGTGTATCATGAAAAATTTATTTGCAAATTTTTCCTATTTTCTAGAGCTTTCTTGAGTTGCTATAGTAAACAAATAAATAAATAATTAAATAAACCATGAAAAGACCTTTAAGTGATATTTCTCCTCTTGAAACTTCTACACACTTTCACACTCACTTCTTTCTCTCCCTCACCTCACCAAGGCCGGCCACAACCCCCCATGGCTGCCCCTCCCCTTTTCCCACCTCATTTTTATCCAAAATTCATTAAAAACACATCAAAAATCCAATTAAAATTCCACAAAATCCTATTTATTCCTTGCTCATTTTTATATGAAATTTGGAGATGGAAAGCATGCATTTTGGAGGCTCATTTCTTGTTTGGATTTCATATTTTGGGAGGTATAATTTCTTTCTTTTGATTTATTGTTTTAGATGTTCATTTAAGCTTAATTAGATTTAATGAATTAATTCTATGTTTTTTTTAAAAATGCAAGTTAGGGTTGTAAATTCAAGTTAGGGTTTTTAATAATTAATTAGGGTTATAATAGTTAGTTTAACACTTTTAGAATTGGAAAATATTGCATGGTTGTTAAATTGTAAAATTTTCATTTAAAATTGTTTTAAATAAGGAAATTAGCTAACTAGATTTTTCTAAAATGTGTTTGTGGGTAATATAAAATTCCAATTAAAGTTGCTATCATTAGATTGTAGTTTTAGTGAGAATATTAGCATGTAAATGGAAAGAAATACTTAGTTTGATCACTAGATTACTTTGAGAATTGGAAAATACTAATAAAATGCTATTATTTTGTAAACTAGATTTTGAAAATTCCTAAATAAATAAGATTAAAAATATAATTTATGGTTTAATTAAATCATTATCATCATGAATTGTGGTTTAATACATTAATTCATGCAAAATCATGTTTTGTGGTGGAATTGTGGCATATTGCTTGAAAAATATTAAAATTGTTGAAAGTTGCAAACTAGAAATTTCAAATAAATGCAAAATTGTGTAATAAAAATATAGTAATGGTTTGTATAGTCTAGTAATGCTATTTAATGAGTTTTATGACCATTAGTTTCATTTAAATGTCAAGTTTTGATGAAAAACGGTATACTGGAATTTTCGGGTTTTACGAAATTGGACGGTTTGATGGATTTTAGGGTTTCGATGGATTTAATCGTGTTTTATGGTATAAGTAATGTGTTTTAAAACTACAAGTTGTTTGATGATGTTATCTCGATCCATCGGAGTTCGTACGCCGATATCGAGCGGTATTTGGTTTTTTTTGCGTGGGCGGGACATAGGTTTTAACCTATGCTTGTTCCTTTAGATCGTTTGACTTTCGTATGTGATTCAGTTTACGATGCTATTTATATGTTTGCGTCTAGGTACCCCCCACGTGGACTGCGGGCGATGAAGAGGATGATGGCGACACTGTCTTCGGCAGACATGGACCAGGTGAGTAGATGCATATCTACGGGGGGAAGTCGGGTGGATGGCGTTTAGCACCCCCGCAACGTAGAATAGGAATAGTATTTATTGTCAGTAGGAAACCAGATGTGACCCTAGATACTTAACGCGTAGGACCCTAGTAATAACCCTAGGCTGAACTAGACTGATTTAGGAAAACCTTATCAGGGGATGAGTACCTTGGAAAAGTTCTTAGGTTTCAGGTAGAAATACACACGCGCGCACTGAAACTTGACATGGCGTATACGTATATGTGTGTATATATATAAAACTAGGTATAGGTGTATATATATACACAACACGTAAATGGGATTCATTGATGTGATATGATATCTGTGGTATGATGAAACAGTATAACTGGGCTTGATGCCGTGATTCTTGACTATACAGTCGTATTAAAGTGTTAGCGGATCATTAGAGAATGAGATAATGAACATGAATATATAAACTATAAAGGGTGGTGGTGATATTGAGGTACATGGGACGCTAAAATAGTACCTGGGCTGTAGCTTGTGACTTGATGACGATAAGATATCGGTATGACTTAATCACAATATGATACATATGACATGATACTTCTGAGGATAAACTAATGATGCATATTATGATGGCAATGATATATGATCGATGTAGGCGATTACAGTTTAACACCTTGATCATGAGATGTGTTGGTGATGATATTATACAAATAATGAGACACCTAGGAGATACTTGACCGTACCCCGATATTGGGATGCCGTACGATGGATTTTACCGTACGAGGCTTAGATTTGATGATTGATCCGCACTCTTGATTCGAGGAAGCCGTACTACGTACGTGACGCTATTGAGGCAGGATCGCCGACTATTAGAGATATTGATTTAGACCCTAGGTAGACTCTAGTTTCTTACTGACTAGTCTATTAGGTTTAGTTCCTTAGGATGTTAGATGGACACTAGTTTAGGTTCGACTCACATAGTGGTAGTTGTACTCGTATCTCGCAGAGGAGTGGATAATGCACACTTGTATTTACATTCATACTGTAATCATCATGGTGCATGTTTTTTTATATGTTGCTAAAATCAGTATAAACTTTACCTGTTAGGACACCAGCACTATTACCGATGATGCGCATATTCCACGCACACTTATTTGCCGGTTCACACACATCATCATCAGTAATTGCTATGTCACGTACACTTTAGATTATATTATCTTTCATTGATAGAATCAGTTAACAACTTGACCAATATATTATTGTGATTATTCTCTGACGTTAGTATAGACATGATATTTATTACTTAGACATTCATGCATTCATATTTTCATGTTATCGCATAGTAGTATGGGCATATGCCGACACTTATCATATACTTACTCATGATTTTGAGATTTGGATTTCTATGAGATTTCTGGATTTTTGGGGAAAACCGCAAAAATATATAAAAACCTCTCTCTCTCCTCTTCTCTTTTTTTAAAATAAGATGCGGTTTTCTCGTGATGTATGTGTCGTCCACCATGAGTATTTCATGTTTTCTGTTGGATTTCGAGACCCGATTCGAGGAGTGGATGAACCGTCTCGGGTACATGGTGGGCCCGGTATGGTACCCCGGGGCAAGAAGATCGAGTTGTAGACGATGAGCCTGGCAGGGGGAGACTACCTACCGGTGATGTCTGGCGCGGCGGATATCCGGAGGATACCGACCGTTGTCGTGGGATTTGATGATATGGGCCGATCCGGACTGACGGAGCCCGACATATTGAGACTTGAGATTTACATATTTGTGTCGATGCTTGACTCGGATTTCCATGGATTTCATTGTTGAGATTTCAGATTCTTATACACATTTTATTATGATAACAGCCAAAGTTTTCTTATACAGATATACCTGGATTTCAGGATTGCTTATTTTACATTCATGGTGCATGCATATCCATTTATATGACATAGTACTATATGAGGCACTGACACGAGCACGGAGTATCGGCACTTACACGTATTATTACCCTGCTATTACTTGAGGTTTGAGACTTAGTAGTGTATTATTATTATGACCTAGGATGGCGTCGTACATTCGATTTCTTTTCGTAGATGTCTTCTACTCACGAGTTGGCAACTCACCCCCGTTGTGCCAAATTTTATTACAGGTTCGGTGTACAGGTTTCCCTGGCAGCTTGCTGGCACATCTATTCTTTCAGGGTGATTTGCACGGTAGGTTGGTTCACTTGTATCCGAACCACCATTGTACTTTTATTCATTCATTTGTATCTAGTAAGCTCCATCAACCATACTTGTATTAATTGATAAGTTTATTGGACCAGTCTTTTATTTCGACCTTAGAGTCGCGCATGTGTTATTCTGATCTGGTGGTTTTTGTTTTCTTTTGAGTTTTGAGCCTCGCCCTTTGGCGTTGTATATTATTGTGATTGTTGTGGTTGTCTCCGCCTGTTGGCGTTGAGCTAGCTCCCGTTGGGGATGCTTTTTATTGTTTATGTATATTATACTTGTTGTACCCGTTTGGGGGCCAGTTTTTACAGAGGAGACTCTGCCGAAATTTTTGGGAAAATTTGCTGATACTTTTAAACTTGTTTTTCTTCATGTTTCTTTTACTTCTTCTTTTATATAGTTTAGATTTCTGGGCTTCGGCTTACTTAGGTTACGTGGCGCCTCTAGACGCTTCGTAATCTAAGTGCCGGTCACGTTCCGTACTCTCGGGTCGTGACAAAGTTGGTATCAGAGCGCTAGGTTTAACCTTGTATAAGTCTAGGTGACCCTTGGTTGATGGAGTAGGCGATTTAGGTAGAGTAACGTACCGTGGGTATGGTCCGCGGCATACTTACGATACGCTACTCTGCTTAAGGAGCCTTAGGATGTACATTTGTTTGCACCGTATTTCATTCGTTCCTTTGATCTATCTTCGTCGATGTCGGAGGGTGGTTCTGTTACCACGGGCGCACGGGCAGAGGGAGCTGCGGCTCGAATGCGATAACCATTAGAGTATTGGTTATTCTTGAGGATTGAAGCATTGCGTACCGTGCGGATAAAGGATATTCACATGCCGTCCGGATGAAGTTAAAGGGTTCGAACGATTATCAGAAAACCATTTTCCCAAGTTTAAAGTATTCGGAAGAACATGCAGGTATTTCGATGGACCCTGTAGAAGAATGAAACCCTAACTCGACATAATGACCACGAGAACGCCCTTGAACCTTAGGGTTTACGGCAGTTCCGCGGTGCCATTAGTGAGGCTTGGGTTTGCCCTTCTACGGCTGGATCATCGATGCTGGGGTATGTACCGGATATTTTAAACTGTACTTGAGTGTTGAGCTCTCGGGGAATTATGGGATTTTGATGGATCGATCGAAAGGTTTAATGTAGTCCGGATATCATGTGAAGGGATCGACTACGTGGGAGACTCTAGATATGAGTATTGCCGTTGGTAGCGCAGTCAGCACAGCTACGAAGAGACGAGTTCGAAGCAATCGACATCAGAGGAAAGAGGCGCACATTGACGATAGTGTTTACGATTGTGATTTAGTGATTTGAATTTCATATTTTCGTTGATTGGATTTTTGTATTTTGAGGACTTTGTTCTACGATTGGTATTTCCTGTGTGTACCTTCATTCTATCTGTGTTTCACATATCAGTTGTATTGATGTGGTTTAGTACGCACCCAGTACACTTGATTTGGTTTTATATATTTTGAGATTTTTGATTGATTTCGTGCATAGGGGTCACACTTGATTTTGACATATGTTTTGACTTAGTTTTCATGAATTTTTGTACTGTGATTTTGATTTTGATATTCGAGGTTAGTTTTCGTGCACCATGTGCACCTGATTAGGATTCTTGCGCATACTTGGCGCACTTGATGCGATTTTGTGCACACCAGATGCACTAAATCGGGGTTTTGTGCAGATTAGATGCACCTGATATTGAGTCGTGCACGCCCGTTGCACTTGACAGATGTTTTTGGTGCACACCTGTTGCACTTAGTTTTGTTTTTGTGTGTATTCATGGTATCTTTAGTTGGTTTCGATTTCAGTGCGCACCGGACGCACATGATATTTTTATGATGTGATTGGGATTGATTTCAGTTTGAGCAGTATGTTTTCATAATCATTAGTATTTGATTTAGTAACCAGGCGGGACGTGTATATTAAATAAAAGATATATATATATAGCTATTATTTTTTTATTTAAACGTCCGCTACTTATGCCGTGACACGTGCATTGCACAGCGATTTTCAAGAGGGGTTTTCGTATGCTTCTTTATTATGATATTTAGGTGATTTCACTATGATGCACACTATATATAAGTTGTAGATTGATGTATATTATGTTGGTTTTCATATTGGATTTTGATATTTTATTCTCGCCATAACTCCGATGATTGCGTTATGCTTGACGGAGTTGATTTTTGTTATGTATTGATGATTTCGGAGCCCCGACGATTTGAGTGTTTTGCTAAATGTTTTAGTATTTGGAGGGGGAGTTTTAATTTAAATTCGGGGACCGAATTTCTTAAAGGGGGGAAGATTGTAACGTTTTAAAAATAATTAAATAAATAATTAAATGAATAAAATTGTTTAAGTGAATTTTATGAATTTCGGTAAAGTAAAATGTATTTTTCGTAAAATTAAACCGTGATTGTTTTCATTATAAATTTTAAAATATCTATTTTAATTATGAAATTACTAGTAAATGGTGTTTATTTAGCCACTTATAAATTTTTAGTTTAATAAAATATTTTTCCTAAATTAATTATTTTAAATATTAACATAAGCTTTATTTTTACACTAAATTAGTGTAAATTACAAATTTAAATGGTTTTAATTTGTAAAAATGAACCATGGCATATTAGAAATTAGTGTGTATCATGAAAAATTTATTTGCAAATTTTTCCTATTTTCTAGAGCTTTCTTGAGTTGCTATAGTAAACAAATAAATAAATAATTAAATAAACCATGAAAAGACCTTTAAGTGATATTTCTCCTCTTGAAACTTCTACACACTTTCACACTCACTTCTTTCTCTCCCTCACCTCACCAAGGCCGGCCACAACCCCCCATGGCTGCCCCTCCCCTTTTCCCACCTCATTTTTATCCAAAATTCATTAAAAACACATCAAAAATCCAATTAAAATTCCACAAAATCCTATTTATTCCTTGCTCATTTTTATATGAAATTTGGAGATGGAAAGCATGCATTTTGGAGGCTCATTTCTTGTTTGGATTTCATATTTTGGGAGGTATAATTTCTTTCTTTTGATTTATTGTTTTAGATGTTCATTTAAGCTTAATTAGATTTAATGAATTAATTCTATGTTTTTTTTAAAAATGCAAGTTAGGGTTGTAAATTCAAGTTAGGGTTTTTAATAATTAATTAGGGTTATAATAGTTAGTTTAACACTTTTAGAATTGGAAAATATTGCATGGTTGTTAAATTGTAAAATTTTCATTTAAAATTGTTTTAAATAAGGAAATTAGCTAACTAGATTTTTCTAAAATGTGTTTGTGGGTAATATAAAATTCCAATTAAAGTTGCTATCATTAGATTGTAGTTTTAGTGAGAATATTAGCATGTAAATGGAAAGAAATACTTAGTTTGATCACTAGATTACTTTGAGAATTGGAAAATACTAATAAAATGCTATTATTTTGTAAACTAGATTTTGAAAATTCCTAAATAAATAAGATTAAAAATATAATTTATGGTTTAATTAAATCATTATCATCATGAATTGTGGTTTAATACATTAATTCATGCAAAATCATGTTTTGTGGTGGAATTGTGGCATATTGCTTGAAAAATATTAAAATTGTTGAAAGTTGCAAACTAGAAATTTCAAATAAATGCAAAATTGTGTAATAAAAATATAGTAATGGTTTGTATAGTCTAGTAATGCTATTTAATGAGTTTTATGACCATTAGTTTCATTTAAATGTCAAGTTTTGATGAAAAACGGTATACTGGAATTTTCGGGTTTTACGAAATTGGACGGTTTGATGGATTTTAGGGTTTCGATGGATTTAATCGTGTTTTATGGTATAAGTAATGTGTTTTAAAACTACAAGTTGTTTGATGATGTTATCTCGATCCATCGGAGTTCGTACGCCGATATCGAGCGGTATTTGGTTTTTTTTGCGTGGGCGGGACATAGGTTTTAACCTATGCTTGTTCCTTTAGATCGTTTGACTTTCGTATGTGATTCAGTTTACGATGCTATTTATATGTTTGCGTCTAGGTACCCCCCACGTGGACTGCGGGCGATGAAGAGGATGATGGCGACACTGTCTTCGGCAGACATGGACCAGGTGAGTAGATGCATATCTACGGGGGGAAGTCGGGTGGATGGCGTTTAGCACCCCCGCAACGTAGAATAGGAATAGTATTTATTGTCAGTAGGAAACCAGATGTGACCCTAGATACTTAACGCGTAGGACCCTAGTAATAACCCTAGGCTGAACTAGACTGATTTAGGAAAACCTTATCAGGGGATGAGTACCTTGGAAAAGTTCTTAGGTTTCAGGTAGAAATACACACGCGCGCACTGAAACTTGACATGGCGTATACGTATATGTGTGTATATATATAAAACTAGGTATAGGTGTATATATATACACAACACGTAAATGGGATTCATTGATGTGATATGATATCTGTGGTATGATGAAACAGTATAACTGGGCTTGATGCCGTGATTCTTGACTATACAGTCGTATTAAAGTGTTAGCGGATCATTAGAGAATGAGATAATGAACATGAATATATAAACTATAAAGGGTGGTGGTGATATTGAGGTACATGGGACGCTAAAATAGTACCTGGGCTGTAGCTTGTGACTTGATGACGATAAGATATCGGTATGACTTAATCACAATATGATACATATGACATGATACTTCTGAGGATAAACTAATGATGCATATTATGATGGCAATGATATATGATCGATGTAGGCGATTACAGTTTAACACCTTGATCATGAGATGTGTTGGTGATGATATTATACAAATAATGAGACACCTAGGAGATACTTGACCGTACCCCGATATTGGGATGCCGTACGATGGATTTTACCGTACGAGGCTTAGATTTGATGATTGATCCGCACTCTTGATTCGAGGAAGCCGTACTACGTACGTGACGCTATTGAGGCAGGATCGCCGACTATTAGAGATATTGATTTAGACCCTAGGTAGACTCTAGTTTCTTACTGACTAGTCTATTAGGTTTAGTTCCTTAGGATGTTAGATGGACACTAGTTTAGGTTCGACTCACATAGTGGTAGTTGTACTCGTATCTCGCAGAGGAGTGGATAATGCACACTTGTATTTACATTCATACTGTAATCATCATGGTGCATGTTTTTTTATATGTTGCTAAAATCAGTATAAACTTTACCTGTTAGGACACCAGCACTATTACCGATGATGCGCATATTCCACGCACACTTATTTGCCGGTTCACACACATCATCATCAGTAATTGCTATGTCACGTACACTTTAGATTATATTATCTTTCATTGATAGAATCAGTTAACAACTTGACCAATATATTATTGTGATTATTCTCTGACGTTAGTATAGACATGATATTTATTACTTAGACATTCATGCATTCATATTTTCATGTTATCGCATAGTAGTATGGGCATATGCCGACACTTATCATATACTTACTCATGATTTTGAGATTTGGATTTCTATGAGATTTCTGGATTTTTGGGGAAAACCGCAAAAATATATAAAAACCTCTCTCTCTCCTCTTCTCTTTTTTTAAAATAAGATGCGGTTTTCTCGTGATGTATGTGTCGTCCACCATGAGTATTTCATGTTTTCTGTTGGATTTCGAGACCCGATTCGAGGAGTGGATGAACCGTCTCGGGTACATGGTGGGCCCGGTATGGTACCCCGGGGCAAGAAGATCGAGTTGTAGACGATGAGCCTGGCAGGGGGAGACTACCTACCGGTGATGTCTGGCGCGGCGGATATCCGGAGGATACCGACCGTTGTCGTGGGATTTGATGATATGGGCCGATCCGGACTGACGGAGCCCGACATATTGAGACTTGAGATTTACATATTTGTGTCGATGCTTGACTCGGATTTCCATGGATTTCATTGTTGAGATTTCAGATTCTTATACACATTTTATTATGATAACAGCCAAAGTTTTCTTATACAGATATACCTGGATTTCAGGATTGCTTATTTTACATTCATGGTGCATGCATATCCATTTATATGACATAGTACTATATGAGGCACTGACACGAGCACGGAGTATCGGCACTTACACGTATTATTACCCTGCTATTACTTGAGGTTTGAGACTTAGTAGTGTATTATTATTATGACCTAGGATGGCGTCGTACATTCGATTTCTTTTCGTAGATGTCTTCTACTCACGAGTTGGCAACTCACCCCCGTTGTGCCAAATTTTATTACAGGTTCGGTGTACAGGTTTCCCTGGCAGCTTGCTGGCACATCTATTCTTTCAGGGTGATTTGCACGGTAGGTTGGTTCACTTGTATCCGAACCACCATTGTACTTTTATTCATTCATTTGTATCTAGTAAGCTCCATCAACCATACTTGTATTAATTGATAAGTTTATTGGACCAGTCTTTTATTTCGACCTTAGAGTCGCGCATGTGTTATTCTGATCTGGTGGTTTTTGTTTTCTTTTGAGTTTTGAGCCTCGCCCTTTGGCGTTGTATATTATTGTGATTGTTGTGGTTGTCTCCGCCTGTTGGCGTTGAGCTAGCTCCCGTTGGGGATGCTTTTTATTGTTTATGTATATTATACTTGTTGTACCCGTTTGGGGGCCAGTTTTTACAGAGGAGACTCTGCCGAAATTTTTGGGAAAATTTGCTGATACTTTTAAACTTGTTTTTCTTCATGTTTCTTTTACTTCTTCTTTTATATAGTTTAGATTTCTGGGCTTCGGCTTACTTAGGTTACGTGGCGCCTCTAGACGCTTCGTAATCTAAGTGCCGGTCACGTTCCGTACTCTCGGGTCGTGACAAAGTTGGTATCAGAGCGCTAGGTTTAACCTTGTATAAGTCTAGGTGACCCTTGGTTGATGGAGTAGGCGATTTAGGTAGAGTAACGTACCGTGGGTATGGTCCGCGGCATACTTACGATACGCTACTCTGCTTAAGGAGCCTTAGGATGTACATTTGTTTGCACCGTATTTCATTCGTTCCTTTGATCTATCTTCGTCGATGTCGGAGGGTGGTTCTGTTACCACGGGCGCACGGGCAGAGGGAGCTGCGGCTCGAATGCGATAACCATTAGAGTATTGGTTATTCTTGAGGATTGAAGCATTGCGTACCGTGCGGATAAAGGATATTCACATGCCGTCCGGATGAAGTTAAAGGGTTCGAACGATTATCAGAAAACCATTTTCCCAAGTTTAAAGTATTCGGAAGAACATGCAGGTATTTCGATGGACCCTGTAGAAGAATGAAACCCTAACTCGACATAATGACCACGAGAACGCCCTTGAACCTTAGGGTTTACGGCAGTTCCGCGGTGCCATTAGTGAGGCTTGGGTTTGCCCTTCTACGGCTGGATCATCGATGCTGGGGTATGTACCGGATATTTTAAACTGTACTTGAGTGTTGAGCTCTCGGGGAATTATGGGATTTTGATGGATCGATCGAAAGGTTTAATGTAGTCCGGATATCATGTGAAGGGATCGACTACGTGGGAGACTCTAGATATGAGTATTGCCGTTGGTAGCGCAGTCAGCACAGCTACGAAGAGACGAGTTCGAAGCAATCGACATCAGAGGAAAGAGGCGCACATTGACGATAGTGTTTACGATTGTGATTTAGTGATTTGAATTTCATATTTTCGTTGATTGGATTTTTGTATTTTGAGGACTTTGTTCTACGATTGGTATTTCCTGTGTGTACCTTCATTCTATCTGTGTTTCACATATCAGTTGTATTGATGTGGTTTAGTACGCACCCAGTACACTTGATTTGGTTTTATATATTTTGAGATTTTTGATTGATTTCGTGCATAGGGGTCACACTTGATTTTGACATATGTTTTGACTTAGTTTTCATGAATTTTTGTACTGTGATTTTGATTTTGATATTCGAGGTTAGTTTTCGTGCACCATGTGCACCTGATTAGGATTCTTGCGCATACTTGGCGCACTTGATGCGATTTTGTGCACACCAGATGCACTAAATCGGGGTTTTGTGCAGATTAGATGCACCTGATATTGAGTCGTGCACGCCCGTTGCACTTGACAGATGTTTTTGGTGCACACCTGTTGCACTTAGTTTTGTTTTTGTGTGTATTCATGGTATCTTTAGTTGGTTTCGATTTCAGTGCGCACCGGACGCACATGATATTTTTATGATGTGATTGGGATTGATTTCAGTTTGAGCAGTATGTTTTCATAATCATTAGTATTTGATTTAGTAACCAGGCGGGACGTGTATATTAAATAAAAGATATATATATATAGCTATTATTTTTTTATTTAAACGTCCGCTACTTATGCCGTGACACGTGCATTGCACAGCGATTTTCAAGAGGGGTTTTCGTATGCTTCTTTATTATGATATTTAGGTGATTTCACTATGATGCACACTATATATAAGTTGTAGATTGATGTATATTATGTTGGTTTTCATATTGGGTTTTGATATTTTATTCTCGCCATAACTCCGATGATTGCGTTATGCTTGACGGAGTTGATTTTTGTTATGTATTGATGATTTCGGAGCCCCGACGATTTGAGTGTTTTGCTAAATGTTTTAGTATTTGGAGGGGGAGTTTTAATTTAAATTCGGGGACCGAATTTCTTAAAGGGGGGAAGATTGTAACGTTTTAAAAATAATTAAATAAATAATTAAATGAATAAAATTGTTTAAGTGAATTTTATGAATTTCGGTAAAGTAAAATGTATTTTTCGTAAAATTAAACCGTGATTGTTTTCATTATAAATTTTAAAATATCTATTTTAATTATGAAATTACTAGTAAATGGTGTTTATTTAGCCACTTATAAATTTTTAGTTTAATAAAATATTTTTCCTAAATTAATTATTTTAAATATTAACATAAGCTTTATTTTTACACTAAATTAGTGTAAATTACAAATTTAAATGGTTTTAATTTGTAAAAATGAACCATGGCATATTAGAAATTAGTGTGTATCATGCAAAATTTATTTGCAAATTTTTCCTATTTTCTAGAGCTTTCTTGAGTTGCTATAGTAAACAAATAAATAAATAATTAAATAAACCATGAAAAGACCTTTAAGTGATATTTCTCCTCTTGAAACTTCTACACACTTTCACACTCACTTCTTTCTCTCCCTCACCTCACCAAGGCCGGCCACAACCCCCCATGGCTGCCCCTCCCCTTTTCCCACCTCATTTTTATCCAAAATTCATTAAAAACACATCAAAAATCCAATTAAAATTCCACAAAATCCTATTTATTCCTTGCTCATTTTTATATGAAATTTGGAGATGGAAAGCATGCATTTTGGAGGCTCATTTCTTGTTTGGATTTCATATTTTGGGAGGTATAATTTCTTTCTTTTGATTTATTGTTTTAGATGTTCATTTAAGCTTAATTAGATTTAATGAATTAATTCTATGTTTTTTTTAAAAATGCAAGTTAGGGTTGTAAATTCAAGTTAGGGTTTTTAATAATTAATTAGGGTTATAATAGTTAGTTTAACACTTTTAGAATTGGAAAATATTGCATGGTTGTTAAATTGTAAAATTTTCATTTAAAATTGTTTTAAATAAGGAAATTAGCTAACTAGATTTTTCTAAAATGTGTTTGTGGGTAATATAAAATTCCAATTAAAGTTGCTATCATTAGATTGTAGTTTTAGTGAGAATATTAGCATGTAAATGGAAAGAAATACTTAGTTTGATCACTAGATTACTTTGAGAATTGGAAAATACTAATAAAATGCTATTATTTTGTAAACTAGATTTTGAAAATTCCTAAATAAATGAGATTAAAAATATAATTTATGGTTTAATTAAATCATTATCATCATGAATTGTGGTTTAATACATTAATTCATGCAAAATCATGTTTTGTGGTGGAATTGTGGCATTTTGCTTGAAAAATGTTAAAATTGTTGAAAGTTGCAAACTAGAAATTTCAAATAAACGCAAAATTGTGTAATAAAAATATAGTAATGGTTTGTATAGTCTAGTAATGCTATTTAATGAGTTTTATGACCATTAGTTTCATTTAAATGTCAAGTTTTGATGAAAAACGGTATACTGGAATTTTCGGGTTTTACGAAATTGGACGGTTTGATGGATTTTAGGGTTTCGATGGATTTAATCGTGTTTTATGGTATAAGTAATGTGTTTTAAAACTACAAGTTGTTTGAT
Source organism: Agapanthus africanus (assembly GCA_030015575.1). Classification (NCBI taxonomy): domain Eukaryota; kingdom Viridiplantae; phylum Streptophyta; class Magnoliopsida; order Asparagales; family Amaryllidaceae; genus Agapanthus; species Agapanthus africanus. The sequence continues at coordinate 311,725,969 of JASDDO010000029.1, forward strand.
GATGTTATCTCGATCCATCGGAGTTCGTACGCCGATATCGAGCGGTATTTGGTTTTTTTTGCGTGGGCGGGACATAGGTTTTAACCTATGCTTGTTCCTTTAGATCGTTTGACTTTCGTATGTGATTCAGTTTACGATGCTATTTATATGTTTGCGTCTAGGTACCCCCCACGTGGACTGCGGGCGATGAAGAGGATGATGGCGACACTGTCTTCGGCAGACATGGACCAGGTGAGTAGATGCATATCTACGGGGGGAAGTCGGGTGGATGGCGTTTAGCACCCCCGCAACGTAGAATAGGAATAGTATTTATTGTCAGTAGGAAACCAGATGTGACCCTAGATACTTAACGCGTAGGACCCTAGTAATAACCCTAGGCTGAACTAGACTGATTTAGGAAAACCTTATCAGGGGATGAGTACCTTGGAAAAGTTCTTAGGTTTCAGGTAGAAATACACACGCGCGCACTGAAACTTGACATGGCGTATACGTATATGTGTGTATATATATAAAACTAGGTATAGGTGTATATATATACACAACACGTAAATGGGATTCATTGATGTGATATGATATCTGTGGTATGATGAAACAGTATAACTGGGCTTGATGCCGTGATTCTTGACTATACAGTCGTATTAAAGTGTTAGCGGATCATTAGAGAATGAGATAATGAACATGAATATATAAACTATAAAGGGTGGTGGTGATATTGAGGTACATGGGACGCTAAAATAGTACCTGGGCTGTAGCTTGTGACTTGATGACGATAAGATATCGGTATGACTTAATCACAATATGATACATATGACATGATACTTCTGAGGATAAACTAATGATGCATATTATGATGGCAATGATATATGATCGATGTAGGCGATTACAGTTTAACACCTTGATCATGAGATGTGTTGGTGATGATATTATACAAATAATGAGACACCTAGGAGATACTTGACCGTACCCCGATATTGGGATGCCGTACGATGGATTTTACCGTACGAGGCTTAGATTTGATGATTGATCCGCACTCTTGATTCGGGGAAGCCGTACTACGTACGTGACGCTATTGAGGCAGGATCGCCGACTATTAGAGATATTGATTTAGACCCTAGGTAGACTCTAGTTTCTTACTGACTAGTCTATTAGGTTTAGTTCCTTAGGATGTTAGATGGACACTAGTTTAGGTTCGACTCACATAGTGGTAGTTGTACTCGTATCTCGCAGAGGAGTGGATAATGCACACTTGTATTTACATTCATACTGTAATCATCATGGTGCATGTTTTTTTATATGTTGCTAAAATCAGTATAAACTTTACCTGTTAGGACACCAGCACTATTACCGATGATGCGCATATTCCACGCACACTTATTTGCCGGTTCACACACATCATCATCAGTAATTGCTATGTCACGTACACTTTAGATTATATTATCTTTCATTGATAGAATCAGTTAACAACTTGACCAATATATTATTGTGATTATTCTCTGACGTTAGTATAGACATGATATTTATTACTTAGACATTCATGCATTCATATTTTCATGTTATCGCATAGTAGTATGGGCATATGCCGACACTTATCATATACTTACTCATGATTTTGAGATTTGGATTTCTATGAGATTTCTGGATTTTTGGGGAAAACCGCAAAAATATATAAAAACCTCTCTCTCTCCTCTTCTCTTTTTTTAAAATAAGATGCGGTTTTCTCGTGATGTATGTGTCGTCCACCATGAGTATTTCATGTTTTCTGTTGGATTTCGAGACCCGATTCGAGGAGTGGATGAACCGTCTCGGGTACATGGTGGGCCCGGTATGGTACCCCGGGGCAAGAAGATCGAGTTGTAGACGATGAGCCTGGCAGGGGAAGACTACCTACCGGTGATGTCTGGCGCGGCGGATATCCGGAGGATACCGACCGTTGTCGTGGGATTTGATGATATGGGCCGATCCGGACTGACGGAGCCCGACATATTGAGACTTGAGATTTACATATTTGTGTCGATGCTTGACTCGGATTTCCATGGATTTCATTGTTGAGATTTCAGATTCTTATACACATTTTATTATGATAACAGCCAAAGTTTTCTTATACAGATATACCTGGATTTCAGGATTGCTTATTTTACATTCATGGTGCATGCATATCCATTTATATGACATAGTACTATATGAGGCACTGACACGAGCACGGAGTATCGGCACTTACACGTATTATTACCCTGCTATTACTTGAGGTTTGAGACTTAGTAGTGTATTATTATTATGACCTAGGATGGCGTCGTACATTCGATTTCTTTTCGTAGATGTCTTCTACTCACGAGTTGGCAACTCACCCCCGTTGTGCCAAATTTTATTACAGGTTCGGTGTACAGGTTTCCCTGGCAGCTTGCTGGCACATCTATTCTTTCAGGGTGATTTGCACGGTAGGTTGGTTCACTTGTATCCGAACCACCATTGTACTTTTATTCATTCATTTGTATCTAGTAAGCTCCATCAACCATACTTGTATTAATTGATAAGTTTATTGGACCAGTCTTTTATTTCGACCTTAGAGTCGCGCATGTGTTATTCTGATCTGGTGGTTTTTGTTTTCTTTTGAGTTTTGAGCCTCGCCCTTTGGCGTTGTATATTATTGTGATTGTTGTGGTTGTCTCCGCCTGTTGGCGTTGAGCTAGCTCCCGTTGGGGATGCTTTTTATTGTTTATGTATATTATACTTGTTGTACCCGTTTGGGGGCCAGTTTTTACAGAGGAGACTCTGCCGAAATTTTTGGGAAAATTTGCTGATACTTTTAAACTTGTTTTTCTTCATGTTTCTTTTACTTCTTCTTTTATATGGTTTAGATTTTTGGGCTTCGGCTTACTTAGGTTACGTGGCGCCTCTAGACGCTTCGTAATCTAAGTGCCGGTCACGTTCCGTACTCTCGGGTCGTGACAGTATTAAACCAACCACAGATTTTCAACGTCCAGAATACACACAAAAGAAAGTCTCCGGAAACAAATCGGGCTTTCTTATGGCATTGTAGACTGGGTAACATCAATAAGAGAAGGTTGACAAAGTTACATACAGAAGGATATTTGGATCCGTTCGAATATCAATCATATGCAACTTGTCAATCCTGTCTCAAAGGAAAGATGACAAAGACTCCGTTCACTGGACACGGAGTAAGAGCGAGCGAGCTCTTGGGACTTGTACACAGCGACGTGTGCGGTCCAATGTCTACACATGCGTGAAGCGGTTATTCTTACTTCATTACTTTTACGGATGACTTTTCAAGGTACGGATATGTCTTCTTAATAAAAAATAAATCCGAAGCCTTTGGAAAATTCCAGGAATATAAGAATGAAGTAGAAAAATAAACCCGCAAAAGTATCAAGACACTGAGATCTGATCGAGGTGGTGAATACTTGAGTGCCGAGTTCCTGGATTACCTAAAAGAGAATGGAATTCTCTCTCAGCTTACTCGTCCATACACTCCGCAACATAACGGTGTATCGGAGAGACGGAACCGGACCCTATTGAATATGGTACGTTCCATGATGAGTAACGCTGAGTTACCGCGATTATTCTAGGGATATGCACTAGAATCAGCTGCATACCTTTTGAACCGAGTTCCAACTAAAACTGTGCCTATCACACCATATCAGATGTGGTGTGGAAGAAATCCTATCTTAAGCACATTAATACATGGGGATGTCCAGCTTTTGTCAAAAAGCAGCATGCGGACAAACTCGAGGCACACTCAGTACAGTGCAAGTTTGTGGGATATCCAAAGAACTCTAAGGGATATTTCTTCTATTGCGAAGAGGAACAAAAGGTTTTTGTTTCTCGTCATGCCCACTTCTTGGAAACTGAGTTTTTGGAAAATCAGATAAGTGGGAGCGCAATAGAACTGGAAGAAATTCCAGAACCACGAGCTATTACTGAAAGCTTAGTAGAACCAAAGGGTTTGAAAGATCAGGACATTCCTGCGCCGCTCCACAGGCGTAGTAGGCAGTCTCATCCGCCCGAGAGATACTACGGTTTTCTCGTAGACGGGGATAGAAAGGATTGCATCATTGATTATGATGAGCCGACTAGCTTCCAGTAGGCCATTCAGAGCGTTGACTCGGTAAAATGGCTGGATGCAATGCGGACCGAAATGGAGTCCATGTACACCAACAAAGTATGGACGTTGGACGTTGCTCCAGATGGGGTAAAACCCGTAGGATGCAAGTGGATCTTCAAAAGGAAGATTGGTGTAGATGGACAGGTTGAGACCTATAAGGCTAAACTTGTTGCAAAAGATTTTCGTCAAAGACCTGGTTTGGACTATGACGAAACCTTTTCTCCAGTGGCTATGCTGAAATCCATTCGGATCCTTCTTGCCATTGCTGCCTTCCACGATTATGAGATTTGGCAGATGGACGTAAAGACCGCTTTTCTAAATGGAAATTTAGAGGAGTGTGTCTAGATGGACCAGCTAGAGGGTTTCATTCAGAGTGGGAGCAGCGGAAAGGTGTGAAAGTTGCTTAAGTCCATCTATGGACTAAAGCAGGCATCGCGGAGATGGAACATCTGTTTTGATGAGACGGTCAAAGAATTTGGCTTTATCAAAAATCCAGATGAACCATGCATCTATAGTAGATTTGTAGCAAGAACTGTCGTATTTCTCGTTTTATACGTGGATGACATTCTCTTAATAGGAAATGACATTCCTATGCTACAATCTGTCAAAGGGTTCTTGTCACACAGGTTCTCCATGAAAGACCTGGGTGATGCCTCTTACATTCTGGGGATCCGAATCTATCGTGACAGATCCAAGAGGATATTAGGACTTTCACAGTCCAGGAACATCGACACCATACTGAGACGATTCAGTATGGAAGATTCCAAGCGTGGTAATCTACCGGCTTGTCACAGGATCACCCTCTCCAAGGAGATGTCTCCCAAGACTGATTTGGAAAGGGATCGCATGTCTATTATACCCTACGCTTCTGCGGTAGGATCTATAATGTATGCGATGTTGTGTACCAGACCAGATGTAGCTTATGCACTGAGTGTGGTAAGCCGGTATCATTCAAACCCTGGGGAGAAGCACTGGATAGCGGTAAAGAACATTCTTAAGTACCTGAGAAGGACTAAGGAGATGTTCTTGGTGTATGGCGGAAAAGACCTCTAGATCGAGGCCTTTGCTGACTCCAGCTTCCAGAGTGACAAGGATGATTCCAAGTCCATGTCGGGTTATGTCTTTACCCTCAATGGAGGGGCGGTGTGTTGGAAGAGTTCTAAACAGGAAACCGTTGATGACTCGATGATGGAAGCGGAATATATCGCTGCTGCAGATGCCGCAAAAGAAGCTGTCTGGATAAGGAAGTTCTTGACAGAACTTCAGGTGGTTCCGTCCATTGTTGATCCAATACCTCTGTATTGCGACAACAACGGGGCTATAGCTTTAGCGAAGGAACCCAGGTCCCATCAGAAGTCCAGACACATCTTGAGGCGGTATCACCTGATCAGGGAGATCGTGGGTTGCCAGGAGATCGAGGTTCGGAGAGTTGCTACGGAAGATAACACTGCTGATCCATTCACTAAGGCCTTACCCCAGACTCAGTTCGAGCGGCTGATCGAGATGATAGGTCTTCGATACGCCAGTACATGGCCTTAGTGCAAGTGGGAGATTGTTAGTGTATATGCCCTAGATGCCATTACTGTATCATACTAGTTTGTATATTACTTAATGGAAGCTTGGGATATTCACCTTGTATAGACAATCTTGCTCAAAATAGTAGTATGCTACTTGGTTTGTTTCTACTTTAATGTGTACATGTGTTTCTTTTAGTACATCACCTATACACATTAGTGAAGCCCTTAGGATCTTTGCTTGATTACCAGTGTTGTGATGGCAGTCACACTCGTGGGGGCTGGGTAATCCACAAGCACATCCTTATGCAGGTCCCTAGTCGTAGGACTATCGAGACAGGGCATCGATACTCTGGAGTAGACTAGCGTATGCGCTTCTCATCCCAGCAGGGGAGACGGTCTGTCCCACAGCCGTCAGTACGTCGTACTTGAGATAGTATGCGGGTGCTCGTTAGGTTACGAGTACACTGGACAGGACTCGTCGGGAACTGTTGGTTGGTACTATACCTATCGTCAGTTATCAGTTCCCAGGTGACATGAGTACAGCTTAGTCCGTTGACTTGACACTGTCACTTCGCCTCGAGTGTGTTCCCACTGTACTTAGATTACTACCCTACCACGGCTCAAAGGAGTCGTGCAAACAGGTAGTGGTTGGGTGCAGTCCCGAAGCACTTGGAGGCAGTGACGGTTAGACAGGATTCGTCTCTCCCGGTATTAGGGGTTGATATCGCGCTGTGTCTAGGAGAGCCATTACACAAAGTCCCTGGCCAGGGCAAGCGAGATATATTGGTGGGTTTCCAGTGTTATCTCAAGGTGTTCTGGGCTACACTCCGACATGACTTATACCGCTATTAGAGGATTGACGTTTACCGCCCCCTAGGCCCGCCATGCGATATTCTCAGACAAACAGACCGGACTGTACGCAGATTGTCACATTCAGGCTCAGTAGGAGTTCAGATATGTTTCACCTCGTCCGTCTTCTTATCGGTATCTACCTGGGGGCCGTTACGCACAGCTAGTGCCTCTTGCGGTCTGTGGTTAAACCAAACTGCCAGCATAGTGTCGAGTCTTTAGAGTCCCACACAGAGAGCTATTCGCCTTTAGGCAAAAGAGTAGAGGTCGCATGGTTTTGCGACAGGGTTCGGTCACATCCGTGCACTTGTGCACGTTTAATGTCCGGGCAGCTATCACTAGCGGGCTTTGGTTTAAGCCAGATCCTAGTGTACGTTTTGGGATTGGTTTTATCTCATTTGTATTCGTGTTCCTCGGAACGCGGATACGGGTGTGTATGCACGGTTGACAGAGACAGAGGCAGAGGATTCTCATTAGGGTTGTTGACTGTTGACTTTTGCTAAACCCTAATGAGAATAAGAAATATGATTAATGATAATATTAATTAAATATTATTGTGCCATGGTTGGGTTGAAAGGTTGACTTTGTTGACTTGTTGACTTAGTTGACCGGTTGACCAGGTTGGACTTGTTGACCATCATCATGACAATGGCTATCATTTTTTGGCATTGACCTTGGCTTGCTTGTTTGTTCACAAATTGCATTTAATGCATGAAATTATATTGCCATTTGATATGATAACAACCATCACATAATACTCAATTATTATTATTTGTTATGATTATTTTGGATTATGAGAGTAAGGGTGAGAAAAGTCTTGCTCATTCTATCATTCTCATCCTCTCTCATCCTCAAGCTCTCCCTCTTCCTCTTGCTCTCTCTCTAGCTCAAGGAAACTCCCTCTCATGAGTTGAGAACCATTTTCTTAGAGATAAAACCCAAAACACTTCTCTACTCATCCTAGTATACAAGGTCTAGCAAACCAAGTGTTCTAGTTTCCTTTAGATTGAGGTTGGAGCCAAAGGTAGAAGCTTTCAGGTGGATCCATCTTCGGCACAAGGAGACGACGAGGAGAGAACCATTCGACCACCACAAAGAGTCGAAGAGAAGGAGTTCAAGTTAAGGTATAACCCCCTAACCGAGTAGGTAAAACTCCTAGTTAGGTTGTTAGATAGTTGTTTAACAAAGATCCGTATTTTGAGTCCATGTTACCACCAAAGAAAAATCGTTTTTCACCATTTCCGCAACCCCAAAGAACCGGGGACGGGTAACGTGGACTTACACTAGGTTCCCTGAACGACTCTCTGAAATCGCTAAATAATTTTTAGGGTCCCCGGGTTACAGCAGATCTCTAATTCTCATCACATCATCCATAAAAACCGACATCAAAGATTTCCAAGTTCATGGTTTGGGGCTTAAGTCTCAAATTTAGTCCAGGATTTTACACTAAAGGGGTTGTGGTCACCAATTACACCTCAATTACTCTTCCAAAATCCAATAAAACCCTAAGCCACCTTTTTGAATTTCAGAACATCACCAAACCCCACATAAATAGCTCCAAACTACACTAGAAAATAAGAAACACTAGAAACTTAACTAGAAGTCTAGAATTATACCTTATCTAGCAACTCAAGAATTTTCTTGAGTTGCTCAAAGTCTTCAAAATTCCCACTTGATCCGTCCCATATGTTTGTAGTGGGCTTGTGATCAACTTTTATGAAAGGGGCATAGTGTTTTGATGAGGATTTATGGTGGTTTGAGGGAGAGGATGTGATGGAGGATAGAGGATGAGAAGAAGAAGAAATTAAGAGGAGGAACGAGGAGATGAGGGAATAAAAGAATGGCTCATGACCTAGAACCTTCTCACTCTCTCTCATTCTAGCCATGCCCACATGTCCCCACCTCACTTATTGAAATTCTTTTCTTTTTCCTTTATCTTTTAAAACCAAACCAAAGCAAACACTTAAGGATATTTCAAAGCCATGGTTCAAAATAAAAATGTAACAAGTGTTGTGTGCAACATGACATGGTGTATGTTGTGTGCATAACCAAGTTTTAATACAAGATTAATGAAAGGTTAATCAAGTTGAACACCAACATAAATACAATAATTGTTTTAGAATTTATTTAATGTCCAAATCATCTAAACACTTTCAAAGCCCGAAATTCTCATTAATTTTTCAAATTATTTTCCAACTATCGGTATATAATCATACCATTCTCATACTTAATAATATTCATAGAAATTATTATTTAAATTATTTAAATTCCTAAAAATAATATTTTATTTTTCTGAAATATTAAACCCATAACCCCGACCAAGTGACTGTAGGAGAACCCCGTTGCCAAAAGCATCTCCTCGAGTGCTCGCGGCCACGATGTTCCGCCTAAGTGCACTTCGTCGATGGTATCGGGTTATGGCCATCTACTAATGTTTCCGACGAGTATTCGATCATGTAGTCGGGAATCTTATTGAATTACCCGACTAGATTATTGAAAAGGTGTTTTCAATATGAGACTAAAATGCAAGGTTTATATGTTAGGAATGAAATTCGGGGTATGAGATATTCCGGGTTTATGATGTCTAAGGATGTTGCGGATTCTAATTATTGTAGTTTTCGTTTTCTTTTCTACCACCGTAAGTGTAATATATGGTGTATCGCCAGTTTCGTTGCTATACATCAACGACAATTGGGATACACATATTTACTTACGTTGATGACATGTGATATTATATGTTGCTATGATATGTTATATTGGATCGTCGTGTTTGAATAGCCAGGGTTTTTGCATGAGATGAGCGTTTTTTCATTTTCATTCCTGTAAAAACTTGTATGTAATATTCTTTTATTGGGACACTTCCGGGTTGAGGATGATGTCACCATTGATATATATTATTTACTTTTCCGTATTAGGATAGACCCAAGGCGGGGAGCACAAGTAACCGGGTTCTAGAGTCCAGTGGGAGACTATCTCGAGGAGTCGAGACCGGGTCTCCTAACTGTAGAATTGGTAGGGTTGCTTGCCGCTCTCGTAGGAGTCTAGGGATGTAGGTTTGGTTATTCATCACGACCGTGGAATTCATGTTTTTTTACTGGCTTAATTTAAAACACGAACCTCCTAATATATCCAATGTTTCATATGTTGACTTATGTTGTAATGTTCCGTGATGAGATCATATGACTGCCTGAGACGAATGCTTTATATTATATATATATGATATATAATAAACGTTGCTTATGTTTTGCATCCGCGCTAGTCCTGCCCCCGCTTTGCCGTTGGTTATCTAACCTAACGGTGGATGACGGGACCCCGTGGCGAATGCGGATAGCATAAGCGTACGTTATATAAGTATTTTTGTTTCTTTATCTGTGATGCTTAGGAAGCATAAATGATGGGACTTCATTAATGAGATTAATGAAAGGAAAGAAACCTAATGATGTTGTAGAATCAAATTTTCAAATGGTAGCTCTAGTTCCTTCTTTGCATAGCGGTATTCCTTGATGAATATCCAGCACCTCATTCGATGAGGAAGAGCCGAGATCCCTTCACCGAGAATGACCTCTTTAGCAAAAGCTAGTAGCTGCTACACCCACTCGGTTTATTTTGAAAAACACATGATTTTAAAAGCGGAGCTTAAACCACTCATTTTCAAAATCACTGGATTCTACAACGATATCAAGTTCATTATGCAAAAGATTTTCTTAAAAACCTATCGTAGCCCTCCGTCATTTCAGATAAATACTATTTAGTATTCGTGCTATATTTGTTGACCATAGCTAAGGCGTAGTGTGCGGTAGCTAATTAGTGCTTATCTTCAGCATATGATGTGATTGAGTTAGGATAACCGTACGGCTTTGTTGACCATAGCCAAGGGCGGTACGGGTAGGTTTAATTCGATCAGAAAATGACGGGTTGAACTTGACTAGCGCTTATGATTTGTTGACCATAGCCAAGGTCATGAGTTGCTAGGAGCAAAATATTATTAGGAATTTCAAGTGTTGAAATTTGCAATGAGATTGCATACCTTCTATGAGATAGTTGAATCCCGATACCCACTGCGAGTAATAGTTATTCCTGGGAGAGTTTTGCACTTCACAATTAGCCGATCAAGTAGCTGTCTAGAAAGGTGTTAACGGGGTTACGCCCCTGGGAAAATGAGGTTTATTTTAATTAGGTCCGTGTGAAAGTACGGGGAACCTCCCTCAAAGTACCGATACTGGGCTGGCTGAAAGATTGGCGAACTTATAGGGTGTAATTAATCCCAACTAGTCTTACGTTTTAGAGTTTGAAGGAAAATTTGATAAAAACAGTGGGAGCCATCCTGATTAGATAAAATAATAACCAATCTAATCTTACAAGAGCATACGCAAAGTGTTTTCTTCTCTCTCTCTCTTTCCAGGTAGCGACCATATCACGCCTTAATCAAGATAATAATATATATGTATTGACCGAACCCGCTTGTTATACTTAGCTGGGGAATGTTGGTTCCACTCTAACTTATAATTGTTATAAGTCCGAGCAGGAAATTGGGGAATGCCAGGATTCCCATGCCACCCGATCGTAGAAAGATCATGTTGATGCATTTTCTCAAGTGTGTTCGTTACTGAGAACTGTTTCTTATTATGCTCTACGTCCTGGGTATTAGATACCGGATCAGGATCCCACATATGTAATCTGTTACATGGGCTAAGGAAAGGTAGAGAACTGGGATTGGGTGATAAAGATATAAGAGTAGGAAACGGTGCAATTTTTGCAGCCAAGGCAGTTGGCGATTATCACATTGTATTCCCAAATGACAATACATTGATTCTGAATGAATGTTATTACATGTTGAAGCTGATATGCAACATTATATCAGTCTCTTTATTAAGTAAAGAAGGATATGATTTTGTATTACAGGATAATGTTATGAACATTTTCCTGAATCAAAAGTTGATTGGATCAGGCACGTTATGCAATGGCATATACGTTCTAAATCAAACCACAGTTCTAAGTATACAGAACACACACAAGAGAAAGAGTTCAGAAATGAACGAATCCTTCTTATGGCATTGTAGACTAGATCATATCAATGCGACATGACTAGATAAGTTACATAAAGATGGATAGTTGAATTCGTTCGAATTTTCATCTTATGAAACTTTCCAGTCATGTCTCAAAGGCAAGATGACCAAAACTCTGTTTACTGGATACAGAGAAAGAGCTTCGGAACTCTTGGGACTAACACATAGTGATGTATACGGTACCATGTCTAAACATTACAGGGTTGTCTAGCACGACAGCAAGGTTTCGGGAGGCATCGTCCATACCAATTTCAAAAATTTGCCGTTCTAGCTAACCCTAACCCTAGAATCGTTACTAGAAAATCCGACGAAACGAAATGCAAACAACTTTGCAACTAAAGTGAATAAGGAATACAACCTTTGTAGACCGGTCCTTCATTTCATTAGCTCCATGTAGTAGTCCTTTCGCTGCGATCATGAAGTCCCGGACTCTAGAGAGGCTCCTATGAAGAAATGAACAAGCTTGCATCGAAGTCTTCGGGGCTGAAGACGATCTACGTCAAGGAGACACCAACCCAAGCTATCTCTTCACTAATTGTGGAATTAGTGAAGCAGACACCCAATACTAAATGGCAAGTAGTAGAGGATGATGAAGTAGGAAGTGGGTTCACTTTAGATTTATTTTTCTCACTATGTTTCATCACTTGCTCAAGTAAAGAGAGCAAAAAAATCAATGAAGAAGAAGAAGCTCAAGTAAAGTGATGAAGAGAATGAATGAGGTAAGAAATGCAACCATGGATTAATCATGTTATGCTTAACCCTTGTAGAGACTTAACCATGAGCTAGGGTTAAAGGTTAGGTTAACAAATATCTTAGAAATATCCAAAAGGGTGGACTTAGTCAACTATGATAAATATCTTAGCATAAATCCAAACATTTTGAATTATCTATGAATAAAATGTAAACCCTAATCTTAACCCTAGCATGGTATAAGTCTCTCACATCCATGTTGCATGTGTAACCTAGCATGTTACAATTATACATATCACATATATATAATTTAGTAACAAAAGAAAAGAATACAATAAACATATATCACATATATGTTAAAAGTTTCCAAAGTGAGAAATGAAATATTAAGTGAACTAATATTAGTTAATGTAATATAATATATCAAATATATAATTATGCATTAAATTATTAAATCGACTCTTGATTTAATAATCCAGCTATATTTCATATAACCAACTAATATCAAAAGAATCAACTTATCGAATCAACAATTGATCCGATAACCCGGCTATATCATATATAACCGACCGATATCACATATCGCGAATATAGAATGCGGTATCAAATATCGTATTAATCTCGGTCCCGCACATATCACATATGTGCTCCTACTCCGTTTCACTTGAGCCAGGAAACCTCTGTGTAGGGTTCTAAAGACTCGTCAATACGCCGGCAGTAGGTGATGATCATATCAAACACCTACAAGCCGTAAGCGGTCTGCTAAACGTAACGGCTACCCGGGTATTGAGCTATCAGAAGATCAACAAGCAAGCCTGCTCACACTCCTGCGAATCCAGTCAGTAACACTATCGTACAGTCTAGTCTCTTCGTCTGATATGTCGCATATCTCGTCTAGGGGTGGTAAACACCAGACCCCAGTAACTCGATAATTCGTGCCAATGTGAGGCTCATAATAGGTCAAGAAACTACTGATAACACTTACCAGTATATCTCTGAAGCAGCCCTGGCCAGGGACTGTTGGAGATAGTGTCCTCAAAGTCAATTATTGGATCGCAGGTACGTGATTGCAATGATTGAGGCAGGACCTATACCGATATGACAGTCTTGCTCGAGATGATAGTATGCTATCTGGTTTGTCTTTATCATCGTATACATGCTTTAGTTTGCTATTGCATGTTGATAGAGCCCATAGGATTCTTGCTTGACTACCAGCAGTATGATGGCAATCATATACGTGGGAGCTGGGGTCTGTAAGCACATCCTTAAAGAGTCCCTAGTCGTGGGAGTTTCGAGACAGGGCATCGATACTCTAGAGTAGACTAGTGTATACAGTCGAGACCCCGAAGAGGGGCGGTGGCCGGTCTCACAAGCCACTGGTGTCAGTTGGATCACCTAAGATGTATACAGGTGCTCATTGGGTTATGAGTACACCGGACAGGACTCGCCGGGAACATGCTAGTTGGTATTATACATATCGTCAGATAGCAGTTTCTTAGTGACATGTGTACAGGTTAGTTCATCGACCTGAGGTCGTCATTTGTCTCGTGTGAGTTCCCACTGTGCTTTGATTTCTACCCTACCACGGCTCAAAGGAGTCGTGCAAACAGGTCTTTTTGGGGTACAGTCTCGAGCCACATGGAGGCAAGTGAGCGGATCGGCAGGGGATTCGTCTCTCCCGGTATTGGGGGTGAGATCGCGCAGTGTCTAGGAGAGCCATTACACAAAGCCCTCGGCCGAGGCAGGAGATTTACTGGTAGGTACTCCAGTAGTATCTCAGGGTGTTCTAGGCCACTCTCTGACACGACTTATACCGCTAATGGAGGTCTGACGTTACCAGCCCCCTAGGCAGATATGCGATACTCATAGACGAACGGACCGGACTGTATGTATATTGTCACTGTTAGGCTCAGTAGGGTTTATGGATGAGTTCGCTCGTCCGCTTCCCTTCCAATCAATACATAGGTAACCGTTACGTACAGCCAGTACCTCTGACATGCTAGTGGTTATACCCAGTTCCAATGTGTTGATGAGTCATTAGAGTCCCCTACAGACACTTTCCCAAGTTCGGGCGAAACGTTGTAGAGGCCGTATGGTTTTATGGCAGGGTTCGGAAAATGCACGTGCGTTTACGCACGTGTCATATTTCGGGTGGATAATACTGGTCGGCTTTGGTTTAAGCCGGATCCGAGTATTATGCTGTGTAGATATAATATCTTTGTCTCAGTTGTATTTGTATTCGGTCGTAATACAAATGCGGGTATGTTTATACTGATACGGGGTTATCCTGAAATTCGTTTCAGGATCACTTTTGGAAGTTGCCAGTTTCCAGTTTTCTATCAGCCGTATTAAATATTCGGTTTAATACGGATTTATCTTTTCTAGAGATGAGTGTGGAAGCTTCTAGATGATGACTAGGATGGTGAGGTGTTAAGTGACTCATTAGTGCATTTAATGATTCATTTAATGCAAGGGTGACTAGGTTAATGACTAGGTTTATGTTCATTGGTTTGCTTTTAATGTGTTCATACAAGGTGTTTCATGACTCATTCTTTCATTCATGGTAATGGTCACCCCCCCTCTCCTACACTCACCTCCCTCATCCTCTATATATGGCCGACCTTCCCCTCCTTTTCTCACACACTGACTAGGGAAAAGATTATGATAGATTTGTATATGGAAATTTCATATAGCTCAAATTCTTATCATCCGATTCCAAAAGGCAACTTCATTAACCGTTCGTCCACAGCTTTGGACGTAACGAGACAAAGTGTTCTACTCTTTCTCTACATCATCTTGGTCGTCTCTTCTAGCAAACTTGATGATCGAGTTGCCTCTGTTCAGAGGAGGGAGCTCGTTTAAAGATCCGTCGACGTGGTGCCCCCTGGACGAAAAGACTGGAGATTGAGGAGATCGGAGCAGCCGCAACAAAGCGTGGGATGATGGTTGAAGACCGAAGGACTCGGATCGTTCGGTATAACTCTTCGACCCACTTTGTAGTTTTTTAGTTTAGCTTTAATGGCAGATCCGGGTTATAGTACATGATAGCGCCAGTTGTAAAAGTTTTTGTTCCGCATTTGGCGTCTGTTAGACGGCCGGAGCTCTACCGTGAACTTACAGTGGTATCAGAGACTCACCATTAAGCTTTACTAACTTGCGCTAACGCGTTTAAAATATTGATCGAATAGATTTTCGAAAACCGCAAATTCCAGGGTTAAAGTTTTTGTCGATTTTAAACTGTGTCTAAAAATCATTTTGACCATACCAGAAAATCAAGCAGGCTTTTATAAGATTACAGAAGAAAAACGATCAAGTGATTCGACCGTACCGCCGCGGAAACGCGGTCAAAGCCTAGCTTTGACCGCGGAACCGCGGCAGTCTTGGTGACTCACTTGGCCATTTTTCTTCTGCTGTTTCTTTGTTGGAAATTGTGGTTTCTGGTACTGTTCTTTTGGGCCCAGTTTTTGTTACTGTACAGCAAATGTTTGTGGGGCTCACTTTGGGAAATTTTGTCGATCGAAATTTAAACGTGTTAGTTTACAGTACTTACTTTATATCTCCGACCGGGAATGTCATTTGAGCGGTAAACCGCGTCTAATTTCTATAGTTCTTTTAGACGGGTTTGCGAACGTGACATTCGTGTTGATGTTCTGTGTTGTGCTGTGATGTTGCGGATTTGTCATGGTGGACAGCAGGGTGCAATGATAGTGCAGTTTGGATTTATTTGTACATTTGATATTGCAACATGTGGACTGCCGTCACTGCCTATTGTATAATATTCTTTTGGGGCACGACCGGGTTGAGGTCGATGTACCCGTTGTACATATTTTTATTTCTGTACTAGGTTTATCCCGCGACGGAGTGCACGGATAGCCGGGTTCTGGAAGGCAACGGGTCCGTATCTCATGGCTTTGAGAGGCAAAGGGGCCTCACTCTAGAATTGGCAGACTATTCGCCGCACTCGTAGGGGGTACAGGTTGACCCAAGGAGGGGTGCTCAATTTACCGGATTCCATGAAGTGCCGGGTGTTCCATTCACTATGCTGTGGGGGAATACCTCACTTCAGGTTTTGGCGGGTAACTTGCCGCACCCGTAGGGGTCTAGTTTTCATTACACATGCTATCCACACGACCAGGGGAACGTCAGGTTTCAGTAACGACTCTGTGAAACCCGGGGATCCCAGATTATCTGTATTGTTCTGTGATGCTTATTAATTTTCTGTAATGTTACATATTATCACGCCTGGAGCGATTATTGTATATTGGTATATATACTATTATATGTTGTATATGTTTTACACCCGCGCTAGTCCAGCCCCCGCTCTGTCGTTAGTTAAGTAACCTAACGGGTGATGACGGGACCCAGTGACGAATACGGATGGCATTTACGTACATTTTATTTTCGTTCTTTTCTGGTGTGATTGATTGATGGGACTGCGTTGATTCTTATCAATGCAAGATAAAACAAACCTATATTTGATGTTGTTGGAACAAATTTTAAAAGGTGTTATTACAAAGATGTTTCCTTTTGTTTTGCATCGCGGTATTCAGTTAGAATATCCTGCACCTCATTCCACGAGGCAAGGGCCGAGATCCCTTCACCTGGAGTGACCCCTTGGGCAGAAGTTTACGTCAGGGTAATAACTTCAATATAGTTGATTACAAGTTGCTTTGCATCGCGGTATTCAGTTGGAATATCCTGCACCTCATTCCACGAGGAAAGAGCCGAGATCCCTTCACCGGGAGTGACCTCTTTAGCAAAAGGTTTTTCGTCACTATATTTTTATAAAAAGTTATCAGGTTCCTTCAACGAGATCAAGTTCATTACGTTAAAGGTTTTTCGCCAAAAACCAGTCGTAGCCCTCCGTCGTATCTTATGGATGGTCAGTAGTATTTAAGCTATGTTTGTTGACTAAAGTCAAGGCATAGTATTTGGTAGTTGCTGGGTATTCATCTGTTGCATAGATAGATGCGTTGGTTTGGGACAGTCGTATTACCTTGTTGACTAAAGTCAAGGGTATGTACGGGTGGGTTCAAATCAACCTGGATAATGACGGGTAGAACTTGACATGTGACTTATGATTTGTTGACTAAAGTCAAGGTCATAAGAGTATGAGGCAAAAATCATATCGGGAGTTTCAAACATACAGGAAACTTGCCAGGCATGCGCATACCTTCTGGAGTGTGATAACTTGAGTGGCTTCCATCAAGTTATCATGCGATGATAGTTGGATCCCGATTCTCACTGATGAGTTGGTTTACTCTTTGCGTGATCCCGACTAATTCTTCTTTTAGGTTTGGAGGAGAATTTGAGATTACAGTGGGAGGTTTCCTGATTAGATAAAGTGATAACCATTCTGATTTAGGTTAGAGTGCACGCAGAGTGTTTCTTTTCTCTCTCTCTCTCTCTCTTTGGCAACGACCTTTGACTGACCCTAGACTATGACTCAGTGACCAAGTTGACCGAACCTTCTTAAAATACTGGCTTTTAGATTGTCTATAGTTGCATAAGTCATTGCCGCTCCTTCTTTTACCCTTTGCATTTCTCAGAACACCCCGTATTACTACGGATATCCACTTCCATTGGATAGATCCATCGTATGGTTATATACGAACTCGAAGGGACTTCTTCGAGGATGGATCCAGGTTCAGGAGAAATAGAATTGGTTTTTTCAGTTGTCTTTTATTATCACCTTCTCTCAGGTTGCGAGGGCTCCTTGGTTTGGGAGAGTACACCTATTACACTTATTGGATAGTCTTATTCCAAACTATAGGCTGGTGCCGAAAGGTAGGGAATGAAAAAAACCAATTAGCCTAAGTAGGGTGTGCAGAAGGTAATATGTAAAGACAAGATAAAGGGATTAGAAAGATGGCAAAGTAAATTGCGACTGTTACCATTCATGATCAAACCGCGTACTTCATCGCTACTCCTATTTTCACCTTTGCTTTTTCCCAGTTCGGGAGAAAAAGAATAAGGGATTATTCAGTTGTCTTTTATCATCACCTTCTCTCAAGATTGCGAGTACTCCTACGTTGAGGAGGGTACACCTATTATGCTTACTGGATAGTCTTCTTCCAAACCATAGGCTGGTGCCGAACGGTAGGGAAGGAAGAAAACCATTTAGCCTAACGATGGTGTACAGAAGGTAATGAATAAAGACAAATAAAGGGATTTGGAGAGATGGCAATAAAATATATGGTTAAAGTCATAAATTGGATTATGGAAGAGGCATTACTAGGAATACCAGAATACCCCTACGAAACATTTTTATGTTTCAGTGCATTGTTAAAGGAAAACTGATTTCCCGATTAGATACTCCAGGGTATGTATTTACCAGGTTTTATTCTCATATCTGTATGGTTTTACAGATGATGAGTAGGAGTAGATTATTGGGAATAAGGTGATCATCCTCATTATATCGGAATTCGTTGTAATTGGTGATATTTGAGGAAGTCGCCTGGGTTATTGCCGGCAGGCATGTATTTGGTTTTGAGTATCCGTTGTTGTGCAGCAATTTCAAAATGATATATCTGTACGTTTATTTTTAATAAAGTGAGATATAACTTTTTGAAATTATGTCCGTGACATTTACCTATATCAGTTGACGATTGGGTAAGGAGCATTGAACAAACGGAAAAGTTCTTAACCATAAGTACAGTTTTCAACCTACGATGCACAGGTTTTGAGTTATTCAAACTTAGCGGACTTATACAGAGTATTGTATGTTGGCCAGTGTCCGTCAGGACAAAAGGGTAGGTCCTCGTACTCTGTTCTGTTTACTTGTAACTGTTGGATATATATGCCCTAGAGGCCTACATTGTATAGGATGCTTGGGATATGTATGTACATGACAGTCTTGCTTGATATGATAGTACGCTATTTGGTTTGACTTTGTCTTAACGTATGATATTTTTTACTTGGTATTTATATATATATGTTGATAAAGCCCATAGGGTGTTTTGTCTGACTACCGGCGTTGTGATGGCAGTCATACTAGTGGGAGTTGGATAGTCAATAGGCACACCCTTGGATGTCCCTGGTCGCAGGAGTATCGAGATTGGGCATCGATACTCCGGAGTAGACTAGTGTATACATATCTAGACCCTGACGAGGGGCAATGGATTGGTCCCGCAACCATTGGTGGTGTTCACCTAAGATTGTATACAGATGCTCACTGGGTGTGAGTACACCGGACAGGACTCGCCGAGAACTGACTGGATGGTATTATACCTAACGTCAGATAGCAGTTCTCAGGTGACATGTGTGAAGATAGTCCGTTGACTTAAGGTCATCATTTGTCTCGTGTGAGTTCCCACTGTGCTTTGATTATTACCCTACCACGGCTCAAAGGAGTCATGCAAACAGGTTTCAGTTGGGCACAGTCCCGAGCCACGTGGAGGCAGTGAGCGACTGTTAGGGATTCGTCTCTCCCGGTATAGGGAGTTGATATCGCACTGTGGTCGGTTGGTCATTACCATAAGTCCCTGGCCAGGGCTGATTGAGAATTACTGATGGAATGATCAGTAGATTCTCGGGTGGTCTTGAACCATACCGACACGACTTGTACGGTTATTAGGGGTCTGACGTCCACCACCTCCCTAGACCATACATGCGATACTCTTAGACGAACAGACCGGACTGCGCGGATATTGTCACAGACAGGCTCAGTAGGATTTCAGATGGGTTACCTCATCAGCTTTCTTATCGACAACTACCTGGGAACTGTTACGTACAGCTAGTGCCGCTTGCGGTCTGTGGTTAAACCCACTGCCAGCGTAGTAGTTGAGTCTTTAGAGTCCCACATAGAGATTTCCTAAACCCAGGCGAAAAGATATAGAGGTCGTATGGTTTTCGACAAAGGTTCGGACGCATACGTGTTTGAACGCACGTACGACATTCGGACAGTTTTTACTAGCCGGCTTTGGTTTAAGCCAGATTCTAGTATCAGCTTATTGGATTTATACAGTCTAAAGTTTTTCCGTGTTTTCACGGATGAGAGGGGCGTTCTCGTAATTTTCCGAGAAGCTTCTAGAAGGATGTGACATGGGGGGAGAGGTGGCATTTTCATTTAATGATTTAGTGACTCATTGTGAGTGATTCATCATGTCATTAATGCATTATTAAATGCTTAATGACTCACATAATGAATCACCCACTTGCATTAATGAAACATAATGAATAATCTCATATTATTCATTTCTTTTTATTCATTATGTTTCATATATCAAGTGAGAAGCTATTTCATTATTATTATTATCATTATCATCTTCTCACTCTCTCTCTTCAAGTTCTCTCTCCTTCACCAAACCTAATCCTACCCTCATGAGTTGAGAACAAGGATTAGGAAAGACTAATTACTCCATAACCTATCTCTACATCACCTTAGCTACTCTATTTAGCAACTAGAGAAACTAAGTAACCTCAAGTTTAGAGGTTATAGCTTGGATTAGGGTTCTCGGGTGGATCGTCTATCACGGAAGAAAGCCGAAGAGGACGTGGAGATCCAAAGAGGCCGTAGATAACATTAAGACGAAGGACTAGAACCGTTTGGTATAATCTCTTAACATAGTAGTTTAGAACTCTATAGCTTTTGTTAAAACTTGTTTAGCAAACGATTCATACGGTTATTCGATGTTTAATCATAGAACAAGATTGTTATTCATATTTCCGCCTCCCCATAAGTATTGGGGTGTTGAACATCGTCTTACAGTGGTATCAGAGCCTAGCTAAACAGTATTTAACACACTTGCAAATTTGTTTGAATTTCGAACTGAAAAACAAACCGGAAAAACCCCGATATCATGTACTTTCTGTCGAATTTTAAATGAGGTCCAAAAAATTTTCAGGGACCTTCAGAATGACCTAAATGAATGTATTAGAACACCCAAGAAAATTGGGCTCATGAATCGGCCATAGCGCCGCGGAACCGCGGCCGATCCTACCGATCCGCCGCGATTCCGCCGCGCTTTGGACGATTCATCATCCCAAGTTTCTTGTGTTGTTTCTCTGTGATATTTGGTGTTTTCTGGTAATTTTTATTTTTGCTCAGGTTTCAGATTTACAGAGAAGTATTGGAGCAAAATTAAATGTGTTTAATCGATCGAAATTATACGGTATTTGCTTGTTTGATTATATCTGTGAAATGTTTTATGTGTTCGTAAACCTCCCCTAACTGCTAGTATGTCGGTTGGCAGGGGGTTGCACATATCTGTGATGTTATATATAACTGTTTGTGTATATAAACTGTATTGGACTGTTGTGGTGTTTGGTCGGGTTTTGTGATGGGTTTTTGTATTAATTCATTTGATGTAAATGTAATAAGTTGTAATATTATTTTGCGGGGCACATCCAGGTTGCGGTTGTAGCCACCGTTGTATTATTTCTTTTTACTGTTTTTGCTCCTAGGATAGACCCAAGGTGGGGTGCACAAACTACCGGGTATTTTGAAGTGTTGGGGCAGACCGCTTCACTTCTGGTACTTGGCGGGTAGTTTGCCGTACCCGTAGGGGTCTGGGGTGGGAAAATGGCTATTCATCACAACTGTGTAATCCGTTTTTCATTGCAGGCTCAAACGAAATGCGGATTGCTTGCAAATCCAATATTGTTTATCTGTGATCTGGAATGCCTATTATTGCGTCTGACGAATGTACAATATCTATATATGATAGCTATTTAGACGTCGCTTATGTTTTACACCCGCGCTAGCCCAGCCCCCGCTCTGTCGTTAGTTAAGTAACCTAACGGGTGATGACGGGACCCCGTGGCGAATGCGGATGGCATAAGAGGACGTTGTATTTTCGTTGTTATCTGTAATGATAGGTTAAAGATGGGACGCATTATTATTAATGCAAAGAAAATAAAACCTAAACTGAATCGTTGGAACAATTTCTAAAAACCACTCGGTTTTCTTGAAAAAGCAAATTTTAAATGTGGAGCTTAAACCACTCCTTTTAATAAAAGCTATCTTAGTTCCTTCGATCAAATCAAGTTCACTACGTTAACGGTTTTTTGCCAAAAACCAGCCGTAACCCTCCGTCGTTTCAAATAGACAGCACATCGTATTCATGCTATGCTTGTTGGCCTACGTCAAGGCATAGTGAATGGTAGCAGTGTGTGTGCCTATTTGTTGCATAGATAGATGCATTAGTTTAATACAGACGTACACCTTGTTGGCCTACGTCAAGGGCTTGTACGATGTATTTAAATTAATCAGGACAACGACGGGTAGAACTTGACTTGCGTCTTATGACTTTTTGGCCTACATCAAGGTCTATAAGAGCTTGGGGTAAAAATCACATCGGGAGGTTCAAACATAAAGGAAACTTGCAGATTTAGCTTACCTTCTGGAGTGTGGTGACTAGAGTGGCTTCCATCTAGGGCATCATGCAATGATAGTTGGATCCCGATCCCACTGATGAGTAGGATTACTCTCGGGAATTTCTCTCACTTAACAATCAATGCTATAAACCAAGTAAGTGCCTAGAAAGGTGTTAGAGGGGCTACGCCTCCAGGGAAAAGAGGTTCTTTAATTAAGGAACTTCGCGAAAGCGTTGGAAAACCTCCCTTGAAGTACCAACACCAGCCTGGCTGAAAGGTTAAGCAAGAATTGTAACGTGTGATTAAATCCTGACTAGTTCTTCTTTTAGGTTTTGAAGAAGGATTTGAGGAAACAGTGGGAGCCATCCTGTTTAGATAAAATAATAACCAATCTAAACTTGCAAGAGCATATGCTGAGTGTTTTCTTTTCTCTCTCTCTGGCAGCTACCATGACTGGACTAAAACTATTACTTGAAAAGAATATACTGACCGGGCAGAACTATAAAGATTGGCTAAGCAACGTCAATATTGCGCTGACTTATGACAAAGTTGCATATGTTACCACCGCTGTTCCTCCCCTTATCCCAGAACCAGATTTCTCGGTTGCGGACAAGGAAGTTCGTAAAACCTGGGATCTAGACTGTGAGCGAGCTAAGTGTATCGTGCTGGCGTCCATGAATAATGAACTCCAAAAACAGCACGAGAGTATGGATATTGTATCCATATTCCTCCATTGCAAGGAATTGTATGGTGAACACTCCCGTATCGCAAGGTACGAAACCTCAAGGAAACTCTTCCAGATGAGGTTAGCTCCAGGATCGCCTGTTGGAGAGCACGTCCTCAAAATGATCACCCTCATTGAGGAACTCGCAAACCTGGGATGCGTGCTAGAGAATGATTTGTATATCGACTTGATTTTGCAGTCCCTTCCCCACACCTTCTCTCAGTTCGTGCTGAACTTCAACATGCACGAAATGGAAGCGGATCTTCCAAAGCTCCTCAATATGTTGAGGGTAGCAGAGACCTCCTTGAAAAAGGAGAAGACCCCCGTTCTGTATGTTGGCCAATTATCTTCTTCTAAATCTAAAGCGAAAGCTAAAGGGAAGAAGAAGATGAAAGCCACCAAACCGAAGGGTGGGGTCAAGAAGGTGTAGGGAACGAACAAGGCAGGAAGGGTGAAGGCAGAAAAGAACGAGTGCTTCTATTGTCACAAGCAAGGGCACTGGAAGAAGGACTGTATGGCCTTTAAAGCCAAGGACATGAAGCAAGCTGTTGCTTCTGCTTCAGGTGTGTTCGTAATCGAAAATTGTCTTTCAGTAAACTCTACTTCATGGGTACTTGATACCGGTTCTGGTTCTCACATCTGTAATTCTTTGCAGGATCTGAGAAATAGTAGAGTACTGGGGGCAGGTGATATGACTCTCCGGATGGGCAATGGAATGCATGTAGATGCAGTTGCAATAGGGGAATATCACCTAGGGTTGAATAGTGGACACATTTTGGTATTGTACAGCTGTTTTTGTATTCCCAGTATGTTGTGTAATATTATATCAGTATCTTTGTTGTCTAATAAAGGATATAATTTTGTGCTTGAAAGAAATGTCATGAACATTCTCCTAAATCAAGAACTGATTGGGTTTGGCACACTGGAAAACGGCATATACATACTTAATCAACCTCAAATTTTCAATATTCAAAACACGCGTAAAAGAAAGGCTCCCGATTCGAATCAAGCCTTCCTATGGCATTGTAGACTTGGTCATATAAATGAAACAAGGTTGACTAAGTTACATAAAGATGGATATCTAGATCCGTTTGAATATTTATCATATGCAACTTGTCAATCATGTATCAAAGGAAAAATGACCAAATCTCCGTTCACCGGACACGGAGAAAGAGCCACTGAACTCTTGGGACTAGTACACAGTGATGTATGTGGTCTGATGTCTATACATGCACGAAGTGGTCACTCCTACTTCATCACTTTTACTGATGACTTCTCTAGGTATGGACATGTGTTCTTAATGAAGCATAAATCCGAGGCTTTTGAGAAGTTTAAGGAATATAAAAATGAAGTAGAGAAACAAACTGGTAAAAGCATCAAGACACTTCGATCTGATCGAGGTGGAGAATACTTAAGTACCAGTTTCCTTGAACACTTAAAAGCGAATGGAATTCTCTCTCAGCTTACTCCACCTTATACACCTCAGCATAATGGTGTATCAGAAAGAAGGAATCGCACGCTATTAGATATGGTGCGTTCAATGATGAGTAGTGCTGAGTTGCCACTTTCCTTCTGGGGATTTGCTCTAGAATCAGCCGCATACCTATTGAATAGAGTTCCAACTAAGTCTGTACCTACCACTCCATATGAAATATGGTGTGGGAAGAGACCATATCTCAAGTATATCAAGATATGGGGGTGTCCGGTATATGTTAAAAAGCATAATCCGGACAAGCTCGAAGCACGATCGGTTTTATGCAAGTTTGTAGGATACCCCAAGTATTCAAAGGGGTACATGGTCTACCACACTGAAGAACAAAAGGTGTTTGTCGCTCGTCACATTGTCTTCTTAGAAAGCGAATTTCTTGCAAAAGAAATTAGTGGGAGCGCGGTAGAACTGGAAGAAATTCCAGAACCTCAAACTGCAACCGAAGACTTAGAAGAATCTCAGATTTCAATAGAATATGACGAACCAACGCCACTCCGTAGATCTAGTAGGCTTTCTCATCCTCCTGAAAGATACTATGGTTTTCTTCTTGATGGGGATCGAGAGGATTGCATCATCGATGATGATGAGCCTACTAGTTTTCAGCAGGCTATCACTAGTAGCGACTCAGTGAAGTGGCTGGATGCAATGAAATCCGAAATGGAATCCATGTACACCAATAAAGTATGGACTTTAGAAGTTGCTCCTCCTGGGGTAAAACCAGTTGGGTGCAAATGGATCTTCAAAAAGAAGATTGGTACATTTGGACAAGTGGAAACCTACAAAGCTAGACTAGTAGCAAAAGGTTTTCGTCAAAGACCAGGATTGGACTATGATGAAACTTTTTCACCAGTAGCTATGCTTAAATCCATTCGGATAATGCTTGCCATTGCTGTCTTCCATGACTATGAAATCTGGCAAATGGATGTAAAAACAGCTTTTCTAAATGGACATCTAGAAGAGAGTGTTTACATCGATCAACCAGAAGGTTTCTTAGACAGTGAGAGCAGCGGAAGAGTGTGCAAATTGCTTAAATCCATTTATGGGTTAAAGCAAGCATCGCGGAGTTGGAACATCTGCTTTGATGAAACAGTCAAGGAATTTGACTTTATCAAAAATATAGATGAACCATGTATTTATAGGAAGATTGTAGAAGGAGCAGTAGTCTTCCTCGTTTTGTACGTCGATGACATACTACTGATAGGGAATGATATCCCTATACTACAATCAGTAAAGCTCTTCTTGTCACAGAAATTCTCCATGAAAGACTTGGGAGATGCATCATACATTCTGGGCATTAAGATCTATCGAGATAGATCTAATAGAATATTGGGACTTTCACAGTCCAGGTATATAGACACTATACTAAAGAGATTTAGTATGGAAGATTCCAAGCGCGGCAATATGCCCGCTTGTCATGGAATCACCCTCTCCAAGGAGACGTCTCCAAAGACTGATGAAGAGAGGGCTCGCATGGGCATTATACCCTACGCTTCGGTGATAGGATCAATAATGTATGCGATGTTATGTACCAGACCGGATGTAGCTTACGCACTTAGTGTGGTAAGCAGGTATCAGTCTGACCCAGGTGAGAAACATTGGAGAGCGGTGAAGAACATTCTCAAGTACCTAAGAAGGACTAAGGAGATGTTCTTGATTTACGGTAATGGGGACCTCCAGGTAGAGGCTTTTACCGACTCCGGCTTCCAAAGTGACAAGGATGATTCTAAATCCATTTTCGGGTTTTGTGTTTACCCTCAATGGAGGGGCGGTATGTTGGAAGAGTTCCAAACAAGATACCGTCGCAGACTCAACTGTGGAGGCTGAGTATATAGCTTCTAGTGAAGCCGCAAAAGAGGCTGTCTGGATGAGGAAGTTCATTTCTGAACTTCAGGTGGTTCCGTCCATTACCAATCCAATACCTTTTGTATTGCGATAACAATGGCGCTGTAGCTTTAGCGAAGGAACCAAGGTCCCATCAGAAATCCAGGCATATCTTAAGGCGGTTTCACCTGATCATGGAGATCGTGGATCGTCGGGAGATCGAGATACGGAGAGTGGACACAAAAGACAACACGGCAGATCCATTCACCAAGGCCATTCCTCAAGTACAGTTCGAGAGGCTATTTGAGATGTTGGACATGCGGTATGCAAGCAATTGGATCTGGTAGAGACAGTGGGTACTCATTGCGCCAATTATAGGCCTTAGTGCAAGTGGGAGATTGTTGGATATATATGCCCTAGAGGCCTACATTGTATAGGATGCTTGGGATATGTATGTACATGACAGTCTTGCTTGATATGATAGTACGCTATTTGGTTTGACTTTGTCTTAACGTATGGTATTTTTTACTTGGTATTTATATATATATGTTGATAAAGCCCATAGGGTGTTTTGTCTGACTACCGGCGTTGTGATGGCAGTCATACTAGTGGGAGCTGGATAGTCAATAGGCACACCCTTGGATGTCCCTGGTCGCAGGAGTATCGAGATTGGGCATCGATACTATGGAGTAGACTAGTGTATACATATCTAGACCCTGACGAGGGGCAATGGATTGGTCCCGCAACCATTGGTGGTGTTCACCTAAGATTGTATACAGATGCTCACTGGGTGTGAGTACACCGGACAGGACTCGCCGAGAACTGACTGGATGGTATTATACCTAACGTCAGATAGCAGTTCTCAAGTGACATGTGTGCAGATAGTCCGTTGACTTAAGGTCATCATTTGTCTCGTGTGAGTTCCCACTGTGCTTTGATTATTACCCTACCACGGCTCAAAGGAGTCGTGCAAACAGGTTTCAGTTGGGCACAGTCCCGAGCCACGTGGAGGCAGTGAGCGACTGTTAGGGATTCGTCTCTCCCGATATAGGGAGTTGATATCGCACTGTGGTCGGTTGGTCATTACCATAAGTCCCTGGCCAGGGCTGATTGAGAATTACTGATGGAATGATCAGTAGATTCTCGGGTGGTCTTGAACCATACCGACACGACTTGTACGGTTATTAGGGGTCTGACGTCCACCACCTCCCTAGACCATACATGCGATACTCTTAGACGAACAGACCGGACTGCGCGGATATTGTCACAGACAGGCTCAGTAGGATTTCAGATGGGTTACCTCATCAGCTTTCTTATCGACAACTACCTGGGGACCGTTACGTACAGCTAGTGCCGCTTGCGGTCTGTGGTTAAACCCACTGCCAGCGTAGTAGTTGAGTCTTTAGAGTCCCACATAGAGATTTCCCAAACCCAGGCGAAAAGATATAGAGGTCGTATGGTTTTACGACAAAGGTTCGGACGCATACGTGTTTGAACGCACGTACGACATTCGGACAGTTTTTACTAGCCGGCTTTGGTTTAAGCCAGATTCTAGTATCAGATTATTGGATTTATACAGTCTAAAGTTTTTCTGTGTTTTCACGGATGAGAGGGGCGTTCTCGTAATTTTCCGAGAAGCTTCTAGAAGGATGTGACATGGAGGGAGAGGTGGCATTTTCATTTAATGATTTAGTGACTCACTGTGAGTGATTCATCATGTCATTAATGCATTATTAAATGCTTAATGACTCACATAATGAATCACCCACTTGCATTAATGAAACATGATGAATAATCTCATATTATTCATTTCTTTTTATTCATTATGTTTCATATATCAAGTGAGAAGCTATTTCATTATTATTATTATTATCATTATCATCTTCTCACTCTCTCTCTTCAAGTTCTCTCTCCTTCACCAAACATAATCCTACCCTCATGAGTTGAGAACAAGGATTAGGAAAGACTAATTACTCCATAACCTATCTCTACATCACCTTAGCTACTCTATTTAGCAACTAGAGAAACTAAGTAACCTCAAGTTTAGAGGTTATAGCTTGGATTAGGGTTCTCGGGTGGATCGTCTATCACGGAAGAAAGCCGAAGAGGACGTGGAGATCCAAAGAGGCCGTAGATAACATTAAGATGAAGGACTAGAACAGTTTGGTATAATCTCTTAACATAGTAGTTTAGAACTCTATAGCTTTTGTTAAAACTTGTTTAGCAAACGATTCATACGGTTATTCGATGTTTAATCATAGAACAAGATTGTTATTCATATTTCCGCCTCCCCATAAGTATTGGGGTGTTGAACATCGTCTTACAGTAACTTCTCTAGTTTTTAGACAAGTGTTTCGTAGAAATACAATGTCTAAGTTTTGAGAAGTTGTGGGTATAAGAATAAAGTAGAGAACCAGGTATCGCAAGTATCGGGATTCTTCAAAGAGATCGAAGATGTAGATTCTTGTGATTGGTATTCAGATGAAAGTAATGGTTTTGAGAAACTTGTTTCTCTTTCAGGTTACTCATGATTGGATGCATTCCTAAGTTGAGTAATGCTGATTAGCCTCTCTCTATTAAGTTAATATGCACTGGAGACAGCTGCATGGATTTGAATCTGGTTCCAATTAAATTAGTGCCTCTATTTCTATATTGTATATAGAATGGTTCATATCTTAACGATGTTAAGATACGGGGAGTTGTCCAGCTTATGCTTAAAACCAGACACTGGATAAATCAAGACACGTTTCTGTAATGGCAGTTTGTGGGTTGACCCTGGCTTTGACGAGGGTTGACTTTTCTACCATCTAGAAGATCAATAGTGATATTGTTCTTGACTCACCACAGTTTTAGTAAAATGGATTTTTTCAAAAAACAGTAGTGAGAGTATGGTAGAACTGGAAGTGATTCCAGAACCACAAACGATTACGGAAAATTTAATAGGACCTATATATTCAATCAGGTTTGACATTCCAATAGCCACTCCACAGATATAGTGGGTAACCTCAGACACCCGAGAGGTAATCCGGTAGCCTCAAGGACGGTGACAGGGAGGTTCTTGTTTACCCTGACTTGACACTACTGTTGTTCCAGACTATGAGACCCGGCAAGAGGATATGTATAGCGTTGTTCTAAACTAGCTTTAGAAGTGTATGTATATATTATTCTGCCAGAGGGTTGTCGTAGTCAGTGGGAGCAGCGGAAGCATAGTGGGAAAGTAGCTTATGTCTATTTATAGGCTTGAGCAGATATAGCGGAGATAAGATCATCTAATTTTGATGTGAGAGTCATGGGTTTGACTTCATCAGAATAGGGGATGGATCTGTTGAGAAGATAGTAGGGTGTGATGTCCTGGTATTTGGATGACATACACAGAGTAGGAAGTAAAATTCCTTTACTACGATCGGTTGTACTGTGGTAGTCACACAGATGTTTCTCCACAAAGGATATGGATATAATATCTGACATTCTGGTTACTAGATCTATGGTTTTAGATCTAGATTTGGGTAGTTTCCCAATATGGGTACTTTGACAGTATTCTAATAGTATTTTAGAATAGATGACTCCTGGCATGGTGGTGTACCTGCAGATGATGGAGTCACCCTCTCTAAAGTTGTCTTAGAGACTAAAGGAGAGAGGGATGTGCATGATTGGCAGATCACTTGCTTAGGCAATTGAGTCAATCATGAGATATCAAGTACCACACCAGATGTTGTTTTTGCACTAGATGCAATAAGTTTATATTAATCCAATCCTGAAGAAACATAAGGAAGCAGTTTTAGAACATAAGTGCATGTTCTAAGGATTTGATGACTGCAGCCGCCTTCGGGGAGACAATTATCATTCCAGGCTTCCAAAGTGACATGGATGACAGAGTGATTGTCAGAGTTATAGTTTTCCCTCTGACGAGAGACAGTATTATGGACATGTGGTCCAAGAGGATACTGTGAGAGGCATGGTGCTGGATACTGATTAGGTTCAGTTATCAACAAAGTCTAAGAAGTTTGGATTTGGAGTTCATTTATGAACTAGGTCCCATCAGATATTCAGACATATTCTAAGACAAGAATTACTCGATTCGGGAGATGGCTTTCTCCGCGAACTTGAGATTAAGAGAGACATAGAAAGAAATATCAGGGCGGATCCACTCACTGAGGCTATTTCTCGAACACAAGAGTTTTACAAACTAGCTTTGTGAAACTGATTAGATGAGGAGTTGGTAGAACTGGAAGATCAATAGTGATATTGTTCTTAACTCGCCACATTTTAAAAGAAATGGTTATTTTTCAGAAAACAGTAGTGGGAGTATGGTAGAACTGGAAGCGATTCCAGAACCGCAAACGATTACTGAAGATTTGATAAGGAACCTAAAGATTCAATCTGTTTTGACATTCCATTGGCCACTCCGCAGATAAGGTGGGTAACTTCAGGCACCCGAGAGGTACTCCGGTAGCCTCAAGGACGGTGACAGGGAAGTTCTTGTTTACCCACACTTGCCATTGTTGTTGTTCCAGACTGCGAGACCCGGCAGGAGGATGAGTATAGCGTCATTCTAAACTAGCTTTAGAAGTGTACGTCTATATGACTCTGCCAGAGGGTTGTCGTAGTCAGTGGGAGCAGCGGAGGCATTGGTGGACATCAGGCTTATGTCTATTTATAGACTAAAGCAGATATAGCAGAGATAGATCATCTGTTTCTGATGTGACAGTCATAGGTTTGACGTCATCAGAATAGGGGATGGATCTGTTGAGAAGGTAGTAGGAAGTGATATTCCTATACTACGATCGGTTATACTTTGGTCGTCACACAGTGGTTTCTCCACAAAGGACTTGGA
The DNA here is from genome assembly GCA_030015575.1 of Agapanthus africanus. NCBI lineage: Eukaryota > Viridiplantae > Streptophyta > Magnoliopsida > Asparagales > Amaryllidaceae > Agapanthus > Agapanthus africanus. The sequence continues at coordinate 311,757,396 of JASDDO010000029.1, forward strand.
CATTATATAAGACATACTGGTTGCTAGATCTATAGTTTTAGATCTAGATTTGGGTGGTTTCCCAATCAGGGTACTTTGACAGCATTCTAAGAGTATTTAGAATGGACGACTCCTGGCATGGTAGTGTACCTGCAGGTAATGGATTCACCCTCTCTAAAGGTGTCTTATAGACTAAAGTAGAGAGGGATGTGCATGATTGGCAGATCACTTGCTTAGGCAATTGAGTCAATCATGAGATGTCAAGTACCACACCAGATGTTGTTCTTGCACTAGATGCAATAAGTTGATATTGATCCAATCCTGGAGAAACAGTCGGAAGCAGTTTTAGAACATAAGTGGATGTTCTAGGGATATGATAACGACAGCCTCATTTAGGAGACAGTTATCATTCCAGGCTTCCAAGGTGACATGGACGACAAGGAGGTTGTCAGAGTTATAGTTTTCCTTCTGACGAGGGGCAGTATTCTGGACAGGTGATCCAGGCAGATACTGAGGGAGGCATGGCGCAGGTTACTGATTAAGTTCAGTTGACGATACAGTCGAAGAAGTTTGGATTTGGAGTTCATTTATGAGCTCGGTCCCATCAGATATCCAGACATTCTAAGACAGGTATTGCTCATTTCGGGAGATGGCTTTCTCCGCGAACTTGAGATATAGAGAGAGACATAGAAAGAAACTTCAGGGCGGATCCATTCACTGAGGCTTTTCCTCGAACGCTATAGTTTCGCAAACAGGCTTTGTGAGACTGACTAGTAGAGGAGTTGGGTGTTCGGTATCACACGGGCTGTGAGTATGCGATATCGCAATAATTAGCCTTGAGTGCAAGTGGGAGATTGTTGGAGATAGTGCCCTCAGAGTCAATTATTGGATCACAGGCACGTGATTGCAATGATTGAGGGAGGACCTATCCCGGTATGACAGTCTTACTCGAGATGATAGTATGCTATCTGGTTTACCTTTATCATCGTGTAATGCTTTAGGTGACCTGACAGGTCGCTATTGCACGTTGATAGAGCCCCTAGGATTCTTGCTTGACTGCCGGCAGTATGAGGGCGATCATATACGTGAGAGCTGGGGTCTACAAGCATATCCTCAAAAGGTCCCTAGTCGTGGGAGTTTCGAGACAGGGCATCGATTCTCCAGAGTAGACTAGTGTATACAGTTGAGATCCCGACGAGGGGCGGTGGCCGGTCTCACAAGCCACTGGTGTCAGTTGGATCACCTAAGATGTATACAGGTGCTCATTGGGTTATGAGTACACCGGACAGGACTCGCCGGGAACATGCTAGTTGGTCTTATACCTGACGTCAGATAGCAGTTCCCTGGTGACATGTGTACAGGTTAGTTCATCGACCTGGGGATCGTCATTTGTCTCGTGTGAGTTCCCACTGTGCTTTGATTACTACCCTACCACGGCTCAAAGGAGTCGTGCAAACAGGTTTTAGTTGGGTACAGTCCCGAGCCACATGGAGGCAGTGAGCGGATCTTCGGGGGTTCGTCTCTCCCGGTATTGGGGGTGAGGTCGCGCTGTGTCTAGGAGAGCCATTACACGAAGTCCTTGGCCAAGGCAGGAGATTTACTGGTAGGTATTCCAGTAGTATCTCAGGGTGTTCTGGGCTACACTCCGACACGACTTGTACCGCTTTTGGGGGTCTGACTTTTACCAACCCCCTAGGCCCGCCATGCGATGCTCATAGAAGAACGGACCGGACTGTACGGATATTGTCACTGACAGGCTCAGTAGGGTGTCAGGATGAGTTCGCTCATCGACGTCCCTTTTGGTCGATAGCTGGTGGCCCGTTATGTATTGGCTTATACCTCTGGCGTGCTAGTGGTTAAATCCACAACCATAGTATTGACGAGTTTTTAGAGTCCACCACACATTCAGTTACTCAGCTTTCGGGCGAAACGCAGTAGAGGCCGTATGGAGATATGGCAGGGTCCGATCAGATATGTGCGGTATTGCACGGATCAGGATCGGACGGTTTGTACTAGTGGCCGTATGGATATATGGCAGGGTTCGATCAGATACGTGCGGTATTGCACGGATCAGGATCGGACGAATATTACTAGCCGGCTTTGGTTTAAGCCGGATCCTAGTTTAGTACAGTGTAGATTTTGTCTCATTGCATTTGTATCCGGTTGGAATACAGATGCGGGTGTGTATGCACAGTATCGGACATTTCCTGTAATTTATTACGGGACCAGTTTTCTGGAGTTGCCAGTTTGCATTCCGTTCCGGCCGGTTTTCCTTTGTTCTTTCCCGGCCGGACTTTTCCGATGGAGGGGGTTATTTGCAATTGTGCAAATAACATTTGTGGAGGGGTTTCTTGCAATTGTATTGATTATGATATCTTTCATCCATGATGGTGCATTAATGAGATAAGAAAGGGTATGGGTTGATTAAGAGTTTGATTTGAAACTTTCCTTTTTTGATGGGGTCACCACTTCTCATCTCCTATACTCACCTCCCTCTTATGTTTGTGTTTTCCTCCACCATTCTCACATATATGAGGCTGGCCACTTGAGTGAGGAGAGAGAGGGTTTTTCATTTTGTGAAGTGGGAAATTATCATCTCATTTTGATACACCAAAATTCATCTCCATTTTGTTTCATTAATTCCCTCCATCCAATGGCAACTTCATTACTCCAATGAGACATAGACTCTACACATCCTACAGCAAGTCTTGGGCATGTCGACTTGCCAGCTTCATGCCCGAGTTGCCTCGGTATAGAGGCGGGAGCCCGTAAAAGGAACAGGCGATGTGGTGCCCCCTTCGGCGAGGAGGCGACGATATGGAGACAGGATTTTCCGCGGGAGATCGGGACGATGACGAGAAGACCGGAGGACTCGGATCACTCGGTATATCTCTTCCCTATCTTGTTAGTTAGCTAGGACAAGTTTAATGGCCTGATCCGGGGTTTAGTGCGCGGTGGTGCCGGTTTGCAAAGTTCGCAAAATTAAAGTTTATCACCGTTTCCGCATTTGGCCGTCGGATTGACGGCCGGGGCGCCGCCGTGCACTTACAATATTGTCACTGTTAGGCTCAGTAGGGTTTATGGATGAGTTCGCTCGTCAGCTTCCCTTCCAATCAATACATAAGCAACCGTTACGTACAGCCAGTACCTCTGACGTGCTAGTGGTTATACCCAGTGCCAGTGTGTTGATGAGTCATTAGAGTCCCCCACAGACACTTTCCCAAGTTCGGGCGAAACGTTGTAGAGGCCGTATGGTTTTATGGCAGGGTTCGGAAAATGCACGTGCGTTTACGTACGTGTCATATTTCAGGCGAATAATACTGGTCGGCTTTGGTTTAAACCGGATCCGAGTATTATGCTGTGTAGATATAATATCTTTGTCTCAGTTGCATTTGTATTCAGTCGTAATACAAATGCGGGTATGTTTATACTGATACGGGGTTATCCTGAAATTCGTTTCAGGATCACTTTTGGAAGTTGTCAGTTTCCAGTTTTCTATCAGCCGTATTAAACATTCGGTTTAATACGGATTTATCTTTTCTAGAGATGAGTGTGGAAGCTTCTAGATGATGACTAGGATGGTGAGGTATTAAGTGACTCATTAGTTCATTTAATGATTCATTTAATGCAAGGATGACTAGGTTAATGACTAGGTTTATGTTCATTGGTTTGCTTTTAATGTGTTCATACAAGGTGTTTCATGACTCATTCTTTCATTCATGGTAATGGTCACCCCCCTCTCCTACACTCACCTCCCTCATCCTCTATATATGGCCGGCCCTCCCCTCCTCTTCTCACACACTGACTAGGGAAAAGATTATGATAGATTTGTATATGGAAATTTCATATAGCTCAAATTCTTATCACCCGATTCCAAAAGGCAACTTCATTAACCGTTCGTCCATAGCTTTGGACGTAACGAGACAAAGTATTCTACTTTTTCTCTACATCATCTTGGTCGTCTCTTCTAGCAAACTTGACGATCGAGTTGCTTCGGTTCAGAGGCGGGAGCCCGTTTAAAGATCCGTCGATGTGGTGCCACCTAGACGAGAAGACTGGAGATCGAGGAGATCGGAGCAGCCGCAACAAAGCGTGGAATGATGGTTGAAGACCGAAGGACTCGGATCGTTCGGTATAACTCTTCGACCCACTTTGTAGTTTTTTAGTTTAGCTTTAATGGCAGATCCGGGTTATAGTACGCGATAGCGCCAGTTGTAAAAGTTTTTGTTCCGTATTTGGCGTCTGTTAGACGGCCGGGGCGCTACCGTGGACTTACAGGGACTTCCTGTTATAGCCAATCGAGCACAGCGCAACATCAACCCCCAATACCGGGAGAGACGAAACCCCTTCTATCGCTCATTGCCTCCATGTGATTCAGGACTGTACTCAAAAGCCACCGTTTTGCACGTTTTCTTGAACGTAGTAAGGTGGAAATCAAAGCATGGTGGGAATCACACAAGACTCTATGACGATCTCGGGTCTACAGACTAACCTGTACCAGTGTCATAAGAGAATTTCCATCTGACGTGAGGTATAATACCATCTGGGAGTTCTCTGCGAGTCCGTCCAGTGTACCCAGTCTCCACTAAGCACCCGTATACTATCTCTGATGTCAAACACCAATGGATATGGGATCATTCATCACCCATCTATATGGGTCGAGAAGCTATACGCTAGTCTACTATGATATATCGATGCCTTGTCTCGATACACCTACGACTAGGAACATTTGAAGGATGTACTTAACGACTACTCTGTCCCCAATAGTATGATCTGCATCATAATCCTGGTAGTCAAGTACTAATCCTAAGGGCTTTATCAACATGTAATAGAGAGACAATAAGTGTACATGTTAAGATAAAGAGCAACCAGATAGCATATTATCATGTTGAGCAAGAAAGTCATCCCTGTATATGTCCAAGCATCCACTACAATATACATCATATGTACAGTAATGGCCTCTAGGGCATACATATAACTAACAATCTTCCACTTGCACTAGAGCCATCTGTCATAGTATCCAATACCCAACAATCAGCAGTGGTTGTGGTATCTCATATACTACCATCCCATAAAAGTCTCTTCTGGGAAAAGGCCTTTGTGAGTGGATCCGCCCTGTTGTCCTCTGTGTCTACTCTCCTAACCTCGATCTCCCTGGAGATCATCCATCTCCATGATCAGGTGATACTGCTATAGAATATGTCTGGATCACTGATAGGACGAGGGTTCCTAGGCCAAAACCACAACTCCATTGTCACACAATGGTAGGAATGAAGTTCATCTCATGAACTAATATACACCTAGACTGCCTCTTTAGTAGCATCATTGGTAGCAATGTATCCAGCCTTTATCGTCTAGTTTGTCACGGTATCTAGCTTGGAACTCTTCCAACATACCGTCCCTCCAGTGAGGGTAAAGACAATGCATGTGACTGACATTCAGTCGACCTTACCACACTGGAAGCTATTCAGTGATTCTCCCCAGGTTCGATTGATACCATCTCACTACACCTAGTGAGAATCCTAACATCCACTTAGATCTATCTCATAGATCCAAAACTTAGGATTTAGAAGGTGTCACCTTGATCCTATATGGAGAATCCTTGTGATAAGAGGAGATTGACCGAGTGTAGCATAGGAAACTCTTTTCCTATCAAGAGTATGTCATCCACGTACAATACGAGGATCACCACCATACTCCCTACTACCTTTTTGTATATACAAGATTCATCTACCATTTTGATGAAGTCAAACGCTTTGAATACCACATCAAAATAGATGTTCCAACTCTGCGATACCTGCTTTAATCTGTAAAGCAGCTTGCACACGTTTCTGCTGCTCCCACTGTCTACGAAGCCCTCTGGCCATGTACTTATAGACGCTCTCTTCTAAATCACTATTTAGAAAAGTAGTCATGACACCCAACCGCCAGATATCGTAGTCATGGTATATAGCAATGGAAAGTAGGATCCAGATGGACTTAAGCATAGGCACTAGAAAAGGGTTTCATTATTATCCACACATGGTCGATGACGAAAACCTTTTGCAATAAGTCTTAGCTTTGAAAGTCTCAACCTTTCCATGTACACCAAGTAATCTTCTCAAGATATACTTGCTCCTGATGGGGATTTAACCCTTCAAATAAAGCAACCAAAGTCCATACTTTGTTGGTGTATATGGATTCCATCTCAGATCGCTTAGCATCCAGCCATTCTTACAAAGTCCCCACTCTTGATGGACTGCTAAAAAATAGTTGGGTCATCATCTCATGATGCAATTCTTGCTCCCAATGCCATAAAGAAAATCTAAGTATCTCTCAGATGGGTGAGGAACCCTACTAGATCGGCGGAGAGGCTGAGGTTCGTTGGGAACTATTGAATTCTCCGGTTCATCATCAGCTGCAGTTTGTATAGCTGGAACTCCTTCTAGTTCTACCACATGACCACTAATTTCTTTACAAGAAATTCCTTTTCTAAAAAGGTGGCATGCTGAGAAACAAAACACCTTTTGCTCCTCAGTGTGGTAGAAGATATTCCCTTGCAAATGCTTGAGATATCCAACAAACATCCACAGAATTGACCTTGCCTCGATCTTGTCCGGATTTTGCTTTTGACATAGGTCGGACAACCCCAAATCTTAACTTACTTAAGATATGGGCTCTTCCTATACCATATCGCATATGGAGTGGTAGGCACCTGATTTGGTTGGATCTCTATTCAATAGGTATGCAGCTTCTCAAGTGCATAACCCCTAAAAGGAAATAGGTAACTCGGTAGTATTCATCATAGAGCACACTATATCAGATAGGGTGCAATTGCTCCGCCCCGATACACCGATGTGTTGTGGTGTATACGGAGGAGTAATGCTAAGAGAATCTCATTCTCCTTTAGAATAGTCCAGGAATTCCATGCTCAAGTATTCTCCTTCCTGATCACATCAAAGGGCATAATACTTATATCCGTTTTGGTTCTCTACTTCTAACTTATATTCTTTGAATTTTTCAAAAGCTTCATACTTGTGTTTCAACAGGAACATATGTCCGAATCTTGAGAGATCGTCAGTGAATGTAATGAAGTACAAAGAACCAGTCCTGGTATGTATAGACATGGGACTTACATACATCACCATGTATCAATTCCAAGAGTTCACTAACTCTTTCTCTGTTTCCAATAAACGGAGCTATGGTCATCTTATTTTTGTGACATGACTGGCAAGTTTTATAAGATGTAAATCCAAACTGATTTAAATATGCATCTAAATGTAACTATGCTAGTCGGGTCGCATTGATATAACCTAGTCTACAATGCCTCAAGAAGGATTCGTTCATTTCTGAACTCTTCCTCTTGTGTGTGTTCTGTACGTTAAGAACTGTAGTTTGATTTAGAACGTATATGTCATTAGATAACGTGCCTGAACCAATCAACACTTGATATAGGAAATGTTTAAAACATTATCTAACAATACAAAATTATATCCTTCTTTACATGATAAAGAGACTGATATGATGTTGTATTTCAGGTTCGGTATCTAATAACATTTGTTCAGAATCAATGTATTCGGTAATACAGGGTGATAACTGCCAACAAACTTGGCTGCACACTTACACCGTTTCCAACTCTTGAAGCTTATCACCCATTCCCAGTTCTCTACCTATCTGTAACCCATATAACAGATTACATATATGGGATCCTGATCCGGTATCTCATACTCAAGACGTAGAGGATACTGAGAAACGGTTCTCGGTAATGAACATGCCCGAAGAAGATGCATCAGCATGCACTTTCTTCGTTTGGGTGGCACGGGAATCCTGGTATTCCCCTATTTTCTGCTCGGTCTTATAACAATTATAAGTTGGAGCGGGACTAACGTTACCCAGCTCAGTATAAAAAGCGGGTTCGGTCAATACATCCATATTATTATCTTGTTTAAGGCGTGACATGGTCGCTACCTGGAAAGAGAGAGAAGAAAACACTCAGCGTATGCTCTTGCACAATTAGATTAGTTATTATTTTATCTAATCGGGGTGGCTCCCACTGTTTTAGTCAAATCTTTCTTCAAACCCTAAAAGGAAAGACTAGCTGGGATTAATTACACCCTACAAGTTCGCCAATCTTTCAGCCAGGCCAGTGTCGGTACTTTGAGGGAGGTTCCCCATGATTTCGCACGGACCTAATTAAAATAAACCTCGTTTTCCCATGGGCGTAACCCCGTTAACACCTTTCTAGACACCTACTTGATCGGCTAATTATAATGTGTAAAACTCTCCCAGGAGTAACTCTTACTCGCAGTGGGTATCGGGATCCAACTATCTCATAGAAGGTATGCAATCTCATTGCAAATTTCAACACTTGAAATTCCCGATAATATTTTGCCCCTAACCTCCTATGACCTTGACAAAGGCCAACAAACCATAGGATGCTAGTCAAGTTCAACCCGTACATTTCTTGATTGAATTAAACCCACCCGCATGACCCTTGACAAAGGCCAATAAGGTCGCACGACTACCGTAATCCAATCACATCATATGCTTATGCAGATAAGCAGTAATCAGCTACCGCACACTATACCTTGACAAAGCCAACAAACGCAGCACGAATACTAACTATTACTTATCTAAAATGACGGAGGGCTATGATAGGTTTTTAAGAAAACCCTTTGCGTAATGAACTTGATCTCGTTGTAGAATCGAGTGATTTTGTAAAGGAGTGTTTTTTAGGCTTTTACTAGTTTTGCTAAAGATGTCACTCCCGGTGAAAGGATCTCGGCTCTTTCCTTATCGAATAAGGTGCAGGATATTTCATAAATACCACTATGCAAAGCAAAAACTATAGAAGCAATCAAAAGACAAACCGAGTGTGTAGCATCTGCTAGTTTCGCTAAAGAGGTCACTCCCGGTGAAGGGATCTCAGCTCTTTCCTTATCGAATAAGGTGCTGGATATTCTACAAGGAATACCGCTATGCAAAGCAAGAACTAAAGCTACCAGTTTTTAAAACAAGTTTCTACAACATCTTTTAGGTTTCTTTTATTTCATTAATAAAGTCCCATCATAATATGCTTCCTAAGCATCATATATGAAACGAAAGCAACAATATTAATTATATCTCATATATATAATATAGGTATTCGTCTGAACATATCACAGTGATCACATCACAGAGCTGCAGAAGATAATATATGAAATATTGGATATACTAGGATTTCCGTGTTTTAAATTAAGCATGTATAAAACACGGATTCCATGGTCTCGATGAATAGCCAAACCCACATCCCTAGACCCCTACGAGAGTGGCAAGTAACCCTACCAATTCTAGAGTTAGGAGACCCGGTCTCGACTCCTCAAAATGGTCTCCCACTGGACCCTAGAGCCCGGTTACTTGTGCTATCCGCCTTGGGTCTATCCTAATGCGGAAAAGTAAAAAATATACATCAATGGTGACATCATCCTCAACCCGGAAGTGTCCCAATAAAAGAATATTACATACAACCTTTTACATGAATGAAAATGAAAAACCCTCATCTCACATAAAAAACCCCGGCTATCCAGAATACAATGATCCAATATAACATATCCCAGCAACACATAACATCACATGTCATCAACGTAAGTAAATATGCGTATCCCAGTTGTCGTTGACATATAACACCAAAACCTGCGATACACCACATATTACACTTATGGTCGCAGAAAAGAAAGTGAAAAAACTACAACAATTAGAATCCGCAACCACCTTAGACATCATAAACCCAAAATATCTCATATTGCGGATTTCATGCCTAACCAAATGAATTCCTTGGACATCACATGCCTAACAATTATAAACCCCGCATTTTAGTCTCGATCTCGAAAACACTTTTCAATATCTAGTCGGGCGATTCAATAAGATTCCTGACATCCTGATCGAATGCTCGTCGGAAACTTTAGTAGACAGCCGCACCCCCGATACCGTCGACAAAGTGCACTTAGGCGGAACACCGCTGCCGTGAGCACCCGAACGGATGCTTTTGGCGACGGGGTTCTCCTACAGTCACTTAGTCGGGGCTATAGGGCGTGGCTATCTAGTAAGGTTACCCGGTGGGTATCCGTGTACGCTACGTGATTGCGACGGACTTTTGATCACATCAAAATCCCATGGCAACCAATTAAATGAAACTAAATTGCTAGATTTATGACATTCCTAGTTATCTCATAACTATATTTGTGGATTCCAAGTATTGTATCCCATCACATGATACCCGGACGACGTTAAACTTTTCGATCGATTCATCAAAGTCCCACAATTCCCCGTGAGCTCAACATCTGAGCACGGTTTAATAATACCCAAAATATGCCACAGTACCTATGCACCAGCTGTAGAAGGGCAAACCCAAGCCTCACTCATGTCGCCACGGAACTGCGGCAAACCCTAGGATATGACTATGGTTCCACGATCCAAAAAGTCAAGTTAGGGTTTCATTCTTTTAGAGGGTTCACAGAATTACTTGCATGTTTTCCGAATACGTTAAACTTGGAAAAATGAGTTTTTGACATTCGATCGAACTTTTTAACTTCGTCTAGACAATATGCAACAACCTGAAACAATGTTAAAACTAAGAATACGAAACACTCCGAATTGCTTATAGTGTAAGATCACATCACATGCAAACTTAAAAAAAAAAACAACACCTGAAACACCAAAACCCAAATTCTGGAAGACACCAAAAAATTCAACCCATTCCTCCACAACAAGGCCGAGCTCGCCGGAAAACCTAGCAATGTCGCCGGCCATTTTCCGAGGATAGGGGCTAGATTTTTCAGTGTTTTCATGATGCATCCCATACAACATTCTGCAATTGTTTAAAAAAAGTTTTGAAGACTTTTTAAAATCGACAGAAACTACATTCTCGTGTTTTAAGTTTCGGAGTCGTTTCGGTTTCGTAATCCTAACAAAATCCGTCTAATTTTCTAGCATGGATCTGATACCACTGCAGGGTTTTCTAGCATGACAGCAAGGTTTCGGGAGGCATCGTCCATACCAATTTCAAAAATTTGCCGTTCTAGCTAACCCTAACCCTGGAATCGTTATTAGAAAATCCGACGAAACGAAATGCAAACAACTTTGCAACTAAAGTGAACAAGGAATACAACCTTTGTAGACCGGTCCTTTACTTCATTAGCTCCATGTAGTAGTCCCTTCGCTGCGATCATGAAGTCCCGGACTCTAGAGAGGCTCCCATGAAGAAACGAACATGCTTTCATCGAAGTTTTCGAGGCCGAAGATGATCTACGTTGAGGAGACACTAACCCAAGATATCTCTTCACTAATTGTGGAATTAGTGAAGCAAACACCCTATACTAAATGGCAAGTAGTAGAGGATGATGAAGTAGGAAGTGGGTTCACTTTAGATTTATTTTTCTCACTATTTTTCATCATTTGCTCAAGTAAAGAGAGCAAAAAAATCAATGAAGAAGGAAAAGCTCAAGTCAAGTGATGAAGAGAATGAATGAGGTTAGAAATGCAACCATGGGTTAATCATGTCATGCTTAACCCTTGTAGAGACTTAACCATGAGCTAGGGTTAAAGGTTAGGTTAATAAATATCTTAGAAATATCCAAAAGGGTGGACTTAGTCAACTATGATAAATATCTTAGCATAAATCCAAACATTTTGAATTATCTATGAATAAAATGCAAACCCTAATCTTAACCCTAGCATGGTATAAGTCTCTCGCATCCATGTTGCATGTGTAACCTGGCATGTTACAATTATACATATCACATATATATAATTTAGTAACAAAAGAAAAGAATACAATAAACATATATCACATGTATGTTAAAAGTATCCAAAGTGAGAAATGAAATCTTAAGTGAACTAATATTAGTTAATGTAATGTAATATATCAAATATATAATTATACATTAAATTATTAAATCAACTCTTGATTTAATAATCCGGCTATATTTCATATAACCGACTAATATCAAAAGAATCAACTTATCGAATCACCACTTGATCCGATAACCCGGCTATATCATATATAATCGACCGATATCACATATCGCGAGAATAGAATACGGTATCACATATCGTATTAATCTCGATCCTGCACATATCACATATGTGCTCCTACTCCGTTTCGCTTGAGCCAGGAAACCTCTGTGTAGGACTCTAAAGACTCATCAATACGCCGGCAGTAGGTGATGATCATATCAAACACCCACAAGCCGCAAGCGATCTTCTAAACGTAACGGCCACCCGGGTATTGAGCGATCAGAAGATCAACAAGCAAGCCTGCTCACATTGCTGTGAATCCAGTCTGGAACACTACCGTACAGTCCGGTCTCTTCGTCTGATATGTCGCATATCTTGTCTAGGGGTAGTAAACGTCAGACCCTAGTAACTCGATAAGTCGTGCCGATGTGAGGCTCATAAAGGGTTAAGAAACTACTGATAACACTTACCAGTATATCTCTGAAGCAGCTCTGGCCAGGGACTTCCTGTTATAGCCAATCGAGCATAGCGCAACATCAACCCCCAATACCAGGAGAGACGAAACCCCTCCTATCGCTCATTGCCTCCATATAATTCGGGACTGTACCCAAAACCCACCGTTTTGCACGTTCTCTTGAACATGGTAAGGTGGAAATCAAAGCACGGTGGGAATCACACAAGACTCTATGACGATCTCGGGTCTACAGACTAACATGTACCAATGTCACCAGAGAACTGCCATCTGACGTGAAGTATAATACCATCTGGGAGTTCTCGGCGAGTACGTCCAGTGTACCCAGTCTCCACTGAGCACCCGTATACTATCTTTGATGTCAAACACCAATGTATATGGGATCATCCATCGCCCATCTACATCGGTCGAGAAGCTATACGCTAGTCTACTCTGGTATATCGATGCCTTGTCTCGATACACCTACGACTAGGAACATTTGAAGGACGTACTTAACGACTACTCTGTCCCCATTAGTATGATCTACATCATAATCCTGGTAGTCAAGTACTAATCCTAAGGTCTTTATCAACATGTAATAGAGAGAAAATATGTGTATATGTTAAGATAAAGAGCAACCAGATAGCATATTATCATGTTGAGCAAGAAAGTCATCCCTATATATGTCCAAGCATCCACTACAATATACATCGTATGTACAGTAATGGCCTCTAGGACATACATATAACTAACACACATGCCAGGAAAGGTTCTTCGTACTTCATTACATTCACTGACGATCTCTCAAGATTCGGAAATGTGTTCCTGTTGAAACACAAGTCTGAAGCTTTTGAGAAATTTAAAGAATATAAACATGAAGTTGAAAACCAGACGGGTAAAAGTATTAAAATCCTTCGATCTGATCGTGGAGGAGAATACTTGAGCACTGAGTTCTTGGACTATCCAAAAGTGAATGGGATTATCTCTCAGCTAACTCCTCCGTATACACCACAGCACAACGGTGCATCGGAGCGGATGAATCGCACCCTATTGGATATAGTGCACTCTATGATGAGCACCGCTGAGTTACCTATTTCCTTTTGGGGTTATACGCTTGAGAAGACGCATACCTATTGAATAGAGTTACATCCAAATCAGTGCATACCATTGCATATGAGATATGGAATGGGAAGTGACCATCTCTTAAACGAGTTAAGATATGGGGTTGTCTGGCCTATGTTGAAAAGCAAAATCCGGACAAGCTTGAGGCAAGGTCAGTATTGTATAAGTTTATTGGATATCCCGAACATTCGCGAGGGTATATCTTCTACCACACTGAGGAGCAAAAGGTGTTTTGTTTCTCAGCATGCCACCCTTTTAGAAAAAGAATTTCTGATGGAAGAAATTAGTGATCATGAGCTAGAACTGGAAGAAGTTCCAGCTAGACAAACTAACGGCTGATGATTTAGTAGAACCGGAGGATTCGATAGTTCCCGACGAATCTCAGCCTCTCCGAAAATCTAGTAGGGTTCCTCATCCGCCTGAGAGATACTACGGTTTTCTCAATGACAGTGGGAGCGAGGATTGCATCATGGAAGATGATGACCCAACTAGTTTCGAACAGGCCATCACAAGTGGGGACTCTGTGAAATGGTTGGATGCTATGCGATCTGAGATGGAATCCATATACACCAATAAAGTATGGACTTTGGAAGTTGCACCTGAAAGGGTAAAACTCATCGGGAGCAAATGGATCTTAAGAAGATTCATGGTGTAGATGGAAAAGTTGAGACTTTCAAAGCTAGAATTGTTGCAAAAGGTTTTCTTCAATAACCAGGTATGGATTTTGATGAAACATTTTCTCCAGTGTCTATTCTTAAGTCCATCCGGATCCTACTTGCCATTGCTGCATACCATACTATGAAATTTTTCAGATCAACATCAAGACCACTTTTCTAAATGGTGATTTAGAAGAGAGCGTGTGCATGACACTGCCAGAGGTCTTCATAGACAGTGGGAGCAGCGGAAAGGTGTGCAAGTTGCTTAAATCAATATACGCATTAAAGCAGACATCGCGGAGTTGGAACATCTGTTTTGATGTGTAACATTTCAGAAAAATAAAATATTATTTTTTGGAATTTTTATAATTAAATAATAAATATATTGAATATTTTAATAAGGCTGTATAATTAAATACCGATAAATTTGGGAAAAATTTGGAAAATTATGGAAATTAATGAAAAGAGGGTGCTTAATGTTATTTATGCAAATTATGAAATTTTATGATTTATTATACACTAATTTTATGCTAATCGCGATTAGATATCGCTAATCGGGCACTAAACGTGTTTTATGCATATGGCATGCAAAAGTCTTTTTTTCACTTGTTACATTTCTTAGCATGGCATTTCTTCTTGATTCATGCATGGTTATTTATTTTTGGTTTCCTATTGCAAAGAGAACAGAAAAGATAACAAAAGAAAAAAAAAGAATAAACAAATAAGAATGGGGGTAGTTAGGAGGCATGGTGCTTTGACCTTGGACACTCTCTCGCTCTTCCCTCACTCCCTCCAAAATTATCCAGCAGCAGCCCCTCCCTTTCCCTTCTCCTTCTTCTTCTTCTTCTTCTTCTTCTCTTCATTCAAGCTTCAAAACTTCATCCAAAGTCCACCCCTCTTCACAAAATAGGTGCACAAGTCCACAAGCTACACTTTGGACCAAGAAAGTTTGCATTTTGATGCTCTAGAGGATTCTTGGGTCCCATATGGGGTAAGTCTTTCACTTTAAGTGTTGTAATTTAACTCCTTTATCATCCTTGCAAGTTTAGTTGTGATTAACTGGTGTTTGGGTGAACTTTGAAAATTCTAGTTAAGGTTTAGGGTGTGATTTAAATTGAAATTGTGTAATTAGACTTTAATGATGACCTTAAACCCCCTTAGATGTTAGAAATCCAGAACCAAACACAATACCAAACCTGAAACGAAAAACTAAAACTTCAAATGTCGGGTTTTGTGAGAACTTAGAGTATGCAGGGAAATCTGGGATGACCTGGAGTATTTTCAAGCCTAGCAAACAACTTCAGAGACCTAATTAAAGCACCACGAGACCACCCTACAAACACGAGACACCATCTCCCCCACAAAACCGAGCAGGATGGAATTTTCATGGATGTGGACGGCCACTTGGTGAAGTCATGGGTCCCGGTTGCTTCTGTAGTGTAGGTCAGGCAGCCACCCCATCCAATGGGGTCGCCGTGGCACCAACGGGTCCCTCAGCCACTACTAGGCATTGGATGTCGACCTATGGGAGGTTCTCACTGTGTGACAGTGTGGCGAAGTATAGGCTCTTACCCCCAGGGTGTCCCGAGACCGGAAGGTGTTCCGGCGGGTTGTAGTCCTCGCGAGGGGGCATGCGTAAAAAGTAGCCCTCGGGTTGTAGTCCTACGCGAGGGGGCATGCGTAGAGGATGAAAAAATAGGAAGTGGGTTCACTTTAGAATTGGATTTCTCACTCTTTTCATCAAATCACCATTGATGGTGCAAGCTTTTCTTCTTTGTAAAGATGAAGAAGAAGAAGAAGATCAATATGATAAGTCAATCCTTATTTTCAAAATGAAAATAATATATGAATACTTATCATATACCAACCATGGTTAGATGTAGAGAGTCAACTATGGTTAGTTTGAATGGTTAGGGTTAAGTAAGAGACAAAAATGGTGGATTTGTTCAAAGCTTCATGAAGCTTCAACTAGAAACAAAATTAGCCACCATTTTTCCTTTTGCCAAATTGAAATAAATAAATAAATGAATAAATAAATAAGTAAATAATCAAAACCCTATACATTCATATATCCATGGTTTAATTCTTTACACTAACCCAAGTGAGCTTGCATCATCAAATATGATACAAACAAGTGCACAAAAGTATATCACATATACAATATGCAATTCAAGTGAGAAAATCCATTTAAAGTGAACCAATATTAGTTAATGCAAAGTAATATATCAAATATATAATTATACATTAAATCATTAAATCAACACTTGATTTAACGATCCGGTCATATCGCATATAACCGACTAATATCCAATGTATCGTCTTATCGAATCAATCCTTGATTCGATAACTAGGTTATATCGCATACAACCAATCGATACATTCATCACGAGAATAGAATACGGTATCACATACACGCATTATTCTCGGTCCCGCACATATCTCATATGCGCTCCTATTTCGTTTCGCTTGAGCCAGGAAACCTGTGTAGGACTCTAAAAACTCGTCAATACGCCGGCAGCAGGTGATGATCATATCAAACACCCACAAGCCGCAAGCGGTCTGCTAAACATAACGGCCACCCGGGTATTGAGCGATCAGAAGATCGACGAGCAAGCCCGCTCACACTCCTGTGAATCCAACCAGTAACACTTACCGTATAGTCCGGTCTCGTCGTCTGATATGTCACATATCTCGCCTAGGGGTGGTAAACGTCAGACCCCAATAGCTCAATAAGTCGTGTCGATATGAGGTATATAACAGTTCGAGAAACTACTGGTAACACTTACCAGTAAATCTCAGCAACCCTGGCCAGGGATTTCCGGTTATAACCAATCGAACACAGCGCAACATCAACTCCCTATACCAGGAGAGACGAATCCCCTCCTATCGCTCATTGCCTCCATGTGATTCGGGACTGTACCCAAAAACCACCATTTTGCACGCCCTCTTGGACGTGGTAAGGTGGAAATCAAAGCACAGTGGGAATCACACAAGACTCTATGACGATCTTGGGTCAACAGACTACTCTGTACCAGTATCACCAGAGAACTGCTATCTGACGTAAGGTATAATACCATCTGGGAGTTCTCGGCGAGTCCGTCCAGTGTACCCAGTCTCCACTGAGCACCCATATATCATATCTGATGTCAAACACCAATGGATATGGGATCATCCATCGCCCATCTGTATGGGTCGAGAAGGTATACGCTAGTCTACTCTGGTATATCGATGCCCCGTCTCGATACACCCACGACTAGGGACCTTGAAGGATGTACTTATGGACAACCATGTCCCCACTAGTATGATCTGCATCACAGTCCAGGTAGTCAAGTACACATCCTAAGGGCTTTACCAACATGTAACAGAGAGACAATCAATATACACGTTAAGGTAAAGAGTAACCAGATAGCATACTATCATGTCGAGCAAGAAAGTCCTCCCTATATATGTCTAAGCATCCACTACAAAATACATTCCATGTATAGTAATGGCCTCTAGGGCATACATATAACTAACATGTAGATCATATACACACTATATAACACCCCAGTGTTGTTTTGGAGCATTGTTTTCACCTTAATCAAAATCTGGGATCGCTTTCTCAAGTTGCTATTTTGATTCAAGTTATGGTTTTGCGTATTTTAGTTTTCTGGATTTTAGTGTTTGTGTTTTATCTCGGTCACTTGACGTTTGTACGTCTATATCAAGTGATATCGGGTTGGTTTGCGAGAGCTAACCATAGGTTTTGACCTATGTGAGTTTCGTGTGTCGTTTTGGCTTTGATTTGGATTTTAATGCGGCACAATACGTTATGATGTATAGGTACCTCACGAGGACTTCGAGACGAAAAGCAAGCGCGTGGTGACGTCGGCAACGATAAACGAAGAGCAAGGTGAGTAGATTATATCTACGGGGGAAGTCGGGTGGATGGCGTATAGCACCCCCGCAGTTCGTAGTATACCTTATATATATAGTTATATATGTGTTTTATGTTACGTGGATGATTATCAAGATATGATTTTGTGTTCATGGTTTAGTTTAGGGTAGTTAGAAGTAACTTAGTTTAGCTTCTTAGTCGCGAACCCTAGAATGAGGTTTACACCCACACGCACACACATGCTTACTTTGTTATACTTGTGCGTACATGGGGATATGCATATATATATATATACACACATAGGTATGGGACTAGGTATATATATATATATATATATATACGTATACTTATACATGGTTGATGAGGATTGTTATGGTATTTGGAGATGAGTCGATGAGATTGGGTATGGTGCCATGAGATCGGTGATATGATGCGGTTCGTATTATGAGATACGACATGAGATTTTAGCGGGCCTTTGGACGTGTGCTTTACACACGCATTTAGATTTATATAAATGGTATCAGTTGTACTAGACTTAGATCAGTACCCCAGTCCATGAGATATGATGATAAGGATACCAGATAATTGATGAGATAAATGTGAGATTCGACCCGTACCCAGATTTGGGATGCGGTACGACTGATTTACCGTACGAGATAACTATGATGATAGATCCGCACTCTTGACTCGAGGATGTCATATGATATATATATATATATTGTATCGTACACGGTACTATTGAGGCGAGATCACCGACTATTATATATATATCGACTCAGATTTAGGTGGTTTCCGTACCCTTTCGATTAGCTTGTCAGTTAAATCTGTAGTTTACTTAGTAGATGTTAGATTAGACCCGAGTCATACCTATTTCAAAACTAACAAATCGTGAGTATTTTAATGATAGGCCAAGAGATTCTACGGATATTTTCAAAAGACGCATCTTTTCTTAAAAACACCGTAGCCCTTATTTTTCTAAACACCACGATTCGTGTTATTTCAAATGGCAAAACTGTATGACATATATATATTGATATAGATTCTTCACTGATTTGTTTATTATTCATTTTCCGCATATTCTTGCTATTCGCATCACATTGCATGTGTAGGTGTGCTTATTGTTATATTAAACCCATGCTGTCAGGACACCAGCACCATTATCGATGATGCGTATGTTCCACGTACACCTACTTGCCGGCTCACACACTTCATCATCGATAATTGCCATGTCACTACACAGTAGGATTGTTGCATCAGGATATGACTAATTGTACATCCATACTGTCACACATACATATTGTACACTTATACTTGCGTATATACCTACTTGTACATCCATATTGGCGCACAGGCATATTGTACACTCATACTTGCGTATATACCTACTTGTACATCCATATTGGCGCACATGTATATTGTACACTTATACTTGCGTATATACCTACTTGTACATCTATATTAGCGCACAGACATATTGTACACCCATACTTGCGTACACACATATTGTATACCCATACTTGCATACATACGTATTTGTACATACATAGATGATTTTGGCTTTATTTTGGAGATTTGGGAACCGCAAGATATATTTTAAAACTGAATTCATTTAAAAGAGCGGTTTTTCCCTTGATGTGTGCATATTGCTATTTTATGTTGCATGATATACGGATATGCTTACATTTCTATCATATGTCGCATACATCATGCTTTATGATTTTACGCATTGAGATATGCCGTTTTCATAAGATTTTTGGATTTGAGAACCGTGGTCATTTTAAAAGAAAGTATGCATTGTTTAAAAACCCGGTTTCTCTTGATATGATATTTCAGTGCGTCCACCATGCGTTTTCTCGGTTCTGAGACGTGTGACATGTGAAACCCGATTCGAGGAGCTGGATGAGGCCGATTACGGATACATGGTGGACCCGGTATGGTATCCCGGGGCAATAAAGGGATGCTGTGTATACAGACGGTAAGCCTGGCAGAGGGACTACTACCTACCGGTGATTGTATTTGAGCTCGGCGGATATCCGGAAGATACCGACCGGAGTTGAGAGATGATACGGGCCGATCCGGACTGACGGAGCCCGTGGGCCGATCCTGACTGACGGTGCCCTATATATATGAGGATTTATGTGCCGATGCTAGGCACAGGTTTCATGATGTTTTCGAGTGTCGATGCTGGACACTCAGGTTCCATGATTTTGATGTATCGCGAGGGACACACGTTGATTTATATCCTCATACTTCCATGCATATGCTTTATGATATTTACATGCATGATGTTTTGTGTCATTGGTTGACACGTGGACGAGATCTACAAACATACAGACATTGATTACATAGTTGGATGATATCCACATGCTTATAGACTTCATGATATAGTTGACATTGATTCATGTTGATTACATTGATCATACTTCATCTTTATGATATGTTGCTACCTGAGGCACTGACACGAGCACTTGGTACTACACTTATGTATAGATGTTTACCATTGCCATCTTATCATGCTTCAGACTTTATCATTTTGAGGATATATATTATTACTGATCGTTTGACCTAGGTTTGAGTCATACATACGATTTCTGCTCTGTGATGTTTTCTACTCACGAGTTGGCAACTCACCCCCGTTATGCCACAGTTCTTGCAGGTTTTGCCGTACAGGTTTCATTGCGGCTTTCTGGCACACTGCTTCCTTTCTGGGTGATTACTTTGGTAGGTGGGTTCACTCGCATCGTGACCACCCTTGTATTTATTTTAATCAGTTGTATCTAGTAATTCCATCAACCAGACTTATATATTTATTTCAGACTTAGAAAACCAGTTGTGTATTATTTCGACCTTAGAGTCGCGTGTTGTAGTATTATGGTTTTCTTGATGATTTTGAGTTTCCTATTGAGTTTTGATCATCGCCCTTCGGCGTTGTATATTATATTGCTTGCGTGGTTGTGACTGTCGATTGACGAAGAGCTAGCTCCCGCTTGGGGATACCTTTTATCATTATGCAGATATTATTGATGTTGTACCCCGTTTGGGGCCAGTTTTTACAAAGGAAACTCTGCCGAAATTTTTAGAAAAGACTTGGGGTTTTAAAAATGCATATTCGACTTACTTATTTAAAAACCTTATTTTTTTTAAACATGTCTTCTTCACTTCTTTAAAACTAGTTTTCCTTCATTTATTATTTAAAATGGTTTTAGATTTCTGGGCTTTTGGCTTACTTGAATTAGATGAGGTCCTATAGACTTCATATGATTCAAGGGCCAGTCACGTGCTATTTTGGGTCGTGACATGATGTGGTAGTCAAAGAGTTTGACTTCATCAAAATGGTAGATGAACCTTGTATATACAAGAAGGTTGTAGAGAGTAAGGTTGTCTTCCTCGTATCGTACGTGGATAACATACCCTTGATAGGAAATGGTGTTCCTATGCTATGTTAGTGTATATGCCCTAGAGGCCATTACTGTATCATACTAGTTTGTATATTACTTGATGGAAGCTTGGGATATTTACCTTGTATAAACAATCTTGCTAAATATAGTAGTATGCTACTTGGTTTGTTTCTACTTCAATGTGTACTTGTGTTTATTTCAGTATATCACTTATACGCATTAGTGGAGCCCTTAGGATCTTTGCTTGATTACCAGCGTTGTGATGGCAGTCACACTAGTGGGGGCTGGGTAATCTATAAGCACATCCTTATACAAGTCCCTAGTCGCAGGACTATCGAGACAGGGCATCGATACTCCGGAGTAGACTAGCGTATGCGCTTCTCATCCCAGTGTGGGAGATGGTCTGTCCCACAGCCATCAGTACGTCGTACTGGAGATAGTATACGGGTGCTCGTTGGGTTACGAGTACACTGGACAGGACTCGTCGGGAACTGACAGGTTGGTATTATACCTATCGTCAGTTATCAGTTCCCAGGTGACATGAGTACAGCTTAGTCCGCTGACTTGACACTGGCACTTCGCCTCGAGTGTGTTCCCACTGCACTTTGATCACTACCCTACCACGGCTCAAAGGAGTCGTGCAAACAGGTGGTGGTTGGGTGCAGTCCCGAAGCACTTGGAGGCAGTGACGGTTAGACAGGATTCTTCTCTCCCGGTATTGGGGGTTGACATCGCGCAGTGTCTAGGAGAGCCATTACACGAGTAGTCCCTGGCCAGGGCAAGCGAGATATACTGGTAGGCTTCCAGTGTTATCTCAGGGTGTTTTGGGCTTCACTCCGACACGACTTGTACCGCTATTAGGGGACTGACGTTTTACCGCCCCCTAGGCCCGACATGCGATGTAATAGACGAACAGACCGGACTGTACGGAGACTGTCACATTCAGACTCAGTAGGAGTTCAGATGGGGTTCACCTCATCAGCCTTCTTGTCGGCATCTACCTGGGGACCGTTACGCACAGCTAGTGCCGCTTGCGGTCTGTGGTTAAACCCACTGCCAGCGTAGTGTCGAGTCTTTAGAGTCGCACACAGAGGGTATTCGCCTCTGGGCAAAACAGAGTAGAGGTCGCATGGTTTTGCGACAGGGTTCGTTCTCATCCGCGCACTTGTGCACGTTTGGAGTCCGGACGGATATTACTGGCTGGCTCTGGTTTGAGTCAGATACTGGTATATGTTTTGGGGTTGTTTTTATCTCTCAGTATTCATGTTCCTCGGAACAAGGATGCACGTGTGTATGCACAGTTATTTGAGGAAGAGGAAGAGGACTTTCATTAGGGTTTCGGAACGGGTGCGTATGCACAGTTGACAGTCGTCTTTTTCCAAACCCTAATGGATTTATGTTATATCAATTAATAATATTAATAAAATGAAATTGTGTCATGGTTGGTTTTTTATGTTGACTTGTTGACCATGGTTGACTTGTTGACCATGGTTGAAGTTTTGACCATCATCATTACAAAAGAAAGATGCTCTTTGATTCTAGCAAATTCATTTAATGTTTGAAATGATAATGGTCATTCCTAAACTTTCCATCAACCTTTTCATTTTCATTATTATTATTAATTTGATAATTCTTTTGCTTTTTGTTATGGTTGCAAAAAGAAAAGAGCTCATTTCTATCATTTAGCTTCTCTCTCCTCACTTCATCTTCTTCTTTCTCTAGCCAAAGGAGAATCCTTCTCATGTGTTGAGAATCCCTCTCCTTAAAATAAAAGCACCCTTTAGACACTCTCTACTCACTCTAGGATCAAGGGTTTAGCAAGCCGGAGATTCTAGTTCACTCAAAGTTCGAGAAAGAGCCCGAAGGTTGAACCCTCAGGTGGATCCATCTTCGACGGAAGAAGGCGACGAGAAGAGAACCATCAACCTCTACAAGGTTTCAAGAAGAAGGAGTTCAAGTTTAGGTATAACCATCTTTCCGAGTAGCTAACTCTCTTTAGCAAGTTTGCTAGTTTTAGTTTAGGAAAAGATCCCGACTTTGTTAGTCCATGTTGCCCCTTGCGCTAAAAATTTGATTTTTATACCGTTTCCGCCTCCCCGTAAGAACCGGGGGTCGCAACGTGGACTTACAGTGGTATCAGAGCCTAACTAAACTTAAACTAGCTTAGTAGTGAAGTGTAACGAAGTTCGGAACCGGAAAAATCCAAAAACCAAACTTTTACAAAACCCTAGTTTCTGTTAAAAAATTTTCTGGTCAAAACAAGATTTGTTATACACCTAAATTCGGCTCAGGGTTTTGTGTGAACACCCAAGAAAAACGATCCCCTAATTCATTCAAACCGCCGCGGATCCGCGGCCTCACCTATTCTTCTAGCCGCGGATCCGCCGCCGTTTAGAGTCTTCTGGTGATCGGGTTTCGTGCAGTGTGTCTCTGTGTTGGTTTTGGGATTTTTAAAATATGTTATATGTGCCCAGATTTTCCAGAGCAGAAATTTACTTTTGGGGTCCTATAATTCCGTATTTTTTTCTGAACTTCACTGCACTTTGACTATGATGGTTATATCTGTGATGTTTGCATGTATTGAACGTCGGCTAATTGCTATAAGTCGATTAGTCGGGGTTATACATCTCTGTGATCTGTGTTTGATATTGGAATGTGTATATGAATGTGTTGGACTGTCGCGGGTGAATAGCCGGGGTGGATGTGAGATGAGCTTTTGTTTTTCTTTCATTCATTGTAAATGTAAATTGATGTAATATTATTATTTGTTTGGCCGCACAACCGGGTCGGGGTTGTAGCCGTCATTGTATAATTCTTTTTACTGTTTTTGCTCCTAGGATAGACCCATGGAGGGGTGCACAAACTGCCGAGTGCTTGGCGGGTAGTTTGCCGCACCCGTAGGGGTCTTGGGTGGGGTATTGGCTATTTACCGCGACCGTGTAATCCGCTTTTCGTTGCAGGCTCGAACGGATTGCGGATTCCTAGTATATCCAATGTATTCATCTGTGATCTGTAATGTCTATCATTGCTTTCTATTTAGGCGTTGCTTATGTTTTACAGCCGCGCTAGCCCAGCCCCCGCTCTGTCGTTAGTTAAGTAACCTAACGAGTGATGACGGGACCCCGTGGCGAATGCGAATGGCATAAGCGTACGTCATATTTTGGTTGTTTTCTGCAATGGTAGGATTAAATGATGGGACGCATTAAAAGAACTAATGCAAGAATATGACGCATTAAAAGAACTAATGCAAGAATATCACGCATTAAAAGAACTAATGCAAGATAATAAACCAAACTAAAGTCGTTGGAACACTTTCGAAAAACCACTCGGTTCTTTTCAAAACTAACTTTTAAATGCGGAGCTTGAGCCACTCCTTCTAAAAGCTATCTCGTTCCATCGATTATATCAAGTTCACTACGTTCACGGTTTCGCCAAAACCATTCGTAGCCCTCCGTCGTTTCGTATGAATATTCAATAGTATTCAAGCTATGTTTGTTGACCTTCGTCAAGACATAGAGATTGGTAGCTGTTGGGTGTTCATATATAGCATAGATAGATGCGTTGGTTTGGGACAGTCGTATTGCCTTGTTGACCTTCGTCAAGGGTATATACGGGTGGGTTCAAATTAACCTGGATAATGACGGGCAGAACTTGACATGTGACTTATGATTTGTTGACCTTCGTCAAGGTCATAAGAGCATGGGGCAAAAATCCACATCGGGAGTTTCATAAGTACTGAAACTTGCTAGATTTGCATACCATTTGGAGTGTGATGATTATGGTAGGATTCCTTCATTTTCGTCACGCGATGATATTTGGATCCCGATCCTACTGTGAGTATATGCTACTCCTCGGGAAATTTCTCACTAAACGATCAATGCGATAAACCTAGTAGGTGCCTAGAAAGGTGTTAGCGGGGCTACGCCCCCAGGGAAAAGAGGTTCTTAAATTAAGGAACTTCGCGAAAGCGTTGGAAAACCTCCCTCGAAGTATCGACACTGGCCTGGCTGAACGGTTAAGCAAGTATTGTGCGGTGGGATTGATCCCGGCTAATTCTTCCTTTGTGGTTTGAGGAGGGATTCGAGAGACAGTGGGAGCCATCCTGTTTAGACAAATTAAAAACCATTCTAAACTTGCAAGAGCATCGTGCTAAAGTGTTTCTTCTCTCCCCCCTGCAGCGACCAAATTCGAAATGACTGGACTTAAGTTACTTCTAGATAAAAACATACTGACAGGGCCAAACTACAAAGATTGGCTCAGGAATGTCAAATTGGCAATCACTTACGACAAGCTGGGGTATCTTCTTACCACCAAAGCTCCCCCCGTCCCAGGTCCCACCTCCAGCGTCGCGGATAAGGAAATCCGTAAGACTTGGGAGATTGATTGCGCGAAGGCCAGGTGCCTCGTGCTTGCCTCTATGGACAACGAACATCAGAGGAGGCATGAGAATATGGACCTCGAATCCATATTTCTTCATACAAAAGAACTGTATGGAGAGCAGTCTCGTATCGCAAGATACGAAGTGTCGAAGAAGTTATTTTCGACAAAGTTGGCCGTCGGATCATCGGTAGCGGACCACGTGCTTAAGATGATTGGCTACACTGAGGAGCTCGCGGAACTTGGGACCACGTTGGACAGTGAACTCTATACGGATTTAATTCTCCAGTCCCTTCCATCCACTTACGCCCAGTTTATACTGAACTTCAACTTACAAGAAAAGGAAGTTGAACTTTCAGAACTCCTCAACATTCTGAGGAGCGCAGAGGGCACCCTACAGAAGGGTAGGGAAACACCCGCTTTGTTTGTAGGAGGATCTTCTTCCTCTAGGTCCAAGGCGAAAGCCAAGGAAAAGAGGAAGAAAGCCCCCACCAAACCAAGAGGCGGTGTTAATAAAGTGGGTACGAAGGGAAAGGAAAAGGCAACAAAGATAGCGGGGAAGCTTGTGGGTAAAGAGGAATGCTTCTATTGTCACAAGAGTGGACACTGGAAGAAAGATTGCAGGGCTTGGAAGGCCAGGACACAGGAACTGAAGCAGGTTGCGGCTTCAGCTTCAGGTGTGTATGTTATTGAAAACTGTCTTTCTATAAACTCTACTTCCTGGGTATTGGATACCGGATCAGGATCTCATATCTGTAATTCTTTGCAGGCGTTGAGAAACTGTAGGTTTTTGAAGGCAGGTGACATGACCCTCAGAGTTGCGAACGGAGCTAGCATGGATGCTAAAGCCGTGGGGGACTATCACCTGGGAATGTCAGATGGGCATGTTTTGGTTTTGCGTAATTGCTTTTTTGTACCCAACGCAACTTGTAATATCATTTCTGTATCTTTGGTTTCTAAAGAAGGTTATGAATTTGCGTTTGTAAGTAATGTTGTAAACATTCACCTTAATCAAGTTCTGATTGGGTCAGGTACACTGAGCAATGGCATATACGTATTAAACCAACCACAGATTTTCAATGTCCAGAATACACACAAAAGAAAGTCTCCAGATATCAATCAGGATTTCTTATGGCATTGTAGACTGGGTCACATCAATGAGACACGGTTGACTAAGTTACATAAAGAAGGATACTTGGATCCGTTCGAGTATCAGTCTTATGCCACTTGTGAATCTTGTCTCATGGGAAAGATGACAAAGACTCCGTTCACTGGACACGGAGAAAGAGCGAGCGAGCTCTTGGGACTCATACACAGTGACGTGTGTGGTCCAATGTCTACACATGCGCGAAGCGGTTATTCATACTTCATTACTTTCACAGACGATTTCTCTAGGTATGGACATGTCTTCTTAATGAAGCACAAATCCGAGGCCTTTGAGAAATTTCGGGATTACAAGAATGAAGTTGAAAAACAAACAGGCAAAAGTATTAAGATTCTAAGATCGGATCGAGGTGGTGAATACTTGAGTGCCGAGTTCCTGGACTATTTAAAAGAGAATGGAATTCTCTCTCAGCGTACTCCTCCATACACTCCGCAACATAACGGTGTATCGGAAAGGAGGAATCGAACCCTATTGGATATGGTTCGTTCCATGATGAGTAAGGCTGAGTTACCGTGATCTTTCTGGGGCTATGCACTAGAAGCAGCTGCATATCTCTTGAACAAGGCTCCTACCAAGACTGTGCCTACCACTCCATATCAGATATGGAGTGGGAAGAAACCATGTCTTAAGTACCTTAAGATATGGGGATGTCCAGCTTTTGTAAAAAAGCAGCATGCGGACAAGCTCGAGGCACGTTCAGTACAATGTAAGTTTGTGGGATACCCAAAGAACTCCAGGGGGTATCTGTTCTATTCCGCTGAGGAACAAAAAGTTTTTGTTTCTCAACATGCCCGCTTCTTGGAAACTGAGTTTTTGGAAACCCAGATAAGTGGGAACGCAATAGAACTGGAAGAGATTCCAGAACCACAAGCTATTACTGAAGACTTGGAAGAGCCAGGAAGTTCAAAAGAACAGGACATTCCTATGCCGCTCCGCAGGAGTAGTAGGCAGTCTCATCCGCCCGAGAGATACTGCGGTTTTCTCATAGACGGGGATAGAGAGGATTGCATCATAGACTATGATGAGCCTACTAGCTTCCAGCAGGCCGTTCAGAGCATTGACTCGGTAAAATGGCTGGATGCAATGTGGACCGAAATGGAGTCCATGTACACCAACAAAGTATGGACGTTGGACATTGCTCCAGACGAGGTAAAACCCGTAGGATGCAAGTGGATCTTCAAAAGGAAGATTGGTGTAGATGGACAGGTTGAGACCTATAAAGCTAGACTTGTAGCAAAGGGTTTCCGTCAAAGACCTGGCTTGGACTATGACGAAACCTTTTCTCCAGTGGCTATGCTGAAATCCATTCGGATCCTTCTTGCCATTGCTGCCTTCCACGATTATGAGATTTGGCAGATGGACGTAAAAACCGCTTTTCTAAATGGAAATTTAGAGGAGTGTGTCTATATGGATCAGCCAGAGGGTTTCATTCAGAGTGGGAGCAGCGGAAAGGTGTGCAAGTTGCTTAAGTCCATCTATGGACTAAAGCAGGCATCGCGGAGTTGGAACATCTGTTTTGATGAGACGGTCAAGGAATTTGGCTTTATCAAAAATCCAGATAAACCATGCATCTATAGTAGATTTGTAGCGAGAACTGTAGTATTCCTCGTTTTATACGTGGATGACATTCTCTTAATAGGAAATGACATTCCTATGCTACAATCTGTCAAGGGGTTCTTGTCACACAGGTTCTCCATGAAAGACCTGGGTGATGCCTCATACATCCTGGGGATCCGGATCCATCGTGATAGATCCAAGAGGATATTAGGACTTTCTCAGTCCAGGTACATCGACACCATAGTGAAAAGATTCAGTATGGAAGATTCCAAGCGCGGTAACCTACCGGCTTGTCACGGGATCACCCTCTCTAAAGAGATGTCTCCCAAGACTGATTTGGAGAGGGATCGCATGTCTATTATACCTTACGCTTCTGCGGTAGGCTCTATAATGTATGCGATGTTGTGTACCAGACCGGATGTAGCTTATGCACTGAGTGTGGTAAGCCGGTATCAGTCAAATCCTGGGGAGAAACACTGGATAGCGGTAAAGAACATTCTCAAGTACCTGAGAAGGACTAAGGAGATGTTCTTGGTGTATGGCGGAAAAGACCTCCAGATCGAGGCCTTTGCTGACTCCAGCTTCCAGAGTGACAAGGATGATTCCAAGTCCATGTCGGGTTTTGTCTTTACCCTCAATGGAGGGGCGGTGTGTTGGAAGAGTTCCAAACAGGAAACCGTTGCAGACTCGACGATGGAAGCGGAATACATCGCTGCATCTGATGCCGCAAAAGAAGCTGTCTGGATAAGGAAGTTCTTGAAAGAACTTCAGGTGGTTCCGTCCATTGTTGACCCAATACCTCTGTATTGCGACAACAACGGGGCTATAGCTTTAGCAAAGGAACCCAGGTCCCATCAGAGATCCAGGCACATCTTGAGGCGGTATCACCTGATCAAGGAGATCGTGGATCGCAAGGAGATCGAGGTTCGGAGGGTTGCTTCAGAAGAAAACACTGCAGATCCATTCACCAAGGCCCTACCCCAGACTCAGTTCGAGCGGCTGATCGAGATGATAGGTCTTCGATACGCCAGTACATGGCCTTAGTGCAAGTGGGAGATTGTTAGTGTATATGCCCTAGAGGCCATTACTATATCATACTAGTTTGTATATTACTTGATGGAAGCTTGGGATATTCACCTTGTATAAACAATCTTGCTAAATATAGTAGTATGCTACTTGGTTTGTTTCTACTTCAATGTGTACTTGTGTTTATTTCAGTATATCACTTATACGCATTAGTGGAGCCCTTAGGATCTTTGCTTGATTACCAGCGTTGTGATGGCAGTCACACTAGTGGGGGCTGGGTAATCTATAAGCACATCCTTATACAGGTCCCTAGTCGCAGGACTATCGAGACAGGGCATCGATACTCCGGAGTAGACTAGCGTATGCGCTTCTCATCCCAGTGTGGGAGATGGTCTGTCCCACAGCCATCAGTACGTCGTACTGGAGATAGTATACGGGTGCTCGTTGGGTTACGAGTACACTGGACAGGACTCGTCGGGAACTGACAGGTTGGTATTATACCTATCGTCAGTTATCAGTTCCCAGGTGACATGAGTACAGCTTAGTCCGCTGACTTGACACTGGCACTTCGCCTCGAGTGTGTTCCCACTGCACTTTGATCACTACCCTACCACGGCTCAAAGGAGTCGTGCAAACAGGTGGTGGTTGGGTGCAGTCCCGAAGCACTTGGAGGCAGTGACGGTTAGACAGGATTCGTCTCTCCCGGTATTGGGGGTTGACATCGCGCAGTGTCTAGGAGAGCCATTACACGAGTAGTCCCTGGCCAGGGCAAGCGAGATATACTGGTAGGCTTCCAGTGTTATCTCAGGGTGTTTTGGGCTTCACTCCGACACGACTTGTACTGCTATTAGGGGACTGACGTTTTACCGCCCCCTAGGCCCGACATGCGATGTATCAGACGAATAGACCGGACTGTACGGAGACTGTCACATTCAGACTCAGTAGGAGTTCAGATGGGGTTCATCTCATCAGCCTTCTTGTCGGCATCTACCTGGGGACCGTTACGCACAGCTAGTGCCGCTTGCGGTCTGTGGTTAAACCCACTGCCAGCGTAGTGTCGAGTCTTTAGAGTCCTACACAGAGGGTATTCGCCTCTGGGCAAAACAGAGTAGAGGTCGCATGGTTTTGCGACAGGGTTCATTCTCATCCGCGCACTTGTGCACGTTTGGAGTCCGGACGGATATTACTGGCTGGCTCTGGTTTGAGTCAGATACTGGTATATGTTTTGGGGTTGTTTTTATCTCTCAGTATTCATGTTCCTCGGAACAAGGATGCAGGTGTGTATGCACAGTTATTTGAGGAAGAGGAAGAGGACTTTCATTAGGGTTTCGGAACGGGTGCGTATGCACAGTTGACAGTCGTCTTTTTCCAAACCCTAATGGATTTATGTTATATCAATTAATAATATTAATAAAATGAAATTGTGTCATGGTTGGTTTTTTATGTTGACTTGTTGACCATGGTTGACTTGTTGACCATGGTTGAAGTTTTGACCATCATCATTACAAAAGAAAGATGCTCTTTGATTCTAGCAAATTCATTTAATGTTTGAAATGATAATGGTCATTCCTAAACTTTCCATCAACCTTTTCATTTTCATTATTATTATTAATTTGATAATTCTTTTGCTTTTTGTTATGGTTGCAAAAAGAAAAGAGCTCATTTCTATCATTTAGCTTCTCTCTCCTCACTTCATCTTCTTCTTCCTCTAGCCAAAGGAGAATCCTTCTCATGTGTTGAGAATCCCTCTCCTTAAAACAAAAGCACCCTTTAGACACTCTCTACTCACTCTAGGATCAAGGGTTTAGCAAGCCGGAGATTCTAGTTCACTCAAAGTTCAAGAAAGAGCCCGAAGGTTGAACCCTCAGGTGGATCCATCTTCGACGGAAGAAGGCGACGAGAAGAGAACCATCAACCTCTACAAGGTTTCAAGAAGAAGGAGTTCAAGTTTAGGTATAACCATCTTTCCGAGTAGCTAACTCTCTTTAGCAAGTTTGCTAGTTTTAGTTTAGGAAAAGATCCCGACTTTGTTAGTCCATGTTGCCCCTTGCGCTAAAAATTTGATTTTTATACCGTTTCCGCCTCCCCGTAAGAACCGGGGGTCGCAACGTGGACTTACATGCTACACTCGGTCAAGCTCCTCTTATCACAATGTTAATCCATGAAGGATCTGGGTGATGCCTCCTACATCCAGTGATTAAGATTTATAGAGATAGATCTAAAAAGATGTATCATACTCACTAGGCGTAGTGAGTAGGTGTCAATCAGTTCCTGGAGAGAAACGCTGGATAGCTGTGAAGAACATTCTTAAGTACTTGAGAAGGACTAAAGAAATGTGCTTGGTGTTTGGTAACGATGAACTCCAGATGGAGTCCTTTACCGATTCGAGCTTCCAGTGTGATAAGGTCGACTGTAAGACAGTCGCGAGTTTTTTCTTTACCCTCAGTGGAGGGACGGTATATTGGAAGAGTTCCAAGCTAGATATCATGGCAGACTCGACGATAAAGGGTGAATA
Source organism: Agapanthus africanus (assembly GCA_030015575.1). Classification (NCBI taxonomy): domain Eukaryota; kingdom Viridiplantae; phylum Streptophyta; class Magnoliopsida; order Asparagales; family Amaryllidaceae; genus Agapanthus; species Agapanthus africanus. The sequence continues at coordinate 311,789,492 of JASDDO010000029.1, forward strand.
CATAGCTGCCAACGATACTACCAAAGAGGTTGTCTGGGTATAGATGTTCATGAGATGAACTTGGTTCCTACCATTGTGGTGACAATGGAGTTGTATTTTTGGCCTAGGAATCCCAGTCCATCAGTGATCCAGACATATTCTTGGACAGTATCACCTGATCAGAGAGATGGTTGATCTCCAGGCAATCGAGGTCAGGAGAGTTGAGACGAAGAATGACACGGCGGATCCACTCACCTAGGCCAAAACCCCAGATATAGTTTGAGAGTTTTTGGAACGTTGGGTATGAGATACTACAACAACTGGCTATAGTGCAAGTGAGAGATTTTTAGTTGTATGTATGCCCTGGAGGCCATTGTTGTACATGATTGTATATTACAATGGATGCTTGGACATATATATAGGGAGGACCTTCTTGCTCGACATGATAGTATGCTATCTGGTTACTCTTTATCTTAACATGTAGACTAGTATTGTGATATTGTTTTACTCTCACATGTTGATAAAGCCCTTAAGATGTATACTTGACTACCAGGACTATGATGCAGATCATACTAGTGGGGCCAGGGTAGTAAACAAGTTCATCCTTTAATTGTTCCTAGTCGAGGGTGTATCGAGACAGAGCATCAATATTCCAGAGTAGACTAGAGTATACGCTTCTTGACCCATTTGATGAGCGATGGATGATCCCATATCCATTGGTGTTTGACATCAAAGATGGTATATGGGTGCTCAGTGGAGACTGGGTACACTGAACAGGACTCGCCAAGAACTCCTAGATGGTATTATACTTAACGTCAGATAGCAGTTCTCTGGTGACACTGGTACAGGTTAGTCTGTAGACCCAAAATCGTCATAGAGTCTTGTGTGATTCCCACTGTGCTTTGATTTCCACCTTACCACGTTCAAGAGAGCATGCAAAACGGTGGTTTTTGGGTACAGTCCCGAGTCACATGGAGGCAATGAGCGATAGGAGGGGTTTCGTCTCTCCCAGTATTAGGGGTTGATGTTGCGTTGTGCTCAATTGGCCATAACAGAAAGTCTCTGGTCAGGGCTGATATGGAGATTTACTGGTAAGTGTTATCAGTAGTTTCTCGATTCGTTATGAGCCTCATATCGGCATGACTTATCAAGTTACTGGGGTCTGACGTTTACCACCCCTAGACTCGATATGCGACATATCAGACGAAGAGACCGGACAGTACGGTAGTGTTACTTATTGGATTCACACGAGTATGAGCAGGCTTGCTTGCTAATCTTCTGATCGCTTAATACACAGGTAGTCGTTACGTCCAGCTAGTACCGCTGACGGCTTGTGGGTAACTGATATGATCATTACCTACTGCCGGCGTATTAACGAGTCTTTAGAGTCCTACACAGAGGTTTCCTGGCTCATGCGAAACGAAATAGGGCACATATGTGATATGTGCGGGACCGAGATTAATACGTGTATGTGATACCGTATTCTAATCTCGCGATATGTGATATCGATTGGTTATATGTGATATAGCCGGGTTATTGAATCAAGTGTTGATTCGATAAGTTGATATAAATGATATTAGTCGGTTATATGTGATATAGCCGGATTCTTAAATCAAGTGTTGATTTAATAATTTAATATATATAATTATATATTTGATATATTAATATATATTTAACTAATATTAGCTCACTTAAGAATTTCTTTTCACACTTATACATTTAATATATGATATATATTAATATATTTGTTCTTTGTGTTATGCTTGATGATACATTCTACATGGGTGTATGAGACTCATACCATACTTAAGATAATTAAGGCAAATATTTATTTAGAGAATATACAAAATTAAGTGGAATTTGTCATGGCTTATGAAGCTTGGAGAAGCTTGTGGAAACCATTGACTTAGTCCACTAATTTTGTTTTACTTTAGATATTTATTAACCCAACCATTATCTTTAGCCATGGTTATATCTCTACATGAGTTATATATGATATTTTCTCACCCATGGTTCACACTTGGATCACTTGATCATTTCTTCATCTCGTCCATTTTGCTCTCTAGTTTTGAGTGAGTAAAGAAAAGAAAGAGAGAAAAATTATTCTAAAGTGAGCAAAATTCCTACTTCATCAATCTATATAAAACTAGCCATTTAGTATAGCTTGTTTCTTCACTGGTCCATCAATTAGTGAAGAGGTAGCTTGAGTTAGAGATTCTTCGACGTAGATCATCTTCGTCCTCGAAGATTCTTGAGCAAGCTCAATCCTTTCACCTAGTGAAGCCAAAGGAGAGTCCGGGACACCACTAATTGGAGCAAAATGGACTACTAAACGGAGCTTTAGAAGTGAAGGACCAGTCTACAAAGGTTGTATTCTTATTTCACTTAGTGTAAAATTGTTTACATGTTAGTTATAACCCTAATTCTCTAGTTAGATCATCGGTTATGGGTTGCTTAGCGCTATAGATTTTTTAAATTTCATGCTTGATGCCTTAGAAAACATAGTGAGGATACTAAGGAACCCTACAGTTTGCATGACTTCTTTGAGCCGTGGTAGGGTAGTAATCAAACCACAGTAGGAATTCACACGAGACAAATGACGATCTCAGATCGACAGACTAACTTGTACTCATATCACCGGAGAACTGCTATCTGACAATAGGTATACCATCTAGTATGTTCCTGGCGAGTTCGTCCAGTGTAACTCATAACCAAATGAGCACATGTATACGATCTTAGGTGACCAACTGACACCAATGGCTTGTGAGATCAGCCGCTGCCCCTTGTCGGGGTCTCGAAAAATATACACTACTCTCTCGACTAGGAACATTTAAGGATATGCTTATGGACCATCCAGCTCGCAAGTATATGATCACCATCATATTGCCGGTAGTCAAGTAAGAATTCTATGAGCTCTATCAACATATAATAGTGATCTGTAATACCATATAATACATGTACATGATGATAAAGTCAAACCAGATAGCATACTATAATCTCAAAAGACTGTTCTACCCGTATAGGTTCTCCTTCAATCATCATAATCGCCTGCCTGCGATTACAATAATTGACTTGAGGGCACTTTATCCAAAATAATATGTGGCCACGGTGGATGAGATTTACTAATCGGAGTTCAGTAGTTTCTTGGTTGGTAATGAGCTCGACTCCGGCACAACTTATCAGGTTATTAGGAGTCTGACGTTATTCACCCCCTGGACCCGATATGTGATACTCTTAGACGAAGAGACCGGACTATACGAAGATTGTCACATTCAGGCTTAGTAGGGTACGGATGAACTTGATTGTCGACATCCTTTCGGCATATACCTGGGTAGCCGTTACGTACAGCTATTGTGGCTGACATGCTTGTGGTTATGGATTTATCAGGTAACTCACTGCCAGCGTATTATCGAGTGTTTAGAGTCACACACAGATGGTTTTCCCGGTTCAAGCGATATGATGTAGAGGTCGTATGTTGGTACATGCATGGGTCCGATTAAATACGTGTAATAGCTACACTGACTTTAATCGAACGGCTGATAATACTAGCCGGTTTAGATTTAAGCCGGATTATTAAATCAATTTTTGATTTAATAATATATATATATATATATAAATTATAACGTTTCAGAAATCGTTTAGGCGAATTTTCCGTTAATCGGTATATAATTTGTGTTTTCCGTAAAAACCAAGATGTGTTCTTTTTTCAACATAGATTTAAACGCACTTGGTTTAACTAGGAAATTGCTAGTATGCGGTATTTAGTTAGTCGCTTGTAATTTTTAGTTCACTTAAATATTTTTCCTTAATTAAAATATTATTATAAGATTTTAATTATACACTTAATTAGTGGTAATTACATTTTGGATTGGGTTAATTATGCTAAAGTGAACCATGACAACTTAATTACATGATTAAGCATTTTTGTCTTGTTTTCAAAATATCTAGTGTTCTAGATTTTTCTAGGGTTTAAAGTAAATTAGAAAAGAAAATGATTAAGAGGTGGCATGATGGGAGGTGTATTAATTGAGCTTTAATGGTGAACTTAGACTAGATTTTTCCACACACATCCACAACAAACCCCTCTTCTTCTATTTGGCCGAGCCCCCTCCCTCCCCCGGCAGCCCAATGTTTTTCCCCACTTCTCTTTCACTTGTATAAGCTTCAAAAATCCATCAAAAATCAAAGAAAAATCCCACAAACTCTAAATTAAATCCCTACCCATTATTCATTAACCTAATCTAGCTTGGATCAAGATGAAAGTTAGCATTTTGGAGGCCATTTTGGTGGTGAAAATTTGCAATTTGATAGCAAATTTGTGAGGTATAAATCCTAACCCTAAAGCTTATTTGTTGGTTAATGTCTTAAATCAAAATTTATTTGGTATTTATATAGTGCTATATTGCAAGCTTAGAAATTCAAGGGAGGATGTGAAATCAAGTTAAGGTTTTGATTAATTGTTATGGTTATATGTGTAGTTTAACTTGTTTAGACATGAAAAATATAAGTTAGTTGTTAGTTTGAAAATTATTACTTTGAAATTTGTCTAAATGATATGATTGTGCAAACTAGGTTTTTAGACTCTATTAAGATAAGTGAACTTAAAATATAGTTAAGAGTTTTGAAGCCTAATTATGATATTAGATGTGTATGGTAGCCACTAGATCACTAATCCACGAGGTTTTGCACCAAAACTCTTTTGGGTTGCTTACTATGTTTTCGGTAAAATTAGACGTGAATTTTAAATTGACGTGGTGATGATATATATATTATTTTCTACGATATATATTGTGTTGTGAATGACCGATTGGTACCATTGGGGTTTTCAATAATAGAGACCCTAGTTAGGGTTTTGGCTATGTTTTCCGGTATTTGGATTCTTGGTTTTGAGATTTGATATTGTATTTGGTCGTTAGATATTTGAACGTCAATGACAAGGGTTGTTTGATTGTTTTGCATGTGTAGGCTATAAGTTCTAACCTATGAGCACATCGTGTGCCGTATCGGTTTTCGGTCTTGGTTTTCATAATATTGTGATATGTGTTGATTTGTAGGTACCCTCGCGTGGATTCCGAGACGGCGGAGCGCATCGACTACGGCTAAGAAAGGAGTTTAGCAGGTGCGTAGATTTATATCTATGGGGGAAGTCAGGTGGATGGTGTATAGCACCCATGCAAATATTGATATGGAAGATCGTTTGATTATTATATCCTGATAACTGATATGCGACGGACATGATTATAGGATTTACAAACGATAATATGATAGAAGTTGACACTAATGAATATATTGACATATGAGAAAATGAAATGAGAAGTGAATCATGATACGTATGAAAGAGAACAAGTATGACGTTTATATAATGTGATGCGAGATATTAATGTGATGAACGAGTATACGATGTGATATAATGACTTTGTATGATATGTCGTTATATGGATGCGAGTCGATATGAGATTGTTGATACCTTTGTCAGTCCCCTGATACAAGATTGATACAGACATGACCTGAGAGATAGGTATATATATATGGATAATGATGTGCATAATGAGTGGTATGCCGTACAAGATTTAGATCCATACCCCCGTTGTTGTATAGGTTGATAGAATCCCTAATTGTTTAATGTCGTCGTACGATGGATTACCGTACACGATGAGTTTTACCTGTTGATTGATCCATACCCTTGATTAGAGGATGTCGTACGATAGCTTTTACTGTATGTGATGTTGTGAGGCTGGATGTCGATTGATAGATTCACCGACTCGGATATGTAATAGATACGTATGCCTGATAGCATTTCACGTACGATGTACCTTATGCTACGTTTATAATATTCTCATTGCATTATATATGTACCTATGCTAGTACACCTACACCATTATCGATGATGCGTATGTTACACTTACACAGATTGCCGGCTCACACACTTTCATCATCGATAATTGCTATGTCACTTACATAATAGAATTGCTACATCATGCTATGATATACTTGCTATGCTCACATCATTATGCTATGTTGCATGACATACCCTGCTATAGCTGCACATACACCTATGTGGTATTGTATCATTATTGACATTTAGACGTTGATTCTTGTGCTATTGCGCATATGAAATGTATCATGCTTACATACTTACATGTATATACACACATCTTGTTAGAGCTACATGTACGCCTTTATATGATGTTGCATTTGATTTTGGAGGAATTGGGAACCGCATGATATATTTAAAAACTGGATTCATTTAAAAGAGCGGTATTTCCTTAATATACTCATATTACTACTTATGTTGCATATATCATATTTCATGTGATTTACGGATTTGAGAACCGTGGGGATATTTCAAGAAAGTATGCATTGTTTTGAAAACCCGGTTTCTCCTGATATGATATTTCGAGACGCCCACCATGTGTTTTCTAGGTTCTGAGATTGGCATGTGAAACTCGATTCGAGGAGTGGGAGGCACCGTCTGCGGGTACATGGTGGACCCGGTATGGTTCCCCGGTGCGAGAGGTGATTTTCGTGGTATAGATGATGAGCCTGACAGAGAGAGTAGTACTTACCGGTGATAGCATTTGGACTCGGCAGTTATCCGGAGGATACCGACCGGAGTCATGAGATGATACGGGCTGATCCGGACTGACGGAGCCCGTGGACCAATCCGGACTGACGGAGCCCGAGATATTGATATGGGTCGATCCGGACTGACGGAGCCCGAGATATGAGGATTTACGTGTCGATGCTGGACACAGGTTTCATGATGTTTCGAGTGTCGATGTTGGACACTCAGGTTCCATGATTTTGTTGTGTCATTGATGGACACACGTTGATTTATATCCTCATATTTTCATGCATATGCTTTCATGATATTTACATGCATGATGTTGTTGTGTCATTGATGGACACGTAGGATGTTATCCACATGCTGATAGGCATTGATTATATTATTGGCACATATGCAGATACGGTCACTCCAGATATCATAGTATTACCTTTATGATATAGTTGACCTAGGAATCGTTGTTTATTTCGATTTCTACCTGATGATGTTTTCTACTCACGAGTTGACAACTCACCCCCATTGTGCCACAGTTCTTGCACGTTGACCGCATGGATCAGTAGCGGCATCGCTGGAACACAACTTGCATATGAGTGTTTTACTTTGGTAGGTGGTACATATTAGATCGTGCTCCTCTTGTATTATTATTCTTATTGTATCTAGTCAACTCCATCAATCAGAAACTAGTGTTTGTATATGTGGTAAGACTTAGCAAGACTTGTAGTTGCGAGACTTGAGCGATGGGTTATATGTTCGCTTGGTGGGTTTGGTGTCTTGCTTTTCATTTTCCTTTGTGTTGATCTTCACCGATGGGCGTCGTATACATATATATACTTGTGGTGGTTGTTTCAGCCGTTGGGCGTGATTTGCTCCCGTTTGGGGATGCTTTCTTTATATTCTATGTTGTACCCGTTTCGGGGCTAGTTTTTACGAAGGAGGTGCTGCCAAAATTTTTAAGAAAACAAAAGAAAAGAAAGTAAAAATAAGTTTAAGGATTTTTACTTAAGGTTTCCAAATGTTCTATCAAGGTTTTCATTACTTACTTCTTTTGAAGGGTTTAGATTTCTGGGCTTCGTCTTACTTAAGTTACGTTACGCCTGTAGACGTTGCATGATTTAAGTGCCGGTCACGAGCTAATATTTCGGGTCGTGACAAAGTCGGTATCAGAGCGCTAGGTTTAACCTTGGTTTGAGTCTAGGTTTGACTATGTGGAGTCTAGGGCGTAATTTATCTCGTTAAATAGGCTTGACCTTACGGAACTTAGACTTGAACATGGGGGTATTAGACCCGAACTTTCGTTTCATAGACTGACCATGATTGATGGAGTATGTAGCTTGAGTAGAGTGACGTACTGTACGTATGTTCCGCGGCATATTTACGATACGATACTCCACTTAAGTGACCTTAGGATGTACCTATCTTGAGACTTGTGATTCTCTTCGTTCCCTTAATTATACATCCATTTGAGATCCTTGATTCTATTCGTTTCCATGATTGTCATGCCCCGCTTCCCAAAATACGGAATATGCGGGGTTGACAAGGCCAGCCATGCTCCTACGGTCAAGGAAACATCCTGCCGTAGTCACACTTCGGCTTCTAGCTTTACATGGTAATCAGTAAATAATGCGCAGGTAATGAGAAATGCAGTAACTGGAACAAAACAGTATAAAGAACTGACCTGATGGGAAAATAAAAGTTATAACTCTGGATAGCTAAACAAGATGTCCGTGATGTGCGTCTAGTCCTGGTCCAGGCTAAATCTTCTCCTCATACTGAGCATGCATACTCAGGTCGTCAGAGCGACACAATAGCAATATAATATATATAAAATCATGTGACAATTCTAACAGTGATAATAGGTATATATAACAGTAGGTCAATGGCAGTATGGATATGAACATGCAGTAATCAATGCAACGGAACAGTAAAAGCAGTAGAATGATATGCCACGTATGTCAACACAGTATGTAAGGTATATCAATGCCAGTATCCCTATCAGTCTCTAAGTCTCACTGTACAGGTCACTAAGCCTATCGTCAGTCTAAGTGTGAGAGTCAACCACTCGCGAGTGTCCTCCACCCAAGGGTAGAACCCAAGGGCAAGGGACCACGGGCCCAACATGTATATCACGGTGATAATCACATACCCTGTAAATCTCCATATATCTCCCTAAATATATAAGCCGGCATGGGACTCCCGAGATTCTGTTGAACTCACACTTAAACTACCCCACACCCCGTGGTCTACATCAAACGCTAACCATAACCCTAAATACTAATCGATCCGTGACAAGTCTGCGCAAGAACTGGAGGCAGGACCTCCATCAAGCACGTCCCGACTAATACCTAAGATAAATGGCAGTGTCTGGTGCCTTATCTGTGACACCCGTGCAAGCGCTTCCATAAGTGTCCCATATCACTTATAGTCACACGTACACGCATCCCATAGACGTCGACAATGCAATAGAATAATAGGGTCACTGATTGTGTACAAGTACGTATCACTTTCACCTATTCACTGATACACGAACACTGACGTACTTGCCACTATCATCACTAATACCTAATACTGGGTAATGCACGTTATTACTAGGTTATCAATGCAGTGACATGTGTATGAAATGATGCGTGAACAGTATATATAGCATGTTTAGGATGTCCTGCATCATTAATCTACCATTTGCATAATTTATCATAAATCATACGGTTACAAATTTAGTGAAACGGTGAACAGATAATAATTAGTATGTTCAGTTATTTATCCATCGAATTTAGTTTCATGCCAATCGGGTTGCAGGATCACTAATTATAGTCATTTCATTTTAAGCGTTTACGGCTGGAAATCCGGTTTCAGAATCAGAAATCCGTTTCGCAACGCATTTTAACCCCAGTTGGGATCAAATTTTAGCGACACTACAGTTGGATGAAATCTAGGGTTTTCAGTAAAGTTTTCAACTCAACAGACGAATCTTCAATCGCGTCTGTACGTCAGGAGATATACACTGTTTAGTACTAGTATGTCAATTCTGATTCTGTTGGGACTGTTATGCGTCCCGATCTTTTAAATTACAGAATAAATAACAAACAATAACGAAACAGAATGAAACCACTTGTGTTGTCTAGCTAACAGGTTCACCTACAATAAACAGTGGAGTTCCGCAACCTATGAGTTAAGGAAATCCTGTGGTACCCATTACGGGACAGCAAGCAACAATTGGAGTCGCTCTGGACTGCAGTCCAGAGTCGCACTCCGATCCAAATATCGTCACAGTTTAAGTACAGGAATATCTGGAAAATAGTATAGGGTTAAAGTACGTCGAGTTGGATTCGATTTGAGCCCTTGAACGCATCATTCTAGTATGTATATAATTTATGGTGATTTTAACGGTTTTCGGGTACAATAAAATTCCAGTTTTACTAGTGAACTTGAGGGTAGTCATTTTAGTCATTAACGGTCATATTTTCCAGCGAAAATTGTACAAGGTATTCATCATAGCAAGGGCCAATATAAACAATCTAGTTCCGTCAAATTAGATAAGTATTTTCATTGGGAACACACGTCGAACAGGTATGACACATAATTGATCCAAAAGTGTAACACTATGATCTATGCAATTAAAGATTGTAACTTGAATATATAGCATGTAAGCAAGTAAAATACTTGCCTGGAAACGTTGAATTGATGGCACGGTATGCACGGCACGACCACGCGGAAACAGCGTCAAGAATTTGGCCTCGGCCTCGGATTGAGCTCTGTGCAATGGCTCAGCGGCGACGATGGGCTCCGGCTTGGATGCTGAAGGTCGGCTGTTCGTGCTTCAGAGGAGGTGAGCGCAGCGACGGGTGGCCGAAGCTTGGAGGTTGAACGACGAGGGGAGGCTCGGGTTGAATCGTGAGGAGAGAGAGAGAAGGGATTGGTGATGCTGGTGCTCGCGGAGGTGTGGTGGTGAGCACGGGGTGCCGTTGGTAAGTTGGCCGGCGGTTTAGAGGCAGCGGCCGGAGCAGGGTGCGGTGGTTTGCTATGGTGGTGCAGCCAAGGTGGGGAGGTCGGCTAGATGGGTTGCAACGGTGGTGTGCTCGGGAGAGGAGGTGGGTTCGACGTGGTGGATGGAGGTGGGTTCGATGTGATGGATGGAGGTGGCCGGAGGTGGCGACGTGCATGCGAGGTCAGGATGTGGATTTGAGAGGGGAGAGACGTCGGGAAAGGAGAGAAAGGCGAAGGTGTCGAAGGTTGGTGAAGGTGAGGTCAGAGGGAGTCGGAGAGGTGGGGACTCGGTGATCGGGGAAGAAGGGGGTCGGGGTTCCGGTGATGCGGGACGTCGAGGGTGCAGTGAGGTGTTGGGTGCGTCGGGGCTGGGGACGAGGGTGAAGGCGGCAAGGTAGGGGCGAGCGACGCGAGTTGGGTGAGTTGGAGGCGGCGGCGAGCGTGACGCTCGGCCGAGGGTGCGGGTTCGAGAAGGAAAGAGAGAGAATGGGAGGGATAGAGTGAGGGAGCGGGAAAGAAATGAAAGAGGGAGGGAAAGAGAACGTATGTGTGGGGGAGAAAGAGAATGAGAGAACAAGAGGAGAGAGAGAGAGTGGGTGTACGTGGGGTGAGAGAGAGTGAGTGAGCGAGTGAAGAGAGAGAGAGGTACGTAGGGGAAATTTTATTGGTAATTATTAGAATGAGGAGAGAGAGAAGGAAACGTGTGTGAGGGAGAGAGAACGTAGGAAATTTTAATTGGAAAAAAATTAAAGGAGATGGAGAGGATTAAAAGTTAATTAAAAGGAATGAATAAGAATTATATGGTGATTAATGGGATTTAAGAGTGTGTTTATTTGGGGAATTTAATTATGATTAATGAAAATGATTTGAGGAATCTGTAGAGTGAGAATAGGAAGTTGGTGTGGGTTTGAGATATTGGAACTTGGGCCTGGTTGATGTTTAGGGCTTCAGAAAGAGAAGGAAAAAGAAAGGGAAAGGTTTGGGCTTGGGTTGAAATAAATTTCCTTTTTTATTTGTTTGCTTGGGCTGAGGAGATTGGGCCGGGGAAATTAAATACTTGGGCTAAGGAGATGAAATATAGTTTGGGTTTAGGTTTAACAAGAAGTTTTAAAATAAATTAATACTCATAAAAATAAGGTTTTATAAGTTAAAGAGAATTACGGGTATCGGTATAAAAGAGCTGGGTATTACATCATACCACCCTTACAAAAATTTCGTCCTCGAAATTTCAAAGAACGACAAGCTATAAATAAATAAGCGAAAAGTTACTATATTGAACACTAGTGGTTTACTTTAAACGGGTGGATAAATTTTTGAAGGTATATATATGTAATACTAACATACCAAAAAACAATAGGTCGAAAAATATAATGCAAGAACAGTTAATAAAACAACTACATTTATACGAGAATAGAAATAATAACAGTAACGAACAATAATATTCGAGATGTACTAGATAAATTCGAAACCCAAATATGTGCATGTATAAATATATCAAGGGTAGCACGGCCGAAATAATAAGTGTACGGCACAATCATTTATAATAGTAAACATAGGCACAATACCCGGAAATAAAGTAACTACAATAATGCAGTGAAAGATTTATCGGTAGGTTAAAACATTTTACGATAATGTATCGATCAATTAGTTTTAAAATAATTTAGAAAACTCGTATAGTGAAGTTAAGAAACATGGACCAAAAGTATGCGCGGTGTAAAGTTGTGCTATTGAAAATAATAGGAAAGCTAGTAGTGGAGTACTTGAAATGCGTAAAACGGGAATAGTTGATAAAACACACTCTTCGATAAATATAAAATAATGAAAACCAAATTTTCGAATACTAATGTCCCTATATATATTTAGGGTAATAGGAAAAACACAAAGAGGTATAGGATCAGCTAGGGTATTGATTACAAGGAAGTGTGGCTCATTCAGAAGGTCGGAGTGTGGCGGCTTTAGGCTGAAGATTATGGAGACTGGGATCGGGTCAGTACAGGACGTAAGGATGAGCAACAAAGGATACAAAAGAAAAAGTGTGGGGGAAACAACAGTCGGTGCATCACACTAATCAAAATTTGAAGGGTTAGCGAACTCGGAAATTCATAAGAAAGGTCCTCCTCCCAGAAGGATCTCAAACGGGGCGTAGACGAAGGATGAAGGGTGGACCTCTAAAAATCGGGTGTGGTACTAGTGAATCTCAGTGAGGGTTAAGACAAGGTAAGGAGTAGGGGTGAACAGATCTCAGTAGAGAAAATAATTATATAGAAGAAATAATCAAGTAGCAAGTGAACTAAGGAGATCGAAAGATTAGCGAACTCAGCAATTTATTTCATTTCAAAAGATTTCAAATAAAGCATTCTCAAAGACGAAAAGTGGCCCTAAACTATAAAGAGTTTTATTTGGCCAGAAAGACAACATCAAAAGAAATCTCGTCAGTCGCGGTTGTGGAGATTCAGCAGGTTGCGGTAGGCTCGCGCACTCAGGTAGGGGCGTCCATTTCCATAGCGCCTCGCAGGTATCGCCATTGGAAGTTTTTCCACCGCAGGGTCTTGATCTTCTGGTCCTTCATCCTCGGATGGAGCTTCTTCATCGAGGTCCGATTCCATGTGATTCTCTTCTTCTGGATTCTCTTCCATGGGATTTTCCTCCACTGGATTTTCTTCTATTGGTTCTTCCTCGAGGTCTTCCTCTATCGGGTTCTCTTCAGGGTCTCCTTCTTCTTCGTCGGAATCAGCTATCATGTTAAACTCTGGGGCGGCTACTCCTTCGTCCTCTGAATCGTTGTTTTCGAAATTAACCTGGGGACCGTTGATCTCATCGTCAGAACTCATCAGCGTGTGGTCTAAGAAAACGCATGACTGTGTATCCTCAGCTAGATGCGGCGCTGCTCCAGGGTGGGCCATGGACTGAAAAGAAAGTGTCATGATTAAACAACGGAACACATCAAAAGAATAGTTAAGTGTACGGAGTATTGAAAGATATGCGGTGGCAGGAATTGAAAAATATCAGGATAATAATGCTGTGATAATGAATAGTATAAATAAGGAGAAATCAAGAGAATGATACATATATTACGATTCAAAGTTTTATTGCATTCAACTAAAATTCAACGGATACAAGATTTCAAACGGAAAGAAATATTCATAAGAGGATGACAACATTATTACTGAAAGTAGAAAAACATGGAAATTCTTCTTTGACTACTAGAACGTTGCATTCTTGTCACGTGAGTTGAATCCTGCGCTGGGTCCGCCTTATCCTCGATGTTTGAACTACGCAATAACCATCACTTGGCAGAAGTGGAGAGTGTGGATGGGTCTCCTCCCTGTAGCTCTTTCCTTTTTGGGCAACCGTTGATAAGGTGTCCGCTGGATCCGCAAATCAGACATTTCCCTTGGGCGCGGCGACAATCCCTCTGAAGATGTCCTGGCCTCTTACAGTACCCACAACATGGGGTCTTCTGCTGCTTCTGTCGCGGGGAAACAAATTGGCGCTTCATCTTCTTCTCTTTTCCTCGTCCAACAGGGATCCCTTTATGATTGGAGAATCCCGCTGATGCCTGATTCACCCGTCTTCTCAGTCCTTCAGCCAACAAGTCGTTTGTTAGCTCCTGGGCTTCCTTTAAACCTTGCAGTACACTCAGGATCTCAACGGTCTGATTCTGTGAAGTGGAGATAGAGGAAGAGTCGTTGGAAGACATGATCCTGAAACAACAATTTTTGAGGACGATATAAGTCACAAGCTATACGAATCAAAATATAATATGGATAGTGTTGCGCCATGGCAGCGCCCCGGCCTACTACTCGAGGCCAAAATGCGGAATCAAAATTTTTCTTAACTTTAACCGGCGCTACCGCGGACAATATACCCGGATCGTGACCATTAACCTAATGCTAGCCAACAAAAGAAGGGGTGAGAGATATACCGAGTGATCCGTATCCTCCGGTCTTCTCGTCGTCGTCCCGATCTCCCGCGGAATCTCCGGTCTTCATCTCCTCACCGGAAAGGGCACCACGTAGACGGATTCTTTTACGGGCTCCCACCTCTGGACCGAGGCAACTCGGGCGCGAAGTTGGCAAGCCGACGCGTCCAAGGGTACTGTAGGTTGTAGTGTAGAACCTTTGTCTCATTGGGGTTTATCTGCCATGGAGGATGGAGGTGGAGAAGAGAATGAACAATGGAGAGAGGTTTGGAATTTTATCAAGCCAAGAATCAATATGAGATGAATCAATCCCTCACATATATAATGAACTCTCTCTTTTTTCTCTCAAGAGTGGCTGGCCCCCCTTCAAGGAATGGAGGAGAGAAAAACAATAATCCAACAAGGGAGGTGAGTGTAGGAAACTCAAAGAGGTGACCACATCCAAAGTAAACCTCACATCAACTCCTAATCAACTCCAATCTCATTAATACAAAAGGGTGGATGGAAAAAGAATATAATGATGATGGTCATATCATAATCTCTCAAATGCAAAGGACCCCCTCCACAAATGTAATATGACAATAGCAAATTACCCCCTCCATCGGAAAAGTCCGGCCGGGAAGGAACAAAGGAAAACTGGCCGGAACGGAATGCAAACTGGCAACTTCAGAAAATTGATCCCGTAATAAATTACAGGAAAACCCCGCTACCGCATATACATGCCCGCATTTGTATTCTCACTGAATACAAATGCAAAGAGACAAAACTACACTATCTAATACTAGGATCCGGCTTAAGCCAAAGCCGGCTAGTAAAAAGCCGTCCGATCACGATCCGTGTAATACCGCACATATCTGATCGAACCCTGCCACATCTCCATACGGCCTCTACAGCGTTTCGCCCGAAACTTGAGTAACTGAGTGTGGTGGACTCTAAAGACTCGTCAATACTATGGCTGTGGATTTAACCACTAGCACGTCATAGGTATTAGCCATATGTGACGGGCCACCAGCTATTGACCAAAAGGGATGTCGATGAGCGAACTCATCCTGACACCCTACTGAGCCTGTCAGTGACAATATCCGTACAGTCCGGTCCGTTCGTCTATGAGTATCGCATGGCGGGCCTAGGGTGTTGGTAAAAGTCAGACCCCCAAAAGCGGTACAAGTCGTGTCGGAGTGTAGCCCAGAACACCCTGAGATACTACTGGAATACCTACCAGTAAATCTCCTGCCTCGGCCGAGGGCTTTGTGTAATGGCTCTCCTAGACAAAGCGCGACCTCACCCCCAATACCGGGAGAGACGAACCCCTGCAGATCCGCTCACTGCCTCCATGTGGCTCGGGACTGTACCCAACTAAAACCTGTTTGCACGACTCCTTTGAGTCGTGGTAGGGTAGTAAACAAAGCACAGTGGGAACTCACACGAGACAAATGACGATCTCAGGTCGATGAACTAACCTGTACACATGTCACAAGGGAACTGCTATCTGACGTTTGGTATAATCCCAACTAGCAGGTTCCCGGCGAGTCCTGTCCGGTGTACTCATAACCCAATGAGCACCTGTATAAATCTTAGGTGAACCAACTGACACCAGTGGCTTGTGAGACCGGCCATCGCCCCTCGTCGGGGTCTCGACTGTATACACTAGTCTACTAATGGAGTATCGATGCCCAGTCTCGAAACTCCCACGACTAGGGACCTTTTAAGGATGTGCTTATAGACTCCAGCTCTCATGTATATGATCGCCCTCATACTGCTGGTAGTCAAGCAAGAATCCTAGGGGCTCTATCAACGTGTAATAGCGACTCGTAAGGTCACCTAAAGCAGTACACGATGATAAAAATAAACCAGATAGCATACTATCATCTTGAGTAAGACTGTCCTACCGGGATAGGTCCTCCCTCAATCATTGCAATCACGTGCCTGTGATCCAATAATTGACTCTGAGGGCACTATCTCCAACAATCTCCCACTTGCACTCAAGACTAATTATTGCGATGCCGCATACTCACAGCCCGTGTGATACCGAACACCCAACTCCTCAACTAGTCAGTCTCACAAAGCTCGTTCGCGGAACTATTGCGTTCGAGGAATAGCCTCAGTGAGTGGATCCATTGTGATGTTTCTTTCTATGTCTCTCTATATCTCAAGTTCGCGGAGAAAGCCATCTCCCGAAATGAGCAATACCTGTCTTAGAATGTGTCTGGATGTCTGATGGGACCTAGCTCATAAATGAACTTCGAATCCAAACTTCTTAGACTGTATCGTCAACTGAACTTAATCAGTATCCTGCGCCATGCCTTCCCTCAGTATCCACCTGGACCATCTATCCAAAATACTGCCCCTCGTCAGAGGGAAAACTATAACTCTGACAACCTCTCTGTCATCCAGGTCACCTTGGAAGCCTGGAATGATAACTGTCTCCCGAAGGAGAATACCGTTATCATATCCGTAGAACATCAACTTATGTTCTAAAACTGCTTCCGATCGTTTCTCCAGGATTGGATTAATATCAACTTATTGCATCTACTGCAAGAACAACATCTGGTGTGGTACTTGACATCTCATGATTGACTCAATTGCCTAAGCAAGTGATCTGCCAATCATGCACATCCCTCTCTACTTTAGTCTATAAGACACCTTTAGAGAGGGTGACTCCATCACCTGCAGGTACACTACCGTGCCAGGAGTCATCCATTCTAAATACTCATAGAATGCTGTCAAAGTACCCAGATTGGGAAACCACCCAAATATAGATCTAAAACTATAGATCTAGTAACCAGAATGTATAATATCCAAGTCCTATGTGGAGAAACCACTGTGTGACAACCAAAGAATAACCGATCGTAGTGTAGGAATTTCACTTCCTACTCTGTGTATGTCATCCAAATACCAAGACATCACACCCTACTACCTTCTTAACAGATCAATCCCCTATTCTGATGAAGTCAAACCTATGACTGTCACATCAGAAATAGATGATCTATCTCCGCTATATCTGCTTTAGTCTATAAATAGACATAAGCCACTTGTCCACCAATGCTTCCGTTGCTCCCACTGACTACGACAACCCTCTGGCAGAGTCATATAGACGTACACTTCTAAAGCTAGTTTAGAATGACGCTATACTCATCCTCCTGCCGGGTCTCACAGTCTGGAGCAACAGCAATGGCAAGTCTGGGTAAACAAGAACCTCCCTGCCACCGTCCTTGAGCATACCGAAGTACCTCTCAGGTGCCTGAGGTTACCCACTTTATCTGCGGAGTGGCTAATGGAATGTCAAACCAGATTGAATCTTTAGGTTCTTATCAAATTTTCAGTAATCGTTTGCGGTTCTGGAATCACTTCCAGTTCTACCATACTCCCACTACTGTTTTCTGAAAAAATCCATTTCTTTTAAAATTGTGGCGAGTCAAGAACAATATCTCTATTGATCTTCCAGATGGTAGAAAGTCAACCCTCGTCATAGCCTGGGTCAACCCACAAACAGCCATTACAGAAACGTGCCTTGAGTTATCCGGTGTCTGGTTTTAAGCATAAGCCGGACAACTCCCCGTACCTTAACAATGTCAAGATATGAACTGTTCTATATCCAATATAGAAACAGAGGCACTGATTTAATTGAACCAGATTCAAATCATGCAGCTGTCTCCAGTGCATGTCAACTAAATGGAAGAGAGGCCGATCAGCGTTACTCAACTTAGGAGTACTTCCAATTATGAGTAACCTGAAAGAGAAGCAAGTTCTCTTAATTATTACTATCAACTGAATACCATCCACAAGTATCTACATCTTCGATCACCTTGAAGAATCCCGATACTTACAATACCTGGTTCTCTACTTTATTCTTATACCTATAACTTCTCAAAATTCGGACCTTGTGTTTCTACGAAACACTTGTTTAAAAACTAGAGAAGTCATAAGTAAACCGAATATAGTACGAGGACCAACCCCTCTGTCCTAATGGACACTGTACAATATACAATACTTTGTACAAGTCCCTTGAGTCTAATAACTCATTCACTGTGTGTCGTAAGTTGAAAACTGTACTTATGGTTAAGAAGAATTACACCGCTGTTCAATGCTCCTTACCTAACCATCTACTGATATAGGTAAATGTCATAGACATAATTTCAAAAAGGTAAATCTCACTCTATAAAAATAGACGTACAGATATATCAATTTGAAATTGGTGCATAACAACGGATATTCAAAACCAAATATTTGCCATCCGGCAAACAACCCTGGTGACTTCCTCAAATATCACCAATTACAACGAATTCCGATATAATGAGGATGATCACCTAATTCCCAATAACTTACTCCCACTCATCATCTGTAAAACCATACAGATGTGAGAATCATACCTGGTAAATACATACCCTGGGGCAAGTGTCTAATTGGGAAATCAGTTTTCTTTTAACAGTACACGGTGAAACTGAAACATTGAAATGTTTCGATGGGGTACCCTGGTATTCTTAGTAATGCCTCTTCCATTATCCAGATTCACAACTGTAACCGTATAATTCTTTTCCACCTCTCCAAATCCCTTTATATGTCTTTAGTCATTACCTTCTGTATACCCCTTTAGGCCAAATGGTTTTCTTCCTTCCCTACCGTTCGGCACCAGCCTATGGTTTGGAAGAAGACTATCCAATAAGCATAATGGGTGTACTGTCCTAATCCTAGGAGCACTCGCAATGCGAGAGAAGGTGAAGATAAAAGACAACCGAATAAACCTTATTCCTATTTCTCCTGAACCAGGATCCATCCCCGTACTGGAACAAGTTCCTTTCGAGTTCGTATATAACCATACGATGGAGTATCCAATAAACTTGGGATCTTCGTAGTGATACGGAGTGTCCTGGAGAAATAAAAAGGTGATTTAGGATTGGCGAAGAAATACTTGGTTTGGTCGTGAATAGCAGTCGCAATTTACTTTGCCCTCTTACTAATCCCTTTCTTTGACTTAACTTAATACCTTCTGTACACCATTTAGGCTAATTGGTTTTCTTCATTCCCCACCGTTCGGCACCAGCCTAAGGTTTAGAAGAAGACTATCCAATTTGCGTAATAGGTGTACTATCTCCTAAACCAAGGAGTACTCGCAACCTGAGAGAAGGTAAAAGGAAAAGACAACTGAATAGTCATATTCTTTTTCTCCAGAACCGGAAACCATCCTCGAATAACTTCGAGTTCGTATATAACCATACGATGGTTTTGTCCAATGGAAGTGGACGTTCGTAGTAATACGGGGTGTCCTGGAGAAAAGGGCAAAAGTAGGAGTGGCAATGAGGTTTGCAACTCTAACAATCCAAAAGCCAGTCTTATAAGAAGGTTCGGTTAACTTGGTCACTGAGTCATAGTCTAGGGTCGGGTCAATGGTCGCTGCCAAAGAGAGAGAGAAAAGAAACACTCAGCGTGCACTCTAACCTAGATCAGAATGGTTATCACTTTATCTAATCAGGAAACCTCCCACTGTAACGTCAAATTCTTCCCCAAACCTGAAAGAAGAATTAGTCGGGATCACCCGAGGTGTAAACCAACTCATCAGTGGGAATCGGGATCCAACTATCATCGCATGACAACGTGACGGAATCCACTCACATCACCACGCTCCAGAAGGTATGCGCATGCCTGGCAAGTTTCAGTTTCTTTAGAAACTCCCGATGTGATTTTTTATCCCTAGGACCCAAGTGACCTTGACACAGTCAACAAATCAAAGAGTCCTAGTCAAGTTCAACCCGTCATTATCCTGGATTGCATTAAACCCACCCGTACAAGCCCTTGACACAGTCAACAAGGCCGCACGACTGTCCTAACCAATCCCTTTAATATGCCACAAACGAACACTACTTAGCTACCGTACACTACGCCTTGACACAGTCAACAAACGCAGCATGAATACTAAGTAATATTTGTAAGAATTGACGGAGGGCTACGTCTAGTTTTTGGCGAAAAACTTTTAACGTAATGAACTTGATATCGTTGAAGGAACTGCATAGTTTTTTATAAAAATATAGTGGCGAAAACCTTTGCTAAAGAGGTCACTCCCGGTGAAGGGATCTCGGCTCTTTCCCCGTAGAATGAGGTGCAGGATATTCCAACTGAATACCATGATGCAAAGCAAAAGGCAATCGGCTATAGTGAAGTTATTGCCCTGACGCAAACTTCTGTCCAAGGGGTCACTCCCTGTGAAGGGATCTCGGCCCTTGCCTCGTCGACTGAGGAGCAGGATATTCCAACTGAATACCACGATGCAAAACAAAAGTGAACGTCCTTACAATAACAGCTTTTTGAAAAATGTTCCAACAACATCATAATAGGTTTGTTTATCTTGCATTGATCCGAATCAACGCAGTCCCATCAATTGATCACACCACAAAAGAATGGAAATAATGATGTACGTATAT
Organism: Agapanthus africanus; assembly: GCA_030015575.1. Lineage (NCBI taxonomy): Eukaryota > Viridiplantae > Streptophyta > Magnoliopsida > Asparagales > Amaryllidaceae > Agapanthus > Agapanthus africanus. The sequence continues at coordinate 311,810,355 of JASDDO010000029.1, forward strand.
GCCATCCGCATTCGCCACTGGGTCCCGTCATCACCCGTTAGGTTACTTAACTAACGACAGAGCGGGGACTGGACTAGCGCGGATGCAAAACATATACAACATCTACCAGTATATATATAATATATAATTTTTGCTCAAGGCGTGATAAAATGCAACATCACAGAAATATAACCAGCATCACAGAACAATACAGATATCTGGAAGCCCCGGGTTTCACAGAGCCGCTGCTGAAACCCGACGTTCCCCTGGTCGTGTGGATAGCCTGTGCAATGAAAATCCTAGACCCCTACGGGCGCGGCAAGTCACCCGCCAAAACCTGAAGCGAGGCAGCCCCCTTCAGCAATGTGAATGGACCACCCAGCACTTCATGGAATCCGGCAACTTGGGCACCCCTCCTGGGTCAACCTGTACCCCCTACGAGTGCGGCGAATAGCCCGCCAATTTTAGAGTGAAGCCCCCTCCGTCTCAATGCCATGAGATGCGGGCTCGTTGCCCTCTAGAACCCGGCTACCCGTGCACCACTCCGTGGGGTAATCCTAGTACAGAAAGTAAAATATACATACAACGGGTACATCGACCGCAACCTGGTCGTGCCCCAAAAGAATAATACAAACAGGCAGTGACGGCAGTCCACATGTCGGACGCTCGCCCCGCAATATCAAATGTACATATAAAACAAAACTGTACTACTATTGCATCCAGGCTATCCCCACGACCAATCCGCAACAACACAGCAATACACAGAACATCAACGTGAATGTCACATTCGCAAATCCGTCTAACCGGGCTATAGCAGTTAGACAGGATTTACCGATCAAGTGACATTCACGGTCGCAGATATAATGTAAATACTGTGAACTAATGTGTTTGAAACATTCGATCGATCAAATATTACCAAGTGGGCCCCAAAGCATTACTGTAGCACATAAAGAAATTCTGGGCCCAAAAAGAATATACCAAAACCCCTATTTTTAGCCCAAAAGCCCACTGCAAAAAATTGGTGAAGTGAAGACTCAATACTGCGGCGGAACCGCGGCCAAATAGGGGTTATGGCCGCGGTTCCGCGGTCGTATGAAGGGATCAGACTACCAAATTTTCACAGTGTTCTTAGAATTCCATGTACATCATTCTGAAACAACCTGAAAAATTTTTGGAGCTAAAAAAATTTCGACAGAAAGCACATGGAATGAAAATGCGGTTTTGGGATAAATGTTCGATCGAAGTTTTAAACACACTAGACCAAGCTAGACTAGGTTAATGGCGTGGCTCTGATACCATGTTGCGCCCCGGCAGCGCCCCGGCCTACTACTCGAGGCCAAAATACGGAATCAAAATTTTTCTTAACTTTAACCGGCGCTACCACGGACAATATACCCGGATCGTGACCATTAACCTAATGCTAGCTAACAAGAGAAGGGGTGAGAGATATACCGAGTGATCCGTGTCCTCCGGTCTTCTCGTCGTCGTCCCGATCTCCCGCGGAATCTCCGGTCTTCATCTCCTCACCGGAAAGGACACTACGTAGCCGGATTCTTTTACGGGCTCCCACCTCTGGACCGAGGCAACTCGGGCGCGAAGTTGGCAAGCCGACGCGTCCAAGGGTACTGTAGGTTGTAGTGTAGAACCTTTGTCTCATTGGGGTTTATCTGCCATGGAGGATGGAGGTGGAGAAGAGAATGAACAATGGAGAGAGGTTTGGAATTTTAGCAAGCCAAGAATCAATATGAGATGAATCAATCCCTCACATATAAAATGAACTCTCTCTTTTTTCTCTCAAGAGTGGCCGACCCCCCTTCAAGGAATGGAGGAGAGAAAAACAATAATCCAACAAGGGAGGTGATCTAGGAAACTCAAAGAGGTGACCACATCCAAAGTAAACCTCACATCAACTCCTAATCAACTCCAATCTCATTAATACAAAAGGGTGGATGGAAAAAGAATATAATGATAATGGTCATATCATAATCTCTCAAATGCAAAGGCCCCCTCTACAAATGTAATTTGACAATTGCAAATTACCCCCTCCATCGGAAAAGTCCGGCCGGGAAGGAACAAAGGAAAACTGGCCGGAACGGAATGCAAACTGGCAACTTCAGAAAACTGATCCCGTAATAAATTACAGGAAAACCCCGCTACCGCATATACCTGCCCGCATTTGTATTCCCACTGAATACAAATGCAAAGAGACAAAACTACACTATCTAATACTAGGATCCGGCTTAAGCCAAAGCCGGCTAGTAAAAAACCGTCCGATCACGATCCGTGCAATACCGTACGTATCTGATCGAACCCTGCCATATCTCCATACGGCCTCTACAGCGTTTCGCCCGAAACTTGAGTAACTGAGTGTGGTGGACTCTAAAGACTCGTCAATACTATGGCTGTGGATTTAACCACTAGCACGTCATAGGTATTAGCCATACGTGACGGGCCACCAGCTATTGACCAAAAGGGACGTCGATGAGCCAACTCATCCTGACACCCTACTGAGCCTGTCAGTGACAATATCCGTACAGTCCGGTCCGTTCGTCTATGAGTATCGCATAGCGGGCCTAGGGGGTTGGTAAAAGTCAGACCCCCAAAAGCGGTACAAGTCGTGTCGGAGTGTAGCCCAGAACACCCTGAGATACTACTGGAATACCTACCAGTAAATCTCCTGTCTCGGCCGAGGGCTTTGTGTAATGGCTCTCCTAGACACAGCGCGACCTCACCCCCAATACCGCGAGAGACGAACCCCTGCAGATCCGCTCACTGCCTCCATGTGGCTCGGGACTGTACCCAACTAAAACCTGTTTGCACGACTCCTTTGAGCCGTGGTAGGGTAGTAATTAAAGCACAGTGGGAACTCACACGAGACAAATGACGATCTCAGGTCGATGAACTAACCTGTACACATGTCACCAGGGAACTGCTATCTGATGTCTGGTATAATCCCAACTAGCAGGTTCCCGGCGAGTCCTGTCCGATGTACTCATAACCCAATGAGCACCTGTATACATCTTAGATGAACCAACTGACACCAGTGGCTTGTGAGACCAGCCACCGCCCTTCGTCGGGGTCTCGACTGTATACACTAGTCTACTAATGAAGTATCGATACCCAGTCTCGAAACTCCCACGACTGGGGACCTTTTAAGGATGTGCTTATAGACTCCAGCTCTCATGTATATGATCGCCCTCATACTGCTGGTAGTCAAGCAAGAATCCTAGGGGCTCTATCAACGTGTAATAGCGACTCGTAAGGTCACCTAAAGCAGTACACGATGATACAAATAAACCAGATAGCATACTATCATCTTGAGTAAGACTGTCCTACCGGGATAGGTCCTCCCTCAATCATTGCAATCACGTGTCTGTGATCCAATAATTGACTCTGAGGGCACTATCTCCAACAGATAGGACAAAGATTCAAGAATATCAGAGGTGATGAATTTATTACAAGTGGATAATCAACTGTATGACTTTAAGTCACTTAAACAGGGTACGGTAGTGCAATTGCAACCACGTAATCTTGCCAAGTCACCCGAAACCCCAGCGAATGGATAGCAGGACACTCAATGTGAATATGGATCAAGGATATCAAGTTTACAGTCTAGACTGAGGAATGTCTTAGATTGTCAAGCTTTACAAGGAAAACTGCAATCCGAATCGAAGCAAAACCTGGGCTCTGATACCAACTAAATCATGTCACGCCCCGCTTCCCAAAATACGGAATACGAGGGGTTGACAAGGCCAGCCATGCCCCTACGGTCAAGGAAACATCCTGCCGTAGTCACACTTCGGCTTCTAGTTTTACATGGTAATCAGTAAATAATGCGCAGGTAATGAGAAATGCAGTAACTGGAACAAAACAGTATAAAGAACTGACCTGATGGGAAAATAAAAGGTATAACTCTGGATCGCTAAACAAGATGTCCGTGATGTGCGTCTAGTCCTGGTCCAGGCTAAATCTTCTCCTCACACTGAGCATGCATACTCAGGTCGTCAGAGCGACACAATAGCAATATAATATATATATAATCATGTGACAATTCTAACAGTGATAATAGGTATATATAACAGTAGGTCAATGGCAGTATGGATATGAATATGCAGTAATCAATGCAGCGGAACAGTAAAAGCAGTAGAATGATACGCCACGTATGTCAACACAGTATGTAAGGTATATCAATGCTGGTATCCCTATCAGTCTCTAAGTCTCACTGTACAGGTCACTAAGCCTATCGTCAGTCCAAGTGTGAGAGTCAACCACTCGCGAGTGTCCTCCACCCAAGGGTAGAACCCAAGGGCAAGGGACCACGGGCCCAACATGTATATCACGGTGATAATCACATACCTTGTAAATCTCCATATATCTCCCTAAATATATAAGCCGGCATGGGACTCCCGAGATTCTGTTGAACTCACACTTAAACTATCCCACACCCCGTGGTCTACATCAAACGCTAACCATAACCCTAAATACTAATCGATCCGTGACAAGTCTGCGCGAGAACTGGAGGCAGGACCTCCATCAAGCACGTCCCGACTAATACCTAAGATAAATGGCAGTGTCTGGTGCCTTATCTATGACACCCGTGCAAGCGCTTCCATAAGTGTCTCATACCACTTATAGTCACACGTACACGCATCCCACAGACGTCGACAATACAATAGAATAATAGGGTCACTGATTGTGTACAAGTACGTATCACTTTCACTTATTCACTGATACACGAATACTGACGTACTTGCCACTATCATCACTAATACCTAACACTGGGTAATGCACGTTATTACTAGGTTATCAATGCAGTGACATGTGTATGAAATGATGCGTGAACAGTATATATAGCATGTTTAGGATGTCCTGCATCATTAATCTACCATTTGCATAATTTATCATAAATCATATGGTTACAAATTTAGTGAAACGGTGAACAGATAATAATTAGTATGTTCAGTTATCTATCCATCGAATTTAGTTTCATGCCAATCGGGTTGCAGGATCACTAATTATAGTCATTTAATTTTAAGCGTTTACGGCTGGAAATCCGGTTTTAGAATCAGAAATCTGTTTCGCAACGCATTTTAACCCCAGTTGTGATCAGATTTTAGCTATGCTACAGTTGGATAAAATCTAGGGTTTTCAGTAAAGTTTTCAACTCAACAGACGGATCTTCAATCGCGTCTGTACGTCAGGAGATATACACTGTTTAGTACTAGTATGTCAATTCTGATTCTGTTGGGACTGTTATGCGTCCCGATCTTTTAAATTACAGAATAAATAACAAACGATAACGAAACAGAATGAAACCACTTGTGTTGTCTAGAAAACAGGTTCACCTACAATAAAAAGTAGAGTTACGCAACCTACGAGTTAAGGAAATCCTGTGGTACCCATTACGGAACAGCAAGCAACAATTGGAGTCGCTCTGGACTGCAGTCCAGAGTCGTACTCCGATCCAAATATCGTCACAGTTTAAGTACAGGAATATCTGGAAACTAGTATAGGGTTAAAGTTCGTCGAGTTGGATTCGATATGAACCCTCGAACGCATCATTCCAGTATGTATATAATTTATGGTGATTTTAGCGGTTTTCGGGTATAATAAAATTCCAGTTTTACTAGTAAACTTGAGGGTAGTCATTTTAGTCATTAACGGTCATATTTTCCAGCGAAACTTGTACAAGGTATTCATCACAGCAAGGGACAATATAAACAATCTAGTTCCATCAAATTAGATAAGTATTTTCATTGGGAACACACGTCGAACAGGTATGACACATAATTGATCCAAAAGTGTAACACTATGATCTATGCAATTAAAGATTGTAACTTGAATATATAGCATGTAAGCAAGTAAAATACTTGCCTGAAAACATTGAATTGATGGCACGGTATGCACGGCACGACCACGCGGCAACAGCGTCAAGAATTTGGCCTCGACCTCGGATTGAGCTCTGTGCAATGGCTCAGCGGCGACGATGGGCTCCGGCTTGGATGCTGAAGGTCGGCTGTTCGAGCTTCAGAGGAGGTGAGCGCAGCGACGGGTGGCCGAAGCTTGGAGGTTGGCCGACGAGGGGAGGCTCGGGTTGAATCGTGAGGAGAGAGAGAGAGAAGGGATTGGTGATGCTGGTGCTCGTGGAGGTGTGGTGGTGAGCACGGGGTGCCGTTGGTAAGTTGGCCGGCGGTTTAGAGGCAGCGGCCGGAGCAGGGTGCGGTGGTTTGCTATGGTGGTGCAGCCAAGGTGGGGAGGTCGGCTAGATGGGTTGCAACGGTGGTGTGCTCGGGAGAGGAGGTGGGTTCGACGTGGTGAATGGAGGTGGGTTCGACGTGATGGATGGAGGTGGCCGGAGGTGGCGACGTGCATGCAAGGTCGGGATGTGGATTTGAGAGGGGAGAGACGTCGGGAAAAGAGAGAAAGGCGAAGGTGTCGAAGGTTGGTGAAGGTGAGGTCAGAGGGAGTCGGAGAGGTCGGGACTCGGTGATCGGGGAAGAAGGGGGTCGGGGTTCCGGTGATGCGGGACGTCGAGGGTGCAGTGAGGTGTTGGGTGCATCGGGACTGGGGACGAGGGTGAAGGCGGCGAGGTAGGGGCGAGCGACGCGAGTTAGGTGAGTTGGAGGCGGCGGCGAGCGTGACGCTCGGCCGAGGGTGCGGGTTCGAGAAGGAGAGAGAGAGAATGGGAGGGATAGAGTGAGGGAGCGGGAAAGAAATGAAAGAGGGAGGGAGAGAGAACGTATGTATGGGAGAGGGAGAGAGAATGAGAGAACGAGAGGAAAGAGAGAGTGGGTGTACGTAGGGTGAGAGAGAGTGAGCGAATGAAGAGAGAGAGAGGTACGTAGGGGAAATTTTATTGGTAATTATTAGAATGGGGAGAGAGAGAGGGAAACGTGTGTGAGGGAGAAAGAACGTAGGAAATTTTAATTGGAAAAAAATTAAAGGAGATGGAGAGGATTAAAAGTTAATTAAAAGGAATGAATAAGAATTATATGGTGATTAATGGGATTTAAGAGTGGGTTTATTTGGGGAATTTAATTATGATTAATGAAAATGATTTGAGGAATCTGTAGAGTGAGAATAGGAAGTGGGTGTGGGTTTGAGATATTGGAACTTGGGACTGGTTGATGTTTAGGGCTTCAGAAAGAGAAGGAAAAAGAAGGGGAAAGGTTTGGGCTTGGGTTGAAATAAATTTCCTTTTTTATTTGTTTGCTTGGGCTGGGGAAATTAAATGCTTGGGCTGAGGAGATGAAATGTAGTTTGGGTTTGGGTTTAACAAGAAGTTTTAAAATAAATTAATACTCATAAAAATAAGGTTTTATAAGTTAAAGAGAATTACGGGTATTGGTATAAAAGAGCTGGGTATTACAATGATCATACCCTCATTGATTCCGTTCCTCCTTATGATCATGTATTCATTCTGGATCTTTTGATTCATTTCATCCCTTTGATCTATTTTCATTGATACTTGATTGAGGTTCCTGTCACCATGGTTTGAGCGCAGATTGAGTTGCTGCTAGTGGTGCGGTCAGGACGAGCTCGTCGTGGATGAGGACTGACCGTCTTGTTTTCTGGTGACATGGGAACGTATCGATTTAGTGTTTATGTTGTGACCTCTAGGTTGAGGCAAGTGTACGTTTTTGTACCGGATGATCGGGCCATTGTTAGAGGCTGCCTGTTGAGAGAGGACTGTTGATGTACAGCCTACCTCAGGGATTGTGATGTCGTCTACCGTGCAGACAGATGACCTAGCTGTTGCTGAGATTGATGGGATGTCACCTCCAGACTTTATGAGCTGAGATCGCTGGAGCTTTCAGGCAGAGATGCGACAGATGATAGCTAGACTATCTTGAGTTGAGAGACGAAGATGATTCGTCAGGTTTGATGCGCCGACGCAGGCCTAGTTGAGTTGAAGATTTTGAGTGTGGAGAATCTTACTCAGATCTAGAGTAGATCGATCCAGGGATGACGTTGTTCGTTGGATGATCCGATAGGAGATCATTAAGATGGCCAGTTACGGATAGAGGACCTCACCCAGATGCGTTGTGAGTTGCTCGAGAACAGGCGAATATAGAGTGTTCCTTCGATGATTGGGACGATTTCTCAAGGAGGTGTTTGTCTAGATATCTTCTGCAGAGTGATGAAGATACCGAGTTCATAATTTCGAGTCCGTGTGCGAGACTCCAGATTGACTATAGCCGAGAACAATTGCAGTACGCAGATAGCAAGATATGACGTCGAGGTGAACAAAAATAAAGACGAGTGGAACAAGATGTTCGTGCGAGATATTAACAAGCTGTTGTTACTCCCCGTTGAGATTAGAGATCGGATATGTATACAAAAGCGTTGGGATACGGCCAGTTCCTGAGAAAATGCTGTGCTGAGAACGCAGATGTCCAGAAAGTGAGAAAAGATTATGCCAGAGTAGCAGCCTCCGTATAGTTCGGCATAGGCAAGATCGGAAGAGACCTTGAGCACATGCCTTCCAGGACACTGCTGCGATAAGAGTTGCACCGAGGATTAGATGTGTCATGGATATTCAGAGAACCGGAGGACGGCGCCAGTGACGTGCTGCTTTACGAGCGGTCATACTAATTGGCCGAGAGATGACCAGAGGAGTGCCAGAGCGGAATCGTTTCCATTAGCACACCCGACCGGGCCAATATATTGCGAGATTGGTAATCCACAGAGAAATGAGGACCCAGAGATAGAGGACGCCAGACCGTGAGCAGGAGGAAAGCGGATGTTCTTGCTCTGCCAGTTTTGGGCGCACCGACATTTTTCTTTGACCTTGTAGGAGGTGTACCTCAATGTCATTTGTTGCAATTTGCGTTGGTGATCCGAGTATCACGCTTATATCGCTTGGATTTGAGTTTTGATGATTTAGTTTCATGATATGGTTTTCGTGCGCCATGGCTGCACCTACTGGGTATTTACATTTTGTGCATACTTATTGCACTTGATATACGTTTTACACACAGTTGTATTGGGTAATGATTTGTGCATATTTATTGCACTTGAGATCGGTTTTATGCCTTGGTTGCACGTGCTTATGATTTCGTGGATTTCAAACGGTTGATTTGATTTTGTGCATGCGATACGCACTCGATTTGATTTTTGCACTCGGTATAGCTCATATATGCTTGTAGGGCATTGATACGTGTTTTGTGTACACAGTTGCACACGTTTATGATTTTTATATACCTTCGTACACTCGGTGTAGTTTTCATACGCATTTGAGTTAGTGATGAGTTTCCTTGCATTTGTTGCACTAGATTGGTTTTTCGTGCACTGGATGCACCCGATTTGTATTTTGTGCATTTGTTACACCAGATTCGTATTTCGCGCATTTGTTGCACTAGATTTGCATTTCATGCGTTTGTTGCACCAGGTGGGTATTTCGTATATTGGTTGCACTAGATTTATACTCCGTACATTGGTTGCACCCGCTATATATCTTTGAGCATTCGTTTTACCAGATTTATGTTTTTGTGCGCGTTGCACTTGATATTCGTTTTCATGCATACTACTGCACTAGATATTTTATACGAATCTGACACGCTTGGGATGGATTTTGCGCATGGTAGGCGCTTGGCATTGGATTTTTTACGCATCCGATGCACTTGATTTGGATTTTCACGCATGTTGGGTGCATGATATGAGATGTGATTTTATACACACTGGGTACACTCGATTAGGATTTTCTTTCTTGCATGCTAGTTGCACTGGATTGAGATTTTCGTGCACTATAGATGCACTAGATGTTGTTGTCGTGCACATCCGTTGCAATGGACAGATACTTTTGTGCATACCCGTTGCACTTATTTTTGCTTTTGTGCACATTCGTAGCACTTGTATTGGATTTGGTTTTTCCGTGCGCACCAGACGCATATGATGTTGGATACGCCTTTGAGGCTGATTTCGCTTTCGAGTGCTTTGTTTACATGATAGGCACTATATTATGTAGTAGCCGAACGTGACTGATCCGAGGACAGTACCTGAGTACTTTGCATGCATAAAAAGTTTACCAAGAGGTTTTCAAAAAGGAACATAGTCTCGCTATTTCTTACGTGTCCGCGAGTGACACGAACGTTTACAAGGGAAAACCTTTTGGGATATTTTAAAAAGGGCGGAACATATATTTTGGCAAAACATATATGAACATACATTTATTACTTCATAAATGAGCGTCCGTCACTTGTGCCATGAGTTACGCACCACGCGACGATTCAGAAAAAATTTTGCATATGTTTTATTCAGTTTTAAGAGCTTTTCCAAGTATGCGTACTATAACCGTATTATAGTATTTGACTAGTGCATATGGGATTTCAGTAGTGGATTTTGAGATTTGTATCTCCATTTTAACTCCAGTGATTGCATTACGCTTGACGGAATTCGATTTTGAGTTTCATACCTGTTTTCTGGCGCACATGAGGCGCTGTGGTATTTCTGTATCTTCCGTGATTTCGGAGCCCCGTTGATTTGAGCTGATTATTGAAACGTTTTAGTATTTAGGGATTTAAATTTAAATTTGGAGACCGAATTTCTTTAAGGGGGGAAGATTGTAACGTTTCAGAAATTGTTTAGGCGAATTTTCTGTTAATCGGTATATAATTTGTGTTTTCCGTAAAAACCAAGATGTGTTCTTTTTTCAACATAGATTTAAATGCATCTAGTTTAACCAGGAAATTGCTAGTATGTGGTATTTAGTTAGTTGCTTATAATTTTTAGTTCATTTAAATATTTTTCCTTAATTAAAATATTATTATAAGCTTTTAATTATACACTTAATTAGTGGTAATTATATTTTGGATTGGATTAATTATGCTAAAGTGAACCATGACAACTTAATTACAAGATTAAGCATTTTTGTATTGTTTTCATAATATCTAGTGTTCTAGATTTTTCTGAGGTTTAAAGTAAATTAGAAAAGAAAAGGATTAAGAGGTGGCATGATGTGAGGTGTATTAATTAAGCTTTAATGGTGAACTTATACTAGATTTTTCCACACACATCCACAACAACCCCCCCGGCAGCTCAATGTTTTTCCCCACTTCATTTTCACTTGTAAAAGCTTCAAAAATCAAAGAAAAATCCCACAAAATCTAAATTAAATCTCTACCCATTATTCATTAGCCTAATTTAGCTTGGATCAAGATGAAAGTTAGCATTTTGGAGGTCATTTTGGTGGTGAAAATTTGCAAGTTTGATAGCAAATTTGTGAGGTATAAATCCTAACCTTAAAGCTTATTTGTTGGTTAATGTCTTAAATCGAAATTTATTTGGTATTTATATGGTGCTATATTGCAAGATTAGAAATTCAAGAGAGGATTTGAGATCAGGTTAGGGTTTTGATTAATTGTTATGGTTATATGTGTAATTTAACTTGTTTAGATATGAAAAATATAAGCTAATTGTTAGTTTGCAAATTGATACTTTGAAATTTGTCTAAATGATATAATTGTGCAAACTAGGTTTTTAGAATCTATTAAGATAAGTGAGCTTAAAATATAGTTAAGAGTTTTGAAGCCTAATTATGATATTAGATGTGTATTAGCCACTAGATCGCTAATCCACGAGATTTTGCACCGAAACTCCTTTGGATCGCTTACTAGGTTTTCGGTAAAATTAGACGTGAATTTTAAATTGACGTGGTGATGATATATATATTATTTTCTACGATATATATTGTGTTGTGAATGAGCGATTGGTACCATTGGGGTTTCACGAATAGCGACCCTAGTTAGGGTTTTGGCCATATTTTCCAGTATTTGGATTCTTGGTTTTGAGATTTGATATTGTATTTGGTCGTTGGATGTGTGTACGTCAACGACAAGGGTTGTTTGATTGTTTTGCATGCGTAGGCTATAGGTTCTAATCTATAAGGACACCATGTGCCGTATCAGTTTTCGGACTTGGTTTTCATAACATTGCGATATGTGTTGATTTGTAGGTACTCTCGCGTGGATTCCGAGACGGCGGAGCGCATCGACTACGGCTAAGTAAGGAGTTTAGTAGATGAGTAGATTTATATTTACGGGGGAAGTCGGGTTGATGGCGTATAGCACCCCCGCAAACATTGAGATGGAAGATCGTTTGATTATTATATCCTGATAACTGATATGCGACGGACATGATTATAGGATTTACAAACGATAATATGATAGAAGTTGACACTAATGAACATATTGACATATGAGAATATGAAATGAGAAGTGAATCATGATAGGTACAAATTCAAAGAGAACAAGTATGACGTTTATATAATGTGATGCGAGATATTAATGTGATGAACGAGTATACAATGTGATATAATGACTTAGTGTGATATGTCGTTATATGGATGCGAGTCGATATGAGATTATTGATACCTTTGTCGGTCCCCTGATACGAGATTGATACGGACGTGACCTGAGAGATAGGTTTATATATATGGATAATGATGTGCATAATGAGTGGTATGCCGTACGAGACTTAGATCCGTACCCACGTTGTTGTATAGGTTGATAGAATTCCTAATTGTTTAATGCCGCCGTACGATGGATTACCATACGCGATGAGTTTTACCTGTTGATTGATCCATACCCTTGATTAGAGGATGTCGTACGATAGCTTTTACCGTACGTGATGTTGTGAGGCTGGATGCCGATTGATAGATTCACCGACTTGGATATATGGTAGATACGTATATCTGATAGCATTTCGCGCACGATGTACCTTATGCTATGTTTATAATATTCTCATTGCATTATATATGTACCTGTGCTAGTACACCTACACCATTATCGATGATGCGTATGTTACACTTACACAGATTTCCGGCTCACACACTTTCATCATCGATAATTGCTATGTCACTCACACAATAGAATTGCTACATCATGCTATGATATACTTGTTATGCTCACATCATTATGCTATATTGCATGACATACCCTGCTATAGCTGCACATACACCTATTGGTATTATATCATTATTGACATTTAGAAGTTGATTTTTGTGCTATTGCGCATATGAAATGCATCATGCTTACATACTTACATATATATACACACATCTTGCTAGAACTACATGTACGCTTTTATATGATGTTGCATTTGATTTTGGAGGAATTGGAAACCGCATGATATATTTAAAAACTGGATTCATTTAAAAGAGCGGTTTCCCTTTAATATGCTCATATTACTGCTTATGTTGCATATATCATATTTCATGTGATTTACAGATTTGAGAACCGTGGGGATATTTCAAGAAAGTATGCATTGTTTTGAAAACCTGGTTTCTCCTGATATGATATTTCGAGACGTCTACCTTGTGTTTTCTCGGTTCTGAGATTGGCATGTGAAACCCGATTCGAGAAGTGGGAGTACCGTCTGCGGGTACATGGTGACCCGGTATGGTCCCCAGGGGTGAGAGGTGATTTTTGTGGTATAGACGATGAGCCTGGCAGAGAGAGTAGTACCTACCGGTGATAGTATTTGGACTCGGCGGTTATCCGGAGGATACCGACCGGAGTCGTGAGATGATACGGGCCGATCCGGACTGACGGAGCTCGTGGGCCGATCCGGACTGACGGAGCCCGAGATATTGATATGGGACGATTCGGACTAATGGAGCCCGAGATATCAGGATTTACGCGTCGATACTGGACACGGGTTTCATGATATTTCGAGTGTCGATATTGGACACTCAGGTTCCATGATTTTGTTGTGCCATTGATGGACACACGTTGATTTATATCCTCATATTTTCATACATATGCTTTCTTGATATTTACATGCATGATGTTGTGTCATTGATGGACACGTAAGATATTATCCACATGCTAATAGGCATTGATTATATTGTTGGCACATATGCAGATACGGTCATCCTAGATATCATAGTATTACCTTTATGATATAGTTGACCTAGGAATCGTTGTTTATTTCGATTTCTACCTGATGATGTTTTCTACTCACGAGTTGGCAACTTACCCTTGTTGTGCCACAGTTCTTGCAGGTTGACCGCATGGATCAGTAGCGGCATCGCTGGCATACAGCTTGCATACGGGTGTTTTGTTTTGCTAGGTGGTACATGTTGGATTGTGCCCCTCTTGTATTATTATTCTTATTATATCTAGCCAACTCCATCAATCAGAAACTAGTATTTGTATATGTGGTAAGACTTAGCAAGATTTGTAGTTGCGAGACTTGAGCGATGAGTTATATGTTCGCTTGGTGGGTTTGATGTCTTGCTTTTCATTTTTCTTTGTGTTGATCTTCGCCGTTGGGCGTCGTATACATATATATACTTGTGGTGGTTGTTTCCGCCGTTGGGCGTGATTTGCTCCCGTTTGGGAATGTTTTCTTTATATTCTATGTTGTACCCGTTTCGGGGTTAGTTTAATGATTTTTACTTAAGGTTTCCAAATGTTCTATCAAGGTTTTCATTACTTACTTCTTTTGAAGGGTTTTGTTTTCTGGGCTTCGACTTACTTAAGTTACGTTATGCCTGTAGACGTTGCGTGATTTAAGTGCCGGTCACGAGATAATATTTTCGGGTCGTGACACACACACACACACACACACACACATATATATATATTCTAGTATTATTGTTCACTATTCATTTTCTCTCTTTTGGCTATCCGTATTTTAATACGGATACGTGTATATGTAGCGATACGTATACCGGGAAATGTATTCCGTATTTATACGGAATACCTTCTAGAAGGAGAACACCTTATTTTGTGAATATTTATTTATGAATATTTAAAGTAATGAGGCGAAAGTGGGATAGAAAGTATGGCATGCAGAGAGGGATGGACTTCAATTGTTTATTCAAGCATGATTGCAAATTTTATTTGGATGGTTAAAAATATTATCCCTCACTCTCATTTTTACACACTTGTGGAAAATTCCTATATCCCTACACTCCATTTCTAACAAATTTGGAGTGTATGTTGCTTCACTAGGTGAAGTTGGAGGTTGGATCGATTTCCTTCGGGAAGATTATCTTCGGTAAGGAAGGTCGTCTCTTAAGCTTGTTCTCGACAGCTTACCAAGGAGCTTGGATGGGGTCTTCTCTCTCTCTTAAAATCCTAGAAAACACCTAGTGTAATTACAGGGAAAGAACCCAAAACCTTAACCAAGTATGGGCAGGTTTCAATTTTCCAGATGTCTAGCAAATCTGGTGAAACATATGAACTCTCTATGATATGTGATCACTTGAGAAAGATGATTTGTTGCAAGTCCTTAAAAATTGATTATATTTGCAAAATCCAATCTCAAATAAATTTGCTCACATTGAAATTTAGGGATTTTAACCAGAATAAAGCCTTCACACAACTTTAGCTCAATTGCATAACATTAGACTGGCCTTTCCTGAAACCACCACGAATTTCCCAAGGCGGACAGAAGCAGAAACTATACAAAAATGGATTGCAAGAGACGGCAACAGAAAAAAAAACACCATTGTAACAACAACATTACAATATATTGATTAAATTTCTAAATATGTAATTTACATCTGATTTGTTCTTATTCTAATATACTACAGCAATGGCGATGAATATGCAGTAGAATTCTACGTGAAAAATGGAAGTGGAAAAATCATTGGAATCCTTCTCATCCGCAATTTCAGGGATGGAAATTGATAGAATTTTACACAGGATTGAGTTGGATGCACCCGAGAAAACGCTCACTCCAAAACCTCGACAGGCCACAATTGCTTCCATGTAGAGATCTCATCCTTGGTATAGAGTTTTCTGATTCCTCCATAAAATCCGTCTGTTTCGTTGCCTTCTTCTCTATGATTTTTTCGGTTTATAGTGGTTCTCCTCCATCTAGAACCGGGTGTATACTGATTGAACTCCAACAGGGCCGTATCTGCAACAGTTTTCAGGTAACACGCATTATTATCGGTGAAGTTTTAACCCTCTTCTAATGAAAACTCTCACAAAGTCTCTTTTGTTTCAAGCAAAACCAACAAGTATACAACTAATTCACAAATAAATAAGCTAATCGTGAATCCAATCCGAGCAATGTACGTACTAAACTTTATATTGGAAACAAAAATTACTTTTTCTTAATGATTAAAAGAAAGACAAATTATTAGCCTACCACACTGGTGACAGCGGCAGAAATATTCGCTTCCACCGCATGACTCCAAGTGTCCTACAATTCCATACCACCAACCTGCCAAACAACATCGACCACGGATAAGCTATATATACCATAATAAACAATCACATTTCCAATATTTTCGTAAATTTCAACATTTTAGCAAAATTGTGGCCTTATATCCCTTCTTAATTATAGCAAGATGGTATCAAGTTGAAGCTTTAACTCCAAGCAAGAATATTGAAAGCATTGCTTTCTGAGGCTAGGGAATGATCAAGTAATGTTGAAAATTACACACCATAAGGGAATTCCTTGTTCCTTCTCCACTGAATCTCGATGTGATCGCCCGGGCGTAGATCGTGCAAACAATCAGAGACATGAAGATCATGTGCAGGGGTCTCCATAGGCGGGGCTCTTATCCTCTCCCACTCCACTCCATCCTCAACCACTATTGTTCTTCGCCCATGTGGTGGGTACCTAAATCGAAACAAATCATTGCAATGAGTATCGATGCCCAGTTCACTTTCCAATGCTTAAGGAATAAATGCTGATTAATTTCAAAAAAAAAAATCATATTTATTATTCCGGCACCTTTAGATACTTAAGTTAGCTAATATGCATGCATATATACCTTGCTTGAAAGGTGTCGCTGCAGCAATCATAACTGAGTTCAGCATCGTAGCAAGATAGCATAAACCCAACATGACCATGCTGCAAAAAGAGATCATCGAATTTAATATACCAATAGGAATATCAAGAATTTATCAAGAATTGAACATCGAGCTAGCCGAAGATAATTGCTAGCATATGTTAAAGCATTCAGATTAGAATCCATAACTGCCATAACTATATTTGGGAGATCTTGAAATAAGCAACACACAAGACTTACCAATTATATGCATGAGATGAAATAGAATGCAAAAGCTACCAAAACCATTAGGCTATTAAATACGTCGATAGAGTTATCAAATTAACTCAGAATTGAGCAAACTGTAAGCAATCGCTAGCATTTGGAACGAACCATCGGATTATTACCCATAACTATAATAACCATAATCAAATATAATGAATATACACGAGCCGAAATAGAATGCAAACGTTCCATTACCTCGCGGTTGTAGACCTGAGCAGGGAACCAAAACTTGCCACTCTCGAGTGACAAATACCAAGACATAATGGTATCATCGGGTAAAGTGCTCCTCGGCTTTCCACCGCAACAATCAAGCCTAGACTTGATCCACGAAATCAGCCAAACACAAGAAAGCGACGCGACGATCCACCGCTTCGATTTCAAGGTCTTCTCAGCAGAAGCAACACCCGACGCCGGATCTCTCGTCGAATTCAAATACCATTCCCACTCTCTTCTCGCCGATTGGCCAATCACCTTCCCCCATTTCTCTCTCATATGTCTCTCCCATAGGAAATCACTCCTACATCTTTCCCTCAAGGACTTACAAACACAGGCCATGTTGCACAGCCCCGCCGGCGGAAGCTTCCCCAAAATGCATTCTAATGCTAAGTCCGGCAAATCCATTATCGACATCTCCTCCAACCCATCCGCTTTCTCTTCTTTAGGGGCGCACTTTCGCTTCGAAGCCATCTCCAGCGGAAAAGCTGCCCTAAGATCCTTAACCCGAAAACTTCTAATCGAACACACCACAATGTGTAGGAATTCTTGCCAAAACCAGATGGACAACAATCTAACCCCGCTTACCCATGAAGGGAGAGGCTTCAATGGGAGAGAATTGGCGAAGAGAAGGAAGAAGGAGAGGACAGAGATGAGCAAGAAAAGCATGACATCAAATAACCAATACAAAATTAATGGCCCCAATTGCTCAAAAGAGCAACAATGGCGATTATATATCAATAGAAAAATCTAGAAAAGACTTTCCGCTGACGCGATGGAAACACACTTACACGACTCTAATTCGAGGTTTCCTCCAATAAATTAACCCAAAAAGCTCCAAGCAACAAGGTGCCCGATAATGGGCAGCACAAACACTTGTTGCTTGGAAACAAACACTGCACCAAAAGATAATAGGTATTGGGTCTGCTCATCAAACCATTGCAGATTTAAAAAAAATTAACCCCAGATGGCAAGATCTCGCAAGATTCATCAAGCAACGAGAGATCTTTCAAGAATCGGGTGCCAAAGAATAAAGGTGTTAGCGAGTTAAAAAGATGAGGATCTAGCGTAGAGAGAGAATGGAATGGGGTGAGATAGAGAGAGAGAGAGAGTGAGAGATGAAGATTTTAGGCGATGATGATGATGAACATGAAGTGGGTCCCTCTCCCTCTTCACATCCACCAAAAATCTTCACCTACAAAAAACCCCAAACCCTCAATCACCAACACTCAACCCCTTCCCTCTCTAACAATGAATTGGTTAAAAGGAAAAACGAAAGAAACAAGTAATAAAAGATTCTTATCCAATGGAATGGGTATTTAAGGGGGGTGAAAGGGTGTCTTCTGGTATTCGTTTTTTGAGGAGACTCACATGAGCCTATAAGAAAGGCACACGTGGCATCTTTGCTGGCCTAACTCCCACCATACTTTTTTTTTAAAAATGAATTTAATTTGCTATTATTACATCCACCAATGGATTGAGGGCATTGAGTCGCTTGGAGTCAGCAACCAATGGTTGTTATTGGTGGAATCAAGAGGTGCCAAATGGCAATGGATGGTTTTCCTCCGCCACCCCCGCATCCATCCTCCCTTCCCTTGGCATGAGCATGAGCATAAATCAAGGGTTTGGTTGCCAACTTGCTAATTTTGATGCTGGTTAATTGGTATCCATGCACGCATGATGGGGATTTTGTAAGCAAGTTTTGACCATTTTGACTGGTTTTGGAGATTGAGTTTTCTAAACTGCATTTTCAAAATCACAGCAAAAGTTAACTCCGAAATGCTCCAGTTGCTTTATCTGGACATTCATCTGGAGTTGAGATGACTTGAGTTATCTATACCAGAATCTAATCTATGTTTTTAGAATCCATTTCTCCATATGCATCTCTTACAAGGCATCTATGAAAAATGTTAAAATTTATGCTATTTCAGTAAATTTTAGCATGTTTTGCAAGTGCAATTCCACACAGGGGTATTTACCAGAAGGTTTGAGTACATGGGACATGATGCGAAATTAATGTTTGATTTTAAGGTATCCGTGGCCGAGAAAAGTCCCTTCCACAAAACTCAGAAGATATAATGAGAGTCGGGCGAATTTTCGAAGGCTCATTGAATCGAAACCTGGGATTTTGCGCGGTGGTATTTTTAATTTAATAAATCCACATTTAATATGCGCTCGGTGAGAATCGAATCTGGGTGGCACTGATGATACCATGAGAAAAGTCTCTTCCACCGCATCAAAACCCTGAAGTTATGATGAGGGTTGATTGAATATATTTTATATTCCAACAGAGGCCTACCATGTGGGTGCGCATTCGTTATTAACATCCCAACCAACTTATATAAATTGCTTTTACTTATACTGAAGCTAGAAAGTGCGAGCCAAATTAAGAAAATGCCTATAAAATTAAGCAATTTAGGAAAACCTATCATAAATTTAATTTTTGTTTTATTGTTTCTAGTTTTCTTTAATTAAGAAATTATCGATGAATTTCCACTTTCTCTTAGGTTCTTAGGTATGAGCCACTAGATCAGCCACACACTAGGCATATCTTCTCAATGTTTCACTTTAGCAGGTGCAAGCTCCATAAACCTATATATATATATATATATATATATATATATATATATTCATTCTAGACCACAAATTGATGGTTTCTATATTGAGCATTCGTACTCTTTATTTTAGCTTTTTCTATTTGTATTTTATATATTTTGTTATGTTTCCATCAACTTCTAAATTTTGGGGGATTGGAATATGCTATTGGTGGAGCTTGAAATAGCCCAAAAAGAGAACCCGAGATTGAACCTGGGATTTTTTATTTATGAGCGGATAGCTAATTTATCCCACCTAAATATTCAACATCATTCTTCAAATGAGGGAGACAAATCCAAACCTTTGTCCATGCTTCCTTGATCCTTCAAATCTAAAGCACTAATGAATCTATGATGGTAGAGAAATTAAACAATTAGATAAGGGTTAGTCCAATGGATACAAAATAGGCGGCTATTATATGCATATTTAAATTAAATTAAAGATGTATTAGAAGTGCTTTGATCAATGTTTTCAAGGAACAATGGCATCCAATCCCTAGAAAGAATTATGGGAAGCATGGCGGCCAATATTTGCGCTTTTAGTAGCTAGGGAACCAAAAGGTTGATACACTATATATTAAAATATCGAAGAAAGAATAATCAAGAATCCTTTTAGGAGTGCAAGTCGCAAGTAATTTTATAATATAGATTTTGATAAAATTCTTTTCAACTTAAAATATTAATCATTAATTTGATTTCTAAAAACATACGATTAATTATTGTTTGATAAACTGATGGTTGGCGGCGCGGCGACGTTGTTCCGCCGGTGGCGGTTCAGCAGGTGAGGTGTCTAGCAGTGGATTGTCAAATGGCGGTCGGCCGGCTATGAGTCATTGGTCCGACCGGTGGCAGGTCATCAAGCGGTGGATGACGTACAAGGTGATGACAAAACCACTTAGCAGCAGAGGACGGCGGCAGTGGGTCACTAATCGGCGGGCCGGAACTGGGTTCAAAGAAAGGGGGCCGATCCCCCTCCCACCGAAGATTTCTTGGAGATCCTCCTATTCTAGTGTTGCATGTAATTTTGCCCCCTCAATATTTTACCAACAAATTGCATTTAATTAGGAATAGAATCAAAGCATTTACCTTAAAAATAGCATATTTTCCACTACTCAATTTTTAATTATTAATTTTGATAATCAAAATAAGAATAGAATCAAAACAGATTGTGTTTAAACATGCTATGTTTGTGTGATTGCATGTTCGAAAACCAAAGTCTTATTAATTATGGTAATTGATTTGCTTGCATGATTTTTTTTTAAAGAAAGATTTGCCTTCATGATTATGTGTTTATTCTTAGACCATTTTGAAGAGTTGTGCATAAACAATTTACATCAAATATCTCTAACTTTATGCATAATAATTAATTATCAACATAGAAGTATATTTCTGTAGTTTTGATTCTATGCTTCAATTAATATATGATATATTATTAATGAACATAATAAATCATATTTAAAATTTATCTAAAAAGCCATAATAAGCTATTTATGCAAATAAGATTTAATTTTATGTTCTTGATAGATTAAATTTTCAATATTTTGTGCTATTTAAAAAAAATCAAAATCAACTTTTAAATAAACATAGTGCTTCTCTTTGTAATTTGAAGGAATAAGGGCTTTCTTTTGCATCTATATTTGTCAAGAATTAGGGCCTTAGTAAATATGAATAAATTTTCAATTGTTTGTCCCAATCCTAAATAAACTTAACCCTATTTTCGAGACACTTAATTTTCACCCCTTCAATACCTTCAATACCTGAAAGCTGGTTCCGTCCCTGTCGGCGGCAACAGCTAGTCATTAGACGGTAGGAACGGATCATCGGCGAATGACTGGACTACTAATGGAGACAACAACTGATCGACGGCGGCAGTAGGTAGGCGGTGGCCAGTTGATGTCCAATGGAAGCAACAATAACAACTGGTCATCGTCGACGGGTGGCGACTAGTTAGTGGAGGGTCATCTGGTGGCGATGGAACACTAGTTGGTCAATAGAAAGTCATGAGATGATCGCACGGCAGTACTAGCCTACGGTGGCTGCAGATAGCGGTAGCAACTGACCAACTTGCCGATTGGCATGCAGCAGCAGGTGGTCTGTCCATGGTGAGTAGATTGTTGATAGATGACAATTGGTTGGTAAAAACGACACGGTACGGTTAATTATTTGGTGTGCCGGGTGTAATACACCCGGCGGGGGTGAGAGAGACGGGGGGTTTTGGACAGTTTTGAGCAGCGTGTGGAGCTCACACTTTTATTATTTTTCTCTCTTATCCGGATGTATACAGCCGATATCTAGAATAATTTTCCTTGGTACTGTTGATTTCAACTATGATAGATTATGCAAGCTCTGGAATTGTAGAAATAATAATGTTATGTGATGAATTTGAAAATGATTATTTTATCATTTTTTAATTATAACTTGGAAGACAAATTTTAAAATTCTAGTGTTCGCATTGTAAAATGCTAGTTTCGACTAACACTTTTAACCAAATACTAATTTCAAATGACATGAGACTTGCACATTCAAATCCGGAATTGAATTTTTAAATGACTTGAGACTTCAACAAAACTCCAAAGCTTTCTGATACAGTTACAAATTAAAGATATATACCATTCCTCAGTTTTCATCATAACTGCGGAGCTTTTTGTATAGTTACAACAAAGAAGTAGAATAATCCATGTTTAAATATCACATAATGTGCATTTAAAAAATGGCTTAAATAAATACCATCTACACAAAAACAACTCAGGGAAGGGCGGTGGGAGGGACAGTCCCAAGGAAAATTTTCTAAACTAATATAATTATTGAATTTGAGAGAGGAAAAAATTTATTAACGATTGATCAAAATATAATGTACAATATAGCTCTCTATATATAGTCCACAAGATGTAACCCTAATACGTAATATACGTATAATATAAGTAAATCCTAATAAAAAAGTTAAATACAAAATGATATAAAAGATATGCATATTTTAACAACCCACTCAAACTCACGATGAACCATAAACCGAGAGTTTGGATAAGAAATACAAAAGTTGGATACGTGCTTGAAGTTTCGTAAAGAGATTGGCCACTTGATCTATGGAATGGATGTAGGTAGAGTCGTTCCATCTGTTTAACGAAACTTCAGATGAAGCTCTATTGGCATAGCTATAGAAGTTATATCAGTAATAGTAGAATCGTCAACCGTAACTCGTACAAGAAAATCAGAAATATATTTCTGCCGTCACAGAAGATAGCCAAGGGGAGAGCAAGTAATTTCAATCCTCAAAAAATAGTGCAAATGTGCATAACATCTAATACAATTATATTTAAATATCCCATAATCTAATAGTCTCTCTCAAACTCACTGTAGATAACCGAGAGTATAGATAAAATTTTAAACCAAAATATGCAACCTTTAGAACGGCGGAGAAGAACAATAGATGTAAAACATCAAGCATGGCGGACTAATACACTTTGGTCTCTTTCGCGGATTGCAAAGTGGACTGAATGACCTGCAGTCTCTTTCGCTGTAAATACTTAAAAGAAGAAGATTATACTGTTAGAAGACAGCATAAAAAAGAATAGTTGCTTGGACTTGATATTGATGGAGGCTACTGCTTATGATCAAACCGAGAGAACTCATTTCTGAATTAGATATTATTAACACAATTTTATTTATTTGGGAATAATAAACTAAAAATATAAATGAAAATAAATTTTAGATCGAGAAGAAGAATAAGAAAAATAAAAGATAACCACAAGTAATGAGTCAAGTTCAAGAAGATGTCCTATCAAGAAAATAAATAAAAGATCAAGAAAAGTTATATCAAGATCAAGAGATCAAGATGAAGTTATATCAAAAAGAAAAAACCAAGAAGAAGAAGAAGGATAAAAATAAAATCACAAGAAGAAAAAGAATAGTTAATAAAAAATGGCGAAAGAGGAACAAACAGTATCGCTCATACCGAAGTAGAAATACAAAAAAAAGAAGGAAGCGGAAGAGAGAACATTACCCCATATTGAGTTAGAAGAAGAAAAAGGAGGAGATGATATCACCTACAAAATAGAAGAAATAGAAGAACAAAATGAAGCAATTGCACATGTTGTAGTTGCTAAAGATGAAGACGAATTAAAAGGAGATGATATGGTTTATAGAGAAGTAAAAGAAGAAGAAGAAAACCCACCAAAAGGAGGAGTTGATCGTAATCATAAAGAAGTAGAGGCATTTGAAGAAACAGAAAAAGAAGAAATATGTGAAAACGCCATCAATATAAAAGTAGAAGTGTCACGCCCCGCTTCCCAAAAGACAAGGACATGCACGAGACGAAGTCCGCCACATATTTATACCGAGAAGGGAGTCTTCTTGAAATAAATACGTTAAGCAAATCATAAACAATGTACATAGTATAACAAGAATTAAACAAAAGAATAAAAATCAAACTACATTATTACATTTCAAATTCCACATATTCAAAATAACTGACAACGAGTCTGAAAATTAAATACAACGAAAATAGAAATAAAAGAAGTCCGAACAAATAGGAATATTGAAAATTAAGGTCTAATATGCTGCTAGAAATCTGTCTGAGAAGACAGCTACAAAAAATCCTCCTCAGTCGGCTCAATCTCTCCTGTCTAAAGGCCACCTGACGAAAGAAGAAAGAAACAATAGAATGTCCGTTAGCGATCTTGCGCTCGGTAAGTTCCCAATTTAAAGTATAATTATAAAAAGTAATAAAAGACAAGAATATAAGTAGATAAGAAAAGCATAATGCAATGGACAAGCACGACATGGCAGTTAAACATGGCAGTTAAACATGGCAGATAGTATTAGCATGGCAGTTCTACGGTTACGTATTTTGTTGTAGTATAATAATGAAAGTATGCGTATATACGAGAGTAGTCCGTTAAACCCACGAACCAACATCACATTAAGTTAAGCTCCGTCGAACCCACGGAATAATGACGCACGAGATTTATGTTAGTGACTTTTAGTGGACTCTCGTACCATGACATACGTTCAATACCAAACTATCTCTTTTCCCGCGTATGTTAAGTTATAGAGATTGACACAAGCCCTACATGAATCCATGAATACGTTGGAGTGTTGTAAGTTCATGTCAAGTTCATGTATTCACTTAATCAAGTATTCATGTGATTACGTATTCACGGTTCGAGTCAGGTTCGTATAAAGCAAGCAATATATCTAATCGCGTGATTCATGTAGGTGCAATAAATTGAGAAAGTCGCATGGCATGAAATGATACAAGATGAAGTATCTAAGCATAAAACAAAAAACAATATTTTAAAGAATACAAGAAACTAATGATTAATCAACTTATATGAACTCAGGAATAAAACAAGAAATGTAGTCCTATGTGTTATGCAGTTATGAGTTCAAGTCTCGTTTAATTCCAATTACTGGTTTGGGAAATAAAAGCGTTTTGGTATCACTGCGCAGAGCAGATCAGAATCTGTCCAGCACCGTCGCATATTTTAAAAGTGTTGTTTGTAATATTTTCTATCGATTTTAAGGTCCGGGGTTGAACTACAAAGATGCAGCTCTTTCAGTCTAGTTATAAAAACAACTTTAGTTTACGCAATTTGGATCTCTGAAACTATAGTTATGATTATTTTAATCTAAATATATAAAAAAAGATTTTATTTTCTGGGACAGCAATGAGGGGTAACTTGCAGAGCATATATCGTGTCGATATACACATTTCTGAGTCTAGAATTCTACAGGAAAGTTGTAGGGTTGTCAAATTGGCATCCGCAATCGAAGGCTCGTTACAATCTGAGTTCAATAGAGTTTACTATGACGTTTTGAAAAATAGTGCGCAGATCTGGATAGAATCTGTTCAGATTCGACACATAATTTTAAAAGATAGAAATAAGTTATTTCTGTCGGTTTTCAGAAGTCGGGTTGAATGAGAAAAATTTAGATATTTTGATCTAGTTGTTAAAGCCATTTTATTTCACTCAGTTTGGATCTCTGAAACCAGAGTTTAAAAACAGTTTTCAGAGTCATAAAAACAGTGACTAAAAACGAAATAAAACATAAATCGTAGTTTTGTTCGATCTGAAATTTGTACAGTGCGTTTAGAAAAATATATATTATGTTATCTAATTTTATTGAAATATCCTGAGATCGGAATTATAATATGAACTTATCTCAAAGCTGGTTTGATATCAAAAATCTGTTTGCTTTCAAGACATAAGGTATCCATTTAAAATAAAAATACAATTTAAAATTCTAAAAGAAAGGAAATATGATAAAATTTGTGTGAATCTCTTCTTATACAACGAAATAATCATGTCAGGTGAAGTATACGAACAGAGCATGTGAATTAGGTCATGAAACATACGCTAAATATCGTCATAGCAGTTATACTAGAACCTTATACAAAAAAAACCTTTTATAAATAATTAAGTTCCACGATGTGTCATACAAGATATATTGTGATACGATTCATATGTTTTCATAAACTACTAACATGGAACATTCATTCATGATCATATACAAGAAATTATGACTCCTACATATATGAAAGCAAAATACTATAACAAACCATATAGGTATTAGACTAACTAATTTATTTTATATATGTTATTTTAACACGGGACAACCGGCGTAGTACACAATCATAGGCATGTGTGGCGTCATGGCGAAGGAGAGGAGGTACAACAAGAGTGAAGAGAAAGAAGAGACTTACAAGTTGTACAAGTTGTTGCAATACAGTGTAACAACAGTATCGCCGATGCGATAAAAGCCTCGACTGAAAGGCTTCGGACGCGGGGACCTTCGAATTGATTTAGATGAAGAGAGGAGAGGCAAAAAGAGGAGAGTTTTGAGTTTGTTGATGAAGGAGGAAGAAGATGTACATATAAAAAGGGACCATAAATCATCATAATAATTATAAATTATTATGAATTCATTTTGGGAGTTAAAAGAATTGATAGGCCTCATTTGTAGGTTATGAGAGGGTTAAAAAATCAATAAAAATAATTGCAAGATTCAAGATTTGAACAAATGGCCTATGGAACAGCGGTGAAGCGACTTAACCAATGCGATACAAGCTTATTCTTGTATATATTCAACAAGAATTGAATATATACTAGCGTTTGAAAAGAAAGCGGGTGTTTAAAAAGAAAGTGAAATATAAAGGTACGGAGATTTTGGGGTCGTTACAAGAAGCACTGGAGGAAAGAGAAGAAGAAAATCGAGAAGATGGCATCACACATACAGAAGTGGAAGTATTACAAGGAGAAGAAGAAAAAGGAGTAGATGGAATTGTCCAAATAGAAATAGAAGCAACGAAAGATATTAAAGACGAAGATACTAGCGAAGATGATATCACCTCGATTTTTTTTTATTTTAAGAGAAGGTGACTTCGACGAGATCGGTAGGGAAGGTGGTTGTTGGTTCCTGGTTGTCATGACCCAAATGTGGAACGTGACCAGCACTTAAATCATGCAACGTCTAAACGTTTAACGTAATTCAAGTAAGTTGAAAACCCATAATCTAAACAGTAATTTAAGGTAGAGTGGTAAAATCTTTGTTTAAAGTGTTAATTTAAGGTGCAAAGAGTTATATCAAAACCTTTTTGAAGATAGAGTTATCGTTAAAATTTTCGGCAGCTTCTCTTTTGTAAAAACCGATCCAATCCGATACATAAGCATAATATATAAAAACATCCCCAATTGGGAGCAATCTCAAAGCCATTCGGCGAAACACAATCACAAAGAAGATATACGATGTCATATGCGAAGAAATAAGGAGATAAGAAAAGAAAACAATATTCGCATAAAAAATGTTAGTTATATATATGCCCTACAGGCTATTACTATACATAGGATGTATATAGTAGTGGGTGCTTGGACATATATAGGGAGGACTTTCTTGCTCGACATGATAGTATGCTATCTGGTTGCACTTTACCTTAACGTGTACGCTGATTGTCTCTTTGATACATGTTGGTAAAGCCCTTAGGATGTTTACTTGACTACCTGGACTATGATGCGGATCATACTAGTGGGGATATGGTAGTCCATAAGTATATCCTTCAAAGTCCCTGGTCGTGGGTATATCGAGACGGGGCATCGATATACCAGAGTAGACTAGCGTATACCTTCTCGACCCATACAGATGGGCGATGGATGATCCCATATCCATTGGTGTTTGACATCAGAGATGATATACGGGTGCTCAGTGAAGACTGGATACATTGGACGGACTCGCCGAGAACTCCCAGATGGTATTATACCTTACGTCAGATGGCAGTTCTCTGGTGACACTGGTACAGAGTAGTCTGTTGACCCGATATCGTCATAGAGTCTTGTGTGGTTCTCACTGTGCTTTGATTTCCACCTTACCACGTCCAAGAGGGAGTGCAAAACGGTGGTTTTTGGGTACAGTCCCGAATCACATGAAGGCAATGAGCGATAGGAGGGGATTCGTCTCTCCCGGTATAGGGAGTTGATGTTGCGCTGTGTTCGATTGGCTATAACCGGAAATCCCTGGCCAGGGTTGCTGAGATTTACTGGTAAGTGTTACCAGTAGTTTCTCGAATTGTTATAGACCTCATATCGACACGACTTATCGAGCTGTTGGGGTCTGACGTTTACCACCCCTAGGCGAGATATGCGACATATCAGACGACGAGACCGGACTGTACGGTAAGTGTTACTGGTTGGATTCACAGGAGTATGAGCGGGCTTGCTCGTCGATCTTCTGATCGCTCAATACCCAGGTGGCCGTTACGTTTAGCAGACCGCTTGCGGCTTGTGGGTGTTTGATATGATCATCATCTGCTGCCGGCGTATTGACGAGTCTTTAGAGTCCTACACAGAGGTTTCCTGGCTCAAGCGAAATGAAATAGGAGCGCATATGAGATATGTGCGGGACCGAGAATAATGCGTGTATGTGATACCGTATTCCATTCTCGCGATGAATGTATCGAATGGTTGTATGTGATATAACCTAGTTATCGAATCAACGATTGATTCGATAAGCCGATACATTGGATATTAGTCGGTTATATGCGATATGACCGGATCGTTAAATCAAGTGTTGATTTAATGATTTAATGTATAATTATATATTTGATATATTACTTTGCATTAACTTATATTTGTTCACTTTAAATGGATTTTCTCACTTGATGTGCACATTGTATATGTGATATATTTTTTGTGCACTTGCTTGTACCATGTTTGATGATACATGCATGTTTGGGTGTATATTTAGATTAAACCATGGTTATGTAATGGTTAGGGTTTTGTTTTTATTTATTTATTCACTTATTCTTTTATCTATTCTTTTTGGTTAAAAGATAAAAGGAAAGAAAACAAAATGGTTGCTTTCAAACTTGAAGCTTGTTGAAGCTTCATGAAGGTTTGACCAAGTGACCATTTTGTCTTCATCTCCTTACCCTAACCATTCCCACTAACCATAGTTTATTCTCTACACCTAATCATGGTTGCCATATGATAAGTATTAATATTATTTTCTATTTGAAAAAGAACTTAATATATTATCATCTTCTTCTTCTTCTTCTTCAAGAAGAAAGCTTGCCTCCATCAATGGCAACTAGTGAAAACGAGTGAGAAATCCAATTCTAAAGTGAACCCATTTCCTATTTCTTCATCCTCTACCTCTTGCCAAGTAGTATAGGGTGTTTTCTTCACAAGTTTCTTGACTTGGTGAAGTTGGAGCTTGATCTAGTGTTGCCTCGACGTAGATCATCTTCGGCATCGAAGTCGACGACCTAGCCCGCCCATTTCTCCGATGAAGCCGACACTAGAGTCCGGGATCCGATATGGACAGCGAGGGGACTTCATCACGGAGCCATGGAGGTGGAGAACCGGATCTACAAAGGTTGTATTTCCGTTCTTTTAGTTAAGTTGTTAACTAGTTTCATTTTCGCCTAAACTCTAGTCAACGATCCGTATTAGGGTTTCCCGGCACTTGTAAAATTTTGAAATTGGCATGGTTGATGCCTTGTGAGACCTCATTAGTGTGTCTAGGAACCCTACAGTGGTATAAGAGACTAGCTAGAGCCTTAGGCGATGCGTAGACGAGGTTAGAAGTCCGATCGAACTCGAAATCCCCGCTTTTCACCCCTTTCTGTACATTTTTGTAAACTGTGCATTTTTCCACATTAAAAATATGCAGAAAATTCAGCAGGGAAATTGATGAATTACTATGAAGCACGTACTCGTGATTCAACCAGAGCGCGGCGGAACCGCGGCACATGCATGGCTTGTGCGGCGGTTCCGCGGCCTATTAGTCACATCAGCTTTTGAATTTTGCACAGTAATTCCTATTTAATGGTGCTGAGTTTTCTGGGAATTTTTAATTTGTACTCAAGAGTTGAGTTTTCTGGGATGCTTTGGGGCTTCGATGATTCGATCGGATTTTTCTAATTTTGTCTGCGTGCTTTTCTGGATATTTTAGAATATGTTAAAAAGTTCGACCGGATATAAATACCCAAATTTTCCCCTGTCGGGAAATTTCCAAGTGTTGGATTTTTCCGTGGTTTAATGACGTTCTAAGTAGTGCAAGTAACGCGATGGTCCCTCTAGAAGACAACAAACCTTAACTCGATTATGTGACAGTCTTGAACTGCTCTTTGAACCTTCGGGTTTGGGGCAGTACAGCGTGCCAGATGTGAGGCGTTGGCTTGACCCTTCTACGGCTGGACCGTTGGTACTGGGGCATGAACTGGATATTTTTAAACTTGTTTCATGTGTTGATCTGTTTCGGGAAAACTTGGGTGTTTGATTGTTCAATCGGAAAGTTTAACATTTTCTATTTATCTGGAATGGGATACAATAATTGGAATTCACAAGCAGTTATGAGATAACTGATCTGAATATTATAAACATAGCACTTTAGTCTCACTTGATCGGTTGTCACGGAATTTTGATGCGATCAAAAGTCCGTCGCAATCACGTAGCGTACGCGGATACTCGTCGGATAAACTTAATAGACAGCTACACCCCTTAGCCCTGACCAAGTGACTGTAGGAGAACCCCGTCGCCGAAAGCATCCGTCCGGGTGCTCACGGTAGCGGTATTCCGCCTTGGTACACTTCGTCGACGGTATCGGGGGTGCGGCCGCCTACTAAAGTTTGCGACGAGCATTCGATCAGAATGTCGGGAATCCTGTTGAATTGCCCGACTTGATATTGAAAAGTGTTTTCGATTTTGAGACTAAAATGCGGGGTTCATAATTGTTAGGCATGTGATGTCTAAGGTATTCAGATGGTTAGGCATGCGATGTCTAAGCAGGTTGCGGATTCCAACTGTTGTAGTTTTACACTTTCTTTTCTGTGACCGTAAGTGTAATATGTGATATCGCCGGTTTTCGTTGCTATATATCAACGACAATTGGGATGCGCATATTTACTTACGTTGATGACATGTGATGTTATGTGTTGCTGGATATGTTATATTGGATCGTCGTGTTTGAATAGCCGGGTTTTTTTTTATGTGAGATGAGTGTTTTCATTTTCATTCATGTAAAAACTTGTATGTAATATTCTTTTATTGGGGCACTTCCAGGTTGCGGAAGATGTCACCGTTTGTATATTATTTACTTTTCCGCACTAGGATAGACCCAAGGAGGAGGGCACAAGTAACCGGGTTCTGGAGTCCAGTGGGAGACCAACTCGAGGAGTCGAGTCCGGGTCTCCTAACTCTAGAATTGGTAGGGTTGCTTGCCGCTCTCGTAGGGGTCTAGGGGTGTGGGTTTGGCTATTCATCGCGACCGTGGAATCCGTGTTTTATACTGGCTCGTATTGAAAACACGGACGTCCTAGTATATCCAATATTTCATATGATTCTTCTGCTGCAATATCTGTGATGTGTTCATGTGATATGTTCTATGATGGATACTGTATATAGTATATATAATATATTATATAGGCGTTACTTATGTTTTACACCCACGCTAGCCCTGTCCCGCTCTGCTGTTAGTCACCTAACCTAACGGTGCACGAGGGGACATCAAGGCGAATGCGGATGGCATAAGTGTACGTCGTATTTATCTGTGATGTTTAGGTAACTTAAATGATGGGACTTCATTAATGAGATTAATGAAAGTAAAAAGAAACCTAAAGATGTTGTAGAATCGAATTTCAAAAATAAAACAGGTAGCTACAGTTCTTGCTTTGCACAGCGGTATATGCGATATATCCTGCACCTTATTTGATGAGGAAAGGACCGAGATCCCTTTACCGGGAGTGACTCCTTTAGCAATAACTGGCAGATGCTACACACTCGGTTTGTCTTCTGATTGCTTTTAAGAGTTTTTCTTTGCACAGTGATATATATGATATATCCCGCACCTCATTCGAAGAGGAAAGGACCGACGATCCCTTCACCGGGAGTGACTCCTTTAGCAAAACTACAAAAGCCTAAAAAACACTCCATTTTAAAATCATTTGATTCTACAACGATATCAAGTTCATTACGCAATAGGTTTTCAGAAAAACCTGTCGTAGCCCTCCGTCATTTCAGATAAGTACTAGTTAGTATTCGTGCTGCGGTAGTTTGGCCTCCGTCAAGGCGTAGTGTACGGTAGCTAACTAGTGTTTATCTGCTAGCATATGATGCGATTGGATTAGGGTATTCATACGGCGTTGTTTGGCCTCCATCAAGGGTCGTGCGGGTGGGTTTAATTCAATCAGGAAATGACGGGTTGAACTTGACTAACGGACTATGGGTAGTTTGGCCTCCGTCAAGGTCATAGAACGCTAGGGGCAAAATTATCGGGAATTTCAAGTGTTGAAATTTGCAATGAGATTGCATACCTTCTATGAGATAGTTGGATCCCGATACCCGCTGCGAGTAAGAGTTACTCCTGGGAGAGTTTTATACATTACAATTAGCCGATCAAGTAGGTGTCTAGAAAGGTGTTAACGAGGTTACGCTTCTGGGAAAACGAGGTTTACATTAATTAGGTTCGTGCGAAAGCACGGGGGACCTCCCTCAAAGTACCGACACTGGCCTGGCTGAAAGATTGGCGAACTTGTAGCGTATAATTAATCCCGGCTAGTCTTTCCTTTTAGGGTTTGAAGGAAGATTTGATAAAAACAGTGGGAACCATCCTGATTAGATAAAATAATAACCAATCTATTCTTGCAAGAGCGCACGCTGAGTGTTTTCTTCTCTCTCTCTCCAGGTAGCGACCATATCACGCCTTAATCAAGATAATAATATGGATGTATTGACCGAACCCGCTTGTTATACTGAGCTGGGGAACGTTGGTCCCACTCCAACTTATAATTGTTATAAGACAGAGCAGGAAATTGGGGATTACCAGAATTCCCGTGCCGCCCAAACGAAGAGAGTGCATGCTGATGCATTATCTTCGGGTGTGCTCATTACAAAGAACTGTTTCTCTGTATCCTCTACGTCCTGGGTATGTGATACCAGATCAGGATCCCAAATATGTAATATGTTACATAGGGTAACAGAAAGGTAGAGAACTGAGAACGGGTGATAAGTTTCATGAGGCAGAAAACGGGGCAAGTGTTGCAGCCAAGTTTGTTGGTCACTGTCACCCTGTATTCCAAGTACATTGATTCTGAACGAATGTTATTAGATACCGAACCTGATATACAAAATCATATCAATCTCTTTATTAGTAAAGAAATGATAAAATTTTGTATAGTTGGATAATGTTTTGAATATTTCCTATATCAAAAGTTGATCGGTTCAGGCACGTTATCTAAAAGCATTGATGTTCTAAATCAAACTACAGTTCTTTAGTATACGGAACACACAAAAGAGGAAGAGTTCAGAAATGAACGAATCCTTCTTGAGGCTTTATAGACTAGGTCATATCAATGCGATCCGACTGGCTGAAGTTACATTTTAGATGCGTATTTAAATCAGTTTGAATTTACATCTTGTGAAACTTGCCAGTCATGTCACAAAGATAAGATGACCATAGCTCTGTTTATTGCAAACAGAGAAAGAGTTAATGAACTCTTGGGACTGATACATGATGATGTATGTAAGGTCTCCTGTCTACACATACCGGGAGCGGTTCTTTGTACTTCATTAAATTCTCTGATGATCTCTTTTGATTCAGACATATGTTCCTGTTGAAACACAAGTCCGAACCTTTTGAGATATTCACAGAATATAAGTTAGAAGTAGAGAACCAAAATACGGATATAAGTATTATGTCCTTTGATGAGATCAAGGAGGAGAATACTTGAGCACGGAATTCTTGAACTTTTCTAAAGGAGAATGAGATTCTCTCTCAGCATTACTCCTCCGCAAACACCATAGCACGATGGTATATCAGGGCGGAGCAATCACACCTTATATGATAAGGTGTGCTCTATGATGAGTACTACTGAGTTACCTATTTCCTTTTGGGAGTTATGCACTTGAGAAGCTGCATACCTATTGAATAGGGTTCAAATCAAATCAGTTGCCTACCACTTCATATGTGATATGGAAAGGGAAGAGCCCATCTCTTAAGTCAGTTAAGATTTGGGGTTGTCCAGCCTATGTCTAAAAGCAAAATCCGGACAAGCTCGAGGCCAGGTCTGTTATGTAGAACTGGAAAGGTTCCAGCTATACAAACTGCAGCTGATGATTTGAAAGAACCAAAGGATTCAATAGTTACTAACGAACCTCAGCCTCTCCGCCGATCTAGTAAGGTTCCTCACCCGCTTGAGAGATATTTCGGTTACTCTATGACAGTGGGAGCGAGGATTGCATCATGAGATGATGACCCAACTAGTTTCGAGCTGGCCATCAGGAGTGGGACTCTGTAAGAATGGCTGGATGCTTAACGATCTGAGATGGAATCCATGTACATCAACAAAGTATGGACTTTGGTTGCTATATCTGAAGGGTTAAATCCCCATCAGGAGCAGGTATATCTTGAGAAGATTACTTGGTGTAGATGGAAAAGTTGAGACTTTCAAAGCTAGACTTGTTAAAGCTTTTCGTCATCGACCAGGCGTGGATAATGATGAAACCTTTTCAAGTGGCTATGCTTAAGTCCATCCAGATCCTACTTGCCACGGCTACATACCATGACTACGATATCTGGCGGTTGGGTGCCATGACTGCTTTTCTAAATGATGTTTTAGAAGAGAACGTCTATAAGTACACAGCCAGAGGGCTTCGTAGACAGTGGGAGCAGCGGAAACGTGTACAAGATGCTTTATAAGATAAAGCAGGTATCGCGGAGTTGGAACATCTGTTTTGATGTGTAAGTCAAAGAGTTTGACATCATCAAAATGGTAGATGAAACTTGTATAAACAAAAAGGAAGTAGGGAGTAAAGTGACGATCCTCGTAGAGTACGTGGATGACATGCTCTTGATAGGGAATGAGTTTCCTATGCTACGCTCGGTCAATCTCCACTTATCAAAATGATTCTCCATACAGGATCAAAGTGATACCTCCTAAATCCTGGGTTTTGGATCTATGAGATAGATCTAATTGGATGTTAGGATTCTCACTATTTGTAGTGAGATGGTATCAACCGATCCTGGGAAGAATCACTGGAAGGGTTCTAGGGTGATAAGGACGACTGAAAGTCAGTCGCAGGCATTGTCTTTACCCTCAGTAAAGGGACGGTATGTTGGAAGAGTTCCAAGCTAGATACCGTAGCATACTAGACGATAAAGGCTCGATACATCGCTACTTAAGATGCTACCAAAGAGGCAGTCTGGATGTATATTTGTTCATGAGATGAACTTAGTTCCTCCCATTGTGTGACAATGGAGTTGTGGCTTATGCCAAGGTACGTCCGTCCCATCAGTGATCCAGACATATTCTGAGGCAGCATCACCTGATCATGGAGATAGTTGATCTCCAGGGTGATCGAGGTTAGGAGAGTAGACTCAGAGGACAACACGGCGGATCCACTCACAAAGGCCTTTTCCCAGAGAGAGACTTTTATGGGATGGTTGAGTATGAGATACTGCAACCACTGCTATCAGATGGCCCTAGTGCAAGTGGGAGATTGTTAGTTATATGTATGCCCTAGAAGCCATTACTATACATAGGATGTATATCGTAGTGGGTGCTTGGACATATATAGGGAGGACTTTCTTGCTCGACATGATAGTATGCTATCTGGTTGCACTTTACCTTAACGTGTACGCTGATTGTCTCTCTGATACATGTTGGTAAAGCCCTTAGGATGTTTACTTGACTACCTGGAATATGATGCGGATCATACTAGTGGGGACATGGTAGTCCATAAGTACATCCTTCAAAGTCCCTAGTTGTGGGTATATCGAGACGGGGCATCGATATACCAGAGTAGACTAGCGTATACCTTCTCGACCCATACAGATGGGCAATGGATGATCCCATATCCATTGGTGTTTGACATCAGAGATGATATACGGGTGCTCAGTGAAGACTGGGTACACTGGACGGACTCGCCGAGAACTCCCAGATGGTATTATACCTTACGTCAGATGGCAGTTCTCTGGTGACACTGGTACAGAGTAGTCTGTTGACCCGAGATCGTCATGGTGTCTTGTGTGGTTCCCACTGTGCTTTGATTTCCACTTTACCACGTCCAAGAGGGCGTGCAAAACGGTGGTTTTTGGGTACAGTCCCGAATCACATGGAGGCAATGAGCGATAGGAGGGGATTCGTCTCTCCCGGTATAGGGAGTTGATGTTGCGCTATGTTCGATTGGCTATAACCGGAAATCCCTGGTCAGGGTTGCTGAGATTTACTGGTAAGTGTTACCAGTAGTTTCTCGAACTGTTATAGACCTCATATCGACACGACTTATCGAGCTGTTGGGGTCTGACGTTTACCACCCCTAGGCGAGATATGCGACATATCAGACGACGAGACCGGACTGTACGGTTAGTGTTACTGGTTGGATTCACAGGAGTATGAGCGGGCTTGCTCGTCGATCTTCTGATCGCTCAATACCCGGGTGGCCGTTACGTTTAGCAGACCGCTTGCGGCTTGTGGGTGTTTGATATGATCATCATCTGCTGCCGGCGTATTGACGAGTCTTTAGAGTCCTACACAGAGGTTTCCTGGCTCAAGCGAAATGAAATAGGAGCGCATATGAGATATGTGCGGGACCGAGAATAATGCGTGTATGTGATACCGTATTCCATTCTCGCGATGAATGTATCGAATGGTTGTATGTGATATAACCTAGTTATCGAATCAACGATTGATTCGATAAGCCGATACATTGGATATTAGTCGGTTATATGCGATATGACCGGATCGTTAAATCAAGTGTTGATTTAATGATTTAATGTATAATTATATATTTGATATATTACTTTGCATTAACTTATATTTGTTCACTTTAAATGGATTTTCTCACTTGATATGCACATTGTATATGTGATATATTTTTTGTGCACTTGCTTGTACCATGTTTGATGATACATGCATGTTTGGGTGTATGTTTAGATTAAACCATGGTTATGTAATGGTTAGGGTTTTGTTTTTATTTATTTATTCACTTATTCTTTTATCTATTCTTTTTGGTTAAAAGATAAAAGGAAAGAAAACAAAATGGTTGCTTTCAAACTTGAAGCTTGTTGAAGTTTCATGAAGCTTTGACCAAGTGACCATTTTGTCTTCATCTCCTTACCCTAACCATTCCCACTAACCATAGTTTATTCTCTACACCTAATCATGGTTGCCATATGATAAGTATTGATATTATTTTCTATTTGAAAAAGAACTTAATATATTATCATCATCTTCTTCTTCTTCTTCAAGAAGAAAGCTTGCCTCCATCAATGGCAACTAGTGAAAAAGAGTGAGAAATCCAATTCTAAAGTGAACCCACTTCCTATTTCTTCATCCTCTATCTCTTGGCAAGTAGTATAGGGTGTTTTCTTCACAAGTTTCTTGACTTGGTGAAATTGGAGCTTGATCTAGTGTTGCCTCGACATAGATCATCTTCAGCATCGAAGTCGACGACCTAGCCCGCCCATTTCTCCGATGAAGCCGACGCTAGAGTCCGGGATCCGATATGGACAGCGAGGGGACTTCATCACGGAGCCATGGAGGTGGAGAACCGGATTTACAAAGGTTGTATTTCCGTTCTTTTAGTTAAGTTTTTAACTAGTTTCATTTTCGCCTAAACTCTAGTCAACGATCCGTATTAGGGTTTCCCGGCACTTGTAAAATTTTGAAATTGGCATGGTTGATGCCTTGTGAGACCTCATTAGTGTGCCTAGGAACCCTACAAAAAACACAAAAGTCGGCTCACACGAGCATGACACCCAGAGTCAAATATAATAGAAATCTCTTAGTCTCGTCTCTAAGTCAAATATACATGTCGTAGATAGAGTATACTAGATATAAGGTACAAGTATAACAGAAAAGGTACAAAAGGATACTCGCAACCCACCTATCAAAAGATCATGTCCAAAAGTGGTAGTAGTAGTATGTCCCGCCGCGACTACACTGACGGATCGGCCGTGCAAGACACTGTGGCACAACGGGGGCGAGTTGCCAGCTCATAAGTAGTAAGTAATATCATAAGTGGTAATCGCAAGCATGAACATAATAGCGAAAGTATGAATTTATGATGCTGTATACTAGTATAGGTGCAACATGAATAAATGAGCGGCGTATGAAATTCTGGAGTGTAGCAATTATAGGAAACTGGATATGTCATAGTAAATTCAATAGGTAGAACCAAAAGTATCATCAATAAAATAGCATAAATGCTGTGTCAAGTATCGACACTCAAAATCTCAATGTCTCAGGCATCATCTCTCAGATTGGCCCTCAAATTCAACAGATCACACGACTCCGGTCGGTATCCTCCGGATATCCGCCCAGTCCAAAACTATCACCGGTAGAAATTGTTCCCCTGCCAGACTCAACGTCTCTTTATACGATCTTCTTGCCCCGGGGTACCGTACCGGGTCCACCATGTACTAGCAAATGGTGCCTCCTCTCTCCTCGAATCGGTTATACACATAACTCAGAACCGAGAAAACTCATGGTGGACGCCAAATACCATATCAAGAGAAAACCATGTATTTTTAAATAAATCTAAGTTTTGAAAATGTTTTTGCGGTTTCTCAAATCTCATAAAAACAGAAATCTCACGAAAACAATATCATACAAGAATATGGTGATGATGGCAATGTACATGATACTGATATGATGCAAGCTAGTATGAATTATGCGAAGATCTATCTATTAATAAGGATATAATGCAGTGCAAGATATCGTGTGAGTTTTATAGTGTACGTAACATGGCAATTACCAATGGTGTGTGTGTACATATAGGTTAGTACATGTGCGACATGAACCATTGGTAATGGTGCAAGTGTCCTAACGTAGAGATATCGATGCGTATGATAATGCATATGCAATATGGGAATGTGTGTGTGTGTCTATATATATATATATATATATATATATATATATATATATATATGAGATTTTTTAACTAGATTCTAAATATCGGGCGCTTAACGCCATCCTAACGATTCCCCCATAGATGTTAAATCTACTCACCGGAACGACCTCGAGCTACTCGAATCCGACCATTTCCTTCCTTTTCCTTGTCGCGTCAAA
Source organism: Agapanthus africanus (assembly GCA_030015575.1). Lineage (NCBI taxonomy): Eukaryota > Viridiplantae > Streptophyta > Magnoliopsida > Asparagales > Amaryllidaceae > Agapanthus > Agapanthus africanus. Next base: position 311,849,719 of record JASDDO010000029.1, read on the forward strand.
AGTCTTCATAACTAATCCTAGCATCGAATAAAACTTAGCACATGAGACTAGAATTCCGATATGACATACAACATACACTACACGAACGAACTATCTCTTACGAGTTAACACGTGTGAACTTAGTATGCTAAACGCGTGTAACAAACACCTAAGATTACCCCTAAGGGCCGTTAACAAAGTAAAACAACAAAACAAGAATCGGAATGTCCGTATCGTACATTAATATATTGCCTAAAATAAGGTAAACTGATCCCAGAGTTTTGTATATGCAATTTTAGAAAAAGTTGCATACACCAGAGGTCTAATTGGAGTCACAGAGAGCCCCCGACAAAAACTTACACTCCGAAGCCCTAGACGAGCCGCAAATTGCAGCCAAAAAGGATTAATTAGGGACCAGAAGTTTGAGGTGAGGGCTCGGGTTTTGTGGGTGCACTCAAGGTCTAAAAACTAACACTCAGTAATCGTAACTTATCTCTGAAGTCTCTGGTTTAACAGCAGATTTTGTTCGAAGCCCTAACCTTAAACTAAAACTAGTTTTGATACTAATTTGGAATATTAGGGTGGTTTAGTGAAAACTTAGTGGTTAAACAAGAATATAAAGCACTAAAATACTCTTAACCAATTTTAGGTTATGTTTTCTCTAAAAAAAACCACAACCCCAAACTTACCTCAAAACTTCACTTAAAACTTTAAAACTACACAAAATACAAACTTTAATCTAAATTATAAGTTGTTAAGGCAAGAGTTTAGTAAAACATGTTCAAGAGTTCGGTTATTACCTCAAGATTGATTTGAAAGAGACCCTAACTTGAAAGGCTTCAAGGCTAAGAATTTGCTTCAAAGACTCATGAAGAGATAAATTGATTTGTGATGGATTTGTGATTATGAAGTTATTTGTTGTAGGATTAATTTTCAAGAGAAAAGGTGGAGAAAAGAGGGAGGAAAAGACGACGAGAAGAGGAAAAATGAAGAAGAGAAAGATCTAGAAAGAGGTGATGGCTAATATAAGTCATGGCACAAATATAACCCCTAATTTATTGCACCATATCTTCATGTCTCCCATTATTATTATTTTCTTTTTCCTTTTCTTTTCTTTACTAGAACCATCCAAATGTTAAATATCTAGAAAAAAAAATATAAATTGTGGTTTAAGTTGTCATGGTTACTAAAACATGTTTTAACCTAAATTAACATGTTGTTAACACTAGATTAGTGTGTATATATGTGTGTGTGTGTGTGTGTATTTAAAATAATTTAATAAATAAACAAACAAACAAATAAATAAATAAATAAAAGAAAAATAATAGCGACAGATTCTAAGTATGAATTTATGATGCTGTATACCAGTATAGGTGCAACATAAATAAATGAGTGACGTATGAAATTCTGGAGTGTAGCAATTATAGGAAACTGGATATGTCATAGTAAATTCAATATGGTAGAACCAAAAGTATCATCAATAAAACAACATAAATCTTGTGTTAAGTATCGACCCTCAAAATCTCAATGTCTTAGGCGTCGTCTCTCATATTGGCCCTCAAATCCATCCGATCACATGACTCCGGTCGGTATCCTCCGGATATCCGCCAAGTCTAAAACTATCACCAGTAGGAATTGTTCCCCTGCCAGACTCAACGTCTCTTTATATGATCTTCTTACCCCGGGATACCGTACCGGATCCACCATGTACCAGCAGATGGTGCCTTCTCTCTCTTCGAATTGGGTATACACATAACTCAGAACCGAGAAAACTTATGGTGGACACCAAACATCATATCAAGAGAAAACCACGTATTTTTAAATAAATCTTTGTTTTGAAAATGTTTTTGCGGTTTATCAAATCTCATAAAAACAGAAATCTCACAAAAACAACATCATACAAGAATATGGTGATGATGGCAATGTACATGATACTGATATGATGCAAGCTAGTATAAATTACACGAAGATCTATCTATTAATAAGGATGTAATGCAGTGCAAGATATCATGCGGGTTTTATAGTGTACGTGACATGGAAATTACTAATGGTGTGTGTACATATAGATTAGTGCATGTGCGACATGAACCAATGGTAATGGTGCAAGTGTTCTAACGTGGAGATATTGATGCGTATGATAATGCATATGCAATATGGGAATGTGTATAGGTGTGTGTGTGTGTGTTTATATATGAGATTTTGTAACTAGATTCTAAATATCGGGCGCTTAAAGCCATCCGGACGATTCCCCCATAGATATTAAATCTACTCATCGGAATGGCCTCGAGCTACTCGAATCCGACCACCTCCTTCCCTTTCCTTGTCGTGTCCGAAGTCTCCGCAACCGATCCTAGCATTGAAAAAAATTTAGCACATGAGGCTAGAATTCCGATATGACATGCAATATACATTACACGAACGAACTATCTCTTACGAGTTAACATGGGTGAACTTAGTGTGTTAAACGCGTGTAACAAACACCTAAGATTAACCCTAAGGGCCGTTAACCAAGTAAAACACTAAAACAAGAATCGGAATGTCCGTATCGTACGTTAACATATCATTTAAAATAAGGTAATATGATCCCATATTTTTGTATATGCAATTTTAGAAAAAAGTTGCATACACCAGAGGTCTAATTGGAGTCCCAGAGAGCCCCGACAAAAACTTACACTCAGAAACCCTAGACGAGCCGCAAATTGCGGACAAAAAGTATTAATTGGCAGCCAGAAGTTTGAGGCAGGGGCTCGGGTTTTGAGGGTGCACTCAGGGTTTAAAAACTAACTCTCAGTAATCGCAACCTATCTTTGAAGTTTCTGGTTTAACAGCAGATTTTGTTCGAAGCCCTAACCTTAAACTAAAACTAGTTTTGATACTAATTTGGAACATTAGAGTGGTTTAGTGAAAACTTGGTGGTTAAATAAGGATATAAAACACTAAAATACTCTTAACCAAGCTAGTTTAGGTTATGTTTTCTCTAAAAAAACCACAACCCCAAACTTACCTTAAAACCTCACTTAAAACTTTAAAACTACACAAAACACAAACTTTAATCTAAATTATAAGTTGTTAAGGCAAGAGTTTAGTAAAACATGTTCAAGAGTTTGGTTATTACCTCAAGATTGATTTAAAGGACACCCTAACTTGAAAGGCTTCAAGTCTAAGAATTGGCTTCAAAGACTCATGAAGAGATAAATTGATTTGTGATGGATTGGGATTATAAGGTTATTTGTTATAGGATTAATTTGCAAGAGAGGAGGTCGAGAAAAGAGGGAGGAAAAGATGATGAGAAGAGGAAAAATGAAGAAGAGAAAGATCTAAAGAGAGGTGATGGCTAATATTGTTGGTTGTATGTATGCCCTAGAGGCCATTATTGTACATATGATGTATATTATAGTGGATGCTTGGACATATATAGAGAGGACTTTCTTACTCGACATGATATACTCGACATGATAGTATACCATCTGGTTGCTCTTTATCTTAACATATATACTTGTCTCTTGATACTGTCTTGTGGTTACATGTTGGTAAAGCCCTTAGGATGTGTACTTGACTACCAGGATTATGATGCAGATCATACTAGTAGGGCCATGGTAGTCCATAAGTTCATCCTTTAATGTTCCTAGTCATGGGTGTATCGAGACAGGGTATCGATATACCAGAGTAGACTAGCGTATACGCTTCTCGACCCATGAAATGGGCGGTGGATGATCCCAATTCCATTGATGTTTGGCATCGGAGATGGTATAGGGGTGCTCAGTGGAGACTGGGTACACTGGACGGACTCACCGAGAACTCCTAGATGGTATCATACCTCACGTCAGATAGTAGTTCTCTGGTGACACTGGTACATGTTAGTCTGTAGACCCGAGATCGTCATAGAGTCTTGTGTGGTTCCCACTGTTCTTTGATTTCTACCTTACCACGTTCAAGAGGACGTGCAAAACGGTGGTTTTTGGGTACAGTCCCGAGTCACATGGAGGCAATGAGCGATAGGAGGGGTTTCGTCTCTCCCGGTATTGGGGGTTGATGTTGCGCTGTGCTCAATTGGCCACAACAGGGAAGTCCCTGGCCAGGGCTGATTCTGGTAAGTGTTATCAGTAGTCACTCGACTCGTTATGAGCCTCGTATCGGCATGACTTATCGGTTATTAGGGTCTGACGTTTACTACCCCTAGAGTTGATATGCGACATATCAAACGAAGAGACCGGACTGTACGGTAATGTTACTGACAGGATTTACAGGAGCTAGAGCAGGCTTGCTTGTTGATCTTCTGATCACTTAATACCCGGATAGCCGTTACGTCCAGCTAGTACCGCTGACGACTTGTAGATGTTTGATGTGATCATCACCTAGTTCCGGCGTATCGACGAGTCTTTAGAGTCCTATATAGAGGTTTTACTGGCTCAGGAAAAATGAAGTAGGAGCACATATGTGATATGTGCGGGACCGAGAATAATACGAGTATATGATACCGTATTCTATTCTCGCAATATTTGTATCGGTCGGTTATATATGATATAGCCGGGTTATCGAATCAAGTGTTGATTCGATAAGTTGGTATATATAATATTGGTCGGTTATATGAGATATAGCCGGATTATTAAATCAAGTGTTGATTTGATAATTTAGTGTATAATTGTATATTTGATATACTAGTTTACATTAACTAATATTAGCTCACTTAAGCATTTATTTTCTCACATGTGCATACTTAATATATATGTGATATATATTAATTGTGTTTTCTTTTGTGTCATGGTTGTTGATACACACTACTTGGGTGTATGGGAATTACACCATACTAATTATAATGTAGGGTTTAAATATTTAAAGTAAATCCAAATTAGTGGATAATTTCTCACATGCATGAAGCTTGTAGAAGCTTATGGATGCATTGACTTAGTCCACTCATTTTGTTTTACTTAAGATATTTATTAACCTAACCATTATAATTTAGCCATGATTATCTCTCTACATAAGTTAGTATATGATACAAACTCACCCATGGTTGATTCTCTCACCTAATTAGTTCATTCTCATCTCTTGACTTCATCTTCTTCATCCTTGAGAAAAAGCTTGCTAGCTTTTTCAAAAATGAGAAAATATTGTGAGAAAAATAAAACTAAAGTGAGCCCACTTCCTACTTCATCGTCCTCTACTTGATTAGCACTTTAGTATAGGGTGTTAGCTTCACTAATCTTTCATTAGTGAAGTAGTAGCTTGAGTTAGTGTCTCCTCGACGTAGATCATCTTCGGCCTCAAAGACTTCAAGTAAGTTCGTTCCTTTCACCTTGAGAAGCCATGCAAGAGTCCGGGAGTTCCTTGATCGCAGCGAAGGGACCACTACAAGGAGCAATTGAAGTGAAGGACCGGTCTACAAAGGTTGTATTCCGTTATCACTTAGATGTAAAGTAGTTTACTTTCTAGTTTAACTCCTAAAACTCTAGTTAGATCCTAGGTTAGGGTTGTTTGGCACACTAAATTTTTAAATATAGTATATTTGATGCCTTATGAAACCTTGTGGTTGTGCCAAAGTTCCCTACAAATATTAGTCATGGCACAAACATAACCCTTAATTTATTGCACCATACCTTCATGTTTCCCATTATTATTATTTTCCTTTTTCTTTTCTTTTCTAGAACCATCCAAATGTTAAATATCTAGAAAAAAATATAAATGGTGGTTTAAGTTATCATGGTTACTAAAACATGTTTTAACCTAAATTAACATGTTGCTTACACTAGATTGGTATATATGTGTGTGTGTGTGTGTGTGTGTATTTAAAATAATTTAATAAATAAACAAATAAATAAATATATAAATAAATAAATAAATAAATAAATAAATAAATAAATGTGAAAATAATTATTAACTAAGTTTTATTGAAGAACGCATGTTATGCTGCTAATTAAATTATAATTAACTGTAATCAAATTTTAAGACGTTACACTAGTGCCCTCGCCGTTAGCATGCGGCCAATACGGAATTCAAAAACAAAATTTTTCGTGGCACTAGAAACTAAAACCCAAGAATCGAACTAAACACCTAAACTATGTTGGATATGTATGCCCTAGAGGCCTATATTGTATAGGATGCTAGGGATATGTATGTACATGACAATCTTGCTCAGTTGTATATAATATATTATTTGAGATGTCTCTGTCTTAATATGTGTATTTCTTTCTCTTGTTGCTTTATATTGCTTACATATATTGATAAAGACTCGATACAATAATATACTATTATGGTTTGACTTTATCTTAACATGTGCATATATTATACTCGATATCACATATGGCAAATACATGTTGATAAAGCCCGTAAGATCTTGCTTGACTACCAGTATTGTGATGGCAATCATACTTGTAGGACCTGGAAAGTCTATAAGCACATCCTTAAAGGTCCCAAGTCGAAGGAATATCGAGACCGGGCATCGATATTCCAGAGTAGATTTGTGTATACATTTCTAGACCCCGACGAGGGACGATGGTTGGTCCCATAGCCATTGGTGTGATCACCTAAGATTTTATACAGGTGCTCACTGGGGATGAGTACACTGGACGGACTCATCGAGAACCTCTAGATAGTATTATACCTATCGTCAGATAGCGGTTCTCAGGTGACATGAGTACAGGTTAGTATTTGGACCTGAGATCATCATTTGTCTCATGTGAGTTCCCACTGTGCTTTGATCACTACCTTACCACGGCTCTACTGAGTCGTGCAAATAGGTTTTGGTTGGGTACAGTCCCAAGCCACATGGAGGCAGTGAGTGATTATCAGGGATTCGTCTCTCCCTGTATTGGGAGTCGATATTGCACTGTGTCCGGTTGGTTAGAACCATAAGACCTTGGCCAAGGCAGTTGAGATTTACAGATGGTTAGATCAGTAGTTTCTCGGATTGGTTCTGAGCCAAATCGACATGACTTATCGGGTCAGTAGGGGTCTGAAGTTTATCATCCCCTATACCCGGTATGTAATACTCTTAGACGAAGAGACCAGATTGTACAGAGATTGTCACGGATAGGCTCAGTAGGGGTCCGGATGAGCTTGCTCGTCGGCCTTCTTTCCGACAGGTATCTGGGTAGCCGTTACATACAACTTGTGCCGCTGACATGCTTATGGTTAAACCCACTGCCAGCGTACTGTCGAGTCTCTAGAGTCACACACTGAGGGTTTCTCTGGTTCAGGCGAAACGATGTGGTGGTCGTATGTTTATACATGCACGGTTCCGATCGAATGATAATACTAGCCGTCTTAGGATTAAGCTGGATTATTAAATCAGGTATTGCTTTAATAATTTATATATACACATTTCGATATATATATTCTAGTGTTATCCAGGTTTTCAATCGGACGGTTGATGATATTAGAAGGCTTAGGATTAAGCCGTTTTGTTAAATCAGATATTGATTTAATGCTAGTATTATATTGGTAGTACTATTCTATCTCTTGGGTATTTGTATTTTGGTACGAATGCGGGTATGCATATACGGTAGAGTGTATTCCGTATTTATACGGAAAACACTCTAGAAGGTGGATACCTCATTTTTGATTTATCCATTTATTCTTTTAAATTGAAATGAGATGTAAAGGTAGTGAGGTGAGAATGGTGAGAACCATACTTCAATAGTGTTGACAAATTAATTGAATATTCATTTATACAAACTATTCAAGTATGGTTGTAATTTTATATTGGAAAAATGAGATATACAAAACCATGGTTCATTATTTTTCATACAAGTTTTGATATCATTTCTTACCATGAGCTTCTCTCTCCTCTCTATCCTTTCTTGAGTTCCTCCTCCTTCTTCTACATCTTCCTCCCTACCATCTCATGAGTTGAGAATCAAGAGAGAAAGAGAGATAGAAATACACTATAAAACTCGCTATATCTCCTTAGTAACCTAGATTTAACCTAGATTTGCAAACTAGGTTACTAAGTTGCTTCATTAGTGAAGCTATGCTTGGATCATAAATTCTCGGGTGGATCATCTAGGATCAAGAAGACCATCAAGTAAGGTTGATCTAGGAGACCTCAAGGAGCTTAAGAAGAAGAGTGAAGACCCGGAGGACACGTGTCTTTAGGTATAACCTCTTATCACAGTAGCTAGATTCCTCTAGTTTACTAGTTTCGATATTTGGTTAGATTCTACGATGTGTTTTCTAGCGCCAAAGTTTTTAAAAGTGAAAGTTTTTCGTTCCGTAATGGCTGCGGTAGGCGGACAGGGCGCTAGGAATCCCAACATGGTATCAAAGCCACCTAAAACATTAGAAACTAGTTGTATACGTTATTTTAGTTTCAAAACCGAAAATTCCGATTTCGAGAACCCACTCTCTGTCTTGAAAATATTTTGGTCTCTGAAATTTTTTTAAACAAGTGCAGAGACTTACTCTAGATATGAGTGTGACACATGATGAAAACGAGACAATTCCATCATAGAAAAACTGCCCATTTTTGCCAAAAGCCCGCTACCGACGGTTTACTGTTCATATTTGGACCTCGTTTTCATCTAGTGTCTTGGGTTTTGTAAATTGGTATTTTTTTTATCTTGTTTGATATCCCCCATATTTCACTTAGTTTTATCTTTGCTTTAGGGCAACTCAAAAAGTTTAGAACTTGAAACTTTTGAATTGTTGATTTCTGTAATGTGGTATATGTGTTTTCAAACGTCGTCTATTTGTTATATGTCATTTAGACGTGGTTGCATATTGTAACACGCTAGTACGGTAATACGACATTAATTTGTATTTTAATACTTTCTTTGTATTTCTTCTATTTTATTCTTTTGGGTTGCGAGTGATTTGAATAGTAATGGTGGTTATCCGACCCGACCCGCATGTTTAGAACCATATACGGTACAAGATTATATCTAATATTTACTAGTACAGTGTATCTACATGGATCTAGTATTATATATATATATTATATATGTTTATATCTTAATATATCTATTTATAGTCACAAGATATGAATAAATAATATTTAGCTAACTGACATTGCATGGCATATCACCTCATAACTTATTTTCGCTCTTATCTATTATGGTCAAATTCTAAAATATAAGATAACTAAATATTTATTAAGCCTTTATATATTTATTTAAATCTTATCAGGGGTATATGCATTTAATATTAGATTATTACATTATGGCTTAAAATTTTACGTATATCTATTATTCTCCAAAATATATTTTTGATAAGATTCGGGTAAAGTTTGGTGGTAATTTGATATTATCTATAAGCCCTAAACTAATATATATATATATAAACAGTTTATACACACACACACTCTCTCTATATATATCTTGTTATTTCTCTCTCTCCCTTTCTTTTCCTCCATTGCCTACACCTACACCATTACCGTCTCGTTACCATCATCTCGACCCACCTTGACCATGGCTACCCTCAACATCATTGCCTCATCTTTTTGACTTCTTCTTCTTCTTCTTCGAGTGCCCAAGCGGCCGAACCCCATCACCTGCATCTCCATCTTCCCCGAGACCTCACCGTCGCTTGAACCCATCGCCGACTCCTCGTTCTTCCCTCCTCGTCCCTGTCATTGCCTGAACCTCAACCACCCACCATCATCATCTTGTCGCCGGCATCTTCTTCTTCTACTTCTTTTTCTTTCTTTCTTTCCACCGAGAGCCTCACCCATCACCGCATCCACGTCAACCTTGCCGTTGACTTCGCCTCATCTCCTCGTCGCCGACCTAACCTCGCCTCTTTCCTCTCCTTTCCCTCGACGTGACCAGAACCCGAGCCCTCATCACCCGACACCATTTCTTCTTCTTATTCTTCTTTTTCTATCTTTGTTCACCAGAGCCGACCGCCGCCTCCACTTTGCTCCCTTCGCCTCTAACCCCAACCCAGACCCCATCTCAACCGACCACTATCATCTCCTTCGATCACCACCTCTTCTGTGCCATCGTCGTGCCATCACCGTCCCCAGACCATGCTCAGACCATGCCCAGATCATGCCACCACCGTGCCACCATCATGTTATCACCATGTCATCACCGTGCTATCCCTGTGCTCAGATCGTGCCATACCCCGTGCCATGCTCCTATGCCACGCCATACCCGCTTCGTACCTACTTGCTTGCCACCTTTGTATCAACCCCATGTCACCGCAATGCCCGACACCATGTTGTGTCGTGTCGCGCCGAGCCGAGCCTTTACACATCTTCATCATTGTTGACGCCATTGCCTCCTTGATTCTCTGTGTAGCAACAATCGATCAACTTATTGACGTCGTCGTTTGCACATCAACCGTTGTTTCCGAGGTAATTCTTATAACTTGCAACATGCTATTTTGCGTATACCAAACCATATATATTTATAGTATACATATATTTATAATTTACAAACTATTATCGATATACAATTTTTATATAAAAGTCTGTATTATATTATCTAGTAATGCTGATACGTGTGTAGTTGCAACTGATGAGATTATACAAAATTACCGACGCGAATTATTCTAGTAGATATCATTTAGTTTATAATAATTAACATTTGTGAAATAAATACGGTTAGATATTCATGTTTTAACAAGTAATACGGAGTATATCCATTCCATTATAACTAGATAACCATGACAGTATATTATTGCTTTTATTGTGAGTGGTTATGCAATCGAGTATTTATCCTGTTTAATACATGTTTACACCGGTTTAAATTTCCTTTACAGATATGTGTGAAAGAAGGCTTATTCATATACGCGTGTGGAGGGTTAGTGCATGACATGAGCACATCAGTGGTGTTTGCGCTTAGCAAAAATTCCTAAGGGTAAAGTGCACGTGCGCACATGTATGTTGCACGTATATTTCAATAATACGATCAGAGGAAGAAAAGGTGTTAGAAATGAAGCACTCGGTGGTCAACGATAAAGGGAAAGTATTTAAATAAACATTTTATGCTACAGGAAATAGATCACCAAACACGTGATCAAAAGTACAAGGGTTTACAAAACTATGAATAAAGTTTTCTAAAACCCTCTCAGCCTTCTCCACCATGTCGAAGAGGCAATCTTCGCGAGGTGTTGCTCCCTATCGGTTAGCACCATGCCCATCGGCGAAGGCAGACATGATGGCCCGCTAATCCCGTATCTGGCTCAGCAGCTGAACAGAACGATCCCTTAGAGGCTTGGTAATCAAAAGTGCTTCATGAAAGCACTCAATCTTATCCTCCGCTACGTCAAGCATCGCCGGAATCATTTCCGCTGGATGAGGGAGGATGTCAGCAAGCATGGACAGGAAGATCATCCGGAGCCAAATGGAGCCGATAGGGAGAGGAGATCCTCTATGAGTCAAGAGCTAGTGCAGCACAGTAACACATTGGTCATCCGTGAGATTGAGATTCACCAAGCGTGCAACAAAGCGAGGAACAATTTCCTCAATAGGCACCTCCCATGGCTACCGATTAGCATGCGGACGATTGCAAGCCATGAATCTTCTCCGTTAAAATGATTATCTGAAAGTGAGAGAGAAGAGAAGTATTTCTTAGATTATAAAGGGAGACATTTAAGTCTCGGCACAGAAAATGTTGTGCATGGTAAAACTATTTCCAAACTTTGAAGGCATTGGAAAAGAAAGTTTGACTCAGGAAAAGCAGAGAAAGAAGGTGAAAAGAAACCTTCATTAATGAGCCAGCGCTTCACGTGCTCTCCACGAGGGTGCCAGCGACAGAACACTCTTATAGGATGAAATCCTATGGTGGCACCTCACGCGGGGCGCCAAAATGCAAAGCACAGAAGAATTCATTACATAAGAGTTAAACTCTTAGACGGCGCCGCACGTGCCCCTCACGTGGACGCCAATGCGCAAAGCACATAAGAGTTCATTACATAAGAGTTAAACTCTTAGATGGTGCCACACGTGCTCCTCACACGGACACCAATGTGCAAAACACAGGAATACCCATTTTAGGAATTAAATTCTTAAGTGGCGTCCACGTGAACAACACATGAGCACCAGCGCCCAGGTAGAATTAAATTCTACAATACTCTCTGTTAAACAAAGCCGTTGGATCAAAAATCCAACGGAAATGATAAATCATCAAAATACAGAATTAAATTCTATCGGGAGAAAACATTTCCCAAATCTTTCTAAAATAAGAAAGATACTCTCGGTTAGATCAAAGATCCAATTATAGAATAAAATTCTATTTTGAAATATATTCTCTCAATCTTTCTAAACAAGAAAAATTGCTCTCTGTAAAACAGAGAAGCATTGGATTAAAAAATCCAATGGGGATTAAAAATCACCATTTTACAGAATAAATTCTGTATAGGGGAAAATATTTCCCCAATCTTGTTAAAAACAAAAAAATCATATTCTGTAAAAACAGAAGTCCTTGGATCAAAGATCCAATGGTGAGTAAAATTTCCCAACTCAAATTTGAGTCCAATTAAATCAATTGGAATCTCTCAATGAGAGATTTTTTAAGAATTAAGTAACAAACTTGTCTCCACTATTTAAAAGAACCGAGACTTCAAGTTTCAGAAGGAAAAAACCACCCATATGCTTATGAAAAATACAGAAACCTTCCAAAAATAATAGAGAATTCAACCCTCAGACAGGAAGACTTCCCTTTCAAAAGAAATCTAGGTAAAAGAAATTCAGAGTTCAAAATATCTCTTTTTACCTATTTTAAGGGTTTAACCTTTCTAAAAGAACTTAGTTCTTTCTCTGGATCAGAGATCCACAAGACAAGTCTCCCACAAGTTGAGAATTTAATTCTCATCGGGAGGATCTTGTTCTTGAGAATCAAAGATTCAGAAAAGAATTAGGTTCAAAAGAAAAACAAAAGGAAAAAAACCAATAAAAGAACTTAGATATTAAAGAAAAACCTGATCCCAGATCTTCAAAAAACGAAGATCTTGGTGATCATTAATGGTCAAAATGCCATTAACAGAGATTTAATCTCTAAAAAAGGAAAAAAGACCAGCACCTCACATAGGCACCCCCTTTTAAAAGCGCCTAGCGCCTCACGTGAAAAACACGCGGGCGCCCAAAACAGAAGGCCGGTGCCTCACGTGAAACACACGCGGGCGCTAAATAAAAGTGCTCAGCACTCCATATGCAGCCGAAGACAGCTAAGTGCTTAGCACTGATTGGGCAGCGCCCCAGCGCCTCACGTGCTCCTTACGCGGGCGCTATCAAAAATGAAGAAAAGAGAGAAAAGTGTTCAGCACTCCATAAACAGCCAAAGTGGTAGAGTACTCAACGCTCATTGGGCGGTGCTCATAATCAAATGCTTCACATGACACCTATGTGAGTGTCAGAGCGTCAAATAAGTGCTTAGCATTTTTTTCATAAAAAGAAAAGGGCTAAACAGATAGAGCCCAAATGAGTGCTTAGCACTTTTTGAGTAAAAAAGAAAAAGAGTAGGCAGACTAAGCCCAAATTGGTTAAGCTTTTGAAATTTCTTGCAGCTGAGCCCAAATGCTCTTTTGATGGATCTTAAGTAAAAATGATCCTTAAAAACATTATTAAGCCGATCTTAGTCTCAAACATGATTAATGACCTCTCTTTGATGATATCCAAAATGATATTCATCTCATATCTCCTAAGTTAATCTTAGTCTCAAATATGACTAACGGTTCTTAGGTCCACCACAACCTCTTTTTCCCTCAAATACGGGATTTGGTTTAAAGGTACATCCTTCTTCACCTCTGATATATGCCGTTGTAATTCCTCAATGTCTTCAAAGAGGTGGCGGGTCCCGACAACCAACAACTCCTTTCGTCATACATTGATACACTTCCAAATTGACGTGCACACCTTAGAACCTTGCCTCAAATATGGCGATAATGGACCGAAACATCCCTAAACTAACGCGTTTCCCCAAAATGGGAATGTTGGACTGAAATGTCCTTAAACTAATATCCACCCCAAATACGGCGGTAATGGACTGCGATGTCCTTAAACTAAAATAATTGGGCCTAAATTCTCATATATTTAAGTTGATCTTAATCTCAAACCAGATTAACGGTCCTTAAATAAACCAAACCCAAATCTAAAATATATGGATTTATACTGATCCACGCCCTACGGGCGATGACAGAAACTAGTCTCCGTATACAATCCACAGGCAACCTAAACAAACAAAAACACACATGACACGAAGTAAACTTCAGGAGCAGGAGAAAGTGGTTATCGCAATGCGGTAACGTAATTAACTGCAGGGGTTTGCACCTGCAGGGAAGAGCATCCCCACAATCAAAAACCCCTCACAAACGAGGGGGAATATGATAAAGTCTGCTACAATGGCCGCATCTGTCCAAACCTCCGATATATGGTGTCATAAATCAACTTGGTATCTTTGGAAAGGCGGACGAATAAATCCAAATAGCATCTGCCCCCAGATTCAGGCAAGGAGATCTATCCCAGTTCGTCTCCGTTTCCGGCGGTGAATAGATTCTGGCACGCTCGATAGGACCTTTTCCTCTTTCCACTCCACACTTCGTATGTCGTGTTTTGTGAATAAATCGCAGTTTGCTATGATTGCCCTTGGATTCGAGGTACTAAAATTTGGTGTCTTACTCCTATGCAGAAGAAGAAGAAAATCGATGGCTTCCAACTATACCTCTTATAACAGCAACTCTCGCTCCGCCCCAATTGGAGGAGTCACTTATGGTCTCAATGCGGCCTCCATCTTTTCGATGACGGTGGGGCAAGTAACGCAAGCCACTACTGGACTATTCTTCGGGACCATGTTCCCACCAGTGGGTGTCGGTGCCTCATCGCTGCAGGAAGAAGCTCTCAAGAGGCCGGTCTTCCATTGACTGGCGACCACAATGGCCCCTCTCAACGGGCCGTCCAAAGCTGACGTCTCAGTCTTCAACAGGCTGGGAAAGAACTCAAATGGGCCCGCAAAGAGGCTCATGGTGTAACGACCCTGAATTTTCTTATAAAATTTTTCTTCTTAAAGTACAGAAAGGAGTTTGCAAATCTAAGCACAATTTAAAAATTATTTTTGTTTAAGAACAGCAAAAAATAGCTTGTAGCTCACCGGTAAATTCTTGCACTGTTGTGACATATCTCTTGTGTTCGAATCCCATCAACCACATATTATTTTTCTGAAATTTTCTTTTAAACTTTTTGGAAGCCCAAAAGTTTACACGTGCAATACACGTAAAAATGAAAAGACAGAAAAAATAAACATCAGTAAAATGCTGTGTACACAGCCAATGACACATGGCACAAATCCCAAGGCCCTTCTCCAAAAATGGACCGGCGAGATCGGGAAGGGGGCCGGCGTTGACGGTTTGACCGTAGGGAAAAGTCCCCGGATTTTGCACACAAAACCCTTTGGCCTACCCCATTACCCCCATACCGTTTGTTTTCTCTGCAAATTAACAGAGACTTCAATTTCATCCATTAATCCAATTTTTAATACTTTTTAATTCAATCTTTCAATTCCAAAACCCTAATTTCACCCTATAAATACAACCCCATAACCTAGCCCCTCCTCATTCTGAAAATTCTAGTCAAAAATATCAAAATTTTCTAAGTACAAGTAGAGTTGAAGTGAAGTTAGCCCAAGACCAAATTCCGGCGAGGAATCGAGTAAGTTCCGGTTACCCCGCAACTCCACAAAGACTACACCCACTTCTTCTACCTCATCTTGATCCTTTTAGCTAGTTAGTTACATTTCTTATTCTACTCTTTCATCTTAAAAAGTCTCTTTTTATAAAACATGTCGGAAGTGGAGTTAAAACCGAAAACTCCTTTAAAACATTATAAAATCCACTTTTTCTTATATGTTCTTCATGAATATTATTATATCATACTTGCTAATTATTAAACTAACATTTAGAAACAATTTTCACTCTAAAACTCCATGTAAAATAACTTTAACCTAACTTTTACGTTTAAATACCATGAAGTTTATACACGATATCTTTTAAACTTTTGTTTAGCATACTTTTAGAAAACTTCACGAGATAATAACCTACTTCTCATATACACACATATTGAAATAGCATGATTCTCTTGAGATATAAATTTTGTGACAAAATATAACTTTTCATCAAAATACTTTGAACTATAAAAACTCGGTATTCTTTAGGTGGTGTTATCAAATTCTTTGCGATTATGCCTCTACAACCCATTTCGGGGAACCCGCCATAGGATGGTGTGGATTATCGTACATTCTCGGGATAGTAGAGCGAGATGCAGACCTCCTCACGGAGCATACGATCTTGAAAGAATTTTAATACGATTTTTAAGAAAAAACGAGATTTTCTAGTTAATAAATAAAATTGATTTTTAATAATTATATAAATATTATCAAACCATATATTTTTAATATATAATAAAATTCCATGTTTTCTAGAAAATAAAAGAACGACAAGTTTCATTAAAATAGCATCAAGTATCAATACAAGACAAATTACACCAAACTATCTTGAACTATTCAAGCTAAGTTAATTTTCACTAATATACCTCACTCTTTAAAATTCACATCCATGGAAACCCTAAAGAACATAAATAATTACTCGAGATTTATTTTGAAAGTATATAAAATATTGTCACGCCCCGTTTCCCAGAGTGCGCTAAGATAGGCACGTGACAGAGCCAACCATGCTACCTGTGGCTAGGAAACATCCCTCCACAGTCACATTACGGCTGTCTAGAGATATCAAGAATAGTAGAAATAAAATAAACTATCTAGTACATGTCCATGAGCCAGAATAAACGAGTCAAGAAATAATATGCGGAAGCAATAAATCCAAATAACAATAACAATCTGGAAGGTACGTAAATAACTAAACTAACTGGATACTAACAGGATCCTCACTGTTCGACCTGACGGCGGAAATACTCCTGATCAGCCTATGACAAAGGTAGAGGATCTGGACCATACAAAACCCAGACGTCAGTGCGTCATAATATCAATAATAATATAATCAGGGGGTAACAAGTCATGCATGCATGAGTATGAACAGTAATAAAAGTATAACGGTAACAAGAATAAGAAACAGTGAAGGGTATAAGCACATGTGACGTGCGGTGAGTAATCTGAACTAAACTACTGGGTTAAGTACTCTCAAGTCTTTGAAATCAATTTAATGAATCGTCGATGTAACTCAATAGTATCCCATGCGTATCCGGGACCACGGTCCAGACTCTCAGGGCTAAATCCGAGACGTGCCGCTAAGCACAAATAGGAAACATGTACAGACGAATGATGTCAGCAACATCATTCCGGGACTGGCCTAGCCCCCAAAACTGATCAGTATAAGCGTCTAACTGTTGAGTTACAAGTCAGGTTTCATCATTGATTTCCCCATACCCCCAAGTTATGTGTTCAAGTCAGGTATTGATAAATCTGAAGCTAATGCCAACAAAGAATCAAGCAGGAACAGGTTTGTCTATACAGACAACGGGATATATCCATCGGGACAACATGTCAGGATTGTCGGCATTAAAAACATGATCAGGTAACATGTCAAGTAGTGATATATCAGGTCATGTCAGGTAGTGTACATGTATCAAGTCATGCCAAGTAGTGGTGTATCAGGTCATGTCAGGTAGTGTACATGTATCAAGTCATGTCAAGTAGTGGTGTATCAGGTCATGTCAAGTAGTACACAGTGTAACAAATAGGTGCTCAACAGTAAGATGTAGCAAGTATGGAATCAGGGTAAAGTACAGATGTACGATAAAAGTATGGATGCACAAATATCTATCAGGGGTTATATCATGACTAAGTAGGATGCACAATTATCAAGCATGGTGCACTAATACAACAGTAACATGAAATAATATGGTCTCGGCATGCAACTAGATATGTAATAAACCGTACGGATACAGACGGATACTATAAAACTGTAAATCGGTAAAATTTGCTGAATATTAAAACACAAGCACTATTATTTATTAAATAGATATTGATATAATAATATTAATATGGATAATATATTCAAACCGATTAATAACTATAAAAGTGGTATTGATTAACCATGCACAAGAAAGTTCCGTTCAGAAATTCAGCGTCACCCTGATTTGTAAAATAACTTAAAAATAACAAATGTTCTCCAAAAGAGACATATCTTATACCAAAACAAAGATAATTCAATAAGGTTTTCATTTTTATAAGTTGAAGTATCTCAGGTTGTTCCTACAAAAAGTTATGAACATTTGAAATTGAAAGTTTGCTGCTGGAATTTTCCTGGACAGCAGTTTAGAGATATTTTCATTTTCATTTTACGTTATTTAAACAATTTATTTTGCAAGTAAATATTTCATAGAGTTATATTATTCTGAGTTAGCTTCGTAACGAACTAAAGAACGTAGACTAATAATTTCTCTATAATTTATAATGAATTTTATAAGGTAAGGTGTACAGTAAATTTCAGATTTGTCATATCCGCTTTGCAACGATGTTTCATGTGTAAACTATAATATTTTCAAAATATATTTTGTATAACATTATAAAATGCAGATTATAAAGTAATTAAAGATAATAATAAGAAATATTACGACGATATATATTTTAAATGATATGGATGCAAACGGGTATCCGAAAACGGTAAAACTTTAATATGGATGTATAGTGCAATCAACATGTGATATTTTTATTCATATGGATGCAAAATAAGATACATAGCATGTAGCAAGATGAATTAGCATGCGACTAGATATGTAAATAGTGATATGGATGCATACGGATGTCCGAAGACAGTAAAACTGTAAAATGGTAATATGGGATGCCTAACTAAACATTATGTGATGTTATTATTCAAATGGGTGCAATATATTGTAGTCTAGCATGTAACAAGATAAATTTGTATGCACTAGATACGAAATAAATTGTACGGATACAAACGGACGTCGTAAAACTGTAAAACTATAACATGGGATGCATAATTTTAAATACATGTATTATATTTATTCAAATGGATATAAATATAGTAACATAGCATGTAGCAAGGTAAACTTGCCTCGATCAAATCACGCGACGGATACGCACAGCACGTCCGATGTCGGTAAATCGTCGCAACGCACACACAGCACGCGGGACGGGTCCAGACAAGGCAAGAGGGTGATCACACAGGCAAGGTACGTTCACTGGATCACTCGGATCGTCAGCGACGAGCACGGCTCCGGCGGTGATCACCGGAATAAAGAAACAAGATCAAGAAAGAAGAAAGAAGAAGAATAAGTAAGAAGAAGAGGCTGTGTATTAAATAAGGAAAGAAAAAAATAAAATATATATAAATATATATATGCAGAGGAGAGAGAGAGAGAAAGGGGTTGTTAGTTTGTTAGGAAATTAGTTTAGATTTAAATTTAAAAAATCTTTTATTAGTTAACTAAATTTTAATTTGTATCAGTTTATAAAATTAATATTATATAAATAAAATTTGATATTCTGGTAAATACAAACATAGTCCAAAACATGCCGGGTCGGGTCTAAAATTCAGTTTTAAAATACGAAAAATATACATGTCGACCAAAATTAAAGTTGGATATCCGGGTAACGAAAATGCATACCCCTAAGAACGGATGCACGTACATGCGCGTAGCCATCCAAACAAGTCCGTTTCACTGAATGGGACGAGAACAAGATGCGCGGATGCTACCACGGGGTCAGGGGTATCATGCAGGCCATGCAATGTATTTTTAAAATATTTTATGTGATTTTAAATGTTATATTAAAAATGCAGATGCTAGATAAAATGCGAGTATGCAATGTACAAATAATGAAAGTGCACGGATCCATATAATAAGCCAGGATAAATTATAAACATGAATCAAGACAAGTTTCAAGCAAACGGGTCGGGTCGGATGCAAATACAGATGTCAAAACACTATTCACACCCAAAACACAGTAAATCAAGAAAATACCATAAATAAAGAAATACTTGAACTAGAACTGGTATAAATGAACTAGGGTGTTACAGATATTTTTCATAAAACCCCCTCGAGATATATAAAATTACATTAAGTACTCTAGTAAATATAGGTTTAAGCGGGACCAATTCTCTTGAGTATTAGGGAGCCGGAGAAAGTGGGTGCTTGCCTATTTAAGGTAGAAAAACTTAACAGGTTATCAATAGTAATTGTCTTGGAAAAAGACATAAATCCTGCCGTTCATGTGCAGCAGTTACCGATAACTCCTAAACCAAATTCAGGATCCAAATCAGTTTAAATTGTTTGACTCAAGTCTGAGTCTAAATCAATCTGAATCCAACCAGAATCCAATACAACCATGAATCCAATTCAATATGAATCCAATATACCAACATGTATACTTGAACTTGAACATGAATACCAGAACAATATCAACATGCAAACATGACTTGACTTTACTACATGACTACTTGATTCAATCATGAAACTGTTTACATGAACAACTTATACCATGGTCTCGGCAAGTATGATAATTACCAATCAATACAATATACATTACGGGGTTTAAAGGGGTAGACTGGTATGGAATGTGTTAAAAGTGGCATGATGATGGACACTAAAAAACACCTATATGAACATCCATTGCCGTTGTCCCATGGTCTTGACGGAGCCTTGTATTACAGGTTACCATAGTCCATGGGGAAAGTTGGAATCCTCTCGTATACACTGATACCTTCTGTACCAACCTACAAACAACTACGTTAGTATAGCAAACATATACCTGTTTATATTACCAGTTCTCTCCTTTTTACTTGTTCTATTCTATCTTAGTTTTGGGACTTACCGAGCGTTAGTTCGCTGACGACATTCCTGTCTCTTCTTTCTTTGGAATGTTCGTCAGGAGGACCTGACTCTCAGGAGACCAAGCCCAGTCAGGACGATTTAGAGCAGTTCACAGAGGCGCTAGACTTCTAGGCTTTTACTTGTACTTATTTTCTTTTCAGTTCATCTGCCACTGTTTAGGCATCACTTTTTATCATTGTACTTTCCTTTTCAGTTGTATGTAAAGAAAGAATGTTAATAAAAGTTGCTGTTATTATGAAATCTCTTGTTATTCTTGTGTATTCATTTATATTGCTTATTTACACTTAACGTGTTTACTTCTGAGTAAATACATCGCGGCCGGTCATGTCTACTTCTCCGTACACTGGAAAGCGGGACATGACAAGTTTTGTTGGTGGCCCATGCAGGTCAGTTCTGCATGAAAACCTAAGCAATATGTCACAAGAATTATAAGAATCAACAACTAAACATTCCTTACATTTCTAAGCTTTTGAATCTATCCTAACCTTTCTTTTCTATTAAGGTCATGGATTCTTCCAACAACACGAGCACCAACGTGAACGGCAACACTCTACCACCTATACTAC